>OX104130.1:67149907-68349907 GCA_944470555.2 Heterobilharzia americana | reverse complement strand
GGTTTCTATTCGCTAAATTAACTTATATATCGTGCATCCGTATATACACATATCACATTCATAATAAGAGAAAATGCATTCCAAGTCACTGAAGTAGGAAGATTTCTAAAAAATAACATCCTGATCCAGTCATAAAGGAGGTAAATCACCGCCCAAATAGTAATGTCATTGACTGTAACACTAGGTGACGCGAGTTCAAATCTCAGAGGTGGTATGAGTTCCCTCAAGGTTGCAGATGCACCTTACTGGCAAGTACCAACAACCACGAAGCCTAGGTTGAGAAAGGCTTCTTACCAGTTGCTATCAATTAACTAACACAGTTATCCTACACATGAAAGAGTTTACGAAATGTAAATAATGAAAAAAAAGATAAGTAATCTCAGTGTGACATGAAGATGGGGATACTACTACTATTAGCAAGAATATGAGAATATAGTTTCCATAACACGAAAGTTTATTACCACTGAAGAAAATAAAACCGGGGGCGTAAAAAAGGTTAAGCTAAGCAAAGATAATTATTGTCATGTGGAGAGGAGACATTTCACAGATTTTATTTTGCACCCAACAGTCAACCTTCTGTGCATCCAAAGAGATGAGAAACGAACAAATATCGCTCGTATTATTTTGTTTACTTTGGAAGTTGTTTCATTTATGACCTAATTAGTAACATTATTACATAGCTTGGTTCAAGAGGTTTCGATTGACTCCCTGCCCCCACCCATCTATTTATGATGGATATTATTATTATTTTTCCCTTGGGTTCCTACTGGAACATACGGCTTCAGTAGCACGCCTTCATTCCACTCTCTTTCCAGTCTTTTGAGCCAGGCGCCACATCTGCCAACAGCCTTTCATTTCTTCCTCACATCATCTCTATGTCACCCTCACCTCGGACGCCCAACTCGTCGTTTCCCCTTTCGATTCCACTCGAGGGCCTGACCTGGCACGTGATGTCCCCAATCGGCCTTTTTAGTATATGACCAATACATCTCTACTTTCTTCTGCATATTTGTTGGGCGATAGGTTCTTGGTTGGTTCGTTGCCGGGCCATAGTTCCTTGTTGCTTATTCTTTCTGGCCATCTCATCTGATCTTCAGTATAGAGTGAGCGCGCGTAGGCGGCAGCTGTTAATGAATGTCTGTATTCTGTTGTAAGTGGTTTCCTTGAGGCGCCAAGTTTCTGAATCATATTTATGCTGTATAGTTTGGAAACAGTTGCCTGTTGAGTGGGATTCATCATTGTACGTTATCTCATATTGTGTGCATGAAACTGGTTGTTTCATCTTCATAAATTATGATGCGTTGTGGTCAGATAATTTGTTCGTATATGCAGATGAATCAGGTCGCCTGAAACACTTATGGACAATAAGAATCAGACTTTGTATTCTGTTGCGTGACTCATCTTGTTGGTGAATCGACCATACGAGACATGGCAAGTATATGCAAGTCAAACGTGAATAGCGGATTGGCCATGGTAATCAATCCTCTATGGTTACAACGATTACGGAGCTTCCTGAATACTAATAATGAAGGCGCAAACAACACCAGAGGACAACTCTTAACTCTGGTATCCTATGTTTACTTTTGTACAGTTCCTTCAGAATTGCTCATAATATCAACAATATAAACACTTCGGCGTTCACTAAAAGTTTCTGACTGCATAGATCTAACGTCCAGAATGAATGAATGAACATGAATCACTATGGTGAAACTATGGTGGACGAACAGTAGCAAAAGTAATGTGACCAGACAAATGTGAATGTTCGAATGTCTGAACAGCATTGACATTCGCAGGCAAACAAGAGGTTCATCCCTTTTTTAAACAGCTGCAACTCAGATTGTCGTTTCCAGCAAATTACCTGGGCTGCCTTGGATGAACCTACAATGGAGAGCTCAAAACCTCGCAAGTGCACTCATGGCTTCGATCACGACAATTCCTCATTGGTCATCTGCCAGTACTCTTTACTCATAACCTCCGTATCTGATTTTGACTTCTGCCTACCAACATAGATGTGGAACATAGGTCGATCTAACTGATATGCTTCTCGCTTCCGTGACTGACACGTGTTTACATCTATCAATGACTGGTCCGTTCATCCTCTTCAAACTGCATAAAATAGCGCGATTCTCCGTGCAGTACCACTGAATGCCCTGTTCGTGACACCATCCCATCTTTGCCCTGTCCCCGTTTAACGGTCATCACCTCAACTTATCAAGTACTGTTTGTGGTGCAGATGACAACAACATTCGATGCTCATACAGTTCACTTAGCTTATGACCATAATGGTAACTCTCTGGTGTATTAGACCTCTGTCAATTTGAACCCCGTACAATAACAACAGATTAGGGCAGCTCGACGACTTGAGAAGTTTAACTCAGTGGACATCTTCAGTATGTTCTGCGCACTAAATTCAAAACTGCTATGCAAACGTGTTGCAATTGTTTTGATACGGTCAGTGCATACGTAACATGGGGCTCAAATGCGGTTAGCGGTATAATCAACTTCTTTATGTAAATCCATAGCAATGATTATAAATAGCAAATACAGATATGCACAAATACGTAAATTAAAAAGCTGTGCATACAAACAGTTTGTTTTCAATGAATTCAGTAACAAAAGGTCATCGCAACATTCATTCTCTGAAACTATAACACCACAAAATTTCGATACAAATATATGCACTTTATGTTACAATTGGCAAATGATTATGTAACTGCATTATCTAAATTCAATTGGTAGTGCATCCCATTTTATGGACTATGCTATGATGTATTATCCACTGAAGAATTACAGGACATTGAACTGTACACCTGCAGTCCCTCCTTGCGTGATGACCTATCTAAGTGGAAAGATTGAATTGACAGAATCATGCACTTCAGATAATTACAACCAATCAAAGTTAAATAACAATGTGTAGTGCAGTATTCTCAGTAAAAGTCACAAGAGCAGACGATTAACTGGAGAAATGCTTAGGAGAAAGAAATAAGATCAGTAATAAAGAACGCGGAATAGAGGAAAATGACTGATCTTTGCAAAGAAGACATTCATTATATGCGCTTTTGTTATTTCATATCACTGGTGAATATAATTTGCTGAATAAAAACAATACTTCACAATACCCATCAATGTTGTCCTGAACAATACGACTGTTAAGAGCTAAGCATAATCGCTACAGCTAAATATACCTTACTACAACTGAGCAGATGAACTATTACATTTTTTTTTACACAAAATATCTTTATCCCTTCCTTTTGTTTTAATTGAGCTGATAACAACATCTCTTTTTCCATTCTTAACTTTTAAAAATGAATATTAGTTTACCCGCCTTGGAATGTTTAAATCGTTATTGTTTATGGTTACCGTCAAACGTTGGTTAAAACAAACTTTTTTAAAAAAAAATTAATAATCTATTTTACGTATAATGCATGAATTATACAACGTTTTTTATGATTGTAGCGATGAAGATGAAGAGTGTCAAGATATTCTCATGTATTTGTCTATTTCGCCGGAAGTTGATAATCCAGATGATTTATCTGGTGGAGAGGAATCTGTAAGCACACAGAATTCTGAACGTCCAACGGGTGTTGGCAATAGAAAACGTCCTGATTCTGCATCGATTCGATCTACTGAACCGTCAACGAAACACTCTAAATCTTCTGATCCATCTCATTCTATTCCGACAGTTTCAGTTCACCTACCTGGCGCACAAACTGATGAAGTAAGATATTTTTTCTTGAGATGAATGGGGATTTTAATTTTAAGGTAGTATTCATCACAGACTGACATCAGTTGGGGAACCATTGAGAACCCGGGAACACTAGACATATGTTTCGTCCTGGTATCGGACTCCTCAGCAGTACGCACCTACAACCAGGCTAGGCACCAAACTTAGAACTTCCAGGTTTCACCGCGAACGCGTTAACCATTCAACCACTGGGTCGGAGTTTGGAGGTTCACAGTTTCCAACTGCTGTCAATTCACCATATAGAGCGGCTATCACCCAAGGTCTTCAGTTGGCATCTGCTTCCCACTCGACTGGTTTACCCCACAAGTGACGGCCTCTCATTAGGACTTCCTGATATCCATCTGGAAGTATGTCACCAATGAGCACCATACAGTAATGCATTTCTTGAGATGAATGGGGTCTTTGATTTTGAGGTAGTACTCACGAACTGACATCAGTACTGCGTACTGCTGAGGAGTCCCATACTAAGACGAAACAGCTGTCCAGTGTTTCCAGGTTTTCATTAGTTCCCCAACTGATGTCAGTAAGTGACGATGAAGTAGGAGTTCGTGTTATTTTTTTGGTCCACACTGTTAATAATTTTCAAGAATTTCAGTGTGTTCAAGTTTTATCTTCCAATGTTGAGGATTTGCTGTTAACCGTAGACACTTTGTGATATCTTCAGCAAATGCTATCTTTCTTCTGAATCTGTTTATTGAAAAGACAGAGCAGCAGTTATCCTTTCTAAAATACTGGTTTTCGTTAAAAAAAGCTTCTAGATGTTCCGTTTCTTAGCATAGAATCGAATCTATAAAATTAGACTCGATTTTAGCTGTGTAGATATTGTAGTCCTGTTAGGCTCTTGGAGGTAGTAAGCAGGAATCCCTTCATCGAGGTTTCTTGCTTTGTTGGCACTTGTCAACAAGACGTATTTTCAACCTTACTGGGGTTGATATCCTCTCAGAGATCTGAACTCACATCACCTAGTGCTTCAATTAGCGACTGTATCGTTAAGCTATTCGGTCGATCATTGACTGACTTCTTGTAGAATTAGATTAAATACATTGATTGTTCACTCAAAGATAACTAACTTCACGTTATCTAATCTTAAGTGCTTACCGAATTCTATTGAGCATTTTGTAGAAGTCTTAGTGTTTTGAATCCTGGGTATGTATGAATTTGTGAGTGGGGAAAACCAGCTGGTGAAACTTAATAGCAGTTTCAAACTGCAATAAGTTCAGTGTTTATATTGCCTTGAAGGTGTGAAACACTGTGATTCCCATCTCATTTCTCGTTCAATATGATACAGGCATATGATTTTGTTTTACTGTTATATTGTATAACCTGGTAACTGGAACTGAGACACTATTGTGTAAGGTTGGTTGTGGAATATATTAGCTCTAAACAGCGAAATGCCAGTAAAAATAACCTTGTTTTGTCTCTCATCAACTGAGAAATACGAACACTGTAGTAATGACCATTACTTAATCATTGTCCGAACTTTTTCAGACCATTAAATCCCAACATGGTTTGAATATGTAAGCATTGTATTTCACAATAATATTAGCTAGATAGTATCAAGGTGGGACCTGGCATTAAAACTCACTATAGGCTCTATGACGATCACAGGTTTTCGAGTATATAGCCTTAAAGAGAGTGATGTACTTACTCGGTACACCTTTCGGTTGACTGCATCGCATGCTGCCTTCGAATCAAGAAATACACCGAATGTCTGGTGCCGGTAAGTGTCCCTGTGTTCTAGAACCTGGCGGAGTGCGAATATCTAGGTATTCACTTGCGATAAGGTCTGAAACTCACCTGCTTTTCGCGAGCTCCTTTTAGGTGTCTAGTGACCACAAAACCTAAGATCTTATACACTATGTGTCAGTCTGATTCTTCGGTGGTTATCATATGAGAATTTTTCTTCTTTCTTGAAGACTTGGACAGTAAGTGATTAAGATCAGTCACAAAGGGTCATATCTGATTGCTATACGCTAGCTAACATTGGTTAGTTGAACCAATAATCATCTACCACCGTCCTTGAACACCCCTAATATCAGCCCATCTCGGCTTTCTTCGCCTCCTCGTTTTAGGATACTTATCACCTTCTCAATTTCCGCAAGGCGTATTTTAGTGCTTCGTCGGGGATGAGACTGGATAGCGGATAACGAAATAATAGCTGGACGTCAGTTTAAAATTGTTCCATGAAGTTATCCACCTACTTTTCCAGTCGTATCCCTTGCGAGTGAATTGCTAGTTTCAATAACCATTCACCTTTTCACCCCAGTTTCCTTGATCAGTTTAAATAGTTGTCTAGTGTTACCTGTCACCACCGCTTTTCCGATACTCTTAGCTTTCGATACTAACCATTACTCGTGATCATTGCGTAGACTCTGTGTCAGTCTGCATTTCAGTTGCTTTTGCTCCTCATTGTGCTTAGAGTCTGCAGGAATGCTTTCGCATGTATTCATTAATTCGTAAGAAGCCACGTGGATACACTAACCCCTTTTGTGAAGATCATTCATGGTCTTTAACGCTTTTTTTCACAGCAGACTAAAGATAGTGTCTGGCTTGTTCTGGTTGAGTGGTGTTGTCGTGTTCCGATAACTGTCTAACCATTTTCTCTCCGGGAGGTGCTTCAGTATTTTCATTTTTGAGCTGTGCTTGGAATGATCTTGTCGTTGTATTTTTTTTATACCCATCTAGGCACAGATATGTGCGTGATCGCTGTCTATGCTTGTACTACAGAACAAGCAGCAATCTTCTGCTGACCCTCTCTAGCAGTTTGGCAGATCTTTATCTCCGTCGACTTGAGGTTGGTGGATACCTTGTCAGAAAATGTCTTTTTATGTCTGAAGTTCGTGCCAGCCAGAAGTAGATGGTTGTCTGAGCATATCTGTAGCAGGGGATCACCGTTGTCTTTCGTCCGACTAGCATTCCAAAGGTGCTTTTCTGCTTGATTTAAACTACCTGTTCGGCTTTCAGTAGGAGGCTAGATAGTTTTTGGTAGAACTCATCCATGGGTGCGTCAGCAGAGATTATCAAGAGATGATGGTGATTCCCAATACTTTTTTTAGTCTTCATTGCACCATTCAGTAGGAGAGCGCACAGCCGACTGTCATCTGGGATCCACTTCTTGCCTTACCACTTAATGCGATACTTATACTTGCAAGACCGTGAGAACTAGCGGTTAAGTCTCCAGAAACTTGAAGAGTAAATTTTGCACAGTCGTCATGCTGTCAGGGTGAAGTTATGTAAATAAAACATTTCGGTTCTCTATGCATGTCTCACAGCACACATCCGTTGCCAGAGATGTCAGAGTTTTGGCTGGCGTACCTTATTGGCTGATTTGACAGAGAATGTAGATATTGAGAGCTTCAGTGCGTATTCTGAAGCGCGGTTTCAGTAGATTCGGGATGCTGGTGCATGAAGTGGGATCATTGTCAAGATCTGTAGAAAATTAAAGATGTTGTAGGAATATTGACAGAGAAACTTAAAGAAGAACTAAAAGGCAAGTTGCTGCCCACGCCGTGGAAGGTTAGTTAGTTTCTCTTCGGGTACCTGGAAAGGAACGGTTAGTAGTGGTGCGTGTTGTCGCAGAGCCCAAGGGTCACCTGACTGGCAAAATCAACGTGAAACCTCGCACACAAGTGCATCGTCTCAAGTTGCCATGCTTTACACAAAGAACAGGTGGTTAAAAAAAGAGCTGAGGCCGGTCACATGCACCTTTTTTGAAGGTTAAGGTTCAGTTTTTATTTCCAATCTAGCTACAAACCCATATCACCGGTGTTGGAAGACAGAGTACCGAGGTGTTCTGCTTTCGGGGCCAACCTTTTTAACCCCTTCGTTTCCACAGGGAAGGCAGTATCTTCATGGTACTACTGGTCTTCTGTGAGATATTTCTTAGTGTTATCACACCCCGTTCAGTTTGAAGTACAATATCACCCCTTGACCCCCATCATAGTGTAGCAATTTAGACCATAACGGTAACAGCTCTCCGTCTCACCACCATTCTACCGACCTTCCCGGTATGGTAAAGTACTTTAAAGGAACAAGTGTTCTACTAACATAGACCGTTGGGTCATAATAATGTTAGTCATTTTTGATCAGTTCAGTAGGTGATTTTCGTCATTAATAAGCAGGTTTTCATGAGTAACCATCATTAGATCAGAATATCGCATGAATTTACCTATCTGTTCAAGTATTCCACCATTCAAGTATAGTTAATTGTGTTATATGCATCTTAGTTATTTTAAACAGTAGGCTATTGTTGTTGTAAGGCTTGAGTGAGATCACGAACCTGCAGCAATCAATGGGGGATGGTTCTTAACATATGTTGCGCATAGTTAATCGCTGCATACCTTGATGTGCGATCGTATCGGAAGTAGGATTGGGTTGGAAAAAGAGCTAAGGATAGTCGAACCAAAATACAGTTTGAAGGCTGTGACTCTTTGTTGTCTAACCAGGGGACCTTAAGATAATAGGAGTTAGTAGTGGAACACCTTTAGTGATATTGGTTAAAATCAGTTACAATGGCATAGATGTGTACACTTGTTTCCGTCGTCAAGGTTTTCAGCATTTTATTAAGTAGATGTATCTCATTGGCTTAAGAATCCGACCTTGAAGCAATGAATTGCATTTTCGAATCTCCACTGCATATAATTTGGGCTGTGTTATCATAAGCCCTCGTAGGATCAGCTTAACTCATGCTGTGAAACATAAATATCTTTACAGGGTGGAGTTACGTTTGCAGTAAGTAACCTCCATATATCTATTCGTTTACGTTTCATACACTTTTATCTACTTGAATTGAATATCATTTTTTCACTACCTAAATTTTCACATTTTGTGTGTTCATATTTCAGGTTCATCCACTTGTCAGTAGTCGTAAACCATCAGTGAAATCATTGTCAGGCAGTCATGATTCATCTGCGAAACCTGGTCATCAGTCAGCTTTATCCAATTCAGCATCCTATGGATTGAGTAATTCACGTAAAGGTACAACACGTCAACGTGATCGCGTTAAATCACGAAAATGATATATTTTTCTCGCTTTAATAATTGACTTTTGTATCTATTATCCCACTCCCTTCAATGTATATGTATATCACAATATGATTTATCCATGTTCATAACTCTTATGGTTCATTTCTTTTTTAGAATATATTCCTTAAGTACATTATGCATTAAAATACAATAAATGTTGCTAAGTAGGTTATTCACTTTTTAACTTGATTAAAGTGTTCAGAAGACAGTTATTACGATATGGATATCATTTTGTAGTTTTTCCACAACTGCGTTACAACCATCATGATTTTGTAACTTTAGTGTATTTGGTATTATCTCAAGTTGTCTATGATCAAACGATATTTTAGTCACTGGCTAGGTGAATATATTAGTTTGGAGAATGCGATTAATTCGTATTAATCAATCATCAATAAGTGTTCAATTAGTCAGTTTGAACATGGAACCCGACATTACTGCATAACCGTCCAAGTTGCTACGCGTCTTATCAGCCCATCAGCGTAAAGGCACGAAGATTAAAGACAACAGTGACGCGGGAAGTCAGCAGAAAATAAAAATAAGGTAGCTAAATTCGATATGATGATTAGGAATATTGAGACATGAGCGTTAGTAACAGAAGATATAAAGAGGTCACAGGGTTTTAATCGCAGGTGTCTTCGTAGCGTTGCTCGCGTATGGTGGAATCGCCGTGTGAGCAGTGTTGAGGCAATTCGACTGTGAATCGAAATGTACTGCGCATGCCAAGCCGCCGCCTACCTCGACGTGCCACGCTAGGGGGAGGTGGATTACTTTGGAAGAGAGTTGGGGTAGGCCAATCCAAGATGTGACACCAGTCCATGAAGTTTTCCACTGTCGATCTGAGCCGTGTGGGGAGATTTACATCACCAGGGTGGGGTCCCCGAGACAAAAGGGATCTGTGGTTGAAGACTTATTCCATCTAGCTTTGATCACAATGAAAAGCGAAAGCAGCTTAAGTGTAAATTGACTAAGTCTCTGTAATGATCATAAGCAGCGATGGTTGTCGAAAGCGAGACAGATGAAGGCGTCAGCGCTGGGTAACACCCAGCAACCATTTAGGCCTACTAAGGATACAGGGAATAAGAAGACGATGGTTAGTAAAACCGTCACCTCGAAGAATGGGATGTTAATAACCTCGCAGGATAGAGGGTTAAAACATCGAATAACAGTTCAAATGGACTACATAAATGTCCTAGTTGCCAAGCCTCTAGCCCGAATCTGAATAAGTTAGATATCCGCTGTCTCTATCCTGAAACGACACAAAGGTGTAGGAACTGACGTTTTGCAAACACGCTTTTAAGGATAAGGGCAGGAAAGTACTGAGCCGAATAATGGAGGTGCTACGTGGTTCATGGGAATAAGAGATAGTCCCATCAGACTGGTCTACACTGTTCATTCGAGTCCATAAGGAAGAAATCAATTCATCTTGTGACAAACCATAGAAAACAGTTGAACTTGCATCGTATCCAATTTCTTTGGGTGCATAGTTATCCAACGTTTTACTCCAGCTCACGAACATCAGGCAATTTTAACATCTAGACTAGAGTGCGTTGATCGAATCTCCAGCCAAAATGCAGGGTCTTGTAAACACGTCGGTGAGAAATCTAAGTAATGTTCGGCAAGCACCTCGCAGCTGCCGAATGTCACATAATGCTCTAGGACTGGTCTGCAACTACTCCAGTGACTGAGGTGGATCGAACATGTGCTGTGCGCGCCAAGTCACCATCTACTACGATGCTACTTGTCGGATTGGGTTTGAAGAGTTCAAGATGGTCAGAACAAGACGCGACACCAGTCGACGAAGTCTCTGAGTTTTGGTCTGAGTCGTTCGATGGAAACTGCCAGATTGGGGTCCCTTAGACTGGAGAAATCAGTGGTTGAGAGCCTTTAATGACAAGGCTGAAAACCTGTCAGTGGCGTTAAATGTATTCACTCTCTGCTTTTTCTAAAGCTTGTATTTTTGACTAACCTATTTTGAGCTTTTTCTCCTCCCAAGCAACTGTCTACTTGGATATCACTCTCGCTATCGACTTGTTATTTGTATACTATTGTGAAGTGTGGCAACTTGAGGAAATGCACCTCTGCATGCGAAGCTCCTCGTTGTTGTGTCATGAATACGAACAACAGGTCGCGATTTGTAGTCATGAGCGTCAACATATGGGATTTCGGAAACACTTTAGTACTGATATCTTCAGCAAGTCGTATCAATCCCGATAGGTCATTTAAGCGGCAAAAGTTAAGTTACAGTACCGTTTAGCCGTCGGTAAGTTTACTCCGTCTTTCCGAAGAAAAGTAAGTAGACCAGCTTCTACTTGGATAGTTATCAAATGTCGACAGTAAAACAAAGTATCTAGTGCTTGCCTTTTCGAAGCATAGCTTATGTGATTTTTAATCACTAAATGGGCAATACTTAGATTGTAAAAAAATTGGGTTAATAAACTTGAGTTACCTGAAGTAGTTCTGTGTTAGAAAAAGTCATCTGAAATGCACTCAGCAACCCAGTGCACATTCGTGCAACAGGCAACGACCCGGACATAGTGTGAGGGCAAACGATACTACCAACTTGCTTAAAAATCAGTAGGCGGAGTGCTGCTCTAACCTGCAAACCACTGGTTGAAAGTCTCTACGTTGAACCAATGAGCCACAGCTCTTAAAGCCACTTTTGGGACAGAAACCAAGGTGTCCCAAGAGTAGTCATTACACAGGGTCGATCTGTAGAGTTTCTGGCGGGTGGTTATGACTTTAGAAACGACTGATTATAAAAGTTAAACAGGATAAATGGCAAACAGATAAAAGTATATAGATTGCCAAATCAGTATAGAATATATGACAAAGTGCATCAGTTCAAGTTAAAACCCCACAGCGACAAAAAAGACAGAAGAGCACTAACCTACGGTTAGTGAAAGTTAATGTCAATGATCATATCGTGAATATTTTGGGCATACACTTCTGCATCGTACCCTACCTGCTCGATTGTTATTTCTGTTCACGAGAAATCCTTTAGAACGGACAAGAACATCTGTAAGATGCTATTTCAATTTTCGGGTGAGGCACTTTCGCTTTAGTTAAAATATTTCATCAGCAAACGAGAGCGGCCGCAAATTATGCTGATCAATTCAGTACAAGCTGTATTGTTACCGTAAAATAGCCCTCAAGTACTGCAATGGATTTTTTATCGGCAGCTTGTATCCGTGCTGTGTTTAATAAAAAAATGTTTGCTAGTTTTCAAAAATCATAGCGAGTCTTGCAGCTTAAGTCACGTATAGTTCTTTGAGCTAAGTATTAACAGAGCCGTTAATATATCAGTGTTTTGACCTGGTACGATCACACTGAATAAGTATCACAAGCTATCAGCAACAATAATCAGGTTTATTCGAAGTGCAATGCAACTCTTATAGGCGACGCAGATATAATAGGCTGTTATACTCAGTGGCTATACACGTCGGAGTAGGTGAAACAAGCGGCATGCGTAAAGAAACTATATTCCTAAACTCAACTAAATGAGAAGCAAAAACACTTTATGGTGGCATAATACGATAATTACGGTATATAAAGCAAATTCCTAGTGACCATTCATTGTTTAATCTTGTCCCGCATATCAGCGGATGTGAGCTGTATCCAAGTAACAGCAACTAGATCTAAGTATGAGGCTTTCTGTCGATTGCTTCCCACTACTTGGTATTCACTCATGACACTGGACTTTGGAGATAATTATCACTTGCGGTCTGAACATCAACTTTCGGTCAAAATGTCTGTAAATTGGATGCTACTTCTCTACTTTTAGTGACTGAAAGTCACGAACTGATACCGTAAGGATTTGAAAAAGTAGAGGGGGAAAAGAGCCTGATATCACGGTGAGGTTGTATTACACTACGTTCAAACTTCTACTTCTAATTTCTTGCATTTCTTCTTGTCTATGGTATTATCTTTTTAAGTTCGTCGAACCCCTTTCGCTGCTTTGGGCAACTATGTATGCGAAAATACCGAACTGACTGCTGATCAAGCGAACACTTAAATGCTCGAAACGGTATCTGATAACTGCGTTACTTACTGACTCACTATGCTCTCTCCAATAATGTGACTGCTGTAGAATACCTGAGTAAGTTTCAGAACTGCTAAACAACAGAGTTATATGTACATCATGTAATTTAATGAACTGCCATATACACAAAAAAATGACGCGAAGATCATCTGGTCACCAGATAACTAATAGCCAATGAAGTAACGCCAAAAAGTCACTAAAGCAAACAATATGTCCCCGGTAATAACTGCATAGCCCTAATTCTGTTTGTGACATTTAATGCAGTGAACAATTTGGTCAAGCTCAAACTAGTTAAACAGAATGCTGTGTATGCGAATACATACGCTAGTGAGTTAAACATTTTACTGAGTTTTAAACAGCTGATGCCGCAAAGTATCAGATTTTCTTGCATTTCAGTGTACGCATAATACTATCACGTTTACAAACCTAGAAATTAGAAGAACAGAATAATCTATGCGCCTTATGAATTCAGACATCCTTATTAAAGTTGACCAAAGAATAAGACTCCTACAGTTGTATGTATTGTTTCAACTTAGCGGAATGACTGCATGCTAACTATTCACTTTCCTAATCTGAACAAACACCAATTTTTCCGAACATGCAACCATTCACACTGCATCTTCCAAGTGAATAAGAAAACACCAACTTGCTGATAAGAACGGTAACTAACAAAAAATTTAAACAATGTATACGAAGAACACCCAAGACATATCAACCTTTTATTAGTAGTAAATACTTGATTATAAAGACGGGATTAAGGAAACTCTTTGTATGTATGTGCGACAGAAAGAAGCATATTGGTAAGGAAAAAACAATCAAATATAGTCTTTTTATTCGTAGAATGTACAAAGTGTAGGATGATCATCGATGTGATCCATCTAAAGTGGAAAGTAACTGAAGGAAGACCTGCAAGGAAGAGAAAACAAAAAGAAGAAAAATAGCAAATGAACAAAGGGGATGGACAAGAACTTTGATGTTCGACTTTAGCAAACATTATATACTTTGGTGAACACTGCTAATTGATGAAACAACTGTATAATATGGAAAATATATGTCATGTAAAACAAGGAATGAAACCATACATAATGTTTTCGATAGGTGGAAAACAATGTGGTCGAAATTATGCACACGTTTGCAGTCGTTCTGTATGTGGAAACAGATGTCAATAGTTGTGAGCATACCCATTTAAGAGAAACTTCATGTTTGAATGCAACAACTACTTCAGGAAAATGATCTGCAGCCGTTAATGTGACCTACATGTGACTGAGGGACTCCCAGTGATGTATATTGGCGTAACGTTTTCAGGAGCTCTGAGAATAGATTGGTGTCGTACGCTGATCCTCCAACTTTATAAGAAAACTCACCTGTGATATCAATAGGTCAGTTAACATGAGTAGAATAGCGTATCCAATTCTACTTGCTAACCGTAATTCATAGACGAGAAAACCCTGGAAAACCAGGTTCCTTTCAGGTTTGCTGTTACACAAGTGAAAAACGTGGTATGAGTAACCATGCAAACTCACAAGCATTATTCAGATTGTCAACCGAAGCCCTCACGCAGCCAATGATAAACGTCACATTTTTATCCACTTAACACAGTTGCTTCGTAGTATAGGACGTATTCTGTGGTGTCGCCATGTTAGTAATGCAGAAGTCAGGTATAGAATTTTAGGGAGTAGAGGTAAATCAGTTGACCAGGTTATGAACCTTCATCGATTGAGATGGTTAGGACACGTACTAAGTATGCCTAGTCACCGATTGCCTCATCACACAATGTTGGCTGAGGTGGGTCCAGGCTGGAAAAAGGCCCGAGGTGGCCAGACTAAAACATGGCACCAATGTATGAAGTCTCTGACTGTTGGTTTAAGCCATGTAGGACGATGCAGACTAGGTGGTTGGGGTCCACGGGACAAGAGGAACCAGTGGTTGGAGACCCTAGGTGATATGGCTCAGAACCGATGTGAGTGGCGCAGATATATACACACATTATCCTCATCTTAACAACGCCATACAGAATCGCACCATTTTGTCACTCCTCTTTCCTTTCTTCTCGTACTTTATATTTCTTTTGACTGCATTCTCTTATCTTCATCCTTCACCTCACTGCCTATTTACTTGATGTACTGATATGAGCTGTGGCAACCGTTACGCAGTAATGCCTGGTCCTATGTTGATGATGATGATATAGATGACTGAGCTTCCATAAAAGTTTTCAGCTGCCCAGAGAACTCTTCTGACGGGAGATAGTTCTGTTGAGTGAAAACGCTGATCACTTGAATGAAGGATAGTGATGCAGGACACGTCTGCATAGATATTTGTTTCAGAAGTAGGAAAAGGTGTCTAAATAATGGAAATGGGTTCTGGAGGTTTCTTTAGCGTGATCTAACTGGTTACTCTTAAGAACTCGATATGCATATGAAAGACTCGTTTGAGATTTGGCTGCTCAAGTAAGTCAAAGGATGTCATTTTTCAGTCATTACTTCATCAGAGAAAAAAACTTTCGCATATACAGATGGAAACCTATATCAACTGAATATAGCATTTATCATCAAATTGTAAGTTTCCAGCAGAAAACTACTTACCACTCTATCCAGAGGGAGAAGCTTGGACAGTGGTAGCTGGATGGGATAAGGCTGGATTGGAAACGGCGGTGGCTGCAGAATTAGCTGCATTTTTCAACTTTCGGATTTCTTTTGTCGCCCAAACCGCTAAGTTCTTAGTTCGAGAAGCTTTAGCTCGTCTGCCTCTTTGTAAAACTGATGCAATTCCATCAACTTCTACAAGAGACAGAATGCTACCACCATAAGCTGACACGAGATCCCTAGGAAGGAAAAGAGAATGTTTATGTTATGTGATCGAAATAGGCAGACAAAATTAACATACAACAGTAGCACACACTTGATTCAAGTTGTCACACTTCACAACAGCACACATCTTATCAGAGTAACTAGTCACTATTAATTGAAAGTTTGATTAGTTCACCATGAGGATACTGAAGCACAAAAAGTGACTGATTTCAAATAAACAGAAATTCAAGTGTGTAGGTCTTGAGAACAAAGTGTATGACTGCACACATCACTGTGATATCCAAATAAAAATCAACCTTATTTTTAACGAAGAGAACAGTATGCAGATTTCCACACGTCTATATCCTTGTTTTTATGAAGCGATTTAGGGGGGAAAACATTTACGGTACAGAATAACTGCATTCAGTGGATATATATATATATATATATATATATATATATATATATATATATATATATATATGAGTTCAAGTGTAGAAAATGAATTTTCAGAAAGACATTCAAATTAATTTATGCTGACAAATGTTGTTTGAATGGAATAACGAAAAGATGTTATACTTTAGTTAGTTATCGTACTTACTTCAAAAGAAATCATGTAATATTATTACTTTGATCATAATCATTCTACAGGCTTTTGAAAGATATGTTGATTATCATTTTACCTCTTGTCGCCTCGGTGCATAGGTGTAGTCAATTAAAACTTTGTCTCTCATTTTAGTAACCAAAACAGATTCCCGAAATATTTGCATTCATCTTAATAGCACTTTATTCGGCTATATAAACAAACTAGCTGAAAATTTAAAAAAGAAATAGCCAGTGAAAGGGTTGCGAATATCCTGTTTTGTGTTTAATTCAGTAGTGGGGCCGTGGATCTTTGGTCCTGGGACTCGACTTCAAACGGATGGAACACAGGTTGGAACCTCATTCTTTCTACCGTTGTTTGAACAGTTAGGTATCACAAACACACACAATAGGTATTGCTCATTGCTTACTATACAGAGATGAAAGTGGTTACTGAGATTTTGATTTGTTGTTCACTTCAGCAGGTGAACAATAGATGTGAGAAAGGATACGCAAGTGTGGGTATATTTAAACAGTTGAGTGTAATAGAAAGTCAACTACAATGTGACAGACAAACAAAATCAAGGTGAAGCCACATACACAAATACATCGGTCCAAGTTACCACAATTTACGGTAGTATACAAAAAATAAATGGATGGAAACAAATTGATACCAAAATAAAAGAAAAAATCCGGGAGAAAGAAACTGAAGATGATGGTGAGTGAAAATGAAAACTTTAAAAGTCAAAAAGTGAGTAAACCCACTCTAATGTGACCGATTTTCGGCCATCTCAACAAGAATCTCTAACCAGTGATTCCTATCACCTCGAAAACAGTACTCAGGTAGTCCCTACACGGCTCACACTAACATTAAAAGACCTCACGTACTGGTGCCACGTCACGGCCTGGATATCCTGAACCCTTTTTCAATATAATCCAGCTTCCCATAGCATTTCACATAGAGGTAAGCTGTGGTTTAGCATGCGAAAAACATGTCTTAGTCACCTCGGTCGATGAAAGCTCACAACCCAATCCAGCGGCTTTGCTTCCTTGCCTGATACCCTTAACTTATCCTCGACAAAGCTACCATGGTAGTTTCACTATACGAAAGCAATCCTAAGATACTTGTGTTCAAAAAACTGTAATCTCTTCTAGTTTCAACGGCCATCTCACAGCCACATAACCATAAAGGAGTGCAGTATACTGGTCCTTCATTAGATAGTCTGACATCTTACCAGTCGGCAAATCCCGAACAGGCCTTTTGTGTTCCAGCTGAGATTTCATCAGCAACCACGCCGTTCAGATTGATACAACTCCTCCCCCCCCCAGGAAAGTCAAGCGGTCAACGCATTCTGCCACTTCACTCCCTCAAATTATATTCCCTACACAGCAGAACACATCACATTTAAAGGCATATTAACAGTCGTAGTACTCCTTCTATTTTGTAAAAATCTAGTTTGCTTCGAATCACGTAAAAAAACAATAATTATAAATAATCTGACTAACCCAATTAGACCACATGAAGCAGATATAAGATCTTCTGTTGTGATTGAGTCTGCACCGATATGTTGGATAAATGACAATATATGAGGTACATGACCGGCGACAAACTCCAAAGCTGCAGTAGATTCTGGAAGAAAGAATAAATGAACGCATTATTATGATGAAATAAATTTGCAAGCTGTGAAACGTATACTATGATGCAAGAGGAGTAAAATAAAACCTACATTGCGCGAAAACTTACGTGGCCCGTCTCCTTTAAGTCCTTGGACAATGCCTGTATAAGCCTCTAGACAACTAGTACGTAAAGAATTGAGATATTCCACCATATCTGGATCCTCCTGAAAAATAAATATGTACAATTCATCAAAAAGTACAAAAAGATTATTGACAACAGAACCTTATATGGTGGAATCAATTAGCAGTTTTACATTGGCCAAATACTGATGATTATTATAACATTATTTATTTGTCACTTGGGTTCCTAGTGGAACATAGGGCTTCAGTGGCACGTCTCCATTGCACTCTCTTCTCTGTAGTCCTTTCAACCAGACTCCAAGATTTCCCACAAGCTTTCATTTCTTCTTCACACGATCTCCTCCAAGTAACCCGCAGACGCCCAACTCGTTTCCTATTCTGGTTCCACTCGAGGGTATTGGCAAGCGCGTGAAGTCCCCAAACCGTCTTCCCAGTGTATACCAAACTCATCTCCATATTCTTCTGCACATTTGTTGGATGATGGGTTCTTGGCTGGTGCCTTGGCAACCAACCAGAGTTCCTCGTTGCTTATTCTTCCTGGCCATCCATCTCATCTTCAGTATATAGTGAGCGAGCGTAGGCGGCAGCTGTTGATGAATGTCTGTAGTTTTTTGAAAATGCTTTTCGTAACGCGCCAAGTCTCTCAACCATCATATAGAAGCACTGACTTGACTGACATTAGTGTTGAAAATCCGGATCTTGTTCACACACGCTTTATGCTGGGTGCAGTGCAGTGTAGTAGATCTCCACACTGACTTCAGGTTGATGAAGGTCTGTCTTGCTATCTTTCCGATCCTGGCTGCTTTGACGCCTTCATCTGTGCCTGTTCCGCCTGTAGTTGAAACGATGCTGCCCTGCCTAAGTAGGTGAAAGAGACTACTTCCCTTAGGTTTCTCCCGTTGATGGTGATTAGTGCTTGTCGTTGATGTTGCTGTTGTTGTTTTGGTATTTTCATCACCTCTCTCTTCTCCACATTCACTTGAAGTCCCGTCTTCACTGCCCTACCCCTCTTGTCAACTTGTTGGTTTTCGCCTGTAGATCTTCGAGTTTGTGCGACAACACATTAGACACAAATCATCATCGCTGGCGAAATCCAAATCTTCTAGGCTCTTTTCATCGGTCCGGTCAGCGTATGCCCCTCTTCTTGCTCGTCACAGTTTGTTGCATGATCCAGTCCAGTCGACCACGATCAAGAAGATGACCGGTGATAGTAGGCGGTAACCTTGTCTTACTCCTTCCTATCTTCACTTCAAAGGCGTCACTGAGCTTTCCATTGTGAATCACTTGGCATATGGTGTCACAGACTGACACCAAAAAGAAAAACACTAAAATTCTGCGAGCACTGGGATAGCTGCTGAAGACTACTACACTGCGACGAAACAGTTTCCCAATACCCCGTCTGCGATGAAAACTAATTTCAAGTTGTACCTAGAGAATTCAATCAGTTCCATGACACGAATCGAATAGCTACACAAATGAGTCATTACGAGAGAGTGAAGTGAATCACTGTCAGTCTCTCCTGCTTAGATTTTTTAAATAATAAAACACTGTTAAACGATTGAATTGGGTAAGTACCATGCCAAAATGTTTATCTATCAAAAGATTATCAACTAAAAACTTAGAAAAACTCCAATCAACGGTCAATTTAAGTATTTTGAAAGAAACTTACAAGATTCACTTCAGCTTGTGTAGCTTGACTCAATGTTTCTAAGACAACAGGAAGGTAATTCCAAACTCTGAACCCAAAGACAGAGAAAGATCACCGAAAGTAGACAAAATTGCGGGACGGAGAGATTTGTGAGCATTCACATCCTAGAGAAAACAGCAAAAGGACTTATAAGTCAGCTATCTTAATATCACAGTTCTAGGGTGTAGGGAAATAAAACATTTCTCGGCTAACTTTATTTGGCCAAGTCAATCGATTTTCACCCACCCACCTACTTAGCGGCACCAGACCGATGTAATAAACTCAGTAAACAATACGATGGATAAACAAGTATAAACTGAATGCAAGGTACAAATTATGCCGTTTTTAGAAGTCGTTCAATACTAGCAGGCACACACACATATATATACGGTTACTGCAGTTACGCTGAAGGAAGTCAAATACTAAATATCCAAAATGTCTACACATTTCAAGTGCATTCTTTGGCGATCTACGTGTTTGACTTCTTAGCCAAAAAAGGTTAATTGCTTGACCCATATAGACGGAAATTTCAGCGAAGACTTTGCTTCACGCTAAACTTTATATATTTGTGAGCACAAGCATCTTTATGCAGAGGAATTTAGTGACAGTCTCTGGAATGCGTTTATCATAATGAGGAAAATTATGGATTAAATACAATATGAAAGATCCTGGCGTTCGTTAGTTTTGCTAGGGACATTTGTACTTTCTACAGAAATTCCAGGCTACAATTACGTAAGTTTTATTCATAGACAGTAATCACGTACTTGTAAGATTTCCATTAGGATAGTAATTAGGCCATCGCAGTGTGAAAGTAAGTTCTTGTTTAATACACGACACATGTCTCCTAACAGACCGACAGCATTCATGCATACTTGAGTTTCACTGTGATTTCGTAAACAAATCACCAAAATGGGCATGAAATCATTCACATATTTGACGAAAGACTCTCCAACAACTTCAACAAGCGCAGATACTGCAAGAAGTGCATCTTCCTGGACACCATCGCCGAACTTGGTCTTATCTGTCTCACCATTAAGTACAGCTTGATCTCCAGAGCCTTCAGCAACAGATGCGGCACTCGTCCGAAACATAGACATAAGAGCCAGCATCACCTTAATAAAAAAAATGTTTATTCACAATATAAGTACTGTGTGTACGAAAAGCACGTTAATAACAAAAACTAGTACACTTTTGACCTGACACTGCATATCACATACAATATAAGAACTTAGTTACGTTGTCCAGTTTCTATACAAAGCTGAGACACAATGTGAAGGAATATCCCAAATTACCAACCTGATTCGGTTTAAGTAAGTGGAGTCCGATTACATCTATGACCCAAAGCTGACATTTTTATTTCTAAACCGACTAACCACGGTTCCAGATTTATCCTAATAGACCATACAAACTCAGAGAAGGAAGTATTTGAGTTTTAAAAAATTAAGTACATAGATAAAAAATATAAAACGACGTAACTAACAGCTTTCTAAGAACAGAAGCGACTTTAAGGGCCACCCTAGCATCGATCGAAATAACCAACTAGGTTTCTTCATTTCGACAGGAAAGGTAGATTTCCATAAAATATAAGTCTAATTAATTATTTCAGTTGTTGCTAGGGTGGCCTTATAAGCCACTTGAGAACAGTCATAAAATCTAATAACTAACCTTGGCAATAAACATTTCTGAAAACAAAACAGGCTTGAGGTTTGGAAACTAAATCATAACTATGTCACTTTTTTAACACTAATAGCTATTTCTAGGCACCAGTGAAACATTTCAGACACGATAGTGAACAAAAAATAGACAGGATAACCTTCTCCCAGTTTCAACAACTTTTAAAGTGGATTGTACAGTACACGAAGAATTCAAAAACAATAGCTAGGCTAACAACTTATTTTAATTAGACGAAATACGTCATGCTTTAACAACTAACGGCGGAGTATGGCAAAATGTAAACTTATACATAACAATCGGTTGGCATAACAAAATACTTCCTCATACGAACGAAATGACGTCGGTTGTTGAAAGCCTTCAGGAAGCTGACTGACCGATGTCTCTTCTTTTTCTCGATGAAAAAGAGAGTAAGGATGGGGACATGGAATGTCCGCACAATGTATGAACCTAGCTAGGCTGCCCATATTGCAAAACAGATGAGAAGGTATGACGTAGAAGTGTTAGGAATCTGCGAAAGCAGATCGAGTGGAAGTGGACTCTCCAAACTGTCAACTCCAGAGTCAATAATCTACTCCGATAATGTCACCCAGACGACAACCACGAGGACACTGAGTTATGGAGTAGTTATCATGATTTCCCCCTCTCAACAATATCGAAGCTCCTCTTTCGTGCAGTGGGAACCAATCTCCGCCTACACGATCAGGATCATGACATCAAGATGGATTCAACTCAAAAGGAAGCAAAGTCACAATCATACAATGCTACGCTACGCTATGCATCTACAAATAATGCGGGTCAAGGGGAGAAGGAGGAATTCTACAGACAACTGGAATCAGTAATGGATAAGACTCCAGCCCGGTTGGCGACATCAAAATCCATTCTAATGGGTGGGGTGACATGAATGCCAAACTCGGAGTGGACAACACAGGAAGAAAACCAGTCATGGGTCGAGAAGCACTTCGTGAAATGAACGAGAATGGAGAACTGTTTGCCGACTTCTGTGCATTCAACGATTTGCTGATCGGAGGCACTGTGTACAAACACAAGGATATTCACTAAGCGACATGGATTTCGCAAGACAGCAGAACACGCTAAAAACCAGATCGGTTTCATCTCAATGTGACGAAAGTGGGACGCAGCCTACTGGACACAAGATCAGATCACGAAGAGGAGCAGATGTAGGTTCAGACCATTCACCATCTAGTGCAAAGAAACTTCAAAATCAAGTCAAAAGCCTTCACAGGAGTTGGTGATAGGCCACAGTTCAGGTCCAACACCCAGAAACTGATGGACGAAACTTCAAAGGACATCTTCAAGTCCGTCAGTCAGTCATCAGTAAAAAAATTGGGAGACATTAGGCAACACCCCTGAGGGAACCTGCGTGGAAGAACACTGGAACTCTGTCAAAGAGACGTGGAAGGAAACCTGCATAACTGTATTAGGAAGGAAGAAGAAGACAAGGAGAGGATCTCAACGGATACATGGAAGCCGATAGAGGAAGATGGTGAAGCAGAAGATGAACCAGCAGAAGGATGAACAACGTAAAGAGAAACTGAACACCAACGTATAAAACACCGGACAAGGAAGTGAAGAAGAGTGCACGGAAAGACAAAAGACACTTCTAAGACATACTTGCAACTGATGTAAAACAGGCTACAGGTGAGGGAGACAGAGACCCAACATTATATGAAATAACTAGGTTACTATTTGGGAGGGCAGATATCAACACAGAAGAAAAGAATGAAAAATGAGGAAAGAAATGTAGCAAAGGGGAGCAACAAAAGAAACAATTAGGCTGACCACTTCAAAAAACTCTTGAATCGACCACCACACCCTGCAACTCGTCCAGAAATACTATCAGCAGTTACAGAACTACTATCCGTGAACACAAACCCTTTGACACAAGCAGAAGTGAAGTTCTGAACGCCATATAGTTGCTGAAATCCGGGAAAGCAGCAGGACCAGATGGAATTCCGCCAGAAGTACTGAAAACAGACACATACATTAGTGAACATGCTCACAACACACCATTACTGCAGAATGTTTAGACAAAAGTAAGGAAGGAAGGAAAGGTATCAGCCGAATGAAAAAAAGGCTACCTCGTCAAACTCTCAAAGAAGGGCGACCTAAGTCTTTGCAACAACTAGTGCGAAATCATGCTCAACCTATATCGGCACTAAGCAAAATATAAAGCCGCATCATTCTGGGGAGACTAAAAAATGCGCTGCATTCAAAATTATGATCGGAACACGCTGGTTGACTGGCTGACTTCAGGAACAACAAATCTGTGCGGATTAAACTGCAACGCAACGCTATGCATCATCACACAACAGAACATAGAATACCAGTCAACTGGATCTTCACCTCAACTTCATCGATTTTCATAAGGCCTTCGACAGCGTCGACCCAGAAGTAATCTGGCAGGCAGCTGCTCAACGCTACCGTTTCAATACCACAAAACTTTATCAACCTCATTCAACAACAGCTATATGCTATATGGTGATGATGATGACGCTACATGCCAAGTGATTCACAATGGAAAGCTCAGTGACGCCTTTGAAGTGAAGATAGGAAGGAGTAAGACAAGGTTACCGCCTACTATCACCGGTCATCTTCTTGATCGTGGTCGACTGGACTGGATCATGCAACAAACTGTGACGAGCAAGAAGAGGGGCATACGCTGACCGGACCGATGAAAAGAGCCTAGAAGATTTGGATTTCGCCAGCGATGATGATTTGTGTCTAATGTGTTGTCGCACAAACTTGAAGATCTACAGGCGAAAACCAACAAGTTGACAAGAGGGGTAGGGCAGTGAAGACGGGACTTCAAGTGAATGTGGAGAAGAGAGAGGTGATGAAAATACCAAAACAACAACAGCAACATCAACGACAAGCACTAATCACCATCAACGGGAGAAACCTAAGGGAAGTAGTCTCTTTCACCTACTTAGGCAGGGCAGCATCGTTTCAACTACAGGCGGAACAGGCACAGATGAAGGCGTCAAAGCAGCCAGGATCGGAAAGATAGCAAGACAGACCTTCATCAACCTGAAGTCAGTGTGGAGATCTACTACACTGCACTGCACCCAGCATAAAGCGTGTGTGAACAAGATCCGGATTTTCAACACTAATGTCAGTCAAGTCAGTGCTTCTATATGATGGTTGAGAGACTTGGCGCGTTACGAAAAGCATTTTCAAAAAACTACAGACATTCATCAACAGCTGCCGCCTACGCTCGCTCACTATATACTGAAGATGAGATGGATGGCCAGGAAGAATAAGCAACGAGGAACTCTGGTTGGTTGCCAAGGCACCAGCCAAGAACCCATCATCCAACAAATGTGCAGAAGAATATGGAGATGAGTTTGGTATACACTGGGAAGACGGTTTGGGGACTTCACGCGCTTGCCAATACCCTCGAGTGGAACCAGAATAGGAAACGAGTTGGGCGTCTGCGGGTTACTTGGAGGAGATCGTGTGAAGAAGAAATGAAAGCTTGTGGGAAATCTTGGAGTCTGGTTGAAAGGACTACAGAGAAGAGAGTGCAATGGAGACGTGCCACTGAAGCCCTATGTTCCACTAGGAACCCAAGTGACAAATAATAATAATGATGAAGCCACTTTTGTTCTTAATAAGATCGTTAAGGTAGATCCCGATCCATTGTAGAGTCATTTTACAAGACTGTTGCATTAGTATTGCCATCTAGGAAAGTCACAGTGCTAACTGAATGGAGGCGGAAACAATCACCTGGAAAATGCAATTCTAGGAATGTACCTACCAGTAAACAAGATAAAAGTTTAAAGGCTACATCGATGGGCAGGAACCTTTTAGAGTAATCAAAGCTGTTAAAGTGAGATTAGGGTTGGACGCAGCAATCTTTCTGAATCAAAAACACGGAAAAGTGTATTCTTCTCGGGAAATTTCCCAGAAAACAGCAACATAGTTAATAAAAGTCTATCCAAAGTTCTTACGGATAGATTACAAATGCAAGAAATTCATACTAATAGGTCAACACCAAACTGAATTCTTACTTTGTCTGATATTGCTGGTGCATCATCTTTATTGATCTTCCTTAGAACAGATTGCAATGTTCCACATAAAAGTGATTGCAAGTCATTGAACTGCGCCCTATCTTGATGTGAAGCTATTTGATGTTCTAAGCCTATGATGGACTCTAGTCGTTCGAGGACAATTAAAGTAACGCGTTGCACCTCACAGTAACAGTCTTGGGCTGCAGAACGCATCAACGCCATTAAAGCCGAGTATGCCGCGTTTCGAAGATTGTGCTGTCCTCCATCAGGTCGGCTAGAGGTGGCAAGAAGGCGTTCCGTAATTACATTGAAGTACTGAGACAGCACATAAGTCTTTGGCTCACCATTATGTCCAGCATTTTCTGAAGTAGCGAAATTGAAAATTAAACAATAACTGCTTAAAAACTGTTAGTCTACCTAGACACATGTACTGAGTATCCAACCTCATTAAAATGGATAACTTGTAGTGAAGTTATGATGAATAAATTTTAAATAAATGTTTACACAGATTACCAGTTTTTTTAATTTTAGTAATATACAGAGCAAAATTACCACCTGTAGTCACACCAACAACCGGAACTTCAATACTTAGTTCAGTGAAAATAATTCTTGTTCATATCTTATCTAGTAAGTGGGTAATTCATATGATCCACAAACTGTCAGTAAATAAAGTCATCTACACAATTCCTTATTACAGTGGCTTACTAACTGAGAGCCATTTTTGTGAAAACAACCATCAACTCAAATGTCAATTAAAACGTTATGAGACACTGAAATTCGGTTGAACCTACCTCTCAAACTCACTCAGACGTAATATGTGCGATTATGTACGTGTTTATATATACTAAAAACCACAAACAAAGCCTACTGTGTGTAGCATTACGTGCAAAAAACATCATCATCATCAAAAAACGCCTACTGATCAACCCCATGAGATCTAGGAGTATCAAATCAGTCAGTTCGCCGAATGAATTATCCTTCATAGAAATAACAGACAAGCAATGAAAGTAATATACGTAAAGGAGAATCTAGAACAGTCAGACTTTTTCAACCAACCCACAAATAGTTTAGACCAGACTATATAACAAGACATCTTTTTTCGTTATTCCAAAGCACAATTCCTACAAGATGTTGAGTATGATTCGAATTCTTATTCAGCCTCTTCCCTGACCTAATCATAGATATTCCTATTGAAATCTCCATACACAAACATCTCAGGTGATAAAATTCTGAATGGAATCAGCACTCTTTGGTGCTGCACTAACAGGTCTAGGTACTAGCTATGTCCTACTGTTAGAACACGAATACTGTTAAGTTTTTGGTTTATCTTTTCCACATTAGTCTTATAAGACTATGTGACCGTTTCATCACCGATGGTTCAATTTACAATGTTGGGTTAAGACCCATAAGTGTCTAGTAGAGAAACGGTCTTTGGAAAAATTTCTAGGCTAAGCGATTTAATCTAGAGTCAAAAACTTGATTTGATAGCAATCACAGAAGAGTGAGTAACACCAGGTAGACCTGCACTATGACGAACCGAATCATCTACTCGTGAAGACAATGATGTAGAAATATCCATTCCCAACTGTGGATACGCTTAACCATGGGTTTACAAGTCACAATCGAATCCAATTCAAATGGGGTACAGATTCTACAATAGATAGATAAAGGATTGGGACTCTATCGCAACAAGTAAACATTTTTTGATGAACGAATTCAAGGAGAAACTGGATCGTCATAAAGATAACTAATCCAAGAATCAACATAGGTCACTTGATCTAATATCTTTATCACCAGAGAATGAAAACCACTGAATGAGTTGAAGTTCAATTCCACTTGATTTATTTTGCGAATTAGCAGCGATGCAACTCAATCTGGTACCGGCTGACGGTTCATGATACTACTCGGTTACCAAGCCAAAGTTGAAGTGAAACTTGAACCCGGGATCTATTGCTGTAAAAATGAATACCTAGATCAACAAGCTATATCAGTAACGGCTAATACTTTGGATAGAAAAATGAAAGGGTTACAAATACAGGCGAAGTGGTCAAACACTATTAGCTGGAAACGTTCTATTTAAGCGTGTAAGGCAAGAAAAATAAGTTGTATATCCATATGGTTTCGAAATTGGCAGTGAAGGATTAAACTCCTGACATAATTCAACTACTCAATGCAGTTACCTGACAGTTAGTTTTACAACCGTGCTTGCAGTCAGTCGGCATAAATAGCAGCAGGCAAAGTGATAAGGTCTTCTATTAACGATGCTTATAAGCACGCGTGGTGATATAATTTACTTTATGCTGTATTTTGTTGGCATTCACTTAGTGAACACCTCTGAGGAAGGTCAAATCATTAACAACATTGTCTTGTAGAAACTACTCGGAACGTCACTAACCTGACAATCTTTAAACAGTTTGTACAAAATGTTTGCTAAAACCGCAGTGTAGTAAAATAATATTGATGTCCTCAGTACACATAACAAATCGTAGCATTTCTTATATCCAACTCCAAATTATAAATCTGAGCCAACTGGCGGTAAAATACCATTAGTTGAGACAAAATGTTTACCTGAAGCAGCATCATAGGCACTTTCTGCAAGACTCGAAAATGCCCAACACACGTTCGCAGCAACTCGCGGTTCAGCGGACAACCCATCAACTAGTCCAGTTAATAACGGAACTAAATATGTTTCATGTAAAGCCACTTCCGGAAGGGTTTCACATACCCGTCCAATTGTCCACGCAGCTGTATCGCGAACAGCTGGTGATACATCACGTAGTAACTCAATTATCACCGGTATAGCAGATTCCACAAGCGGCTAAAGACAAAAAATCGAAACAATTACACACAAAACTTGAAAAGATAAGAGTAAGAGCTAAATATTACTTTCAAAATACGAACGAACCATGATAATTTTATGACATAGCTAAACCGATAAACAGTAGCAACTAAACTATTTGATATGCAAGCAAGCATACTGGAGACGTAATCAAGTTGGTTGTTAAAATTACGTTAGATATGCTTTAAAGTCAACAGTTAGAACAAATAACCGGTAATTTGAGCTTGAAAATAAGTTCTAATGTCATAATTCGACTAAAAACTTGGAATAGCCCACTTATTTTCGTCTCAATTTGATGACCCCAAATACAACCTAGGGGAGAATGAGCAATAAAATCAATGGTGAATTTACATAGTGTATAAAACAAGGATGTCTAACTCGTACGTTTGAATTTGAAGAAGAGTGAGGTTTGTCAATAACTTTTTTGAGATATTTGTAGTTTTCTAATGGGAGGAAAAAACTGTTACAAATCTCAGTATGTGACAAAAAATGATACAATCCGTTGTTGAACCTTACCTCAGTTACAAAAATACCGCACATTACATTTGTCGAGTAATGTTTAACCGGCGTAGGTACTCAAATCTCATAAACTGGGTCCAACTTTGAATTTTATCCTATCTACCTCAATTTAAACGGTATCATTTTCATAGATTGTGGCTCGTAAATCAGCGTTTAAATTTGTTCCGGACAGTCACAGTGATATTGTTCCTCATCACTGTTAAGATGTTACCATCCGAAGTAATTCTGATCGTTCACAGTTTTGACTTGAAATTGTTTTATTTGTCACGGTTAGGACAAGAGATGACAAGGTTCACCGTCAATTCAGATCATCACAAATAAATGAGTGGTTTTTAAAAGGTAAATTATTTCCGGATTGACAGTTATACATAAGGGAAAGAAATAGAAATAGGACCCAATGGTTGCAGCACAATAACTCATGTTTATGTACTAACTTGAGGGTTCGTGACAAAATCAAAAGGTTCAAGCCGAAGTAGGTTGGACGGGACTAGAATCTCGGACCCTAAACTTGCGAATCAAGTCCCTAAGTCAATAAGTCAGTTTCAATTAACAAAGACGAGAGTAAAATGGGGAAAAACATTTAGAGGACGACAAAGAACGAATGCATTTGTGCTATGGTGGCTGATCTCAAGCTTTGTTAGCTGGAGTATCCATTAGGACTGATTTCGAATTCTCTACAGCCTCAGCTACTTAAATTATGCTACCCTACACAATTTAAACTAAGCTGGTAACCATGAACTGAAGTTGTGGTCCACTCTAAACAACCGTAACCTACTCCCTATACAACTAGTCAGCATTCCACTTTGAAGCAATGGTTCAGCCAACTAAACAAAAGCTTAATTCTAAGTGACCACTGAGGTGGCTTAAATAACTAGAAAAGTGGAAGCAGTAATATGTAGCAGAGACTATCGTTAGCTGCTTCGGAGAACCACTGACTGGTCTTATGCATATACGTCGCTCCAAACCGATTTGTCAGTTCTACAAACGATTCAAACTAAAAAGTAAAACGTAAAAAACTACTCCAAGTCTGTCAACAAAAAATCGAAATGAAATTGACAACAATCGATGTGACCATTTCAGTAGTGCGATTGAATGGACCTGAAATACATATAAATTTGGATATCACGGTAAAGACAAGGAAAAATACTGACCTTCAAAGCTGCAGGATCAGGGCCTTCAAGAATACTTCCAAAGCTCATAACAGCAGCATCTCTATAGCGCCAGTCAGGTTTCTTAATATTCTCTTTAACAAACGGAATGACCAAATTAACAATAGGGTCTTCACAGCATTGTGCCAGTAACATCAAGCATACGCCAGCTGCTTTGCTAGGGTTCCATTCGTCATCATCCACTGACTCATCTTGGTGAGCAAGAATCTCCATTAAAATCGGTACAATGAACTGCAAAGCTCCCTTAGCGTAGAACATGCTAGATACAGCGGGAGGTTGACCTTTTTCGAAGCACTCAGCGACGTCAATGGCCAGGTCAATTTCTTCGTCGCATATTGTAGACCAGAATTCAATCCCCTGAAGTGCGACTTCCGGTACAGAATCTTTCATAGCATCTAATGTGATCTTCAGGAGTTAAACACAATCAAAAACATTAGTAAAGTGGATTTCGATTGGAATTATATAGACTAAAATCACTAGAAAAAAGCTAAAACAAGCCAAAGGTACCAATTATTCGATATGATAAGAATGCCCATATCAAGCCACCAAGATCGACGTGTAATGCTAACCGAAGTTTGGTTAGGTAGTAAGAAGCCTTAAAGCGGCCAGACTAATAAGTGGTGATAGTTAGTGAGGTCTCTGACCGTTGGTCTGAGTCATGTGGGGAGATACATACTTTAGTTGGGGTCCTCGAAATGACAGTAATCATTGGCTGGAAAATGAGTGGTATGGCTGAAAATCGGTCACAATAGCGCAGACATATACATTCCTTGTCATCTTCCAGTCACCGAAAATTTGGTTGACCTTCGACACTTGTTTCATGAAGCTATGGTGTGACAAATTGGACCGATGCACTCCTGTGCCACGTCTTACTTTGATCTACTTACTTTAAACGGCCATGTCTCAGTTGTATATTAGGACAGAACGAACTGTTGTACAGCAAAGTAAACAAAACATGGTGTGCCTAGGTTTTTGCTGTTGAGTCAATTTTGTATGAAGGATAGACTTCAAGTACACTAGCTAAACATGACAAAGTATGCGATAAGTAACCAAAGCGACTATCTTTGAATACTTAACACTTATTGCCATCCAACAGTAATTAGTTCAAAATACTGTCAACCATTTCTAGTAGACTTACAAGTGTCATCCCACATTGTGACTAATACTATAGTGTGTACGCAAAGAAACGGATATTCGCAGATCAGCTTCACACCTTACATTTTGCAATAAAACTATGACATTTTGACACTTACAGCAAATAATGCTTGCTTCATATAAGGCTCCATGTAGTTGTAATAAAGAGACATTATCTTCACCAGACACTGAAGTGCTGCAACGCGTATTTGGGAACTTGATGACTGGGTTGATTCACAAACAACTTGCATAATGTAGTTTCGTTCATTCTAAGTTAAAATGATATGATTAAAATGCACCTACATCAACATCAAAGTTATGTTTCGTGAACTCCAAGGAATTTAGCAATGCATTCGTGGCTGCAAGGCGGACACTGTCACTGAAGAAACGTCATAAGGAAATGATGTACAAACCTGGGTTCTTCTTTTTTCATACCACAAACTATCGCAGTCAAGATAGCGTTCGACTGGCTTGCTAATATGCAGGGATCCTTTCAAAACTATATCAATAAACCATTCTTACTATATCTTGACAAATATATCCAATAGCTTCTAGGGTTGAACGCTTGCATCCCTCTGTTTTGCTTGGTGTAATGACATTCTCAACTAATTTCTCCATCAAGTCTGGCCATTGAAGTGCAGGAATCTCAGCACATGCAATGTAAGCTACACATTGTGCTGCTGAACTATGTGTTGTAGTCTCCGTTCCCAAGGCTGCAAGACACTAAAAAGAAATGTATGAGACTGGCTGCAACGTACATTTTTCTTTATGTACTGTTTCGACTCTGCCGGAGCTTGGAGCCACCTTTGCTGGTATAGCGATTTGATGCCTGGGTCTTTTGAGTACAAGGCGTTTTTAAGTTGTATGCCAGCCTGAGTACGTACAGGTGGCGAACACTCAACGTTAACCAGAACATCACTAAGCTGCCTGAGCAGGCCAAAGAGATCGACTTTAGCTGCTTCTTCGAGAAAATGCTGAGCTGCCTCAAGCTCCAACTTTTCTAAAATCGTAAAACAAAGAATATTTTTCACTTGTTAGCCTTACCCAAAGAAAGACTTTTCTCCAAGACAGACAGCAGGCCTATGTCCACAGACATACTAAAGAGAAAGCGTGTACCCGAGATTTGAAAATCCGTCAGTCAAATAACCGCGAAGAAGTCCGATCATCCAATGGTAGGCGAATTCAAACTGTGTGAGAACTAAGTCCCCTTGCATTCATCAGCATGGTATACTAAGTATTTTCATAGGGAAAAGTAACAGCGAGTTTGCTCTATATTTAAAAGCTCTTATTTCACTGTAAAAGAGTCAGTCAAAATAATACTGCTCTGTGGTTTAAATTCACCTACTTTACCTAAAGAATGTTGAAATCACCTAAAATAAGAATTTTTACTTCCTAGTCTTGGAGGGCAATTAACTGCATCTAATTTCCGGTTGCCGCTGAGAGTCTACATTTGTCTTCCTATACACGTCAACCGCCAATTACTTATTATTAATGGATGGTTTTGAAGATCACCAGATAGACACGCCAAGACTTACCTCAGTAGGTTTTTTCTGAGTCCTCCTCTTCACCGACGGCGTTCAGGTATGACAAGAAGTCAGACGTCGTGAAGGCAAGGGAAGTGCAGCGTCACGCTGCTCCAGGATCACTAACTCAAGGTTCGACGAGATTCAACATCAATAACAATAATGATAATATTTATTCCTGAATATACAGGCACACACCATTTTTACAGGTATGAATAAGTTTATGTATAAATTACACACATCTTCGTGGAAGGTAATCTCAATCCCCACCCGTTGTCACTGACCTTGATAGTTTAACTGGACTCGCTAAGCTGAAGGCACCCCGTCAAGCATCATCGCCATTTGGATGCCACCATGTTACGTTGCACTACTGGTAACCGACTCTCTAACCAGTTAGTTGGAACGCATCGGTATTTGGACACGATCCCGCAAATATACTATTCCATTCGACCACGCTGTTGTATTCTTTCTTGGTCTCGTATTCGTGGGCGTATAACAAGTGCGAATAACTAGTGATTGGTCTCTGCGTCCGTCAAGTTCGCACCAGGACGATTCCTAAAATAGTCTTGCAAAAAATTCTAATGCAGCATGAGAAGTGGGCAAATAGCAAAAGGATTTGCGTTTAATCCTTAGAAACTCAAGTTAGCACATCCGGGACATAATTTACGTGACGCATATGGTCTCAATGAAACAAACTGGCAGCGCCGGACATAAAGGAGGGTCTGGGCGTTTTAGTCGCTGAAAACCTTGAATCTTATGATGACTGTGACAGAAGGGCAGTATATGCCAGTTTGACTATGGTAATTCTTTAGTGAATTTTCGGACAGCTTCATGTGGCTTCCCCGAGGGTTTGGTAACAGTCCCCCGCCGTGATCGTGAAGTGAGCAAATGGACCCAGAACGCATCCACAGGCAGCCAACTAAGGCTGTTCGGAGACATAGGCTTAAAACATACCTGGACCAAGTGGCCCACGTGCCCTAAGTTGCAGGGAAATAAGTGGATATTTGATAATAGTGTGTGCTACCTTAAACACCTCTGGTCACCCAATCCACCTATAATTTAACTTTCACCAACCAACAGATGACGTTTAAACCCTGGCTTCTGTGGATTAAGAATTGCATCTTAGCACTGTGTTTCGTTCCCGTTTTCGTACCAAAGAGGCGCTAGGAGAAAAATGAGAACCTTGTAGTCACTGAACGTCACAGCTGGCACGCACTGGCGGGCTGGTCCCTGATGGAACAGACCAAAATAGTTCTCATGAGTTCCAGTGCTGCAGGGACGGGTACTCAGCTTCCCTTTGAAAGTGTCTGGCAGTTAGGAAACCAGTCATTTGTGGGATAAACTTCATTGTTTATGCGTTCCCACTGAAAATGGTCGGTGTACTGCTCTTCTAGCGTAAACTCCTGAGGCGTCCTCTGGAATTGAAAATCCGGATGATCTTAAAAGAGCATATGCTGGTGTCGGTAGGATTACAAGCCGTAAAACAAACTGCGGTCATATCCCTCCCAGACTATATATACTTGAAGATGTAATGTGCTTAAGTGGACTGAATGTAGTTTACTTCCCCAATGAATGACATTCTAAACAGTGCATCTCCAGGTCTGTTTCCGAAAGACAGATCCTCTTCAGGGGGTGGTGGCATTTCCACTGGGTCCTTCCACAGTTTTGGCTGAATAAGAGTTTGCAAGCGTTTTCAGAAGTCTTTGGCTCAGTACTACGGAGTTCTGGATAGATTTTCCGAAAGTTTTGCAAGTAAGCAGATGACTGGCTCTCTTAAGCAAGTATGTGTTAGAGGGACCAGTGATTCCTGTCAGAAGTAGCGCAAGATACTGAGGTTTCAGCTATGGTATAGGCTGATTTTTCAGGATGGGCGTTCGTTAATATTAAATTACATTTACTTTCAGAAACGAAAACTAGATAGGCCGTTAATAAAGTATAAAAATAAAAGAGGGTCGAGGGTGGAATCAGTGAGACAGCAATGGCAAAGCCATCCTCGCAAGCAAAATATTCGCAGTATCTACCAATTTTTTGCGTTCAGCTTCGCATCATAAGAGAAGTTAAAGGGATTTGAAGCCCTCGAACACACTATATTTAGAAACTCATGTTGTTGGCCGTCGTAAAACCTATGACAGGTTAAATGTTGGCTGAAAATTAATTAAGATGTATTACATGACATGGAGACGCAGCGCAAGAAGAATTCTGGTGCTATGTAATCAAATAACCATTCGAACCTATGAAGGGAAACAAAAAGATTCAGGATATAAAACCGGCTGGTGGAAAAGGCGTTTAATGAAGTCCGGCATCGAAACCGGAAAAAGCGCAAAACGCAGCGAAGAGAATATAAACGTGAAGAACATAAAAGCAGGAAATACGGAGAGCAACACGAGTGATCCATTAAAACACTAACACTTGCGACATTATTCAGAAAAATGCGACCATGAAGAAATGTCACAAGAGCAGGGGAGTCTAATGAAAGCCCAGTGAAGGATAGAAAAATAGGGCATGTCAGCGACAACAGTGGCAGAAAAACAGGTCCAGTGAGGAACAGGAAGAAAGTGGAGAGACATTTCCATTCCAGCTACTTCAGTCATCCTAGTTCGCATTCCAATTGAATGGGCTCAATCTGTGTGTCACTGCATGACCGTGAAGCCTTTCTTGAAGCCATCGACAGATGGGAAGGAGGCTGCATCAACTGGCGCTGGATTCGGGAGGTCACACTTAAAAGAGAGACGAAGTGTGCTGGCATACTGGTATTCACTCTCCGATGGGTGACTCCATATTGATCCAAACGAGGGTCACCGTGGTGAACGTTGCGCAACATCACATTCGACGGACAAATTCAGCCACTTGGGGTCTTTTAAGTGGATGCTAAGCCACCGCATATCCCACAGCGACCAAGGACATGGAGACCGGGGTAGATTATCCAGTCTTAGCCCAAAGTTCTCTGCAGCCCTATTCCAGTCTTCGTGGTCAATATCCGGACTTTCTTTAAGAGGGTAGCGTCCTATTCATGCCTCACGGTGCGCCTTACGAGAACCTTGCGCACCACTAATGACGATCAAAAAATGAAAAGCACAAAGTATGGGACTTAGAGCAGCTAGTGGGACGACGATGACCGAACTTCACAATCAGCAGTCTATTTTTGCAGCGAAATTCATGGAACAGTGTTCTCGCTCCTCGTGTGAATGGTCACGTGTAGATCTTGAGGAGAACCGGACAGTCGCCCAGGTCCGTGTTAAAAGGGGAGCTGCGTGCATCAGAATAAGGAACCACAGGTTTTGCATCTTTTGGTAGGAATATTTGGTAGTCGTTTTGTGGGGACAGGGTGAACTAATCAAACAACAACCACTTACGTGCACTCAAAAAACGTTCCACCTTGGGAAATTTTGAAAGCAAACAGTACATTGGGATATTTATGTGACAAAGAGGTACTACGGAATTCGGTTTCCACTTGAGGAGGAAATCAACGAAACGAATGAATATCATGGAAGCCGAGTTTGCTAAAAATCACGTGCTTTCACGACAAAATATGGGTAAAATGGGTGTGTGTGTTTGTGTGGGTTTGCGTGATTTCCGCCCGTCACTGAGCTTGGTCTGAGCCACCGAATATTTTGAATCACTTGGAATAGAAGGAACTACTGCAACTACGTGTTTGGACCACTCCGTTAGAGGAATGAAGAGGGAATAGCCCTAAGTCATCATTCAAGTTTCATCCAACATTCAGTCAAAAAATTTGTAGATATAATACATTGGAAGTGGAATAAGGTTAGTTATTATCAACGGTCTGTAATTTGAAATCAACCTCCCTTTTTATGGTACTTTTGTGCGACGTGTTTTGTCTGTGTCATGCAACTGCCCGAAATTTCACTACTGATATGTTCATTGAGATTGTAATGAAACCGCGAAAGTTAGAATGTTTAAAATCTATACCGTAAGATACCACAGCCTTATAATTCCGATCCATAATCGCTCCTGTTTTTTGACATTTTCAATCTAATTAGCGCGTTCGCGCTAATTGCGAACACTCCAACTTGGCGGGCTCATCAAGAAATAGATTATGAAGGAGCACAACGGAGATCGAAAAGATGGAGGGAGTTAAAGGGTCGCAACCGAAGTAAGGCGGCTTATATCAGTAGGTTTGTTAGTGAGTTTTTTGCACTGCTGAGATGCGAGGATCTATGTGTTTCATCGAAAAGGATATCTGCTTTCTTCCATCAGAGAGATGATAAGGTTTTATGGCGCAGAAGATTCACTGATTCATAGGCGGACAGTGTGAAGGCATTTCAATTCGCTATTGATGAACACGGTCTCATTTAATGCCAAGTCAAAGATACATGGTGTTTTATTTCTCTCAGTCTTGTTTATTCAAGCCATGATAGTAATTTCGATTCCGCTATCTGCTTGAAGCCCTCCCGTGATCTGATCCGACCCTCTCAGATGAGTATCTGGTCCGCGTTTTGTCAATGCCTTCACTTCTTCGTCCACGTACGTCATCGCCACTCAATTTATTGCGTCTTCGCAATGTTCAAAACTAATTGCAAGAAAATCAGCCCAACAAACCCATTCACAAATGAACTATTTAGAGCAATGAATTACACGGTCATGCTGTAGCGCCGCACGCTTCCCCAAAATCAATAGCCTAGGGCTCGACGAGATTCAACGTTGGTGCTGACCTTGATAGTTTAACTGGACTCACTAAGCTGAAGGCACCCTGTCAAGCATCCTCGCCATTTAGCAAGCTGCCGCGTTACGTTACCTTGCTCGTAACCGACTCTGTAACCAGCTGGTTGGAACGCATCGGTATCCTGGCACAACCACCTGAATATACCATTCCATCTGACTACGCTACTGTGTTCTTCCTCGATCTTGTATTCCTGGGTATATAACAGGTTCGAGTAATTAATGATTAGCCTTTGCATCTGTCAAGTTCGCACCAGGACAATTCCCGAATTGGTGATCCCAACGTGATCAAGTATCCCGACCAATAACAGGTATTGAATTGGTGAGCCTGTTCCACTTTATGCTTGTATATTGTTTTCATTTTGATAACCATTATATATCCATTTACAACACTTTCTCATGTCCGACCACACTCCCAAGCTTACCGTATTGAGCCGAATACGGACACTATCCAGCTCGTGCCATATTGGCCAGACAATGCAGGAACATGGTTTCTGTATGCCGAGGCAGATTTTCGGGAACAGGGAGCCGCAGACCCTCACTGTCGACTTCTTGCTTTCATATGTCCACTACCGCGGGAATTAAGGAGGCATGTTGCAGCACACATGTTTAGTCCTGAAGTGAGTGGTCCTTATGCATTTCTCAAAGCTGCGCTCCTGAAGAAAAGTGATCTCACAGATCGCCAGCGCCTAGACGAATCGCTTCGCAACATCGAGCTAGGCAGCCTCTCGGCCACCGAAGTCATCGCACGCACGCGAGAAGTTATGGTCACATCAAAGTTCAATAACGGCCATTTTCGAGAGCCGTTTCTCTCGGAACTACCATGACCGGCGCGAGTCGTGTCGGTGGCACCTCATTCAGTTCCATTCGATGACCTGGTAGCCTTAGAAGATGAAATGCTGCAGATCTCAAGCAGACCCGCCTCCAACGCATATCCTATCTGCGATGAACCCAAAAGCCAGGATTCGGAAGTAACCCAGCTGTGCAACACTGTTAAGCAGCTGCTACGAACTCAAAGCCCCAGATTGCGCAGCACATCACTGAAATGCATCTCAGCCCACTTCAGTAACTCACGTGGTTATCTAAAACTAAACCTGACAGGATGGAAAACCCTAAATAGTGCTTGTTTCACAACACCTACTGCGACAAAGCCAGAAAATGCCGGAAGCCATGCAGTTTCAACAAGGACACAAACTCGGGAAGCTGTCACGCCGGTATGCGTTCACGGCAAGCGTACCCGGTGGAAACAGACGTTCGCCCTACGCCACGAATATGAAAACGAAAGTTTTCTGCCTCGTCGACACCGGAGCAAAGGTTAGCGTTCTTCCCGCATCGGCAAAGAAGCGTCATCTTGACCCATCTTTCAATCTTCAAGCAGCGAATGGCAGGGCAGTCACGACATTCGGGAGACAGTATGCCTACCTCAACTTAGGTTTACGTAAACATATTCACCGGATTTTCCTCCTGGCTGATGTTTCTATGCCAATCATTGTCACGGATTTGCTAAACCATTACGATCTGCTCGTAGGTGCTTGCCGTCGACGACTGATAGATAACAACACAAAGTTATCTATTGGCGACACCGCCTATATGGGTCTGAGTTTAGCCATCGTTAGAACCAAACAATCAGGCGACACGTCCTACCAAGCGGTTTTGGAGAAATATCCAGAGTTGCAGCAACCGAAGCACACCCTTCCGTGCATAACCAGCAATGCTGTGCATCGTGTCACAACCACAGGTCCACCTGTGGCATCCAAAGCGCACCGTTTAGCCCCCGATAAGCTCAAAACGGCGAAGAGTGAATTCGACCACATGCTCGAACTGGGCATTATCAGACCGTCAATCAGTCCTTGGGCATCGCCATTGCACATGGTTCCCAAAAAGGATAGCAACGACTGGCGTCCAACCGGTGATTACCGAAGGCTTAACGCCAAAACAACTCCGGACTGCTACTCGATACCTCGCGTTTACGATTTGACTGCAACCTTATGCGGAATGAACATTTTCTCCAAAATCGATCTGGTCAAAGCGTACAACCAGATACCTATGGCAGCAGAAGATATCGCGAAAACAGCCATTATTACTCCTTTTGGCCTGTTTGAATTCCTGCGCATGCCATTTGGTCTTCGGAATGCAGCACAAACATTCCAACGCTTTATGGATGGTGTCTTCCGTGGTTTGAATTTTGTTCATGTCTACATCGATGACTGTCTAATTGCGAGTCCAGATAAGGAAACTCACCTTAAACATTTGGACCTCGCATTCGAAAGACTAAAAAAACATGGCATCACAGTCAACTTACAGAAGTGTGAAATAGGAGTTGAATCACTCAGCTTCCTTGGGCATACCATTGACAACAAAGGTATACGCCCATTGAGAGATAAAGTGGCGGCTATCACAAACTATCCAGAGCCGACCACTGTGAAACATCTCCGCACTTTCAATGGCCTGGTAAGTTATTACCGAAGGTTTATCCCCAACTGTGCCTCTGTCATGAGACCACTGACAGATCTACTTCGAGGAACTAAGAAATTCGTGGCTCTGGACAAAGTGGCTAGACTTGCTTTCTCTAAAGTCAAGGAAGCCATTTCGAACGCAACCATGCTTATGCATCACGACCAAAATGCTCCCCTGAGTATTGCTGTTGATGCATCTGACTCAGCAATTGGAGCAGTTTTGCAAAAATTGACTGACAACCAGTGGCAACCGTTGGCCTTTTTCTCGACGCGGCTGCAAGACGCGGAAACAAGATACAGTACATTTGGCAGGGAACTCCTAGCTATGTACTGTTCTGCACGCCACTTTCGACATTCGGTGGAAAGTCGTGACTTCGTTATTTTCACGGACCACAAACCGTTAACGTTTTCCCTCAACCAGGAGTCTGACAAGTACTCCCCTTGAGGGTCACGACAACTGGATTATATTTCCCAGCTCACTTCAGATATCCGCGACATTTCTGGAGCAGGTAACTCCGTAGCTGATGCACTATCTAGAATAGTTTCGATAAACCTTATCGAGGGCGTTGATCCTGTTGAACTGGCTCGGTGTCAAAAATAAGACCCTGAGCAGCATCATGAGTTATCATCCACAACTCTTAAGCCACGTCTGTGTCCAGTAGGATCAGACAAGGATACAATTCTGTGCGATGTCCCTGCTAGTCAACCACACCCAATGGTTCCGAAGAGTTGTCGACGCCACGTCCTCAATTCGTTGCACAAACCGTCCCATCCAGGTGTACGAGCCACCATCAGGCTCATTGCACGATGTTTCTGCTGGCCTGGAATGAACAAAGGAGTTAAGGAGTGGGCTCAGTCATGTCCAGCTTGTCAGAAGTGCAAAGCAATGCGACACACGAAAAGCCCTTTGGGCTGTTTTCTAGCCCTATACATGTGTTTCAACCATGCCAATATGGATGCTGTAGGACCACTACCATAATCTATTGGATATGCCTGCCCTTTCACCTGCTTGGATCGTTTTACTCGATGGCCGGAAGCAGTACCTATTGAGGACATTACCGCTAAAACAGTAGCTTGTGTTTCCGTAGAAAGATGGATCGCGAACTTCGGATGTCCATCTTACGTCACAACCGACCGTGGGCGCCAATTCGAGTGTGGATTATTTCACGCTGTAACGGCACTTTCAGGTTGCACCCGGTCCCGAACTACAGCCTACCATCCACAAGCAAATGGCATGATAGAGCGTTTCCATCGACAGCTGAAAGCTTCCCTTTCGGCTGCAAACATACCTCAGTGGGCCGAGGCTCTGCCTCTAGTCCTACTAGGCATCCATAACGCCTTGAAAGTTGATGCTGGATGCACCCCCGCACAACTCGTCTATGGGACCACTCTTCACCTACCAGGTGGATTTGTTTCCCCTTCAACTTTCAAACATCTTTCCGACAGGGCACAGTACGTGGCTAGGCTTACAAACGCAATGCGTTCAGTCAGGCCTTCTCCGGTTAGACCCCACACGACTGATGTCTTCGTTCACCCCAGTTTACAAAAGACATCACACGTGTTTGTTCGCCACGACGCCGTTCGTCGACCACTTGAACCACCCTACGACGGGCCGTTCAAAGTGATTAAGCGACACGAGAAATTCTTTATAATTGAGCGAGATGGACGTGAAGATACTGTCAGTATCGACCGTTTGAAACCAGCTTATTTCGAAGGCAACTCCATCATAAGTGATGTTTCAGCTCGCTATAGCCGACCGATGGAGAGCCTAACTATCGGAATGAACAGGGGGATGGTGCTAGAGATGCCATCAGTGGAGGACAAATAATCTGCATTGAACCTTTCATCACCAACCTCCTTGGTTGCACTATGTTCTCCGAAACAGGAAGTCTCTACAGTTTTTCTGAGCGCATATTTTGCAGAGAAAGGCAGTGAGACCACACCAAATTGATGAACAGTTAACCGACATTCATTGGCCTCTGGATCCGTGTTATCGCGCCTCCCTGGCAAGAGAAGAAATGCTGATATGTCATGTCTCAGAATCCTGACTTGCAAGAACATTTCTTTTACGTGACTTGCAGTAGCGATGACCACAGCTCCAAATCTCAGACGTACCCCGGAAAGACTGCTGGCTTCTTTTAACCTCTCGAGTAGATCACTATTTTTTCTAATCGTTTTCTTAAACGCTCAAGTCTACGTTTAGCCGCTTCACAATTGTCGGGTGGACTACGTTTGTCAAATTGCTGGAATGGCCCAACTTCGAAATGTCCATCAACTAACCTAGAGGAACGGTCAGCAATTTCAAATGCCCTTTTAAGCCCTATAAGCAGTGCGTTTAAAATTGTGTTACGTTTCAACGTGGTTTCGTAACTGTATCATCATAAAGCCATTTAATTCTTAACTGACTAATCACACGGCAGGCATGCAACTAAATATCGTTAATGCATGTAAAAAGGCACGGATACAACTGCCTGTGGAACAGTGCATCAACAATACCCAAATGTTGGCGACAAAAAAAGCAAATTCCTCTTGCAACAGCGTAGATGAGTCAGCTTATACTCCAGTTATGCACAAGAGAAGAAGAACTGAGTTCGACAAGACAGCCAGCTTTAATAATAATAGAAACAGCTCTGCGTGCCCAACATGCAATAAGACCGCAAGACTGAATTTTGCAGCAGATGTGAAGCCTAATGGAAGCTTCACGCCTTTTCTGAGACTAACCAGACTTCAGCCACCAAGAGTGTCATTGTCATTTCTTACAGAAACCGAGAGCCTGAAGTCCTCTACAGAGGAACTAAGGCCAGAAATACGCAGACTGTAGGATGACAGACAGAACAATGCACCACAGGGAAATATGTTAAGGGCGTTCGAGGCGTCACCCAGGCTGGATGAAATTAAAGCTCAGATTAGCAACCTCTTGCCACTGAGCATCTTGACGCGTAGTGAATCCATCAATGAAGTTGACATCGAAACACCAACTAAGGTGGATCACCTGATAAACTTTATCACCACTGAAGTAAGTAAGAGACTCGCGCCTAAGTTGAACGCAATAGTTTACAACGTCCCTGACACGACAAAGTCGAAGGCAGTAGGAGAAATTTCTCTTAGAACAGCAAAAATGCATGATGTCCATGCAAAGTGTTTTCGACCAAAAAAGCCAGCAGGACCACTGCTGTCCGATACGCTTGCAGTTAAAGTCACGAAAGAAGCGGAAGCACTCATCAAAGCAGAATCTGTCTTAGCAAAAAACACTGTCTTCACAAGATTAAAGATAGTTCTTGATAAGACAGTGGTGGAGAGGCAGGTATACAACCGTGCTCGTAGACCTAACAGTCAAAAGGCTCCAAAGCTGCAACATACTAAAACAGTAGGTATCTCCTCCAGTATACCCAAGCCTATGACTTCTCCTTCCACAAACCCTATCAAGCCAAATGTGCGGAAAAACACAACTACCAACTTGGAGACGGTAGAATATGAAATTCAGGGTTTGACTCAACCACCTAAAACTGTAGGTCTAGGCGTATCCGTAGAAGGCACCAAAGTAAAACCTGGCATAGCACTAAACGTGACAGAACCCTCACTGAGGTCTGCTGGAGACCTAAAGTCTGCCAACCACACCAGCTTAGGACCCAGGATACCGGCCACTCAATATGTAACAGATAAACCAATGCTCCAATGTAAACCAACACACAGAGACGGACGTAGAAAGCATGTAATGATCCGAAATGACCCCGTAATCCCTTTTGGAATTAACGGAAGTACGGACAGCAGCTCCACCAACAAGGTTCTATGCACTGAGCTAAGCCTCACTAGTAACGAGAACAAAAATAGACGTCACAACAACCCAACTCTATCGTATACCAATGAGAAAGGCCAACATCAAACCAACTATAATAGAATGTCGGCAGGGTACTTTGTGGCGGAAAACTCTGATGGGCTGCATGGCACTAGTTTATTAGGAAACAGCCCGCCATCCAACATAACGCCAGTTACGTCCGTTGTGAATTGTAGCAGAAGGCAGCCACTGGTAAAGAATACAACGCAGAACAGAAGTTTTACATGGACCACAAAAACATGATGATTTCTTATCCATTACATCTCTATCAGCTGCAGCTTTGGCCAAACAACTGATAGAGGTGTTGAAACCCCTTCCTCTGAACCGCTAACCTTAGCGCCCTCGGAGCAACAGAAAAGACACAGTCAACATACACACAAATCCCAAACACCAACCATCCAAGTGGTGTCAATAGGTGCGACAGAACAACAGGTACGTTGAATCCTCCAGGTGGGATCACCAGCCCTGCACGCCCTCCACCCACAATGGTAAAACTACCTACCCTCTGTGCAACAGATACTAGAGATGAGGCTTGCATGAGGTCAAACTCTGTTTATTTAGATACAGTGTGCACACTGAACACAAATTAAAACATTGCTCTGTTCTCCCCTGATAAAGGTGATACTATTTCAAGTCACCGTGCGGTCTATTTACCACTAGGATATCCTAATAACTCTACAGCTACAAGTTAACAAGGTGTAGAGACGTTTTGTAACGCTACGACGTCAGACTATACTCAATCAAGCGACACTGAGATACATTTTGGCTTGTTTAGTGGGCTAGAAAGCTTTGCACAATATTACTCCTCCTACTTGTACATTGTTCTCATTGACGCAAGGTCCATCCTTGGCAAACTATGGGTATTGCGAGGAACCGCACTCATATATAAGCTGCCAGCAATAATTATCACTGAGTCTTGGTGTCAGGTAAAATATACCACATGAAGAGATAAGTATTGACATGTACAACACAACTCCGATGTGACCGGAGTAACGAGAAAGGAGGAGGTTGCCTGATGTACTTCTTGGACACTCACTGCATTCAAGTTGAAAAATATGGTCCTTGATAAAGTAAGTGACTCTCTATGGGTCACAGTACACTACAGGAAGGCTACAGCACAGGTGGGATGTGTTTACAGAGCACCTGGCTCCTTTAACAACCGTGAGATTCCACTGATTACGGCTCTGGAACATGCATCCACTCTCCCATATGATCGTAGGATCATTTGTGGTGACTTTGACCCACCTGAAATTAAGTGTGATTCACTTGCTGGTCCGGCTAGGTATGACGACTTTTTCCATACACCGTCTATTTTTGGATGGAAGCAAGTTGCTACAACTCCTACAAGAGGTGACAATGTATTGGACTGAATATTTTGCCATAACATAAATCCTATTTTGACAAATGTAGGCTCCAAGTTCCCAGTAAGTGATCAGGAAACGGTATTATGCGCACTACCTCTTCCTGCAACTAGTACTTCGATTAGTACCCCCACTGCACACCAAATAGTGTATAGAGACTACGGCAGAACGAATTGGCAGCAGATGTGCCCACTGATTAGATGCATTGACTGGGGATCATTCTTCACCACCACGGACTTCAAATTAGCCATTGATATGTTTTACTACAACTCTAAAGCTTGTCCCGATACCATTGTTCCGCTGAAAGGTTTCAAAAAAATACCACAAAATAACAAGCCATATATACCTCTCAATGCTTGTAGAAAGTTACACAAACCCTCGACAAGATACTACAGACATCACGACGTCGATGCATTTCGGTTGATTCTCGGCATTCTTAACTCTATCTCGCACAGCCATGATTTGCGTCTGAAGAATGAAGAGAGTCGTGCACTGGCTAGCTCATATAGAGTATATTCTGTCTCAGCACTCCCTAAGGAGCGATAGAATTGCACGAGACACAACATTCCTCTTCTTATCCATGACATCAAGTATCCAGTGGATAAGTGTGAAATATTCAGTAACTTATTTGCAGTTAGTTATCTGGGACCGGCAGATTTTTCGTGTGATACTGATACGGTCTGCATTACTAAAAGCTATTCTTCTCCTCCACTGATACCAGCGGATAAAGTTGAACTCACATATTCTAATAGTCGCCAAGCCATTAAGACGCTGAAACGATGCAGAAGCGCTGTTACAGATGGGGTATCATCACACTTCTTCACACTTGGTAACCCTGATATTCCATTACTATTACTTGAAACGTTTCCTCTCTCTTTGGAATCTTTCACATGCCTTGGGATATGCAAACATCGTGTATCCTACCTATACATAAATCTGGTTCAAAAACACCAGCCAGTAACTAGAGAACAATAAATATTACGCCTGAAATTTCTGGAATCATGGAGAAAGTTACTGAGGAAAGCGTTCTTCAGCGCATACTTAGTGGCAACATCATTACATCGAGTCAACATGGTTTCCTGAAACCAAGGTCCCTCATAACTTGCCATCTTGACTTCTTTAACTTCATAACCGCTATGCGTGACTGACACCAATTGGTCATTGTACTCTGTCTAGACACTTCAAAGGCATTTCACACAGTCGATCACTCGCTGTTAGTTTGTAAGTCGATAACTATGGGAATTGACTATCCGCCATCGAGATGGATTAGGTCGTTCCTCAACAATCGCACTCAGGTGGTGAAGGTAGATTCACACACTTCAAAACCTAGGCCAATCACCCCTGGAGTTGTTCAAGGCAGTGTATTAGGTCCCCTTCTCTTTATTTTATACGTCAGTGACATCTGCAGCCGCTTTACATACGGTAAACCATTCCTGTTTGCTGATGACCTAAAAGTTGCATACACATTCAGCCATGACGATTTATCTCACTTCCAAGCACTAATACAAAGGGAGCTCCATATAATATCCGCATGGTCTGCTGCTTGGAAGCTTCAGTTCAATATAGGCAAATGTGGCCGGATATGTTTTGGTGCTCCATCGGTGGATATCCAACCACATCTTCAGGCTGCGAAACTACCCTGTTCTTAAAAGTGTTGGTGGCCTTTGACTAAGATATTCAAGAGGCCTCACATTTTCTGAACAGATGGCATCGCAGACTCGCAAATCTAGGATCCCGATGGGTTGCATAGTCCGTAACCTCTACTTCAAAGAGGTCAAGTTACTGCTCTTTAAAACTTGCGTACGTCCAACGTTAGAATACTGTTCATTCATGCTGAGCGGTATCCGCATAAAAGAGAAACATAAAATAGGGGGTGTCTAAAGGTGTTTCACAACCAGATTACTAGGACACGACTGCAAACAGGACTACAGCTCCAGGTGCAGAACCCCAATTCTAGGACCACTTTGGATGAGACGACTCAAAATTATCCTGACGCTCTTCTTCAATGTGTTACATAAACACACACGTTTACAGCCAGTGAGTTTCAGTCCAAACAAAACAGTTGTTACGATCTGCGCAACCACACTCATAGCGTCAAAATAAGGTCGTTCAAGTCCTGCTTGCGCGCAAACTTCTTAGCCGTCAAATTCTCTTAGTTGTGGAACAGATTTCCAGCTAGAGTGAAGGCCTCCAAATCAACCTCTGATCTTGGTCGGTTACTGGCTGACTTCTTGTCAGTTGGTGACTGTTCCGGCTTATCGGACACACCAACAGTCTCCTTCACGACATTTAGTGTGCTCGGCTCTCTTAATGTATAATGGGGCAGCCACCACACCCACACGAACCCTTCGTACGAAGCGCTGAGGAGACTTCCATAAGTTACCACCTCAAACTAACGACACATTCTGCCCCACCCAATACAGTAACCAAAAACAGAAATTCTACACTACATGACAGCAGGAAATTTATATTTTTAAGTACTCCATAGAAAAAGCACATACAATGAACACCATGGCAAGGGAGGTTGAGTAGAGAGAAGCATGAACATAGAAAACACCCTCCTTGGAATTCCGGCTTTCTTCGCCTGCTGCTTTGTCGGTTTTCTTCTCGTTGTAGAAAAGTAATTCAGTTCTAGACGTTGGCTTGGTTGCCATCGAGGATTAATTACTTAAGGAACAGACCATAGCTGGAACTACCCTTCATGGAGGGTAACCAGTTCTATCACGTTCGGAATACCTAACTACAACAAGCAGAAATAAAAAAATGTTTACTGGACTACAACTTTATAGCTATCAAAATCTAAGATTAACCCATCATTAAAGTGGCCAGCAAAGTCCAACACTTCCCAACCGTAGGGCTGTCACGACCCGCGAAAACGAAGGACAAGATGTCCTGGAAGCCCATTTGGTGCATTCAGACAAGTCTATTGCCTCTGGATGCTGGAGTTGGAGAAGTGAAGACATTTGGCTTTCAGTCATAATATTCATCAAGATTATGAATCTTCGTCGCAGAATGGTGTTAACGTGGATGCATTATACAGCCCTGGAGCCATCAATGAATTACAATAAGCAAACAATTCGTGAATACATTCCTTCATAAACTTTTCACTATTATCTCAAGCAAAAAGTACGAACTGTCGCAATAAAAGTATTAGCTTCAAGCTTTATTTTTCTCCAGGCAATACCTGTAATGTCTGGATACAAACCTGGTTTGTTTGTTAGTGCGAAGACAATACTTCCACTTGTCCAACTTGTTAATTTTCTGCGTACTTATTCTGCTGGGATGCTCCATTATATGAACATGCGGCACTTACATCTTCCAGTGACTACGGGTGGGGACTGAGATTACCTTCCATGAAGATACATGTTATTTATATATAAACTTATTTATACCTGTAAAAATCGTGTATGCCCGTATATTCAGGAATAAATATCATTATTATTATCATCCTACACAGAGAGCATTGCGCTGGAGCAGCTAATATCTTTAAACTCATGATCATACAACCTCTCTAGACTATCAGACACATTGCATTTATTCGAATACTGGCATAAGGCAACTTTATGTTAGGACTTATCTTGCTTCTGACGGAGTACAACCCAACCCAATGGGTCTTTACTCCGAACGGTTGATTTCCATTTCCAATAGTCTGTTCCAGGGCCCAATGAGCATCCGAAACATCGCATCCGATTCGGATTCCAACGGTATCACTTTGTAGTCGAGGTAGTTTGATGTCTTTCAAGTGGCTCCAGGTTTTAATCTCCTGTTCAGACAGAGTATGCGCACCTGATATTGGTAAGTGACTAATGGTGTAAGCCCTTTGCACCTTCACTGGACCCTGTCCGCCCAGAGAGCAGAGCTTCACACTCACTTCCAAGCAAGCGCGCTGAAAACTCCCAGAGACCGTGGTCACGCCCAGGGAGGACTTCCTACCAATAAGGCTAAGATCCTTGACAATGTTTTTTAACATCACTGATGTGTCTCATCCGTTACCCAGTAACGTATAAGTTTCTATGCTCCCTTTCGGACCCGTCAGTCTCACCGGGAAGATTCCCAAATTCGCTTTACGAGATACCACTTCCTTCGTCAAGTGGGTTATCGATCCGGTTACTTTGGATTCAGTGTCCGCCATACGCAACAAAGAGTGATGGTTCACTTCACAATCCTTAAACTTGAATTTAAGTCCAGAATTGCAAAACTTAGCCATGTGATCCTTCTTTAAACAAACGCAGCAGACACCAAGTTGCAGTGCGATCTACTTCCGAATTGTGAGCCAGGACCCTTCACCAAATCGCCTTCCAAATTGCATCCCATCAACCAGCCATACCATACTCAGCTGTCTCCTCAACGAAACAAATTAAGTCTCTATATTCAGGTTCCTGCCCAGTGACGAGAATCCTGTCCGCTTCGTCAGCCCATCCACCTTGTGAATGAATAGGTAAGCAACCAACAATAGCCTCCGGATTGACCGGTGAATTCAAATCTGTGACATAGCGGGTCTGGGACAACATTATTTGTACATTCCTAAGCTTCACAGCGAACCCATGCATAGTCTCGATGGTATTCCCCGCCGTCTGTCTATTTCTAACCAAGTCATTAAAAAGTGATCGAGCAATCACGTGCCCCTGTCCAAACAAATCACGACGGATTTTTTAGCCCCATCATATCGCAGGTCAGCAGGAAGCGGAATACACGCTTTTATCGTTGTCCCCATAAATAAATAAATAAATATTTTATTCTCATGTTAGTAATTTAACATGAGAGAAGCCAGTTTACAGGCATCATCACGCTGATGTATGTTGGAAAATGTACAAGATTTTACGGGATCTGAATGGTACGGAATGAAGGTCAGTAACTTAGACTAAAAACATCAGAAGATTCCGCAGGTCATGAAATGAACAAGGAAATACAACTTTTCAGCGTATACAACGTGCTAAAGTCTGGATCGTCTCCAGCCATACTTTCTTTTTTCACCATTAGTGGCACCAAGGTCCCACGAAATTCTAAATTTCCGTTACAAGCAGTCGACTTGTTTGATTCGTCTCCGCGATGCCCCGTTACGCTATATAAATGTCTATTTTACCATCAATTCCTATGTTTATAGCTTCAGGTACCAGAAGAACCCACACTAACGATGTTGAAAACCTGTAAGTTTCCACATAATCACGTAATCCAAGTGAATATCTATTAAAGTGTTATCATTCATAGACTTCCATTAGCAAAAACGCAAGACATAGGACAGCATCAAACCTTTTCCAGTAAGTTTGGCCTCTATCGTATTCCTGAGCTGACCCATAAACAACTGATGCTGACTGGGCTGGCCATCAAAGTACATCAGCTCAACCGTTGGTAAAGAGATGCTGGTGACCATAGAGGCCAAACAATCTCTCAAATCTGATACAAAGCTATTTCGTATATTGCTGGGATCGGGTGAACCCGCAGCATCCTTAGACCTAGAATGACTGCCTTTCATATCCTCAACTCCTACTGCATCATCAGACGATCCAGCGTTCGATCGAAATTCCTTTTCTGACCTTTTCACCTTCGACAAAGACTTGAGTGTTTGACAATTAATCGAATTAGGCATGCTACATGAACCATACATACTAGTACCACCCAAACCCACTTTAACTTCTTTATCATCACGCAAATTATTGGAAAATTCTAGATTATTGTCCACAGGTGCAGTTTTTCTCCTACGTCTAGATCCGACATAATGAACTCGTTTAGCAGACCGATTTCCGTAATCCGAAAACGTATTGGAAGGGGCAGAATATTCCAAACGTTGAAACTTGTTTTCGGAGAGGAACGAGCCAAATCTTCAACCAAATAAGCAGAGACAAAACTGAAGAACTTATGTTGCGTCAAATCCACTGAGTAGCACGTAACAAGGATACGAATTTTTGGAGTTCACAAATCCTGGAACGGAACCGACCAAATCCAAAACAATCGGTTGGCATAAAACGAATATATATTCAAACAGTAAGTGAACCCAGCGAAACTTGTTCTTTACGACAAAATATATGTACAAAACTTAATTACAAATCTTCAATTTTGGCGGCTGCTGCAGTTTCTATCTAAAACGAAATACACTTGTAACACTAAGCAAAGCAAGTGGTTAAATATGGTTGGTACAGGCAGATTGAATGAAGTTAAACAAAATGAGTGGTCAGTGTTTTTGGATACATTACAAGAAAAATCAAAACACATTCAACAGTAAGGCATCTATCTACGTACGGGTTGCAGATATCATCCGATCCCAAAAATAAGTTGACAAGCTACTTAAGCTGTCATAAAGAGGTACTGCTACATACAAGCAACAGAGGCTTATTCCAGACTGAGCTGCAGTGTGTGGTAAAGAATTTGTACCTGGCTAGTTTACCGCATCCGCGTATTTCTAACATGAATGTATGATTTTTAAGGTCAAATGGTGGCACGTATTTACAAGCGGATGAAGGGGAACAGTACGATAGACAGTGCAAAATTTTTTCGGAAAAAAACTAAGTCGTTTCTTGTACGAAGTTTTCATAGGCGTCTCACAGACAGTGCAGTACACCTATGTAACCGGTGACCCCCAAAAACCTTTCAGTGAAACTTCGCTATACATATTCATTTCGTAATTTGTCAATATTGTTCATGCAACGTCAGTCCAGAGCAAACCTTAAAAGGGCCACGCTTGGTTTCTCCCGCACAGACGCTCCCTGGAATAAAATCTGCTGATCTCATGACTTCAAAGATGACAGCTGAAATAGGCTGAGTTAAACTGAGATTACCAGAATATTGGACACCTAGGTGTCATGCTTCATAGGGGGTTTGGTTCAAGTAATCTCGTAAACGTGGTGCGATAGGGGGCTAATTTTTCCGAGGTAGAGTATCCCACATTTTTCGTAATTGAGTGCAAGTTGCCACTTCCCGCTCCAGCCAAGTAGCTTATTTAAATTAACCCACGATTTTGACAGACCTAAATCAATCGCACCGTACCGGAAGCTGCAAATTTTCTTGGGGTCGTCTGCACAAAGCTATGGTTCTCCATATCTGACAACCTTACATCTGCCATGATCATGCCTGAAAAATAGAAGTGGGACAAGCGCGCTTGTGCCACACCACTTGTAATTGATCAAGACCCTGGAGAGCAATGGTTTATTTTGACTACCGGAGAGCTTTTGCGAAGAGATTACTTGGACCTGTCATATAAGAAGCTTACCACCCCGAATGATCTAAGCTTCACAGGAAGTCCTTGATAGGGAAACCTGTCGAATCCCTTTTCGAAGTCGAAAAACAGTGCAGCGGCAAAGCGCACTCAGTCACATCTTTCGGGTGATGTGCAATATACTGTTATAGACCATATGACTAACTATTGCTAGGATACTTTTCATTCCGAGAGGTTACACCCATGTTAATTTTCACTGTTGCTGTTCAACGATCTGGCCTTTATCCAGCATTTGTGACCGGCAATATCCAAACAATAGTTCGCCCCAGAAGGCTCAGCATGATACGATGATCTGTTACTTTCTAAACATTCTGAGCCTGAATAAGTAAAATAACACTTAGATATTGCCTGCAAAAGTGATATGCGTTCGTATAACCCATCATTCGAAATGTATACTATTATTATCATTCAAGATAATCTGGTATCCAAGTGCCGCAGGACCTGATTTTTAGGGAGTGATGCTGCGAGGTCGATAATAAGTCGTCTGTGAATGGGCAGTCCACGACACTATTTTTGTTAATTCTCCCCGTACCTCTGGGAATCGCGAAAGTGAGATCAATCGGATGGTAATTATCTAAATATGCAGTTGGTCCGGATTTATGAGTCGGAAGAATATGGGTTGCATCCACCGTTAGGCGACAAGGAGGATAACTTCGGAAGTAAGAGGGTGTTTCTTCACCTCCATTTTAGAGACGACTGCAAATATCTTATCTACACCACCTTCAAAACGACGTTTTAAGGCGTTAACCGCCGCAGAAATACTTTGTGTTGTAGGCCTCACTCTCAGTCCCAGAGAAGGCACTGTCAACCGCTCTGTTCCAAATGCATTACTTTCACTGATAAAAGAGGTACCGGGGCGGTTACCAAGGATCTCTACACTTTGCTTAGGGCTATCGTGTGCTTGAACATTAATAACAATGCATTTTATTATGTTGGATTTAGAAGATTTCAATCTGCGCCTGGGAACCTTCGTGGGAGATTCTTTGTTGCTAGAGCACAAGGCTAGTCCTCCCTGGGCTCGCAGAGGGTAAGCGTAAACAAAAATGTTAAACACCGTGACTTGTGAAGAAAAACCGCTTTCATTATGGAAGTGGATAGTATGCTTCCAAAGGCTATTTTGAAGGGTGGGGAATTTACAACTTTCTCGGAATCATGGACTTTGTGTTTTTTCGGTGCAAAATAGTCACCGCTATATTAGCGCCCTCACCACAAAGAATATTTTATTCCCAAATTAGGAGTTTAACAAGAGAGAAGACAGTTTACAAGCATCATCAAACCGATAATGATAAAGAAATTTCCAGTAGTTGAGCTGTCCTGAATGATACAGAAGGTATCACATCACGGTTTATCATGATGATAAAAGTGACTACAGGTTATGAAAAGAACAGGAAAATATCACTCCACAGCGCGTTCAGATTGCTTATGAGTTTCGGTTGTCTCCACTCACCACCCTTTTTACACGATAAAGCGATACCGAAATAGTACGATATTCGACGCTTGCATCACACGTGACCCAGATGGTTAACCTGGAGGTATAGTTCCGTGTTCGCACGTAACCAAACAGGAGATCAACTGAAAATCTTTCTCCCTCGTGCCACTTCCAAGCCTGGAAGGAACAATGATGTAGCTGCGAGAGCAACATTTGCTATACTTGCTGTAGAATATATTGGGCTTAAAATCCTTCGATTCGGCAAGCAATTAAACCAGATCTCCTGAATTTTCTAAATTTTCGGAATTTTCTAGATATTTTACTGCGAAAGATATCTGGTCCCCTCGATCAGAGAGATGACAAATGCCTACAGCAAAGAGACTTCTTTGAATCATAGGCGGACAGTATGGGGACATTTCGAACTGTTATTGTTTGACGTGGTCTCAGGAACGGGCTCGGCTACACGCACACAAGATTTCTTATCCATAGTCCTCCACCGCGATTGACTCAAGCATCCCAGTTTGGGAGCAAATTTTGCTTTAGGGCAACTCCAAGCTGTGAATCCACATCAATCCGGCCCTAGGAACCAGCTGCTGTCTGATCTTCGAGTGATGAAATAATCGTTTCCCCGGAACCACCTAGTTTAACGGCTCAGTTTGCTTTCAGATTCATGGCAGTTCCCTAGTTTCAGACGGGCAGCGAGGTGGTTGACTGGACTAAAAGTTGTGTAGTCAACTTTGTTGTGTTTCCAAAATCTATCGACACCCATTCATCCTAATAGTCTGATATGATATGCTTGCCTTTAATTTTGTGCGCAAAGAGGTTTCAGTGTGAGATATTCATCTTAAGCCGAAGAATGAGTGGCATCCACCACCACACACTTAGACCCGCTCACCCAGCGTAGCTTCAGATTTCCGATATCGAGGATCCAAACTGGTGAATATTAATTGCTTTCTGATAGTAAATAGACGTACACATGAAGGTCACCGCCCTCAGGAATCTGGAAAATATCTTCAATAATTCAAGATTTACCGCTGCTTCGATAGCATACATGAGCATTTGGACGCCTAAGCTTATGCAACTAAGAGTGGAAACAATGGGGGTAATCCCTCCTAAGATACCTTTTCAAATATAATTGCTTTTACTGTTCTGCTTTCGTGTCGATGTGAAAATGGTCCTGCTGCAATGCATTCCTGCCTCGTTGTTGCCCGGCCTCACAAGAGTACCGACGCCATACATTGCCTTTCCATGATTTTAATTCTGTGTATATCTCTCACAATTTCGCCGCAGGTTGTTGCATCAAGGACTTGTCTCACCTTACTCAGGGTGGTGTTTTACCCCATTCAGGTTTTTTTTTGTTTAAGCCGTTGTGGTGACTTGCATCTAGCCGTCTGCCTGAAGCCGATCTGTTATTCGGTTTGACTCTTGCGGATAGATATCCGGTCCCTCCTTCTGAAAACATTATCGTTTATCAAATTGATAACTGCACAGAAACATTAAAAGTTTGAGCAGTTTTGAATCGTACATAGGGAAGAAATTAAACTGTCATGATACCGAGTGTCTAAATGTTATGAAAATGGCAGGAAAATATCACTTTACAGTACATACACATCATTCTGAGCTTAGGTCATTTCTGCTCAGAATTCTTTCTTCACATCAAACGGCACAGTATTTGGTGTTTGCGTTGTGAGTAGTGGACGTGATTGACCTATCTACAAGAACAAGTGTTTCGTCAGATAAACGTCCATTTTAACAGCAGTTCTTATGTTCGTAGATTCATTGACCAATAATAATTTACTTCAATGATTTCAGGAATAAGTAAGTATCCATACAATCATTTAATCCAGGCGAACGTCTAAGATCGGGCGTTAACGCCTGAGTGAGAAATTTCTCACTCTTCAAGTGTTACCTTTTCCAGCAGTTCAGATTGGTAATACTGAAAACATTTGTTGTGGTGCAAGTAATTAAAGAATGGAAGAATCGTCGTTCAACAGTGGTGAATATTACATATGTATAAAACTTCATAGACTTAAGTCCATGAATTCACATTAAAGTATGCAACACTGTCAAGGAGATATATTGGCTGTTAGTTGACTTCTATTAGGTGGATTGATACGAGACAAAGTACTAGAGAAATCTGTTACATAGCATTATTACTGGTGTGTTGCCGTTAGGTTAAGTGATCTCTCGGGTTTGATTGTTTATCCAGATTTCCGTTGCATTTGTTATTGTGCTTGGGGTTTCGTATGTGGTATTATTTAGGGTACTGGCAAGAGGGTGAGTTGGTTGTGAAGCTGTTCAGGAAACAGGAAATTGGGGGTGAGCCAGTTGAATGCTTCTAACACTAGTTCCCAGTTTAACGTAGGAAGTAGGATTTCCAGTAAGTCGATACTTTTTGATCAAAGTAATGCTTAGGACTTTCCTGTCAGGCTGATACTGAAAAGAGAAGAGCAAAGAAACTGGACAATGAAATACCACGTAAAACAAACTGGGAGGAGAGAAGTTCTTCTCTTTTTGTGCATTCAAACTATATGTAAACTTTAATTCATGCATATGAGAATAACTCTTCTGTTTTTTCACGTGAAGTTCATGTGAGTTATTAGATAGGCAGTTTTTGTTGGTAAACTTAAAGGGAACACTGGTTATGTCTTTGTACTGCACAATCCGACCAGATGGACTAGTAATTAAACACTCCTTATGAGTCCGTTGAGGTAAAAGGTACTTGAGATTCATGATAGCCTTACTCTATACATTTAGAGGTCCTAGTATGTTTTCATTAGCCCCGAACATATATATAGTGCGAGTGATGGACTGATCATCTGTTAGGAGCTTATTAAGTGTGGAACGAAAGACACATAATGGACCTGCAGTACGTGTTTCCTCAGGAAGCTTATTCTAGATGTGAGAGAACTTATTAGGGAAGAGGTTTTTCCCCAATTTCGTCTCACAACACTCATTTTCAGCTAATAGATTGTGATTACATAATAGTGAGTGGATGTCACAACTATTTTAATTTCCGGGCCAGATGAGTGCACTTGCTTACGAAGTAATTTATAGTAAAATATAAGATTCACTGTTGGTCGCCTTTTCCAGAGAGGTCCCAGTCCTAGGATGTTGCATCTGGAGATGTAGTCTGGGCTGCAGTCAGCCCCTAGTGTTCTTAGTGTAAAGTGGCGTTGTACTAGTTCAATTTTTCCTTTGTCGCTTGTACGAAGGCCGCCTAAGATAAACGGGCAGTATTCTAAAATTGGGCGGATGCTCACTCGGTAGGGTAAAGCCCTTGATTCAGTGCTATTAAAGTTACGGACGATGCATCCAAGGAGTCTACGTGACTTAGGTATGATACAAGCTGTCTGCTAGGAGAATGTTAAGTCACTCGAATATCTAAGACCAAGATCTAGCACTGAAGAACGTCTAGGTAGCTTTTGTCCGCATACTTTGAGAGACGCGTCTAGGTTATCGCTGCCTATGTTAAGCCAACCACATTTGTCAATGTTGAACTTGAGATGGGACTAGTCACATCATTTAGCAACTTCACCTAGTTCTTGTCGAGTAGTAGATAGCGTATTGCCTAGTCCATGAGTGTGACATGAGTATACAAACTTAAGGTCGTCAGCGTATAGGAACTTTTCCCCTACAGTGAAGCACTTTCACACTATTAATATAAGTTATGAACAACAAAGGTCCAAGGACATTACCCCGTATTACTCCACTAGTTATGAGCCTAGGTTTAGACTGCATAGAATTTACTTTAACGATTTAGCTCCGGTCACTAAGAAATGATTTTAGCCAATAAAGTAAAGGGTCATGGGTGCCAGTCGATTGTAACTTATCAAAGAGTATGGTGTGTGGCACCTTGTTAAATACCTTTGATATATCGAAGTACGGAACAACGAAGATTTTGCGTGCCTCGCGGCTACTAGTGATAAGGTTGAAGAAATCGAAATGGCAAGTAACGCAAGACCTGTTTTGAATGAAACCGTGCTGAGAGTTTGTGATGAGGTTTTCTCTAAGTAGGTAGTCAGACATGCTGCTCTTAATCACTTTCTCCATAATTCGACTGGCATTATTTTGATAGGTCTGTAGTTCCCAACATTCGCTCTGTCACCGGACTTGCAGCGAGGAATTATAAAGCTGATTTTCCGCTCGCTGTGATACACCCCACTTTCCATTGATAGTGTGGATATCTTAAGCAAGAACAGCGGTATATCATCACTGCTTCTGATGACTATTGCGTTTAGGCCATCTATCCTCGTACCTGTCGATAGTCTCAGGCTTTTGATTGTCTGCGATACTTTTGACAGTGAACTCAACTCTAGTACATGAACTAGTGGTAATTAGAGTAAAACTAATGGGGTTGAAGGCATTACGGTTGAAATTAGCGAAGGATTCGCTAAGCAGTTCACTAGTCTTGGGGGGAACATTGTGTACCACCTCATTATGTAGTAGATAGGCTACATCCCTTGATGTCAATTTGTGTGTTCTGGGGCCACTTTTGAGAGCAACGATCTCTTCGTTTACTGCGTGTTTCGCACGTAGTGTCATAATAGATTCGTAAGTCTCATAAATTAAGTGCAGTGACATGAAGTCTTATGATGAGTGGTATTGTGATAATAATTTCCTAAGTTTATTTCGGAATATTTTGGGGATATATAGTTCTAGCTCCTTATAAACCTTAACTGTTTTCACAGGAGCAACAGTATCCAGACACTGCTCTATATTTCTGTAGAAAAGTGAGCGTGTCTGTTAATGAGGCTGTGGTAAAGTAGTCATCCCATGGAGAGCACCTGAGGAGCTCGATGAGTACTTCCCATTCTATATTCTTGTAGCTTCGATGTCGAGTATAATTTGAAGATTGCTTATTCTTCTCATTGGGAGGAAGAATTGGTAAGCAACGGAATACCATCCTATGGTCACTGTTAGGGAATTCGCTACTAACGTAAGTAAAGACAATGATGGTGTCACAGAAAAAGACTAGGTCCAGTATACTATCTCCACGCTTGGGTTGCTGGATGTATTGCTTCCAGCCACAGGTATCTATGACAGCAAGTGTTTCATCAAATCGTTGTGGGCCGCTACTCGCCTCCCAGTTAACTTCAGGTAAGTTAAAGTCGCCTGCAATCAATTTGAAGTCAGCAGTGAGGGATCTAGCCGGGGCAAATGATCTAGCCATCAGTTCATCATTTTCTTTTGTTGAACATGGTGCTCTATACACACAGCCTATGAGGATTTTGTAGCTAGTAGCTATGTGCAAAAGTGCTACTGGTACCCAGACTCAAGGGAGACTAACAGCAATGACAAAAGTATACAATGCCGGAAACTAAAAGCAATAGTTAAGTTAAAATCTAATTTCTTTGAAAAAAATGACCAAGAGTGAACAGGAAGCGGAGTGCGATACGATATGCAACAGTGAACTCAGTAGCTACTTAAATGTAACCTACTTTTCTTCATAACCTAACTGATCTCACGACTTAACACCCATTTCCTAAAAACCGTCCCTTAAAGTAATCTCTCCACTTCGAAAAGATAAAAGAACTGCCTGTTGGTGCATTTTCATAGCATGCAACTCTTTATTATTTGCCCTTTGATATCAGTACTTACATGTAAGTACTCTGCACCAACATAGTTTCGGTAGACCCGATATGGTAATACTCAACAGGCAACACCATGATCATCCCCCAGTGACCAGATAAAGGGTGGTTACCGTCCCAAAAAAACCACGAATTTCACCTGAGTGTTTATAACTTCATCAAACGCTTGTACATAGGTATATAACAAGTTAATACCTGGTCTAATATCCTCTAATTTCTCTATTTCGTAGTGATATCTTCGGCTTCAGACTGATTTTCATTACTGTCGCGCACCTTCATCTTCTCTCACCTAAACTTACCTCTAAACAGTTGGTTCTGGACATTTCTTCAAGTAAGTTTTACAGTCAGTACAAAAAACTCACCCAGATGTGTCATGGCTGATCTACCCCTGCATATTTTTGTGCTCATGTTTCGAATTTCGCCTGCTGCTCGCTTTTGTTATTCACTTTTCAGGTTTACCTTACCAGTCCCGCACTCAAATGGAACCCTACAAATCGCATTCGTCAGTGGGAAATATTGCCATCAAAACGTTTTGACGAACGCGCACACCCCAAGGTCATGATTGTGGTGCGGCCTCACCTTCAAGATTATTGAAAGATCCAAACGATGACCGGATAATCTTCAAATCTTCAAATTCGAACTGAGCCTGCTTCAACACACCTCCTATATGTCATAAATCACAGCATCTAATGTATAGCATAACATTGTACATAATGGTCATTTCTCATTACCAAAATGATGAAACCTGTAAACTAGTTTGTATTCATGTGACCTTTGTTGTATGAAATATATATATATACATATATATATATATATTATAACGACCCAAAGTGGGTCCGGCAGATCAATGAAGATATCATCTTCAATCTTATTTGAGGTAGCAAGGCTGCACACATAGACCAAACAGCCTCCACCACGCTTGTGATCACGATTATTACGACACACAGTATAACCATCTATACACAGGTCCATGTCTAGGATTGAGTCAGTACACCATGATTCTGTAACTAGTAATGCAGTGGGTTTGGTTAGTAAAACTATTGTTCTTAGGCCAGATATGTACTTAAGTAACGAACAGGCATTAATAAGTAGAAGCGTAAAAAGGCTACTATGGCTTGCAAGGTAACTTACTATATCTCTTAAGCCTTAGTGAGCGAAAGAATTTCTGCTATCCAGTTCGCTAGACGATGCAATTCCTATATCTCGGGCGTGATAAGACTCAACAGTGGGGTACACAGGTGTGACTAGTGAGTTTCCGTCTCACAAGTGTGTGATTACTTAGTTTTTCACGGCACTTATAGGTTGTTAACATGTACCTCTTCTTTACTGTTGGCGTAAGGTACGGTTTATGGGCGGTGTAAGTCGAGGACATTGGTTCCAGCCCTGTGTTACCAGGGGGTCGGACGAGCCTAAACACTATGGATCCGAAAAAAATTTTGGTAGGGTTCATAAGTGAGGAAGTCTTTGGCAGAGGGTATACATCTGTTCCTAAAGTGTTGGCTAGGATCATTATGATGTACAGCTGAACAGTGGTTGGATGTTTGTGATATGTAGGATATTTGAGGGTTCGGTACGCTACTCGGCACCACGTTATGACCCCTGTGATTAAAGGGATGTGGTCCGAAGGAGTGACTCATGCGATTCAACCTCGAGATGTCGTGGCACTCGTTTCTGAAAGAAGGAGTTTGACGGAAAACCTGCCCTTTGGGTTCGTGTATTGCCAATGTCTTAGCTACGAAATATTCTTCTCCGTCATTAGAAAACACGCGCCTGAAATGGTCCTTCTTCGAGAACGTTTTAGCTTTATATGGTGAGGTTTCGCCTGAACTTCTGAGTTTTCTGTCACTCAGCAGGTTTCTATTTATGGTGACCTTGGGGGGGCGGAAGGGGTAGGTACAAACAGTTTTCTTTTTACGAGCGACTGAAGGATCAGGTTCACTTACAGCTAGATTTGATTGAAACCATTGTACCGAGGAAGAAGTACATTCAACAGAATTACCAACCTTGTCAACACTTTCCGATGGTCTGTTCGTGCACACAGCAGCCTCTATCGAGAGCATTACTTCCCCACCTAAACTACCTGTCACTTCCACTGCAACATATGAGTAATCCATTGAGCCTCTATCCCCATCTTTTGGAGTTCAAAGATGAGATTACTTGATGAAATGACAGAAAGCGACAGTGACGTTGAACCCTCAGATTTTAAGAAGTGATTAGTTCTGTTCTAAGGCAGTAGTCATAATTTGGAATCGAGAGGAACTGACCTGCACGTAGCTAAGGTAGGACCTGGGGGAAACATTTTGTCCTAGCTGCAAAATCGCCCCATTACTCACCAGCTTCGTAACGGGATGAGGATAATCTGCCAGGTCTCCAAAAATTATGAAAGTTCATATTCTCCCGGCCCAAAATACGCTCCACAAGCGACTATTCCAGTCTTTGACAACTGACTGCAACAGACATACGTGCCTCAGAATCAACCATGCTATAAGTAATGTATGTCTAAGGAAATAACTCATGATTATTTCTTCAAGTATCTGCAAAAAAAGATCATGTCTAGTATCAACATCATTTAATATGATGACAGTACTACAATGATGCAGCAGTATTTATTCAGTAGGCAGTAAGTCACAATTCAAAGCGTGTAGTTAGGTAAAAAATGCTGGGGACAGGACTGCCTGGCATCAGGATAAATGCCGGCAAGTGTCCAATGTTTAGTCCAGCAGTAAGAAAAAAATAGATACGCAACATTGACTTCCGGAAACATCTATTTTTTTTCTCTACACGTAATGCCACCAACGCGGAGTCGGTTGAACACCGGCTTAGTGATTGCGAATATGGCTACTGTCCCTTCAGTTTTTCGTGACGAATAATTAACACAGTAGCAGGCCGGCCATATTTCTCAATAAATAGAAAGATATCGAATGGATGATGGTTCGGATGAAGCACACCATGGTGAAGACTGAAGAAAAGAGGATAGATAAAGTGTATTATGCCACAGATCCTAAGTTGGGTGTCTATATCGTGTGACCGGGTGCTGATGTTATAACCTGTTACTTTCATGGTTGCACAGTTGTGCGCAATGAGTTAATTTCTGAAGTTTTCTTGTAATGTGCGTATCATACCCAGTCGTCAAGTCCTTTAATGATTCACTGTTTCTGCTGACCGGCATCGTGGGAGTCAATCCCTAGGTAATACATGTATAATTTACCATATTAAGGTGGTCAACCTAAAAGGGGTGAGTCTGTGGTTTCTTATGCTGATGCACGCAGCTCCCCTTTTAACATGGACCTGGGCGACTGTCCGGTTCTCCTCAAGATCTACACGTGACCATTCACATGAGGAGCGAGAACACTGTTCCATGAATTTCGCTGCAAAAATAGACTGCTGATTGTGAAGTTCGGTCATCGTCGTCCCACTAGCTGCTCTAAGTCCCATACTTTGTGCTTTTCATTTTTTGATCGTCATTAGTGGTGCGCAAGGTTCTCGTAAGGCGCACCGTGAGGCATGAATAGGACGCTACCCTCTTAAAGAAAGTCCGGATATTGACCACGAAGACTGGAATAGGGCTGCAGAGAACTTTGGGCTAAGACTGGATAATCTACCCCGGTCTCCATGTCCTTGGTCGCTGTGGGATATGCGGTGGCTTAGCATCCACTTAAAAGACCCCAAGTGGCTGAATTTGTCCGTCGAATGTGATGTTGCGCAACGTTCACCACGGTGACCCTCGTTTGGATCAATATGGAGTCACCCATCGGAGAGTGAATACCAGTATGCCAGCACACTTCGTCTCTCTTTTAAGTGTGACCTCCCGAATCCAGCGCCAGTTGATGCAGCCTCCTTCCCATCTGTCGATGGCTTCAAGAAAGGCTTCACGGTCATGCAGTGACACACAGATTGAGCCCATTCAATTGGAATGCGAACTAGGATGACTGAAGTAGCTGGAATGGAAATGTCTCTCCACTTTCTTCCTGTTCCTCACTGGACCTGTTTTTCTGCCACTGTTGTCGCTGACATGCCCTATTTTTCTATCCTTCACTGGGCTTTCATTAGACTCCCCTGCTCTTGTGACATTTCTTCATGGTCGCATTTTTCTGAATAATGTCGCAAGTGTTAGTGTTTTAATGGATCACTCGTGTTGCTCTCCGTATTTCCTGCTTTTATGTTCTTCACGTTTATATTCTCTTCGCTGCGTTTTGCGCTTTTTCCGGTTTCGATGCCGGACTTCATTAAACGCCTTTTCCACCAGCCGGTTTTATATCCTGAATCTTTTTGTTTCCCTTCATAGGTTCGAATGGTTATTTGATTACATAGCACCAGAATTCTTCTTGCGAGGAACTATGACGGGCCGAAAGAGACAAGACTGACGCTGCCAGTGAGTGCGAGTGTTCCAATGTATGAAAGATACTGACATCCCGCAGCAAAATAAGTCTAGCTGTTTTTCAAACAGCTGCAGGATGGATTGGTCGTTTCCGGTGGATGACCCGAGGCAACTAAGACGGATCCACTCTCGAAAGCAAAACATGGGCGTGCGAATACACTGTAAACACACTGACATTTATGATGCCAGCAAACCAGCACTACTTAACTACCTTCACACTACTGGTTGGCAAGCAGGGATGGAGACCGAAATCTATTGAAATTTGTGATTTATTTGGTCTGATGTTCAAAGGAATTTGTCACGGACTATTACACCAAGGAAATCAAGATCTGAAGCTAATATTCCTTCCTCTTCTGCATCTGTAAGCTGAAGTTTGTGATTGACTGACTGTCTGGGACAAAGTTGTTTACGCGCGTGATGTTCACCGGTATGTTAGTGTTGAGCCTGATGGAAGCTGTTCAGGGAAGCACTGAGCTACGCATACTGTACACATTTCCGGGCATACTCCGTTTTGTATAGCCTTGTCACATTTGACTCTCTGACCTGTGTGAAAAGAAAAGGTAACCTCCTCCCGAAAGGTGACTTTACGAATCACCTTCAGCAGCTCCTTGACTATGAAATAAAGCTCTTGTTTGACTCTGGCTTCTCACAAATTCTAGCGGTAATGCTGCTGTCAACGTGTGACTTGTCTCCTGTTGCAATGAAGTGGAAATTAAAGCCATTCAGTAAGGGCCATATGGGGAAAACGTTTCGGCCACGAAGACAGCAGAATCAACCACGCGTAGACAAGTTGCTGGAACGACATGGATCACAAACATGAAATAGTAGCGGTTGCGTTGCCATAGATGATAAGATACTGCACGCATCAATGAAGTGATCTGTTGTGGATAGAACATGAGGTACTTGGTTTTGGGCAAATGCGACCACCCTAATGTACAGCTGAATGTCTAGATCACTATAACTGCCGATTCTTTTCGAATAATTCAAGTTGACCATCCTACTTGACAGTGTTTCAACCATTCGTATAGAGGTGTTATAGTACCTACGATCCATAGCTAGTGACTTTGATGATTAACGTATTGTTCAATGTGGGCTATCACGCTCGCTTCATTATGAGATGGATTTTCGTCAATCTGGTGGTCACACGGTCAAAGCGTGATCCCAGTGCCCAACAGACGTCATGTTTCATTGGGTCGAAACTGTCAAAAGGATATACCATCCAAGCGCTCTACGCAGATGAAGTCAAATGTCAAACATGAAGACCTTGTTGTGCGTCTTTGCTCGTACGCTCACAATTCTCGTCGACCGGATTCTCTTCTAGTCATTGAACCGTGAATACGTTCACCTAGTTAGATGGGTATTTTCAAAGATGTCGTACAAGTGAATGAATGAATGAATCCGAGGCTATGTTCGAAGGAATGCTAAGTGACTCGAAAATTGATTTCAACAAACAACACTCATGCTTGCTGAGTATCCACTGAACTAATGTTAAGGGATTGTTGTGGCAACCCTAGGAAATACTTTGATCCATTGGCATGTTTATCTGAATGCTATGCCCAGCTAGATATCTCAGAATTCAGAGATGTATTACTCTCATCTCATGATCGAGCTTCGTATGGCTACTGCCAACCAAATAGGAGAAACCAAGATTTTGATCCCTGTTATGGGATGCTGCAGCCGGGAATATGAATTTGAAAATTTGTTTACGTGGAGCATTGAATTTCGCTTACCTGGGGATTTCACCAGCTGGACGATTTTGAGAAGAATATGGAGATGCGCCTGTCGTGAGTTTGCTCCGCAGTAGCTAGGTGAGATAGTGAATAATGTGGACGTGATAACTCTGTACTTAAACTATTAGCATGAACTGAAAGTAAATCGAATATGGATTGTCAATTTTTCGTACTTCCATAGTGAAGGCCTACCCGAAACGGTTTTAATTCAAAAAGTATTTGACTGAATGTCTGATACTGAAGAATGGGCAACCAGAGGGCGACCCGTCAGAAGGCAGTTAGGCTCAGTGAACACGGGTGGAAGTGTCGTAGAACCTATTTGTTATCAGTAATGGCGTCTGAAGTGTTGGTTTGCTGGTGACCTTTAGCAGCTAACAACATGCCAGACATTTGATTCGACAGGTTCTCATGACATGTGAACCCTTGCAGAATACATATTTGAGGCTAATTTGATGATCGCTTGAGGTGCTCCATAAAGTAGGCTGAAAATGAAAAGTCGGTACTAGCAGATTTACACACATCACCAACGTTGCATCGGCTTACTCCCTGTATATTCCTACTCAGCAGTGAACCACTTCCCAGAGCCTTCTGTTACTTTCAGTTTGCAATCGAACCTCAATGGCCTGGGTGTCTACTCTTCAGGACGGACAGGCTGACATGTTCCGTGGACGAACTGAATGCTTTTCTCCCCACATAGTACTCTTCCATAACATTTATGAACATATGTGTAGTTGCGATCGTATTGTTGTCGATGATGACAACGACGATATTATCGTCGAAACGACCTTGTTGGTAGCTCCGGTATTTTGGCACACTTCAGCCTGCAATAGAGATCACTTTTTCCGAAACAAGTATTTCAGGCGACCATTATTCATGGCCATCCATGGGTTCAGTTTTAAACTAAACCTTGTTTCCCTTACTGGCTAAATGACACAAATGAATACCAGCTCTCAGTGAAAATTCCAACGTAGCAATGAATATCATGCAGGCAGTGTGTGATATTATAATGTATGTTTTGTAGGAGACGTAAGATATGTGTGTGAGTATCATCAAGCTAGGAGTGGATACATACGATTCAGAACCGATTCACAACATACTGAATTTCAAACGTATCCCACAATCTCTCGTGCCAAACAAATGAACACGGTAGCAAAGAAATATTCATCATGGGGTACTAGATGATGAAAACTAGACGACCGTCTGTGCGAATATCACCGTAATCTCTGAAGCCTTATCTGCTATCATTCGTTTTAAGGGCACGAAATTCGGCGTCACTGTGAAGATTCGGCTCCTCACAGTCATGGTTTTGCTGGTGTACATTATTTTCTATGCGTTTAAAAAACCAGCTACTTTATGTTTCATGCATATTTTTGGATGGCATCATCTTGTTTTGATAAATGCTACCAGTTTAGTTCTGTGACTACAAGTCCACCTGATTTCCCCTCCTTTGTCTAGTCGAAAGGCCTATTAAAACAGTCGAATTCATAAAAATATCAACCCGTTTGGACATAAAAGTATATTGTTCTGTCAGTATCACGAGTGTGATCTGCATAGTTTATTTGGGTCGCTCAAGAGGCTTTCGACACGTTCTGTCAAACGTACGATGTCTTTTACACGCTGAACAGACAAAGGAGTCTAACCATCTCTCTATGCCATTCATCTCGGTGTTAGCGGACACGAGACTGTGCCGTTTTACGAAGCTGAGACAAATAATATCTGTGCATTCACACCGAGTTTGATGACACACACACAAACACCTTACGTCTACAAACTGTTATGGGTTCGAGGCGCTAATGGTATATGTATATATTCCGAAACGAAAATAATACGCACGCTTAGCTGACAGCTAACTTGGTACGCAAGAGACACTGGCTGCAACCCCGGGACGAATAGAAAGAAGACCGGAGCTGGCAGATAGGAGAGTGTATTTCTCATAAAATATAATATAGTAACCATGATTCAATCCAAAACACGTGAATAAGTATACACATGAAAAATGACCTTGTCCGCAATTGGAAAAATTCGCATAGTAAGAGTGAAAGTAAGCCAATCAGCAAATTACATTACAATGGGGGCAGAAATAGACTATTGGTCATTCCGTAAAAATAATGTGGGAATGACACGTTAAAATGTTCGGGTCCATGACAATGTTTTGTACAAAACTGGGGCATCACAACAAAAACAAACTTTCTAATGGCACATACTGCCTTCATGACATTCATTGGTACATTGGAATTTTCACTGAGAGTTGGTATTCATTTAGTCATTTTTCCACTGAGTGAAACGAGGTTTAGTTTAAAACTGAACTCATGGCGAGCCAAGAAACCTAAACCTGGCAAATTTCCTAACTAAACAAGAGTGTGTTTATCAAATCTCCACCTTTCAATATGTTCTGCAACGCGAGTGAACTCACCGATGGGGTTCAGCTTTATCGACACAGACGAGTTGTTGCAGTTTACGATTGTGAAGGCAGCATCGAGTGAGTATGTAATGAGGGTCATAGATCTCTGCTCAAAGTCATGCGTTTGTGCCAGGGATTATGAGGTGTTTTTATGTGAACTGACAACTGCCAGTGGTGTCCAACCTGGATGCCAGCTGTCTCCATTTGCGTTTAGCCTCGTGTGAGATTTATTGATGAAGGTTACCTTTGGTGCCACTGAGTTCACTAGAATCGACTAAGTCGCTGCAGGGAACCTGGTTGACTTGCGGAATACGGACGTCAGAGTCTCGTGGGGTCGGGATGCTGATTCAGTGAGCCGAAGAGAAATGAGAGTTTGCTTGACATGCGTTTCATACCTGTCAAGTTACAGCATAACTGTACCTTAAATTTGTGACATTTCAAACACGTTGTATGAGTAGGTTTTAATATTATTGCTGCTGGTTAATTCAGAGTTGGGGCTCAACTTCTTCCAGAACGCTAGTAACAACTATCGACTGAGTGTGTAATTTAAAACAGTTTGTTGTATAATCCACACTGCATATATAATGATGATTAACAGGAAGAGAAAATGGATGAATACGTCAGGTGGTGAACTGCTGACGATAATTTTAGGAACGGCAGTTAGCGACAACAAAGGGAAACAACAAGATAGCTGACATCGCAACCAACATCAGAATAATTATAATGGTAATAATAATCGTTTTTCAGACTAAGTTATATTAGCATAGATAAACTATACAGATACCCGTGGGAAAGAAGGGTGGTGCGCTCATTTCTTCCCAATATGGGCTTGACTTGTTCGCTTAGATTCCGATGACTTCTTTTATACATGAAGTAGGAACTTGTGAAGCATAGCTGAGATACCAAGAGGTGTAATAAATAACTTTGAAGGTATTTTTGGGATCGAGTTGGTGACCAGCGTCGACAAGATCAGACACTGCTGAGCATCGTACTGTTATTGTCTGTCTTTCCCTTATCTATGGTGGATGATGTCTAACAATTCGACGATTGATTCGCCTAACCTTTCATCCAATATAAGTATCTGTCTCACAGAAGCAGTTGGACTGGCAAGCACACATTGAAGAAGCTAAGTCAGATAGTCTTTCTTTGACTCGTGAAGTTAGCGTTGGCTAACTCTAGAACACAGAACAAAGCTTCATTGCTTTGAATGACCTTTCTATTGCATTTCATAGGCATTGGGCCAAAATAACATTTAATATCGGAATAAAACTACGACCTTACCAACAGAGACCTCCTGGAAGGAGGCTCTTAGTGATCACATTTTCATATTAGAGGCTTTCATATTGCTAGCTAGGAACTTGCCGGATACCCATTACTTGTGGGTAAATCAAGGATAATTTGAAGTTACTCACCGATAGTATTGTCTGAGTATGCAGCCCTTTCCCGGTGAACTAAACATTTCACTAAATTCTGTTTATACTGCACTGCAAGACAATGAAACTCAATAAATGAGTATATTGACAAGACGATGTTGGTTTCCGACATCCACTCCTTATAATTCCAGCCGTTTTCCTTCTCAACAGGATATCTGAGTAGGTGATAAATTTGTTACGTTCTATCTCGACGGCAAAGACAGTGGCTGGATGGATGCTGTCACGCCAGTCCGATATATAACTTCTATGGCACTCATTCTTCGTAGTTACGGATGTACTATCCACGGTTATTAAGCCTACCAATGGACCATCTTTTGATTTCGTTGGTGAGACTTCTGCTAGGATTTGACCTAGTTGTTGTAAGGAAATCATCACTGCCCGCCTATCTGCGGAATTCTTCGTTGAAGAGGAAGTGTTCATTTACTGCACATCTTAAAAGCAGCTCTTTCAAGGCAAATGTCAAAATTCCAATTTCTATATTCAGTTTTGCTGGTTCACAGAATATATAATTTATGACATTCATCAAAGGCACACTGATAAACAGAAGTGATACATCTAAGGATGTCATATGGCTATTAATCCCATTGAAATCACGTATCCACTCAATAAACTGCAAATTACCCTTATAAGTGTGCGTTTCACGACTTCATGTGTGATGTTCGCTTGAAGTTTACTAGCCATTTTGCAGTCGCATTATACAAGATTGTCATTTCAAGGACTGGTTGAAGTGGTCGTTCCTGTTTGTGTATTTTCGGTAAACCGAATAACCTCAACATTACTGTACCACTAGGTTTGAGTGTTTCATACACAACTTGAGAAATGAAGCTCATCTGCTTTCGGTGAGTTGATGAGCCAGCGTGAACAACAAAGAGATGACATGAGGTTTCAGTATTCCTCGTAGTCCTCACTTTACCATTCAGTCGCACTGCACACGAGTGATTGTCCACTAGAATCTAGCCGCGTAGAGAACTTCCTACCCTAGGAATTATTGTTATGTCCACACCCGCAAGACCGAAACAACTAGCCATCGAATAAGATTCAGAAACTTGAAAGCAGAAGTACACACATTCACGGATTTGTTCAGCCGAAGTTGAATACACTAGAGCACTTCAGTCGTATATACTAGCCTCAGAAAAGACACAGGACAAGTGCATGACACGAGAGGCCGGAGCTATGGCTACTCACTCTTCTCGGCCGATTAGAACATTAAGGAACTTCAAATGTGTGGCATGCAGCGCAGTTTCAGAAAAGTCAATTCTATTTGAAATGTTATCAAGAGCTACAGATGTTTTAGGAATGAATTATGAGCCAGTAATGCTGGCTGCGTTTTGAGAGGAAAAAATACAGGGTGAGGATGTGGAAGGTTGACAATCATGTGAAGGAAGATGAATGCCGGTAGAATTGTGAAGGTGACAGGCATTTGTTGGCTGTCCACTCCACGGGAGACGTTTCTCAGAAGTATTTGAGTGAGAAGAGGGATTTGTTTTGTGTCATTACAGAATTTATGGAACGTCTGCTCGAGCATAGTCACACACTGTCGTATTAGAAGTTCACGTCTGAGATTTGACTGTGCTGCTCGAAGAATCAGAAATTTTGGGCATATTTACACTATTCAGTTAACCTTTAGTAGGACTCCGCAGTCATACGTGAGTTACGCATTTCTACAACGATCCTTATACAAACGGAGTCAACGGAATCAGGATGTTCTGCAACTGGACAGATCTCTGCGGTGAAATATTTACCACAAGATGTATCATGTGATAACAAACGAATTTTTTATGTACAGAGTTACTTTCCGCGGACAGATGCATTCCATAAAAGGAAGATCCTAATGTAATGAATGAATATGCTTCTTGGCAATAATAATAATAATAATAATAATAATAATAATAATAATAATAATAATAATAACTGTGGGGAATGTATTGCTTTGATATTTGCTACAAACTTCGTAGCACTTCATACTCCAGATTGCTTCAAGCTTCAAGCGAAAACTCATGGTGTGCTAGCTACCCTTGAGCTATTGAAAAATGCTGCTGATGACCTAATCCCGTCAGATAATAATAAATGTAGAGAGGGGCTTAAGTATGACTTTGCATACAGTCACACAATAAAACAGCAGGATGGGGCAAACTAACGGTCCTGATAAGTGAGGTATAAAAAGAGAGAGAGTTAACTGAAGCTTAGATCAACACTGAAAACGTGCACTAGGAATGACGCAACACGCGTTCTAGGTATCTGAAATAGTTCACTAACCCCAAACAAATAGAGGAGGAAAAACAAGCAGAAGCATTGGGTTTCAGAGTTTTCCATTCACAACACCGGCCAACTGCGAAGAATCAACCGTGTTCCAGACGTCATCCAGTAAATAATAACACTCCTTCACAGTGTGAAATATTCAAGAAGCAAGTTAATACGAAAAATTTGTTCATCCTAGGATGTTGTTCATTTGATCCTAGTCACAGTGACAACATACGAAAGTTTCTAAGTGACTACAGTACTGATAGATGTGTAGCATTTTATTTCACTGCATTGTGTTGATATATGTAACAACTTATTGAACATTTTTGTTTAGTTGTACTGGTAAAAAACGTTTCGCTCGCTCGTTGACCAATACAAACTCCTGATATATACTTCGCGTTAACTCCTGATATTTACACTGTCTGATGCAGGTGGATCAGCAGTGTTGGGAATTATAAATAGGCGATAGTGTATCTGGACACGCATTTAAATTTGAAGTCATATTTCAGAGCTCGACAGATTGACCGGACACGGAGTAGACATTCACCTTGAGTTGCTTCTGCTTCTCTAATGAAAAAATTGACTGCATTACCATCGCATGTCGTCCCAAACATTTGAGCAAATACAAATACACATATATAACAAACGTGTATATCACACCTGACTGAAGTTTCTCAGATTTGTCAACTTTTGCTGATAAATTCACTAAATTTGCTGCTCCGGTTCTGGGAAACTCCTTGTCTATTGTCTGTGAAGATTTTAACTCATGTGACTGCAGTTTTCTACTATCACTGGGTCATTAAAATATGGTTAACTTTTCCACTCGTCTTGACAACACAATAGATTTCGTATTTACAAATGAACCTGGCATATATGAAGTCCGTAAACGGGCTCCACTGCTAAATTCCGACCACTGTATTGTTTGTGTTTTGCCTAGAGTGTACGGCAAATTATACAAGAAAGCTTTTGGCTACTTTTCCAGGAAAGTTCAATACAGATGGTATTCACAAGAGAATACATTACGTTTAAGAAGCATGCTTATAGAAGCGGACTGGAATATATTTGCTAATGAAGTTTTAGACAACACTATGACCAATATTAGAAGCTATCTCAGATCCCGTTTCGATATCTGCTGCCCTGCTGAAACAATTTACATGAGATTCGACAGACTTTCCTCTCCTCATCTCAAGAGGCTTCGGAGAGAAAAGGAAGGGTTGTATAAGGCACGAGATCACTCTAGCGTTAAAGGGCTTAACTGCCTAGTTAAGTCTGAAATAAAACGTCTGAATACTATATACAACGAGAAGTTCTTATTGTGTAAGAACTCTTCCAATATATGGAAATTATTTAAAGAGCTTACTGGTAAAAAACAGGTGACAAAAGAAACTCGTTCGGATGTCTGTGCTTTGAACAAGTCATTTATACGTCGGCAAGCTAATTTCACCCTTCCTAATGTCCAAAATCAGGTTGATAGCTGCTTTCCAGGTTTTAATACAAACGATGTATTTAAATGTCTAAAGTCCTTGAATCCCTCCCAAAGCTTAGGTCCTGATGGTGTTTCTGGTATCATATTTAGAAAATGTGCAGATATTTTATGTCATCCACTTACAGATATATTCAATGTATCGTTTTCTAAAAACGTAATACCCACTGCTTGGAAGCAGATTAAAATTTTACCTGTGCCTAGGCCGTCTTCTGGATCAGGTGTTACTTTTCGACTCATCGCTATAACTTCCCCTTTTCTAAAGACAATGGCGATATTACTTCTCCTTGTGACTGAGACTTCATTGATGGCTTTCAGAGACACAAAACAGTTTGCTTATAAACACCGGAGGAGTACTTTAGATGCAGCCACTGTCTTGCTTCATAATATTGATTCTAGTCTTGACAAAGGATTTAAGTATGTTCGTTGTGCCTTTTTGGATTACTCATCAGCCTTTGACTCTGTTCCTGGACCACTTGTTAAATAAGCTTGACATAGGTCACACTGATCCATGGGTTACAAAGTGGTTGCATTCCTATTTTTCTGAAAGGAAACAGTACACTATCCCTAAAGGGATGAGCTCCACGTCATTGCTTACTGAAACTGGTGTGCCTCAAGGTGCTGTACTTTCTCCTTTTCTGTTTTCGTTTTTTTTTGCACGATTTGCCTTATTCTGTTGAAACTAATTTTATCAAGTATGCTGATGACCTGACGGTTTCTATTCCAGTCAACTCTTCATTGGATTGCTCTAAATTAAATGAATCCTTGTCTGAAGGTGGCAAATGGTCTCAAACTCAACCCTCCTTAATGTTGGACTGTTAATTTTAGCCTCAGGTGTAAACAGGACTTATGTGAGCTGCCTAAATCTCATGACGCCTGCTTCATCCATGGTATTTCTGCAGAAAATAAATCGAGTGTGAACTATTTTGGGTTGGGTTTTACTCCTGACCTTTGTTGGTCGTCCCATATTTTGTTGACTTGTAAAAAAATTTTTCGCTTAACTTATTACATAAAGAAACTGAGGCTTTCTGGTAAAACTCAACTGCTTCTTTTAGAATTTGTTAATTCCTGCAGTTTACCTATTCTTCTATATTGTTCCCCATTAATCTTTCCTGGTCTTCTTAAAAAGGACTATGCTATGTTGCGTAGGGCTTTGAAGACCGTCAGCAGAGTGAGTGGTGTGTCTGGCTCAACTGATTAACACTGTAGTTGATAGACATATAAGTTCCTGCAAGCAACTAGCTACAAAAATTTTGAGTGACAGTAAGCATCCACTTCATTCACAGCTCTCTCCATGTATCTCCTCAGGGAGGACAAGGAGAAACTACATAAGACTGCATGCTCGTACAGCTAAGTATAAGAATTTGACTGTACCTTACCTGGTAAGCATATTTTGTGAGGAAAAAAAGTGTTAGAACAGAAATCCCACATCAACTTTGTAACAGTTAAAAATCCCATTTCAATAATTCAACTAAGAATGTAAAATTTTTTCGTTTTTAATATTCTTCACATTACTTAAATTTTTAAAATAAAACAATTCGAAATGTTGTAAAGGAGTATGTATATACTTATATTTTGTTGCTGTTGCAATATATCATGGTGATAATTCCAAATTGTACCACAAGTTGTTTGGAATGAAGTGAGACTGTTTTCTGCACCAAAGTGAAATTCGTGAATAGAAGTGAGCGTAAATAGAGTGTTGTTCTACCGAACAACCACAGTCAACGTTAATGCGAATTTCGAACCAAATGACTGGGGAGACGTGGATGAGCTGCTTCCAGCCAGTATCAATGGAACTTATATGCACATACTTTTCACCTCTTTGTGCTACAAATTGGAATATTCGCTATCCGAAGCGTATTGGTGGAGAATTTCTCGAAAAGAAAATGCTGTGATATTAAAGGGAAGAAGAAAAGCAAGTGTCGTTTGCTTTTTAGCACCGATGATAGACAAGAATATGAACGTCAAAGAAGTATAAGTTGTAGCGCTACTTCCCACATGGTGAAAGTGATCTCACACGGGGGTCATCTGATGGAATGAATGACTAACCGACTGACTGGCTGACTAACCTACTGACTGACTAACCTGACGACTGACTGAGCATACTGCATAGTTCAAATGCTTATTTGCACACTAACAATGTGTTCCAACGACTAACTGTATGTTACATACAGTGGATCACTGCACATTACTCTGTTTTCTATGAAGGAAAGTCATTCATCACACGTGGTGGTTTATTTCACACTACCAGCTTGTAAGTACGGTTCATGTGTATGAAAGGAAGCCAGTGAACGCCACTTTTGTCACCGAATAAAACGGTGGTTGTTTGAGGACGAGTCGTGTGACGAATCCTAACTCGTGTTTCTCTTGTCGGATGCTGTAGTTGCACACTTGATAATCAAGCACTCAGTTGGCATGATATGTGAAGACAGTCACGAAAAACTGATTCTTCTCCGTCAAGTATGTTTACATGACTTGCATGATTGACGAACATGCTTCTATTCAATAGTGGTGAAAGTTAATGGGACAGCTTTCGATGAATGCTCCATTATCAACCACTTGTCAATATGTCGCTGAAATCCACGCCATCTGATTGTGACCCCACAGTCTACAACCAAGAAACTCTTCAAATTATGATGCTTGTCTTGAAGTGTAAGGACGTTTCTGACAGCAAATGACTTGCAATCTCGACTCCTCATGACCTGCAGGTAAATCTTAAAATGTATGGCCACCTATTCACTTTTTGTAAGCAACCGTGTTTGATGTAATCTGATGGCTGCACAAATATCACTCAGTCAGACAACGTTTTCAATCTATTAAGAATGTGGAAAATCAGAAGCATGTTCCTTCTGATAGGTCGAAGGACAGTGTAAGTTCATTTGAATACTTATTGACAGTAGATTCAAATTTCGTACCTCCACCTGTCTCAGACATAACGTGCCACTATCCATCACCTCCTCAACACTATTTAATGCGTTTCATGCAAAACAAATATACCACAGACAACATCCTAACGAGCACTCCATGACCAATGTCAATTAAACTTCAACGCTGATGTTCGACGTAAAATGTTGCATTCACCTTATTGTTTTCCGTTGTTTCTGCGCGTAATGCCTCCGCATACCTGTCTTTCCATCCATTTGCATTCAGTAGCTTCTTTCAACAAAGTGAAGTTCGTTGAAAGCATCTCACAAGTCAAATTTTAGAACGCTTGATAGTAGAACGGTGAATAATATTTACTTCAAAGAAAAGTTTACATGACGAATTACAAATACATTAATGTATAATAAGTAAATTTTTCATTAAACGTTTATACGGAGTGTATTAATAGACGAGCAGATTGACAGATCACTTCCACTGAAATTACATTTAGATTTAGATTTTCAAGTCTAGATATTCAGTTGATATCAGAAGTTGACCTGAAATGTGAGAAAATGATGAAATCAGTTGAGCTTCATTTTCCCCTATTGATAGGCCTAGAGAATTTGTTATCATCTGAAATCGAGGTCAACTCTTCGTCAACATATACGATTCTGTTCATGAAAACCATGCCTGAAACCCTATCTGCACGCGTTTTTACTAACTCCTCGTTGTATCTTAATTCTTCCACATGTCCTCTATGCACCTTGGTCGACTGCTGGCGCCATTATCTCTGCTGAAAACAAACCTCCATCACTCCCTAACCAAGAAACATAAAAAAGGAACCGATGAAAGAACCAGGAGGCATCAGGGACTTAGCAATGAGGTGTGCAAAGGAGTGTTCACACCTGGCATTGATGGATGGACGAAACAAAATAATCTGATGGGGTATATAATGCGATACCTGTGAGAAAGATAAATAGTTTATACATTGAATTGTGCAGATGGAAATGAATTTGCAACCTTATTAATGCACTTTTACAAATAGTTATCAAAGATCTGTAGAATAGCGCGTCGAATTCCCTCACTTACTTACACAATTTGTGTCTGTACTGTTTTCAGTGTGTTATCTGAAAAGTGAAAACATTTTGGGAAATTTTAGTCTTACAAGCGAGGAGTAAAGCCTTTCTGTTTACCCCATCAGTTAAAAGTCACTTTGGAATGGACGGTGTGCAGTGTGCACAGACATTCTGAAGTTAACTGGGTTGATAGCGATTTCATGGCGAGGGACCCAATCACTGTTCCGGTAGTTTATGATACTTGACACCGTTTCATAAAAGATGTAAACTAATAGCATTTGAACTGATAGACAAGAAAGTGTCATTCACTGCATTCGCTTTCTTCTCTGGTCTGTCTTTCATTTAGAGAACAACCACAAGCCTAGACATGATGATCCTGTATCAGTATGTGTACTTGTGTTGATTTTGTTTTTGTCAATGGAAACCTGGTGTCGAGTTACTCATTGCAGACTCTTATTCGCATTGACACACTGATGAACTTGACTCCATTTTGATCGACCCATCAGATGAATCATACGGTGATAGATCATTACCATTAACGCAATATCGTTTCCGACACAATTCATTCATTGTCTGTAGTCTAATCAAGTTAACAGTGTGACGTTGAAAACCTACTTATACGATCGTGATCCTTTGTTAACAAGGATAATATCCTGTCCATCTTAGCGAGATTTTGTCGGTAATTGTTAATTCCGAAATCAATTTCCGTTCAAAACATGATTTCGTAAGTGTCATAACGAATATTTATGATGATATGCCGAAGACACTGAAACATTGTGGTTATAGAGTGAATTCGGTAAATTCACGCTTACAATCTTCGTCTAACACTTCTCCCGCCTCTCTCATCTGAAATAATAGAAATGATGTGGGTACGTGCTTAGTCGAAAAAGTGAAAGAACTATGACACAGTATAGACATGACAACATTGTGTATGTTCTGAGTCTCACCGTTTTCCACATGGAAAGCCAAGTGAAATAAGGCCCGTGTTGTTTGCAGACACTTAACATGCTTTGGCCACTATTTGTTATGAAAGTGTCAGAATGGAAGGTCATTAATGACTCATAATCGAATAGTTTTATGCTTTCCGACACTTCACAGTAGCATTTGGTGTCGAATCTTGTAATGTCTTTTCCAAATCATCCTCTGCATGTTACTGTAGTCACTGTTCGCAGAAGCGAATTGAGCTGCGGTGGTGATCACATTCACTACATCACACATCACTCAACTGATTCGATTGTTTAGAGGTGAGATGTGTGGCGGGCAGTACTGACATATTGCTTGCCGTTCCCACAGTTCAGATGATTTGACTAAGAAAGGTTATTTTGAAGGCAGGAAGGACAGCGTTTGCACTACACGTTTTGCACATTCATTCAAACATTCTCTTCACAAAAAAGTTTACTCATCTTACTGAGATACCTTAATAACCGTTCCCAATGCATCGAAGCAAAAATGTGACCGTCATGATTATACGTGGAACTCGCCTATTCTGTTGAAAAACAACGAACACTATACAAGCGAATACCGTGTCGTCCGCTTTTGAGGTAATAAGCGTATAACAAAGGTCCAATTTCACTCGATTATTTGGTTATTACACAAACATTTCTAACATGATTCAATTTCGTATCACAGGATATGCTGCTAGCCTAACAAATCCCAATTCTCTCTCATATTCACTTTGATGTCAAGTTGAATGTTATCCATTCGACACTCATCATCAAGCAAAGCTGTTGAATGTTTGCTATTTACGTCGGGTGCCAAGAACATAGTGAGTGCATGCTTTATCTCCTGACATGCTTGTCGCTTCACACTGGTAAGCAGCGTAAAAGGAGACGCTGTATGAGAGATTATCCAGGTTCGAAGTGTTTCAGCATAGTCAAATGATAACAACTGCTCAAAGCGTAAGAAAGCAGCTACAAGTGTATGAAATACTTGCTTCCAAGACGCAACCGAACTCTTTAAGTATTCAACCGTTCATAGTACATGTGAGAACTACTGTGTAGTTAGACGCTAATAAGTATATCAAATATGATTATGTAAAGACTCTCAGAAAACAGGTTTACCGTCACTAGTGGGCACCATTCCTATCCTTTTAACAACTGCGAAATGTAAATAATGCAATATTTTTAATGAATTCATGTATTTCGAAGTGTGTGCACTGAACACATACTTCAGTGAACCTAGTCAACCTGTTTGAGTGCACAGTTATCCCTGTAAACCGGCGTCTGCCCGTAGCTTCAAAATAGAATTGTGGTGATCAGTTGTACAGTTACCTTTATTGAGTTACTGACATACACGCATGCTTTTTCAACATTTGAAAACCATGATTTGTGTATCGTATGGGTTAGAGCTGAGAACTTGCCATTAGATTTTGCTAACTTTGTTGCGGGCTGCTAGCCTTTCCAACCTTGATTTACCAAAAGCATGTGCAATGTGTCAGCACCGGAATAACCACGGCAGATAACCTGAATTCCAATTGGATTTTCATCAGGTTGTGTCATACACTGCAGGTAACCATTGACAGACTGAAGTGATAACGCTGACGAGGTGCCAACATTTCATCTGGATGAAACACCCATCAATCCACGGATGTTCCGATGACTATCGTAGACAGTCTGAAGGCTGTTCAGCTGTTCGATACATGGAGAAAATGCAAGTTGACGGCCAAGGGATTTCACTCAGCTGTAATTGGTTCTATCTATCATCACTTGACACAAGCTTTCCTTAAGTTTCAACACTTACATAACCATGAGACTTGCAGTTTTGGTAGGATTTTCCAAACGCTCTTCACCTACCTATCCTGTATCTACTAGAGTATACGAGATATATCAAGACGACGTCAGACGTCTATGTGCTTCCTGCTTACAGTGCTTACAAAAGCAATCATCTTGAGTCAAAGATCACTCTGCATCTCACACTATGCCAAGTTCGGAGCTGCAAAAGTTGACTCACTTGCATTTCCCATCACGTTTTCTGTCACTTCACCTGTATGAAGTAGAAGTCATTAGTAATTTGCATCACCCGGTCACCTGTCACAGAATGCTCTTAGGAATAATAATAATAAGATGCAACACACATGTGATCAGTATGAAGAGGAATAATGACACACAATTAGGTGAAAATCCCTGTTCTCATACTGGACAAAACGTGACTCTTCCTTCAGTCTATTAGCATGTCAACCCCACACCCTTTCAGTTGATCTTCAATGCTTTGTGTGAGTTGAAACCTCTTTGTTATGAACTGAATACTTGGATTACACCACACGATGGTTGACTATCGTCGGGCGGTTCCGAGTTCCAACTACCGGAGATTATTAATGAAGTCAGAGGGTGACAAGAAGCAACAATGCAATCATTCTAACCTGCCTTGATCAAGCTTTCTTTCACATCTGGGTTGGGTAACAGTCAGCTGGAAAATAGGTTAAATGCATTCTGTGTTCTCTGAAATCTTAAGGATTCCAAATCCTAATTCTTCAGAAGATGAAATAAACAAAAATCAGAAATGCCTACCCAGAGATATTCATAGGTAAACATATGATGCATCAGAAGGCTACATATCCATCAGTCAATCAGGAGGAGAAGAGTCTGCATTTGGACTTGTGATTCACAGGCAGTGCAGCAGCTGAAATGTTGAAACGCAGATTAAAGAGAGCTGTGCAAAGAACACACTCTGTTCACCCAGTCAACTGATGGATCATGTATACTAGTCACTGAATGCTGAACATCTATGAGAAAACCCACATGATGGCCACTTCCATTTGCATCTATCAAGTCATCTGTCCTTGTGAAACTGACTACATAGGTCATACATAAACGACTATTACCCATGGCCGACTGCAGAAAATGTGCATTCTTCCTGTCTAAGCAATACTGGGACTGATTTACAAATAAACTATGGGTCTTCTCCTGAGTTATCGACGAAAAGTATTCAAAACCAATTGACATTACTGCGAAGGATATAGTTCAAAGGTGTGTGAATACATCGATCACAAATCTGTTAGTTGAGTAGTGAAAGTCATCATCATTCATTCATTCAGCAACTTTACTACGGGCCGATAATCATTCCTTCTCAACGTTTGTTTGCACAGAGTTTCATAATCCATCACATGAAGACCTGCAAACGTCGACTCACCAGCATTCGTCTGTACGCTTTCTGGCACTCGACCAACTATAAGATACATAATTACGGTAACCATATTCTGAAACTGAATTTTTTTTTATCTTCACACCTAGTTTTCTTGTTTCACTTAATTGGTTATCTGAGTAATTGTGATTTTTCTTCTACATTTAACTACTAATTAAACTTCTTTATTGCTATCAAGCTGTGAAAATAGAATGATTGAGTGACGTCAGTGGGTTATGCTTATGAGATACCAAACCTTTTGTAGTCTCAACAGTCTACCAGCAGCATGTAAAGTTAGTTTGTCATTATTCATGACTGAAAAACATGCGATGAATGGCTTACCTGTTGTCCTGCAGACAGCTAACAAAAGTAGAAAATGCAGAAATCACTCTAGCCCTTTTATACTACTGACCTCTTTGATCCAGAAGAATGAGAAATACTACAAATTTATTCATTTTCATAATTTTACCGAGAGTAGAAAGCATAGATGTACGTGTTGAGACGTTATCGATTCCTGATTGGTAGATTCCAGAGAATAATCACATTCTTTCTGTTTCACACATTACAAAGAATGTATTAGAAAGTGTGATGAATCCGTGGTGTGAATACTAGCATAGATGTGGCTGTTTTGTCCACATTTTTTTCATTCAGTGCTGTCGACGAAAGGTGGTTTACGAGGAAATTGTGAGACGTTCATCAGATGTATAATCTGGATAGTCAGTGGATGAAAGCAGTTCCCTTTTGAGACTTCCTTCCACATTGAATGCAATTAGTAAGTCAGATAAGGAAGAGGAGCAGTCAAGTATTCATCGTTACCTTGCTTACTTACTCTGACGTTGTTCATGAAGAAAGTGCTTACTCAAAAGATATATGAATGTGATGTGCATACTACAAACAAAAGTTTCGAAATCAGGTAATATGTCGCCGTGTTGGGATTTCCAAAGTAATGTTTGAAGTGGCAGACAACAGTACACAAGTAACCTGAAGCGTATGCTTTGGGGAAATTGACCTTTACTAGATACTGAAGTGCATCAAGATATTAAGGTAACCGATAAGATCATTTCTTATTCATGATAATGCTCATTGTTAAGTTTTCAATACAAAACGTTCCATGTGGTAATTGTAATACAGCGGAACAGGTAACTATTCATTTGCCTTCGAATCACTCATTTTGAACTAAAATGCATGTATACAGTTACCACGTCTGCTTCATTCAATTTCTATGGTACCCAGTTACTGCGAAGAAAACTCCTGAATGGCATAATTACGCATCCGTGAGGATAACCGCCCGGCTGCAGGAATTCCAAAGTAAGAGGAATTTGAATGCTCAACATAACCCGAATTACATGCTCATTAATCTTCAGGGCCTCACAAACAGAAAATAACATGCTGAATGGAGTAATAGGTAGTCTGCAAACGGGAAATTCAGCCATACAGGAAAGAAAATAATTATTATTATTAATTATCCTCCCTTAGATTTCTAGTTGAAGATAGGGTTTCAGTAGCACGTCTCCATTCCACTCTCCTCTCTGCAATCCTTTCAACCTGACTCCAAGACTACCCATAACCTTTCATTTCTTCCTCACACCATCTCCATGTCACCCTGACACACCCAACTCGTCGTTTCCCCTCTGGGTTCCACTCGAGGGCCTGGCCTGGCCTGGTCTGGGGCGTGATGTCCCCAGTTGGGCTTCCCATTGTATGCCAAATTCATCTCCACTTCCTTCTGTATATTTGTTGGAATGTGTGTTCTTGGTTGATTCGCTGGTAGCCAGCCAGAGTTTCTTGTTGCTTATTCTTCCTGGCCATCCATCTCATCTTCAGGATGTAGTGAGCGAGCGTAGGCGGCAGCTGTTGATGAATGTCTGTAGTTTGTTGGAAATGCTTTTTGTAACGCGCCAAGTCTCTCAACCATCATATAGAAGCACTGACTTGACTGACATTAGTGTTGAAAATCCGGATCTTGTTCACACACGCTTTATGCTGGGTGCAGTGCAGTGTAGTAGATCTCCACACTGACTTCAGGTTGATGAAGGTCTGTCTTGCTATCTTTCCGATCCTGGCTGCTTTGACGCCTTCATCTGTGCCTGTTCCACCTGTAGTTGAAACGATGCTGCCCTGCCTAAGTAGGTGAAAGAGACTACTTCCCTTAGGTTTCTCCCGTTGATGGTGATTAGTGCTTGTCGTTGATGTTGCTGTTGTTGTTTTGGTATTTTCATCACCTCTCTCTTCTCCACATTCACTTGAAGTCCCGTCTTCACTGCCCTACCCCTCTTGTCAACTTGTTGGTTTTCGCCTGTAGATCTTCGAGTTTGTGCGACAACACATTAGACACAAATCATCATCGCTGGCGAAATCCAAATCTTCTAGGCTCTTTTCATCGGTCCGGTCAGTGTATGCCCCTCTTCTTGCTCGTCACAGTTTGTTGCATGATCCAGTCCAGTCGACCACGATCAAGAAGATGACCGGTGATAGTAGGCGGTAACCTTGTCTTACTCCTTCCTATCTTCACTTCAAAGGCGTCACTGAGCTTTCCATTGTGAATCACTTGGCATGTAGCGTCATCATCATCACCATATAGCATATAGCTGTTGTTGAATGAGGTTGATAAAGTTTTGTGGTATTGAAACGGTAGCGTTGAGCAGCTGCCTGCCAGATTACTTCTGGGTCGACGCTGTCGAAGGCCTTATGAAAATCGATGAAGTTGAGGTGAAGATCCAGTTGACTGGTATTCTATGTTCTGTTGTGTGATGATGCATAGCGTTGCGTTGCAGTTTAATCCGCACAGATTTGTTCTTCCTGAAGTCAGCCAGTCAACCAGCGTGTTCCGATCATAATTTTGAATGCAGCGCATTTTTTAGTCTCCCCAGAATGATGCGGCTTTATATTTTGCTTAGTGCCGATATAGGTTGAGCATGATTTCGCACTAGTTGTTGCAAAGACTTAGGTCGCCCTTCTTTGAGAGTTTGACGAGGTAGCCCTTTTTTCATTCGGCTGGTACCTTTCCTTCCTTCCTTACCTTTTTCTAAACATTCTGCAGTAATGGTGTGTTGTGAGCATGTTCACTAATGTATATGTGTCTGTTTTCAGTACTTCTGGCGGAATTCCATCTGGTCCTGCTGCTTTCCCGGATTTCAGTAGTTTTATGGCCTTGAGGATTTAGGCTTTTGTGGGGGGGGGCTTGTGTTTACTGATAGTTCTGTGTCTGGACTGCTGGTGGTATCTTGCTGTCATAATCCTGATAGCACAGGAGGAGATTGGTTCCCACTGCACGAAAGAGAAGCTTTGATGCTATTGGGAAGGGGAAATCATGATAACCACTCCAAAACTCAGTGTCCTCGAGTAGATTATTGACTCTCGAGTTGACAGTTTGGAGAGTCCACTTCCACTCGATCTGCTTTCGCAGATTCCTAACACTTCTACGCCATACCTTCTCATCTCTTTTGCAATCTGGGCAGCCTTACCAGTCAACCAGCTTCAAATATTGTGTAGACATTCCATGTCCCCACGTTTACTTTCGCTTTCATTGAGAGAAGAGAAGAGACATCGACCAGTCGGCTTCCTGAAAGCTTTCGCCAACCGACGTCACTTCGTCTCTCCGATTCCAGATAGGAATAAGTTTATTTTTATTTTTTTGTGCTTTGAAGTTTGTTTAGCGATTGGATCGGTTTTCGGGGGTAGGGTTGATATCCCTATGCCCAACCTTCCTTCTTTATCCTGGCTCAGAAGCGGCTAGTATATACTGAACTAGTTAACCAGGTGAGGTCAACAAGGTTAATGATTATAGAGGATCAAAACCAAGAAAGATGAGAACAAAAAAAGAAAGGTGACATAGTCCTAACTTTGCTTAGAAAAAAAGAATTAACCACTACAGTTGTGGTGTACACATAAAGGTGGTCTCAACTTGTGTACGGTGATCACTTCCATAAACCTCGGGATGTGTTCCTGACCGTTTCTATGTAACGATGAGGGTTCTCTCGCACCTACGCTGATGAAAATTTGAGAATACATCTGCTCCTGGAGCATAATTAGTGTTAGAATGGAATTCGGGCCAGTGTGGTAGAGTATAGTTACGTAATAGCTCGTATTTATGTATGTATAACACAATGAAACAGAAGTATTCTCTGATAACTCTTTGAGCAAGATTTATTGCTCATAATCATATTCATGCAGTCACACAACTTTCTGAATCTGTTTTTTTATACTTCAATTATTTTCAGTTCTTTGATTTGTTATCAATTAAATTAAAGATTGTCCAGCACTACAGGATTATTCGGAAACAACCCAGAGGGATTTATATACTCTTTAGCATGAATGAAGATATTTTAGACAGCTACAAATATCATAAATAAATATTACAGTCACTACAATCACACTAATGAACTTAGATCTGTGTAAAACTAATCTGAACTAAAGTTTTTTGAGGGTATTAGCTGTATTTCTTTGTTTGTGTGTATGTGGGAAGCTTTCAAATCCCCTTTACGTTGAGACAGGTTGCCGGTTTTCAGTAGTACTCTGTTGAAAAGTTTTGCTTGCTATACTATTTGAAGAAGCCACATCTCAGTTTAGATGAATTCCCATGGATTATTATTAGAATTTAAAACACTTATCACATTCTTTGCCTTTATTCCGTCATCTTCCTTAACTGTTATGAGTTTGGTCGGTTTCCTGAATACGTCTAGAGTAAGTAGCAGTTTAGTAGTGAGTTGTTAGGCTGAGGTGAAATAAAGTTTAGCTAAAACTTGACTGATAAACTCGGGTTTTTGAATAACTTCGTTTAATCGAAATGAGAGTTAAACTTGAGTGTAGTGGTAGACTGCAATTCCATTTTAGTCTGTTTATTAAAAATGTCACACAATGAAACAGTATTATTTACTGGATAACGTTTCGGACACAATCTATCGTCCATATTCCTATCAGGTAACTCCACAACTTCGACACAGAGTTTATATAGTCCTAATCTCCTTTCCTTCTTCGTGATGACAAGGGTGGTGGAATTTTCCATATATCCGGGACAGGTGCAGAATCATTTTTATTACTGCATGTATTTGGTGTTAATTCGATATACAAAGATTCGGTCATCAGTCTCTCCCTCCATCCAACTTAATTAGTTTTCAACACTATTGCTCTATCCTACCCCACTGTGTGATTGTATGTAGTTGCGTGGAGAGATATAGCCGAACTTTTCTCAAAATTTCTTATCTTATTAGGATCTACTAATCTTGATTTAGCTAAGTTTTTGTGATCTTTTATTCCAAATAACCCTGGCCGACTACTTGACCCATGTATTGAATCTTGGAATCATCACAAGGGATTTGGTGAACTAAATTATTTTGTCTAATTGGTCTAAAAGCCTATTTCTAAGCGAGTTTGTTGGTTTAAATGCCAACCAATTCAATCTCAACTTCATTGGGAATTCTTCGTAATGCTTCTAAAGTATCTTTTTTGTAGAGGCTTTCATTTCTGTCTCATGCCTGCCCCTTTTATTACTATTATCAGTAGAATCGCTATTAGTAACACTTGTGTTACTACTACTAATTCTTATATTTTTCTTCCGATTTCTTATGAATGTATCGATAAATTTAGGTGGGTAATTATTGAGACTCATGGCATTCTTGATGTGTCTAATTTCTTGTAGTAGATTTTGTGTCATACTAGTAAGTTTTTTCGCCTTATTACTCAGGCATTTAACATAGCCTACTTTAACTGAGATGAAGTGAGATGATTTGAAGTCCAAGCAGCAATTCGAATGGAAAGGTTCACCTAAGACATAAGTCTCTAAACTTCCATCTTGTTTTCGTTTAATTTTGTAACCCAACGTGACTAGCTCACCTTCATCACTAAGTCACAGGCAAGTTGGATTGCATTCACCACTGAATTTATGTGTCAAGAATCTACTGGTGTGCTCCAATTTCACTAATCTGAATGTGTAATCTACATATCAGAACCATATCTTTGGGGTCGGACTAACATTTTGAAGGGCAATCCGTTTCCAACTATCCATAAATATGTCTGTGACTATAGGGGATATTGGTGATCCCACAACAATCCCTTCAAATTGTTTGTATATCTTATTTTGTAACTTAAGAAATATACACGTCAGGTACAATCGTACTCCGAACATGATTTCCTCGATGGCCACCTTAGTTTGATGAGTGAACTCACTATCATCCTTAAGTCCGTTTCTAACTTCCCCTAGAACCATGTCTATTGGTATATTCGTGTAAAGTATAGTTGTGTCAGAAGTAACCAGATTTCTTACTGTCATCGACCCGTATATCATGTAATCTGTTCTTCAGTTCATAACAGTTAGCAAGTCGAGATTTAAGTAAGTTCTAACTGTGCCTAGTAACATTGCTAAAAATTCAAAAATCTCACAAGTCAAAATGTTTCTAAGATCTACTGTATACTGCACTACAGTTCGTTATGTCCCTTTGTACGACTGTGAGACATGACCATAGAAAGTAGAAGGCATGAGATGATTAGAGGTGTCTGATTATAGATCTCTTAGTAGCATCCCTCGTAACTGATGGAATTACCGTGTGAGTAATGTTGAGATCAGGCAAATGGTACTAAGTAAGTGGATTGATGAGGTTATGAACCTTAGTCGACTGCAATGGTTTGAAAATGTAATGCGCATTTCAAGCTACCGCCTTCCTCCATGTACCAAGCTACGGGAAGTTGTATTACATTAGAAGAGGGTTTGAAGTGTATAGACCAAGACGTGGCACCAGTCCATGACATCTCTGACTGTTGATCTGAGTCGTGTGAAAAGAGAGGTAGACTGCTTGGCTAGGGGCCGCAAGGAGAAAGGAATCAGTGGTTGAGAACTATTTGTTACATGGCTGATAGTCGGTCATTATGGTCCAGATATATTCACTCCTTGATATCTTCTGAAGCTTGAATACTCTCACTAACCTTTATCCTCAGATTACTTATTCTCCCAGACATATTTATCTACTTTGATATCAATCTTTTTCTATCCATATGCTCTTTGTGTACTATTGTGAAGTATGGCAACTTGAGCCGATGCACCTGTCAGAGGTTGGATGGGATAACGTGGCTTATGAATCTTAATGGTGCCATAAATTCTACTGTGATTACTAGTTTCATTATTATAGTAAACCATTTTGACTCGCTTAGAAATGGCTTCATTCGGCGTACTAGATCTTCTGTGGGTTTCTCAACCTTATTCATGATAATATCCTCTGGTTTCTTAATTTCTTCATTTGGTCCTGTTTCTATATGCTCATTCACTTTGGTAATGTTGTCAGATTTGTTCATTACGACTGTTGAGTTGCCTTTTATTTGATAAACACGAAAGAATTCTCAGCATATAGTGTTGCAAAACAATAACTTAATGCACAACCTTTTCAAGTAAAAATGTCAATAATTATAATGAATCGTAATTAAAATAAATTTCTTAATACAAGGATAACACGAAGTATATAACCACAAATTCCTTTGTCATGTCAAAGTGAAATACTAAGTTTATTTCTAACACTCCGCTTTTCAGGGTATTATCTATCAATGACTGACATCAGTTGGAGAACAACCATAAACCTAAGAGCACTTGACAGCCGTTTCGTCCCACTACGAGGCTGCTCAACAGCACGTACCCATATCCCGCCAGTGGTCGAACTCAGGAACTTCAGGTTTCGAAGTGAATGTATTGACCACTCAAAGGCAAACTAAGTTGCTTCCTTTTTCCACATAATTAACAGACTAAATAAATTATGGTAAGATTTTGTACTTAGTTGCATGTGCATAAACTTTTATGTTCTTGTTTTCTGTTTCTCCTGAAAACAGACCGACAAAGAAGAATATATGAAAAATGAGAATGCTTAGCTAAGCATCGAATGAAATAACTACCACAAACTGTTTACACGAATTAAAATGTCTATCGACAATTGTTGTTTATTTATAGATGAGTTGAATATGCATCACTGGTTTTGTGGACAGTCTAAAACTCTTCTTATTAACGTCATGTGGTAGAAGAAGTGGACCGGTATACGCATAGTCGTAAATGGATTAGTTTTAGATTTGAACTATGGTAATGTTTTTCAAGTGATTAACAAAATGGCGACTGTTTAAGGCAGTAAACAAACTAACGCTAGAATAGCTTGAATTATATATTTTTTTTGATCTGTTCTCAGTGTCAATCTGACGTCACCTCAGAAATCACTATTTAATCCCAACTACTAATGATTTTCCTTTAGAAGAGACCAGCAAAGTTTGTCTAGTACAATGAGAAGTTACATTTAAGAGTACGAATAGCTGGGTGGTAATGTATTTTACAGCCATAATGCATGAAACACGTTCAATTATTAAAGAGGGTATGAGCCTGCAAGAGATTTGTATGTGTAGTACAGCCATGTAACATTGAACAACAGTTGATGAATAAACATCACACCATTTCATTACTCATATCAATGCATATTGATAACTATGGACAACAATTTACAAGAAACAAACAATAACAGAGAATTCCGAGAAGCTTGACATTCATGTCAGTCAGTAATTAAAAAAAATTTGAATTGAGAAAATATTTTTTTTTTGATAAATTCTCATCAGGTCCTAGGATTACAAAATAGGATTATTCAGCGTAAGGTAGGTCGAGTTTGAAGTGAATACAAGTTTCCTAATGGAGTGAGATTAGGGACTGTGAAGAAATCAAGTTTTTTTCTTAGATTTGTCCTTATTAGAATGAAGAGTGTGATGGTAAAAGAAAGACAACAAATAATGAGAACAGCGGTAGACTCCGGTTTAATGAAAATCTGCTATAAGCGGTAGTACAACTTTACAGCCTACGAGCGATACGAACCTAGCAGACTAGAAACGGTACGAACCTAACGCGCAAAAATGAAGTAACTCAAAAGCAAATCAGGATGTCAAACACCATCACAAAAATACCACCGACGCGTGAAGACAAGAAACGAAGACAGACTGCCGACAAAGAGCTTATTACTGTCTCAACAAAAGTCAAAACGGTTTACAGCGATGTTAAATATATACAGTTCTAAATGACCTTGACAAACACTAAATCCACATATCAGTAAACATAGTTAACAACCAATGAGAGTTCAGTCTTGAGAGTAAAAGGGAAGAACAACTAGTAACGGTTTGAAGACAGCCATGTAGGTTATTTTAAGGTCATGAGCAAAACAATGGGTAAAACTATGCAAAATCAGGAGTATATAGCATCAGAGGAGGAATAGCGCTTTAGCATGTTTCTTCGGAATACAAACTCCAGGTTTGATCAGTATTATTGCTTAAGCCCCAACTATTTTGAATAGGCGTTGGCGAGCTACTTTTGCAACACGTTGTATAACTTTAAAAGGTCTATTAGCACTGATCTGATGCCCTACATATACTAGGTGCACAATTATGGAATAGTTGACCGTTTTTACTTCACGCTTTCCAAACACAGCCTGCTAATGATCTCATATGCGGAGGAGCACCTGCCTAGGCGTATGCTCTGTGTTACTTGTACCATAGGAACAAGATTAGGTAGGGCATCATTTAGCCTTAGATTAGCTGACTGTGAAACGATATTAAAGCGCAGCATGCGTAAAACCTTCTATTTACCGCTCTAGTTAGGTGTTTTGATAATAAGATGTCACCTGGAGTGTCTCACCTGCGTTTTAGATCCAGAGATAGAGGTTTTTTCTCTATTGTCATCAATTTATGATGTTTGCTTTGATGAACTTTTTAGGATATACTTTTTCACTTGGAATATGACAGATAACATAGTAGCTCTTTGTCTACAAACATCCTGGAACGAATTGATCTTACTCTAAATGCTAGGCATCTGATTATATTGAGTTTATAGTTTATTGATATAATGCTAAGTCAGTTTCCTATGTATCTGTCTGTGTTTATGCAGCCATCTTATTTTCATGTAGTTAGTACGTCAACATAATGCATAAAACTATTGCCATGAAGCTATATAAACGAAGTTTAATCTATCAAATTTCTTGGTCAATGGTTACTGAAGCATTAACTTGATTAGCGTTTAGCAGCCGATCAGCACGTGCATTTCAACTCTTCAATAAATTCATATGTTATCATATAAATGTATCGGTACATTTAGATATATTAGTGGTGAATAGTGGCTGGCAGTGGAATCCAGGACGTATGTCTCACCCTGTTTCAGACTCACCAGATACGTGTACATACGTCGCAGTGAATACCGTTGTTCCTTGAACGCAGGGCCGATCACTTCAGACGCTAGACAGTCAACCACTAGGTCAATGAGCCAAGATACCCAGTCCCTAGGCAATAAGTATAGTAGAACTTTTTAGTTTTATAGCTTGTGAATTTCCGACATCCCATACACTGTGATGTGATGTTATATTACCTAACTTCGGCGGCATATCACATGCATCGATCGACACATTACTTATTGGAAGCATTACACTCCTACTAATCATTGTGCATGCCTTAAGTAACATAAAAATTGATTGAAAGGATTTATGTATAAAGTATATATATGTTTATAAATATGATAAATAATGACGGTAGATACAACAGAGAACATGAAACAGATTAAGTGTGCAATATTATGGAACTAAATTTCGATGTGTTGATATCACTTTTGACCAAAATATCATCAATTTATTTACTTCATTATTGTAAAATAAAAATGTTTGATAATATACTGTCCAATTAGTAGGATACTAAATTGATATAAAATCTGACGTGTTGAAATGAAGTTTATTCGAAACACAGTGTTCTCATTCTGTTCCTAGTTAAACTAAGCGTACAAATGTTGTTTAAATTGGACGCTAAATTGATCATATCTACTGTCTTATTATATTTACTATTACTATTGTATATACCGATCATTTCATCGCAACATGTTAAGAAAGAAGACCACACTTGTCCATATTTATGGTTGAAATGGAAACAAAGACGTACTCTTGGCTGGATATGCGGTTCTGTACCATTTCTAAAAACCAAGTAAGTAGATTTTGAAATGTATATCGTTTACACACTGATAAATCCTTTTATCTCTGTAAATAGTGTTATTCAGGGTCAAATGATTGTTTCATTTACAAATCCATAATTCAGTAGTTTAAAAATCCTCATTAAGTATTAAAACAAAAAAACGTTAAGCGAAGAGTCGCTTTTTTCACTGATATCATTCTCAATCTGTACAATCGCATATAAATATTCTCTTCATACAGAAACAGAAAAGGAATGTTTCATGAGATATTTTGATTATAAATCAGGAGGTCGGATGAAGAATTACATAACGTTCGAAACAATAATGAGAAGAAGACTTATCAAGATCGAAGTAATGTTTGGTTACAAAGTTAAATGATGTAATATGGTGAATGTAAACAGAAATTAGAATTACAAAAGTGCAGGAATTTAATGTGTGAGATCTGAAGGAAAAGACTTTTAAAGGTAAAAATCTTCTTTTAGGTTATGTTGGTTGCAACTAAAGTGACTTAACAAATTCCTTTTGAACTCAGAGTTCAGGCTTCAAACTATTAATTGTCATAGCTTCCGCAGTTTGAAGAAGTTTTACGCGTACACCTTTTACAAGATTTACCCCGACTCTATACATGACCCTGAAGTTGTTTTCTGCATTTACCAAGTGGTCATAATCCATCAAATGTTCTACAATGCAGCTGTGAAGTGTTCCGCTTTCTCCTTTGTGAAACCAAGCTGGTATTTGTTAGGAAATGCGTTTGGAAAGCGAACGCTGGGTACGGCCAATTTGTTTTACTTAACAGCAGCAGGTGAACTGATAAACACACATTGAGGAGGCCAAAGGAGCTAGCTTATCCTTTACACATAGTCTAAGCATTGAGTAAGTGGGGAAAGTTAATCTGAGTTTGATAGCATAGAAAGTCTTTCTTAATGAGCATGCCAAACGGTTTCTCAGTATATCTGCTGATGTGTCTCTGTTGAACTGTAAGCTCATTAAAAGAAGCTTCTTAGGAACCGTAGAAATAGGATGTTTATTCGCTTTCAGTTTCATAGTCTTATCAATGAAACTCTCAGGATACTGATTTTCAAAGTATTAAGACTGCAGATGGTGTGAGTCCTAAGACACACAGAGTGAATTAGATTTCGTTTGGCGCACAAAAATACCCAACTACCAAAATTCGTAGGTTGCCCGTTCCCAGGAGGGGGTTGAAGTTCTATGGATAGACCTTCCGAGTAATCCATTGTCTTGTCTTTTTAGCTGCACATCTAAAGAGGATATCTTAGAATTAAGTTCCTTCTCTAATGTAAACCTGATTGAAGGGTGGCAGTTATTAAATTGAAACAGGGTATCTTCTACATTATCCGTGCTGCTGTAGATGATGAAGGCATCATCTAAGTATCGCTTATAAAGTTCGGACCGGCTGATCATTCTCTGGCTTTGACGTGAAGACTACAAGCTAAGGGCCTAATGGTGAACCCACACCTATGCTATCTTTTTGTCTGTATATTTCATTATTGAAGGAAAACTGGGCATTCAAGGTGCATCTCAACAACAGCTCCTTCAGATAGTTTGTTGGTATCCCAACATTCAATCCATCAGAATCAATATAGTCACAAATGTGACCTACTGTCTCAGTCGACGGGACGCTTTTAAATAATGAGACCACATCTAAAGAGAACATAACTTTGTCAGAGCAAGTCACATTATCTAAGAAACTGACAAAATTTAAACAGTCACGAATTGTATGAAGAGAGACTTTCTTTCTTATGGGCTCCAAGATTTTGACTAGCCACTGGAGAATACGCTTATAAGGCCATCCTGTCATGTCGAGAACTTTCGGCAATCCATATAGTCGGAGGATATCCGAAGCGGATGGTAGCAGGGATTCAAATAATTGGGAATGTATAAAAGAATCAGTTATTAATGTTCACAGAACGTTGGTTAGTTATTTTTCAATTTGATCTGTCTTATTCTTCTCGCTGATGGGTTTTACAGACTTTGTTTCATCAGAGAGGATGGGTAACATTTTATCTATGTATTCTTAGTGATTCTTGTAGTTCCTCAATTCTCTAACCTCTTCCCGGTGGTTCTTAGTCAATATTGATTGACCGTTTGGCTTTTTGTTGATAAACTTATGACAGCTGACAAGAATTGTTGAATTGAAGTGTTCTAGTTGCTCTTCAGGAGTAGGTTCCAAGCCGTGAGTTTGATTTATGAAGTTTTCAAATTGCACTTGAGTATAGAGTTTGCTGATCGGAACAGGCAGGCTTCAGAAGGTACAAATAATGTGAAGACCAAATTGCAACGCTTCGCATCATCATAGAACAGAGCATAGAATAACAATCAGCTCTCTACCTCAACTTCATCGACTTTGAGAAGGCCTTCGACAGCGTCGACCGAGAAGTAATTTGGAAACTGCTTCAATACTACGGAGTACCGCAAACCTTTATCCGCCTCATTCAACAACTAGCTATATGAAGATGCCACATGCCAAGTAATTCACAATGGGAAGCTCAGTGATGCCTTTGAAGTGAAGACAGGAATGAAACAAGGTTGCCTACTATCCCCCATGATATTCCTTATTGTGGTGGACTGGATCATGCAGCAAACAGTGGGCAGCGAGAAGAGGGGGATACGCTGGCTGGACCACGGAAAAGAACCTAGAAGATTTGGATTTCGCCAACGATGACTTGTGCCTGATGTCACATAAACTTAAAGATCTGCAGGCAAAAACTAACAAGTTGATAGAAGAGGTGGGGCAGCTAAGACGGGACTTCAGGTGAATATGGAGAAGACAGAGGTGATGAAGATACCGCACCAACAACTCCAACAACAACAACAAACTCCAATCACCGTCAACGGGAGAAACTTAAAGGAAGTAACCTCCTTCACTTATCTAGGCAGCACTGTTTCAACTACAGGCGGGACGGACGAGGACGTCAAAGTCAGAATCGGAAAAGCAAGACAGGCGTTCATTAGCCTGAAACCAGTGTGGAGATCTCCTGCACTCAGCATGCGGAACAAGATACGGATTTTCAACACCAACGTCAAGTCAGTGCTCTTGTATGGCTCAGAGACTTGGCGCGTCACGAAAGGGATTTCCAATAAACTACAGACATTCATCAACAACTGCTTACGCTGGCTCGCTACTGAAGATCAGATGGCCAGAAAAAATAAGCAACAAGGAGCTCTGGGAACGAACCAACCAAGAACCTATCACGCAACAAATATGTAGGAGGAGGTGGAGATGGATTGGGCATGCACTGAGAAGGCCGACTGAGGACATCACGCGTCAGGCCAGTTGCTCGAGTGGAATCCCCATGGGAAGCGACGAGTTGGACGTCCGAGGGTGACATGGAGGAGGTCGTGCGAGCAGGAAATGAGAGCTTTCGGGCTGTCGTGGAGCGGGGTTCAAAAGATCTCAGAGATCAGAGGTCACTGGAGGCGTGCTACTGAAGCCCTATGTTCCACTAGGAACCCAAGGGACGAATAATAATAATAATGGAGTTTGCTGATACTTGGAAACTTAGTACAAAAGTTACGACCCAGGGATAACGCTTCTAGTTGAACTTTCAACAATTCAATACTTTATAAATTGAAAAAAATATTTCTCTGGCTTGCTTGGAAACCGTCTTTTAGTAGATATAGTTACTTCCAAAGTGTTTAATAATTCCAACTTAGTCATATTACACTGTTTCTCTGATACTTCTGCGACACTGCTGTCTTCAAAAAATCGGCGTAAATCTGGTTACATATCATGGACAGCGTGCATTCTTAGATGAATATTTCGGTCCACTCCAGTAGTCCATGAATTAATCTCATCTATATGGTTTAGCGTTTGACACTTCAGTCTTGGACTTCGGCTGAATGTGATTGCATCTAAATGATTTCCAATACAGCCTTAGATGTTCATTTCGATCAAAGCAGTCTTTCAAAAAATGGATTCATAATTTCCACTGTGATATGATACTTCAAGACACCAATCCGTTAGGAAAATAAAGTTTAAATAATAAGCCATTGAAATAGGAATGATGGTATCCATGAACTTAAGTCTGACCTTTGTATGCAAACGAAGTATGTAGTCTGTGTTTCTACCTTAAGCTTAACTTAATTTGGTCTTTTTCATATTGTTACCTATATTAGTGGGAACAGAATCACTCACTAGGAAGCAGGTATATCCAGCTGACGAGTCTCAAATGGGACGAAACGTGCGTCAGGGATTGCGCAGCTGGCTAGTACCCAACATTAGTTTAGTCTTGGTTTGTTTCATTTTTGGAGGGGGGGGGGGTTAACGATTTCTCCCTTCGTTAGATTAATCTTTGTACTTCTATTTCGTCAGTATCTCAGTATTCTTATTTTCACGATAAATAGTTTCCAGTATTGCTTCATTTAATCTCCCCAATAATTGTAAATTTTAACTTAACAATTTCATTTTACTCCATTTAACTTGTCTAGTTCATATTACCTCAAAGATGGCAGTCTTTAAATATCACATAAATGAACAGCTTGAGAATTAATTTATTACAAAGATCCCTCTTCTCTGAATATTTTGGCTTTGTTTTCTGTATTAGGATATTTTGACTTCTTTGTTGTTGTCTGTCATCCAATAATTATAACTGAACAATAAGAAACCACTTTTTGGCAATAAATATACCCAATAAGGAAGACTGATGAACAATTTACTTGTCACTCAGTAAAAATCAAGTTAAAATTATCTGAGACGTTTTTGTAACAGTTGCCTACTTCTTTCACTAAAGAATAATATAATTTAGTTCATGGGGATTTTATTGATTTGAAGGTGGTATTCATCAAAGACGAGCATCATCTGGAGAACCGTTGAATACCTGAGAGCAGTGAACAGCTGTTTCGTCGTCAGCAGTGCACAAATAGCCCAGTCATTCATTCATTCATTCATTGTTACAAGCTTCTCTTTATTTATTTTTTCTAAGCATATGATACTACTGATTCAGTAGTAAAAACGATCTTGAACGTGATTAGCTCTTACATACTTACCCAGTCTCTAAAACTCAATTCACCCACACGATGAATCAAGCAATTCGGCGTTCCCAGCAGCCTACAACAGAAAACAGCGTTTAATGCTTATTGTTCGTATAATTCAGGTGATCTGATTCATCTATCTATGCAACCAGATTACTTTTTATTATTATTATTATTTGTCTTTTGAACTCCTAGTTGAACATAAGGCTTCAGTAGCATGTCTCCATTCCACTCTCCTCTCTGCAGTCCTTTCAACCTGACTCCAAGACTACCCATAACCTTTCATTTCTTCCTCACACCATCTCCTCCATGTCACCCTGACACACCCAACTCGTCGTTTCCCCTCTAGGTTCCACTCGAGGGATTGGCCTGGTCTGGCCTGGAGCGTGATGTCCCCAGTTGGTCTTCTCATTGTATGCCAAATTCATCTCCACTTCCTTCTGTATATTTATTGGACGATGTGTTCTTGGTTGGTTCGTTGGCAGGTCAGAGTTCCTTGTTTTTTATTCTTATTATTCTAGTCATCTAATCTTTAGTATCAAGCCTAGGTCCTCTAACATAATTTATAGAAATGAATCAACCAATTTCATGCACAAACATGCGACACTGAAGAATAATAGATTTCACTCGACAGACAATTATTTCCTAATTATAAGTCATGCATAAATAGATGAGGCGTCAATCAAAAGCTTTTAAAGCGAAGTATGCAATAGTATTATCCATTAAGTCATATGTAGAATATCTTTTAAGATAAATAAAACAAAACACGACCACTGGTAGTCCTGAGATTCCTACTACAATGTATAGATAATGTATTCAAGGAATACTTCACTAAATGTGTATTAGTTAGAATTCTACCTTTTGAGCTCTTTTTGGTCTAATGGTTTAGCTATATGCCACTTTCGAGATCTTTCTTTTTTAAAAAACGTATTGTGCCTGATCGAACATGAACTTGACATCCTCTTGTTTCAATCAGTAATAAACCGAAGAGAATCAAATCCTAAATGCTTCAATGAAGAAACTGTATTCTTAAACGGATGAAATGTTTAATTTTATTTCTAAAAGTGAGAAGTAAACATAAAAATTTATGGAAAACATAACAAGCTGATGTAAAAACAGACAATAGAAGTGTATTCTTATCGGTTTTCAGTTTGATTTGAATGAACGAAGGTAATTTATGTTCCGGTGCACGGAAATGTAAATGAGTTGGCCATCTTTGTTCATGAGAAACTAAAGTATATCGCTCATTCAATGTAGACTAATCAATATCTTGTTGTTTAAGTCGATGTATGTTACTAGGATAAGTCACTTAGCATCAAAGCATGCTTCGTTTAACTTTGAGTAGTTCAAGGTATTCAGTGAAGAACTACTTTTCACTTATGTTTCTCACTTGTCAGATCTCAAGGCGTATTTCCTAGTCTTGTGGTATTTCATACTTATTCAGAGACTCAAACTCAATTACGTAATTAAATTATTTCAATAAATCTTGTTTCAAAAGGTGACTGAAAACAAGAAAACAACTGAGTAAGTATCTTCTTTAAATATGAAGTAAATTGCTGCTTTGCTAGGAGGAAAATTGGCAAACTGTTTAGATTAAAGACTTGTGAACACTGAAAGTCACATAAAGGTCAGTTAATGGAAGAACATAGTTGTTGTGTTTTGTTCAGTATATATGGGTAGGACACTGAGTGTCAGCCCAACGTCATCTTGGATACTAGTTTATAAATAAGTCAAGGTGGTGTGACTTCAGTGAATATTTATAGGGGTGATTTCGATTATATTTGCCAGTGAGAAAGTGGTCACTCAGTAACTCTTCGTTATTGGTCTATAAAAGTAAGTTTTCTAATTCTCTTCTTTGATTATCAAACATAATTTGGGATATTTGAGTAAAGTTTGTGCAGTGTGGAAGATTACAGTTCCACTTTAGTCGATTTATCAGAAGTATCACACACTGGCACAGTATTATTTACTGGATCACCTTTCACATACAAATCATTATGTTCATAGTCATATCAGGATAACTCCACAACTTTGAGACATGCCCTACATATTTCTAATTCTCTCGTCTTCTTTGTGGTTAACACAGTAGGATTTTACGTATATCCAGAATACATGCCGATTTATTCCTGTTGCATGCATTAGGTGTTGATTGAATGAGGAAAGATTTGGTTATTAATCTTGTTCTCCACCCCACTAATTCCAGTTTTAAGAACTCTCACTCCATCCCATCATAATGTGTGGTTGAGTTTAGTTGCATGCTTTTCTTACGACTACTAAGTAACTTATTATTTATTTAGGAGAGTAATTATTGATGAGTTTGATGTCCCTAATGTGTCTGATTTCTTGTCCTAGATCCTCTGTGTTACCACTTAGTTTGTTAGCCCTGGAACACAGCGATAAACCTTAGAACTAACTTAGTCAGGTGGAGAGAGAGACTGATAACCGAGTCGTTTTTAATCCTATCAAAACTAAACATATGCAGCGGGAATGATTCTACACCTGTCCCGGATATACGGAAAATCCTACTGCCCATATTACAAAGAAGGTGAGAAAATTAGAACTATATAAAGCATGTTTCAGTGTTGTGGAGTTAACTTGATACGACTATGAACAGCATAAATTGTATCTGAAACGTAAAACACTGTGTGGTACATCTCATAAATCAACTAAAATAGAAGTAATTTGTGATGGTCTTTCAAACTTCGAATATATGAACATCAAATGACAATATGATATCCTGAAATGAGACCACATGTCCCAATACGGTCATATGCTTTATTAATTATAGATAGTGGCTAGCAGTGGAATCCAGAACGCGCGTTTCGTCCAATTTGGAACTCTTCAGCTGCATATATCTGCCTCGCAGTGAGCGATGTTGTTCCCATTGTCCATCATTAATATATATAATTCAAACACAGGCAATATCGAGACATCCATATAGGAGCCCATACGTCAATGGATGACGATCGATTCGGTCCACCCAACTATGGGATAGTACAAGCACCAACATAGTCACATGTTTTATTGAGAATACTTGCTACTCTTTCTTATAAAGTTGCATTGTAATATAAAATGTCACTTGTCAGTTAATCGAAACCTTTAATGATGGCTTTTTTCGCTTTGGCAGTTACGGGGAAGGAGCATCTACAACCATTGGAAAACTAGTGTCCCTTCGGCAGTTTCACCGCTAAGCTATTTGCATCATAGGTGATTCGTTGCAGGTATGGATTGTGTATATAAACTAGTCACTAGCGGGTCATCGGGTCGCTGACCGAGGTTTACGGATTTGACTTGTAATGTAGCCACTAAATTAAGTGATGACAGACTGCAGTGTACTATATTTCCATGTTAGATGTCTGGGGTTAAACTAACAATCCATTTTACAATGTTATAAGTAATTACAGTTTAGCAGAATTTTAAAATGATGACTGAAGAAAAATTGGTAAGCTAACTGCTCATACAATAATAGTATTGCAGTATTCCATCTTCTAAGAGGATGAACTGTTGTAGGTCAGAGAAAGTAATACTGGCAGCATAATTTGTACTATAAATCGTAGTAAAACATTGTCGAGTGTCAAATAATTATGGGCAGTTAGTATAAATAGCTACGCGTCTCGAGTTTGTAAACACTTTTTAACAAGTTATGTCTGTAAACCTCTTCTGAAGATAATTGGTATCAAATATGTGCTTGAAAACAGCTCATATTTGGATGACAGTCCACATATATGATCGATCTATACCTACTCATATTAACACCCATGATGTGAATCAGATAGTTTGGAAAATAATAATTTATCCTCGTATACATACGATACTAAAGCATGTGTATGGTTTAAGGAATAATGCTACAATGTTTCATATCTTTCTACCTTCTTTCATATCCTTGAAATAGGTGGTTGAAACAATTTACCTAAACGATGTTTACTAGTAAGCAAGTGAGTTTCAACAGATGAATAAATGTAGATGAAGAGATACAACGTTACATTACTAAACAGTGAGAAGACTAATTTCTCGACGAGTAATTGTTGGAAAGTGACTATTTTATGTTGTTATCTTTAAGGGGATTCTATCACTCCTGGTGAAGTAATCTGACTGGCGAAACAGGTAACATGACATTGAAAAATAATAGCTCATTAGTAAAGGTCCTTAACTACACCAGTGAATGACGTGGGTTCGAATGTTTGTAGGGACATCAGTACCCCTGCGGTTGGAGATGCGCCTTGCTGATGAATCCCGATAAGCAGGAAACGTAAGTCAAGCATGGCTTCCTACTGGTCGCCGACAATTATTTAGACAATATCTTTGTTCTAACACCAACAATAGTAATCGGTAAGTCTACAGTTTGTTGGATCTTTAAAAACATTAAAGTGGATATTATATAGGAAGCTTCACTGTTCAAGTATCATTTGAAATATATGTAAGTTACACACAAACCTTCCTGACAAACTTCAACAGATGTATATTACTTGCCAATAAACTTGTGACTGATATTGTAGGAATCAATGCTAAAAGAGTGAACAATTTGCAAAGCCTTTTGGATGGAAAGTACACTTTAGCTGGAAGAAATGTTATGGCTAGACCTGACCATACCCAAAATCACTATCGATTTATTGTTGTGTAGGTCAGTTCGAAAGATCGAGTTAATTAACCAAACTTTGATCTCAGTTGAATAACTAGGCTATCCAATGAGCTTTGTATCAAAAAAACTATCGCATGAAGAGGAACTTCTACTTTTTTGAATTTTTTTCCCCACAGTGTTCCAGGTGTGGAATTTGAATATGACTGTTGTCCAGGTTATGAAAAAACGGAATTATTAGATAATAAATGTGCCTTTGTCGATCGTTCATGGCAAACAATTACGAATCAACTAAGAGAAAGGAAATATTTACAAACAGCTCAAACTTTATCAAAGGATAAATTACAGGATTTATCTGCCAGTCCAGCCAAAGGTGTTTATACTGTGTTTGTTCCTCAGCATGATGATGACATCATCTCAAAAGAAATTGATTATATAAGGTGAGATCTTAGAAAGAAAGCTACTGATTATCTCTTAGTGTTTCACATTTCTGATAAATTTGTTGTAATCGTAATTCAGTTTGAAGGTTTGTGGGGATTTATTCATTGATTTTACGTTGGCATTCACCGTGGGCTGGTATCAGTTAGAGGAACCTTGAAAATCTGGAAGCACTGCATAGCCTTTACATCATCTTACGAGGCTTCGAAGCAGTGCATATCCATGACCCTTCCAGAGGTTGGTGTCGATGGATAAAGGGTATTGGATCATTGCATTTCGACTCAGTGACCTAATGGTGACGTAGTGGTCGTGAAACCTGAAAGTTCTTGGTTCAACCCCCGACAAGGTGGAGTCATGGGTGAGGAATGCTGAGAAATCGGATACTAGAGTAAAAAAAACTGTCCAGTACTCCCAGATTTTCGATGATTTTTCAACTGATGTTATTCCGTGATGAATACCAATCTGCTGAAGTCGTGTTTATTTCTATGACGGAAAATAAAGTATGACTTTTTGTCCAACAAATATAGTGAATAACCATATCGATTTTCAAAGATTTTCAGATACAATCCAAGTGTGGTTGTTCGAGTGTGAATTAATCAGCTGATCCCTGATAAGATACAATTTTTATTATTTTTCCTTTCGATTCCTAGTGGAACATAGGGTTTCAGTAGCACGTCTCCATTCCACTCTCCTCTCTGCAATCTTTTCAACCTGACTCCAAGACTGCTCATAACCTTTCATTTCTTCCTCACACCATCTCCTCCATGTCACCCTGACATACTCAACTCGTCGTTTCCACTCTGGGTTCCACTCGAGGGCCTGGCCTGGTCTGGCCTGGAGCGTGATGTCCCCAGTTGGGCTTCCCATTGTATGCCAAATTCATCTCCACTTCCTTCTGTATATTTGTTGGAATGTGTGTTCTTGGTTGATTCGCTGGTAGCCAGCCAGAGTTTCTTGTTGCTTATTCTTCCTGGCCATCCATCTCATCTTCAGTATATAGTGAGCGAGCGTAGGCGGCAGCTGTTGATGAATGTCTGTAGTTTGTTGGAAATGCTTTTCGTAACGCGCCAAGTCTCTCAACCATCATATAGAAGCACTGACTTGACTGACATTAGTGTTGAAAATCCGGATCTTGTTCACGCACGCTTTATGCTGAGTAGAGTGGAGTGCAGTAGATCTCCACACTGACTTCAGGTTGATGAAGGTCTGTCTTGCTATCTTTCCGATCCTGGCTGCTTTGACGTCTTCATCTGTGCCTGTTCCGCCTGTAGTTGAAACGATGCTGCCCTGCCTAAGTAGGTGAAAGAGACTACTTCCCTTAGGTTTCTCCCGTTGATGGTGATTAGTGCTTGTCGTTGATGTTGCTGTTGTTGTTCCCCTCTTGGTGATACGGTGCAGAATTATTCACACCTTATCCCGGTCGGCTATTGTTTTCTATTGTTTTATTGCAATCTGGTCTCTTTTTAAGACTCTCTACAACTTTTGACGACCTTTTAGCTAGTTTTTCTAACATTTGTTTTGACGCTTTCATGGTTGATTTACTGATATGAGTTGTAGCATCTGTCACAGTTAAACGGAAAAGGTAGATGCAATACTAACAGATCAATTCATTATCAGAGTACGATTCTCTCAGCTAACCCAGAAGAGAATGTTGGCTGAATGTTATCCGCAGTAGATGTTAAAAATTTCTCTTAAGTAAATAACTTTCCATCCCATGATGTTTATAAATATCACACAATGAAAATACAGAGAGACTGAGTTGCTGAATTTGAAAGCAGAAATATTTGTTTGTCACAACCATCTTTCTTTACATTCAACGACAATGATGCTTGATGCTTCAACAATTATCTGTGATGGTGGTGATACTACTAATTATAACAGACTGAGTAAATTGTTATTGATACTGCGTGATGATCGAACGTAAAATGAAAATCTGCGGCGCAGCAAGATTGAAGCCAGCGACCTCCAGGTTTTCGGCAAGCTCTTCCCCGAAGTAAATGATGAGACGCAAACCACAACCATCATAGACAGTCAAGCTGATAGTCAATATGATGCTTCCCCTCTTAAATTCAGATTGATTCGGATTGAGATGAGAAGTTCTATCTGGGCAGATAGTGTAAATACGATGAATGGACAGTTATGCATCATGAATTCATATGCCAGTAGAACAAAACCCTTGGTGGTTGAAGCCAAATTAAAGTCTGGTCTGCACCTGAATCTAGTACTTCGGTTGGTAGAGCACTGGGTCGAGAGCTCAAAGGTCGGTGGCTCAAATCCTTTCGTGGCCCAAATTTTCTCTCTACCTTCAATCATCACCCAGTATCGATACTAGTTCCCCAGACTACAGCTATCTCAGATATTCAGATTGATAATAAGCGGTTATTATTGTTTTTGTGCGTACTCCTATCTAACAAGAAAGGGGAAGTACAACTACTTCAGTTCAATACTCAACGAAACTAGATTCAGTATGGTGTTCCATACAGATCTTTTTCGAAATAACATTTACACAGGAGTGATGAACACCTGATTCAATTTGTGTGTGAATTTAGGGCAAGCAAAATAATCTACCACTTTGTTAACTCTTTGAGATGAATAATTATGCTGTGTGGTCCATCGATTACGGTAGCCACTGTGAACCGAAACCTGATACCATCTATATATTTCACTCGCTGGCCTTATATATATATATATATATATATATATATATATATATATATATATCGTCAATCTGAATGGATAGTGACCATCTGTTAGGCAATTATTAGGACTACAGAGTGGTCGGAATCCACAGTGTATGAAGTAGCACTGAAGATGATGCTTAAATAGACCTCTGATGCTTTGTTTACGAGAATTCAAACAGAAACCTGTTAGATCAACTAGTTGAAAACGGAGCGACTGCCAACTGAAGATTCGAGTACATAGTCGTATTATATCATGAACTGACAGAATTAGGAAACTGTGAACCATTGAACTCTGATCCAGTGGCTGTATGACTTGAAGGTCCTGAGTGCAATCTCTGGTGAGGTCGAGTATCCTTACTGCTGAGGAGTCTCGTGTTGGGACGAAGCAGCTGTCCAGTGCTCTCAGATTTTCAACGGTTCTCCATCTGATGTCACTCCATGATGAATACCACTTTACAAAGACTTCTAATAATGTCATAAAAGTTGTTGTGATACTCAAAATTAACAAGTTTCTGTCTGCATCGTGCTTTTCTCATAAGCAACTCCTAGTTCATCTGAAGTACCATGCAACTAATCCATTAAAGGCATGAAGTTAGTTAGTTTGTATCACTGAATATACTCGAACTGAGGAACATTCACAACAAAGTTAGTCCTCTCATGAATCAAGTTTTTACACTCTTGATTTGTTTATCAGAACCAGTTGTTCTCTCATAAACAATGAGCAATGTGATAATAGCCTTTTTTTTATAAAATTTTATAAAATTTAGTGATTCAGACGCTGTTGGTACACTAGTCTCCTCTGGAAGATGGTATTCAAAAGAATTTCGTAATGGACAAAAGATTCCAACAACTAAAGGTACTTCTATAAAAGTAACAACCTATTCTACTGGAGTAAGTTTGATTTGTTTATTGTATACTTTACACACATTTAAGAATTTTTAATTCAGTGGATAATGATTTGAATATAATTTATGATTCATAGTCATGTCAAACTTAGCTCTATAACTTTTACACCCTTTTTTGATGCTGTATTCTTTGTACTGAATGGTTTAATCGTGCAACTTTCATCAACACAAACTTCAGAAAGAAGTGAGTGATAAGGTTTCCTCCACAATTTATTTAGTGGCTGCTTTTCATTGGTTGGTAGATTGGATCAATCAACAAAAAACAACAAGAAGGTCAAGTTTCAGGTCATCAGGACGACCAATCAAAATAAATACAGAAATAATGACAAGAACTTGGCAAAAACAACCAATCGCACACAAGGCCATCAGGACAAGCTACTAAATAAATTGTGGAAGAAACCTTATCATTCACTTATGAAAGACCTGAGTTACATCTTAAGAAACACGACCATTGCAGGCTATGAGGGCGAAATATTGTACGAACGGCATTGTCCAACGCTTTTACTCTTCTGTATAGTATCTGTTATTAAACGTTGACTAGATACATGTGGTGTGTACACTGAATATTGGACTTCTTCCATCAGATCACTTTCTATCCATCTTCAACTTTTTAACGAAGAACTTCCAAAGATCACTGAACTAAATTCTCAGTTTGAGAAATTGTTGTGTAGTGTACAGGGTGGTTTTTGTGTAAACTTTTCAGCTGAGTGTAACGAATAGATTAACGCTGAAAAGTGTCTACAGTTAGTATGAATCATATGCTACAGGATAGATACTGTAACCATGAGACTATTTGGTTTTCAGTTATTATTCAGCTAACACCGATTAGATGTGAAAAATAAAGTAGTCGGGCATTCAGTGTTTATTAATAGTGCACAGTGGTAAAATGCGGGGATAACCTACTTTAAAAGCATTTTAAGTAGGGTGGTATACTACTGGTGAGCAATTTAAGTAGTTAGGAACCACTCATGCTAGTTTGTAAATTTCGCCAGGCAGATTACAGTGATCTAAACGCCGGACGACCGTTTCGATCGTCTCAGGGTGAGCACACCCATGGTGTACCCGGAAACACCTAGTTTATAGGACCGAATTAGTTTAGGCTTCCTGAGTTTGGTCAACCAACTTACTCGAACCGGTATACCCAGAATAATACGATCAATTTGCAGAGGATTTACAATTTGCTTGGTCCACGTTAACATTTCTCACAGCTGAGGAATTTTTCAACTCCCCAGCTTCAGTCTCAACCAGTTTTTATTGGAAACTACATCGCAACCAGAACTACAGGGCGCTATCTTTGACACAAGAATGTGTCGAACCAGCGGGATATACTACTACTGAACAAATTGAGTAGTTAGAAACCACTCAGGTTGGTCTGTAGATTTCGTTAGCCAGATCAGAGTGATCGAACATTATATTTAATGAGACCATTGAACTATTATCAATGTACATGTAGCAAATGATGTTATGGGCCATACAACATTTATTCACTTTATAAGTATGTTAACGATATTCGAAGTTGAATGATATGCGCACGCTTTGTTTAAATACCCTGGAATACATTTGCATACTGAAATTTGGACACGTTCATTTTACTATATTCAAATAGTTTGTTATTTGGTCTAATGACCACTACATTCTTAACTATACATTAAAACACACCATATGAATCTATTATGCAATATATTTTCAGTCATAAGTAGTATGAAACGGCACGAAAACGAGTCATTTGATTATATTTTACGTTGCGGACATGCGTTTCATCCTGTTTTTAACTTATCGATTTCGTTGTACTTACCTCATCAAGCAAAGAAATAGATACCTTGTGATATTGCAGTATGGCAGTTGTGCCGCTTTGCTAACAGTGAGAATTTATAGACAGTTGATTGGTGAATTCTTACTATATTTCCTCTAGATATTTCAAGGTCATACAGTCAATTCCTAGGACAGTGAGAGGTGAATGTATGCACTCGTGAGTTAAATCAAAACCACTTTGGCGTCCAAAGAAGTACTTCTATCAATAATAATATTTAAGTATAACAACTGTGGTTCTAAATGTCACAGATTTGTACTTTGTTCCTTCAATGCACAAATTTTTACTCAAAGTACAATAAATGCTATTTCTTAGTATGATATTCATCTACAGACAGAGGCAGACAAGAAAAACGTAGAACCTCACACATAACTGCATTATTTCAAGTGGCTATACTTTAAAGTAGTACGCAAAGAAAAAGTGGATAGAAAAAGACTGGTATCAAAATAGACAAAACTGTGTGAGAGAATAAGCAATCTCTAGATAAAGACTAGTGCAAACTCTCAAGGTTTAGATGGCAAGGAGTAAATACATCTGCACCGTTATGACCGATTATCAGCCATGTCACAAAGATTTCCCAATCACTAATTCATATCTTCTCAGAGACCTCAACCAGGCAGTCTACATCTCTTCACATGGCTGACATCAACAGTTAGGGACTTAATCGACCCACCTGGCCTACCTGAAATCTCTTCCAACTTAATCAGCTTTCCGTAGTATGCCACGTCGGATTAGGTAGTGGCTCAGCGTGCGCAATACATATCCAAACCATTTTAGCCGATTCAGGTTCACAACCTTACCAGTCGACTTGCCCGTCTTGCCTAGCACCTTTAACTTGACCTAAGCAGTGCTTGCACGGTGATTCCGCCAAGCGCGAGCAATTCTGTCGAGATATCTTTCATCAAAACCCTGTAGCCACTTCATGTCTCACAGTGGTATTACGGGAAAGAATGGACTGCAGGGTAGCATACTTGTCCTTTCACAGGTAGTCGGATATCTCGCCTGTCGACAGTATAGATGACGCAAGCTGGCAAATGTCAAACGGACCTTCTGTACCTGAGCTAAGATTTCGTCATCAACTAGGCTGATACAACTCTCTAAGTAAGTGAAGTGACCAACATATATCGTCATTTTACTCCTAATCCTTAAACTGGGAGTACTTTCAGCAGACTAGTCCTGAAGCATCATCTTACATTTAGCAAGTGCGAGGCTCATACTTCTTTACACTGACTAAATAAGTTGATCTTTGTTTCAACACAGACTTTCTACATAAATCCTTTCAGGGCAGCATACTTCTCACGATGACACTACCTGAGATGTAGGTATTAATCGAGTTCAGTAAGTACATTCCAATGTATTCGATACAGGATCATACTGCTAAATAATATTCGCAAACATAAATAGGTATGATAAATCGATAATGGATGGTACTTAGCTGTCAGATGAGGAAAAGAGTGAAAATAAATTCAGGTGGTCAGTCCACAGTAGAATGGAATACAAATGCTAAATTCAGAGTGAAATATTGAGGAATTCTCATAGTTTGGAGAAGTTGATCTACAGCGAGAAGTGTGGGATGAACAACATATAGTATTTTTATCGAAACTCAGTCAACTAGAATTGAATCTAAAATTATCCCCCAAATGATCGATAAAGTGACTGTCGAATTACTCATTTGAAGTCATGAGTGAAGGTAAAATGTAAAATTAGAGTTGTGACATGATTCGAACTAGCAGATTTCTGGTCACTGAACCAACTGTGTATCAACTCTGCTACGAGAACGAGATACTGACCATATTTGTACTCCACTTTTATGATCGATGCCTTTTGTTACCACCTCTGATGTTTATTTGGGATATGTAACTATCTTTCCATCATGACTAGAGTGAAGTCAAGACTTGGTCACGAAGCACCTGAGTCTAGGTGCTCAGTTGATACAGCTGTGATCCGTTTATCCTGAGGCTGCTAGATAGAGTTCTGCGACAATTCAGACTTCAGTTTGAGTTTCAGTCAATACCTCACACCAGTAATATCAGTCAATTTTTCTCGTTTTCCCATAACCACCTGCAAATATTTCTTGATGCCTGAAATTCCCCGTTGCTATAAAATGTGGAATTTCCCGATCTCTGTTAGTAGATGGGTTCCTATGCGCGGACTTTGATACTGCTGGATGGCAGTATAACGGCAGGAAGTTACAACTATCAAACAGCAACAGATGGTTCTCGTGTTTTAGTGGCTTAGTGAATGAAACAACGGGTACTGGGTTTCAGTCTAAGTACGAAAAATCTTACTCACTGGGATGAAGGTACATCCAGCTGACTAGTCCCAAATTGGACGAAACGCCCTTTCTAGATTCCACTGCTGGTCACCATGATGAATATAATTTGCAGATGCACCTGTTAACTCAGGTGCAGTTGGAATCTGTCCGTTGTCCAGCCCATTTCAGCTGAATGCAACAAAGAAGTAGCTAAAAGACATCCTCCAGAACATCAGGTTTTTGTTCAGATTTCTGTATCTCATTAGGACTATTACAATATCTGCTGAGCAAGGTTACCACCTTGAAAGGACTACTTAGCGGAATGATATAAGGAAGTATAACAGCTAAGTTTAGTCTACACTGAGAGAGGTATTAGTTGCATTGAGGCAACCGTCGGAAAGACCTGGATCGAGGTTTTGTGCTATTTGTCAAAGTGACTGACAGAATCTGATCAGCACTTAAGACAAGACAACATAAAATCGGTTACCCACCAGTAACTAATTATTTTACCTTATCTAGTTCTATAGGAGGTCAATAGCGACCCGAATAACTCGGTAGTGACGTCTCCGACTGCGGCAGTCGTTGACACGAGTTCGAATATCATGTGAAACATTAGTTCCATCGAGGTTGCAGATACACCTTTCTGACTAATGCTGAAAGACACGAAACCTAGATCAAGTAAGGCTTCTTGTCAGTTGTCTCCATCCAACTAACATCTCTCTCAGCGCATCGTGATGGTGAGTCACCCAACCTAGTGGCTACATTGAAAAATGATCGATATAACTCGTGCAGCACTTCGGATTGGAAAACTTGAAGCCGGTTACCCTAAAACGAGTGACCAATGTAGTTAAGTCTACAGTTGAGCATTTAAACTCTTTTTACACTCCATTTCCCGAAGGATAGCGTGAGCATGTGCTGCAAATGTCAAGCTGCCAACTACCTCCATGTATCATGCTAGGGAAAGTTGGATTACATTAAAAGAGGGTTTAGGGTAAACCAGACCAAAAGGTGGTACCAGTCCATGAAGTTTATAACTGTTGGTCTGAGTCGTTCAAGATGTCGACTGCTTGGCTGGCGTCCGTGAGACGAAAGCAATTAGTGGTTGAGGACTCCTTGTGTAATGATTGATAATCGGTCGCAATGGTGCAGATGTATTCACTCCTTGACATCTAAAACTTGACAATTTGCGTTAACTGTTTTCTTCAGGTTATTTATTCGCTCACACAACTCTGTCTACTTTTATATCAGTCTTTTGCTATCCACTTTTTCTTTGTGTAGTACTGTGAATTGTAGAAACTTGAAGTGATACACTTATGTGCAAGTTTCTACGTTGGTTTAGTCAGTCAGTCATATAGATGGATTCACGATACATTTGTCGATGCTAGGTAGGTAACAGTGACGTAGAATAGCCACATAAATATGTACAGAAAATCAAATAACTTTGTTGTAGAATCACACTGATAATGGTATCTTGTGTGACAGTGAAATAATCTTCAAATCACAACATTTACCCAGAAAACAACTCGATCTAAATATATCAGCCAAAGCGACATGGATTGGTCACCATTTTCATTTATATATTCCATGCATTTACATTCAAGGACTGTTTTGTTTATTGACCTGTTTAAGTAGACTTCATTTCACTTATGCAAATAATAACATCCTGTTTTGTTAGTCCACTCTGACTGGTTACAAAGAATCACTTCGCAATAGTTTTTTTAACAGTAATTAGGACATTTTTCAGAAAGTTTCTTAAATATTATTCTTAGGAAATTTGTGAGATTTTGTCGTTGAATTTATATCACAGCTGTTCTGATTAGTATTGTATTAGTTGGATGGAGACAATCGACAGGAAACCCTGTTTGACTTAGGTCTAGTGCTCACTGGCATCCATCCATAAGGCATATCTACAACTTCTAAAGAACTGACGTCCGCCTGAAGACTCCCACCAGCATCACCCAGTTTTGCAGTCAGAGACTCAACCAAAGATTCATTCGGGCAACAAATGACCTTCTGTAGGACTGGATTAGGTATACTGATTAGTCACCGAAGAGTAGTCAGTTTCTCGTTCCCTAGTCTTTAGTACTGACTGAATTCTGTTCGTCATTTTCACATTGTGGCCGCCAAACTAGGAGACTCACCACAGCGACACACTTTGACCAATGTTCACTGACTGGAGACAACTAGAAGGTCTGCCCAAACGTAGATTTAGTGCTTGTTAGCACTCATGATGAAGACACATATGGAAAAGCAAAGAAACTTATGTCATCGTGGAGATTCTAACCCACATCACCTTGTGCTGCAGTCAGACACGTTACCACTGATGCAATCGAAAGTTTCAGTGGTATGTTCTTTGATTACAAAAGTTGATGACTCAGGTTCCAATACCTGAGGCAACGTCAGTTTCTTTGAAGTTGAAGATAAGCATAGGTGATCAGTGTTAATCAGCGTGAAAGGTAGGTCGAACATGCCTTCTTACTGATTGTCCCCAACCAAGTAATATAACAAAACTAACACTGAAATTTCAGTTTCTGTTGAATCTTATGTAGCGTGTTTCAGCAATTACTTCAGCTGGTATTTTTGAATCTGCTGAAATCAAGATATACACACATTACCATAGTTTACAAGGATTTTATTTGACTTTTCAGTTTCGAAATCATCAGAGTGAAAGTTTTTTACATCACTGTATGGTTGTTGAACATGTGATTGACTATTTATGTCAGGCGATTTTAGATTTGCTTTAGGGGTTTTTTGCAGTGAAAACATAAACTTTGGAACATAGGTAGCCCTACCTAGAAGTGTAGAACTTTGAACATTTCAAGCGATATGGTTATTTCAATTATTCAAGGCACTTCAAAAACTTAAACTTACGAACTTGGTAGTTTCATATTAGATTAGTTTGTTCAATATAACATAGAGTGAAACAGTATTATTTACTAGATGAATTTTCTACCAGAATTTGTAGTTCATATTCACATAAAGGTAATCATACTATTTCCTGGCTTAGCTATTTATAGTTCCCTCCTTTTTCATTCCTTTTTTTGATTGGTATTAGGATTTCTCACATGCCAGTTAAAAGTATAAAACTGGAAAGGGTTATAGAGTTTTGATCATATATATCTCTACAGCATTGCTCACTTTTGGTGGGATCTCTATGTGAGCAATGTTGGGGGTCATGCGAAAGACACTTGACTAGACAGGCAAGCGATTCATGAAGTTGTTTTTTATCTTCATTGACTGAAATGGCTTGAATATGAACTACTTATGCACAGTCATCGCCTACTACAAAGTGCCGTGCGAGGGGAAGCTGGATAAGGTTGGAAGAGGGTTAAGGGCAGCTAAACCAAGAGGTAACCTCGCCTGGTTAACTAGTTTACTAGTTACTAGCCGGTCCTAAGCCCGGGTAAAGAGGGAAGGTTGGGCATAGGGCTAGCAACCCTACCCCGTAAAACAAATCTAACCGCTAAAGAAACTTCAAAGCACAAACAAAATATAAAAAATGAAAACAAACTTATTCCCCGCTGGAATCGGAGAGGCGAAATGACGCCAGTTGGTGAAAGCCTTCGGGAAGCCAATTGGCCGATGTGTCTTCTCTCTCGATGAAAGCGAAAGTAAACGTGGGGACATGGAATGTCCGCACGATGTTTGAACCCAGTAAGGCAGCCCAGATTGCAAAGGAGATGAGAAGGTATAACATCGAAGTGCTTGGGATTTGCGAAAGCAGATGGAATGGGAGTGGACTCTCCAAACTGTCAACTGGAGAATCAATAATCTACTCCGGTCACCCAGACGCCAACCACGAGCACACTGAGGGAGTGGCTATCATGATGTCCTCAAGAGCATCGAAGGCTCTCATGCAGTGGGAACCAATCTCCTCCAGGATCATGACAGCAAGATTCAACTCAAAAGGAAGAAAGGTCACAATCATACAATGTTATGCACCTACAAATAATGCAGAGCAAGAGAAAAAGGAGGATTTCTACAGACAACTTCAATCAACACTGGACAAGACGTCAGTTGGCGATATCAAAATTCTGATGGGCGACATGAATGCCAAACTGGGAGGGGACAACACGGGAAGAGAACTAACCATGGGTCGAGAGGCGCTAGGTGAAATGAATGAGAATGGAGAATTGTTTGCAGAATTCTGTGCATTCAACGATTTGGTGATTGGAGGCAGTGTGTTCAGGCACAAAGATATCCACAAAGCGACATGGATTTCACCAGATACCAGGGACACACTAAAAATCAAATCGACTTTATCTCAATCTCAAGAAAATGGAGACGCAGTCTACTTAACACAAGGTCAAGAAGAGGAGCAGATGTAGGTTCACACCTCTCAATCTAGTGCAAGGAACCTTCCAAATCAAGTTAAAAGCCTTCAAGGAAGCTGGTGATAGACCTCAACTCAAGTACAACACTCGGAAACTGAAGGATGAAACTACAAAGGAGATCTTCAAGGCAGCCATCAAGACAAAATGGGAGACATCGAGGAACATCCCTGAAGAAACCTGTGTAGAAGAACACTGGAAGTCTTTGAAAGCTATGTGGAAAGAAACCTGCACAACAGTATTAGGAAGGAAGAAGAAAGAAGACAAGGAATGGATCTCGACGGATACCTGGAAGCTGATAGAGGAGAGGAGGATGGTGAAGCAGAAGATAAACCAGTGCAAGGATGCTCAACGACAAGAGGAACTGAGCACAATGTATAAAACACTGGACAAAGAAGTGAAGAAGAGTGCACGCAAAGACAAAAGACACTTCTACGAAACACTGGCAAGTGAAGCAGAACAGGCTGCAGGTAAGAGAGACCTGACGACATTGTATCAAATAACCAGGTTGCTATCAGGGAAGAGACCAACACAGATGAAACCAATAAAAGATGAAGAAGGAAATTTAATTACAAAAGAAGAGAAACAGAGGAAACGATGGGCCGACCACTTCAAGAAGCTCTTGAATCGACCACCACCTGCACTTCGTCCAGAAATACCACCTGCAGCCGCTGAATTACAAGTGAACATAAATCCCCCAACGAAAATGGAAGTCCTGAACGCCATAAAGCTACTGAAATGCGGGAAAGCAGCAGGACCAGATGGAATACCGCCAGAAGCACTGAGAACAGATGCAGAGACAACAGCGGACATGCTCACACCACTATTGCAGAAGGTGTGGAAGGAAGAGAAGGTACCTGACGATTGGAAGAAGGGTTACCTTGTCAAACTGCCGAAGAAGGGAGACCTCAGTGCTTGCAAGAACTGGCGCGGAATCACTCTCCTGTCCACCCCAAGTAAAATATTAAGCCGCATCATCCTGGAGAGGCTTAAAGATGCACTGGATTCAAAACTGCGACCGGAACAGGCAGGCTTCAGGAAGTACAAATCATGTGCAGACCAAATTGCAACGCTTCGTATCATCATAGAACAGAGCATAGAATGGCAATCAGCTCTCTACCTCAACTTCATCGACTTTGAGAAGGCCTTTGACAGCGTCGACCGAGAAGTAATTTGGAAACTGCTTCAATACTACGGAGTACCGCAAACCTTTATCCGCCTCATTCAACAACTATATGAAGATGCCACATGCCAAGTAATCCACAATGGGAAGCTCAGTGATGCCTTTGAAGTGAAGACAGGAGTGAAACAAGGTTGCCTACTATCCCCCATGATATTCCTTATTGTGGTGGACTGGATCATGCAGCAAACAGTAGGCAGCGAGAAGAGGGGGATACACTGGACGACGGAAAAGAACCTAGAAGACTTGGATTTCGCCGATGACTTATGCCTAATGTCACACAAACTTGAAGATCTGCAGGCAAAAACTAACAAGTTGATAGAAGAGGCAGCTAAGACGGGACTTCAGGTGAATATAGAGAAGACAGAAGTGATGAAGATACCGCACCACCACCATCAACAACAACAACAAACTCCAATCACCGTCAACGGGAGAAACTTGAAGGAAGTAACCTCCTTCACTTATCTAGGAAGCACTGTTTCAACTACAGGCGGGACGGACGAGGACGTCAAAGTCAGAATCGGAAAAGCAAGACAGGCGTTCATTAGCCTGAAACCAGTGTGGAGATCTTCTGCACTCAGCATGCGGAACAAGATACGGATTTTCAACACCAACGTCAAGTCAGTGCTCTTGTATGGCTCAGAGACTTGGCGCGTCACGAAAGGGATTTCCAATAAACTACAGACATTCATCAACAACTGCTTACGCTCGCTACTGAAGATCAGATGGCCAGAAAAAATAAGCAACAAGGAACTCTGGGAACGAACCAACCAAGAACCTATCACGCAACAAATATGCAGGAAGAAGTGGAGATGGATTGGCCATGCACTGAGAAGGCCGACTGAGGACATCACGCGTCAGGCCCTCGAGTGGAATCCCCATGGGAAGCGACGAGTTGGACGTCCGAGGGTGACATGGAGGAGGTCGTGCGAGCAGGAAATGAGAGCTTGTGGGCTGTCGTGGGACCAGGTTCAAAAGATCTCAGAGAACAGAGGTCACTGGAGGCGTGCTACTGAAGCCCTATGTTCCACTAGGAACCCAAGGGACTAATAATAATAATAAATAATAATAAACCAAGAGGTAGCATGAAGTCCCCAACTATCGGTGTGATCGATTCGGGAGATGTAGACTGCCTGGTTGGGGTACTCGAGAGGAAAGAAATCAGTGGTTGAGGACTGTTGGTGACATAGTTGAAAATCAGTCACGATGGCGCAGATGTATTCACTACTTGACATCTAAAGCTTGACAATTTGCGTCAACTGTTTTCTCTAGGTTATTTGTTCTCTCACACAACTCTATCTACTTTGATATCAATCTTTTTCTGTCAATCTGTTCTTTGTATACTACAGTGAAGTGTGGCAACTCAAGCCGATCCATCTATATGCCGGGTTCTGCGTTGATTTTTTCAGTCAGTTCTAAGGCCAGAGTGGTAACTTGAGGGTTTTAATGTATCGAATATAGACTTGGAGAGAAGTTTCTATTCCAACATTGACTTTAGAGTCTTAGTCAGTTGACGTTTTTGCGCTTCTGTTTTACTTTTACAATTTCTTATTTTCTGAAACTTTCTCTGGTTATTGAGAAGAATGTTTATCTCATCTATATAGTCACATTCGTTCAAGATATCTGTACCAGATTCCTTATCAAGCTTGGTGATTATCAAATTACCACCTCTTTTGAGCTTTTGAATAGCTTTTCGGTGTTTCTTGATGAATAGGCTTCTGAAGGGATATTTATTATTCATAAATTTATAACGGCAATCAATCAAAGTAGTTTTAAACCTCTCTTGAGACAGGCAGACTCAGCGTAGAACCTCGGACACAAGTGCATCACTTCACGATGCCTCACTTCACAGTAGTGTACAAAGAACAAGTGGATAGAAAAAGACTGATATCAAAGTAAACAAAGGTGCATAGAAGAATAAACAATTTGAAGATAAAGGTTAATGAAAATAGCCAGGTTTTGGAAGACGCTAAAGAGGGAATACATCTGCAACATCAGTGGCCTGTTCTAAGCCATGTCACAAACAGTCTCCAGGAACTGATTTCTATCATCTTTATGAGCCCAGAAAGGTAGTCTTCACTAACCTCAACACGGCCCATATCATCAGCCAAAGGCTCGTAATTAGAAGATAAATTGTGTGTTTGAACAAGCAAGTTTTCAAAGCGAATATATCTCTTTATATGATTCACTTGACTAGATCTATTACAGAATTTCAGAGCAGGAGATAAAACTTCTAATTGTGTTTTATTTACACAGACGTAAGAAAAGTTGAAAACTTACCGTAGTTAGTTAGGAATTCAGTTTCAGTTTTCATCAGTAAAATTATTCCTTTCTTTGCTATGGAGTGTAGCAACTTAAAGTGACGCACCTACGTTTAAAGTTCTACGTTTTTTCTGTCAGTCACTCAGTTCCCATCTATTTGGAATTGGTGTTAAGCACTGAACCGATGAACGTAGATTCCGTGCCCAACCTATGTCTTGCAGAACATAGGAACCTAGTTAAACGTCTATTGATATACAGTATTCAGATGAGTAATCTGGTGAAGAATTCAGCCATAGCTATGCATGCGATAACACACAACCTTGCGACAAGGTGTGACAGAGTAACCATCCTTAAAACTAACTTAGTAAATTGTAGAAAGAGGTTGATCACTGAATCTCAGTCTATGGAATGAACAGCTAATACGTGTAATAGGAACGATTCAGCACCGATTCTAGATATATGGAAAATCGTGCTATTAACTGTCTAATTAGATAACTAAAAGCAGTAGGACTGTAAACAATAAGCAATAAATTACACTCGAAACGTCATCTAGTAAGTGATATTGTATCACTACATCAAGCCCCTAATTCTATACTTACATAAAATTGGTACCTCTCTACATTATACAGTATCTCTACCAGGTCCACTGTAAAATTTACTGATTAGCTATTATTAAAAGTGTTCAGAACTAAGCACTTTCTCCAATTACTATTTCATGTACTTAACAGATTAAAAAGGTTAAACTTACCAACATATCACAGAAAATGTATCTTTTGATCAAATTAATAAAGGATTGAATGTTCATTCATTACTTGAAAATCTATTGCATATATGAACCGTCAACTGTGAATGCTTAGAAATGCATTAGGCTGTGGTTCATCTGATTAGATAATTGGCTTTCAGTTAGTAGACTGCTAGTTTTGGTACTAATCTACTCATTGTGAGGATGTATAACAAAGCAATGTTATCATTTCTCAGACAGAAAATGTAACTCACAGTGAGGCTTTCGAGTTGCAGTTAATTCACATTACTGGCGATGTAAATAAGCTGACAATTCTACATTCCATAGTTGTTGATCTTCGGTGCCTCCATACTCCTCTAAATAAGCAAACTCTTTTAACTGAATTCACTGTGAGCTATAAGGTTTTGAGATGGAAACGACTTGTTCCTTTTTTAACAGTAATCTTCAAATAAGCAATTCGGTGATTTCAAAGCTGTGTTACTCGCAGCTCATGTTTCATTTTTAATTAACCTCCTATCCTTGTACCAAACTCAGCTTAACATAGAACAACTTTATTCAAGATTACTTTATCGATAGCCAGATTTTATCTGACTGTTTAACTTTAAAACTGTTGATTTACTAGGATGATCAGTCTGCAAACGAGCTATAAATTGCATGATCCACGTTGGTATTTCCATAGCTGAGTAGTTTTCAACCGTCATCCAACTGTGATGTCACCAAGGTCTTCGTTGGAAACCACAAGCCAGCCAAGATCATAAGGCGTGGTCTCTGACAAAAGAGTGTGTTGAACTAGCGAAATATACTACTACTGAATAAACTGAGTAGTTAAAAACCACTCAGGCTGGTTTATAGATTTCGCCAGTCAGATCAGAGTGATCTAAACACCGAACGGTCTTTTCGCTTGCTTGCTGTCGAACTCATCACCTACTTCTGTTGATTTGTTTTAGTACTAAAATGCAGTATTTTAAGTTTTTAAATGATTTTTTGACATATTGTGGAGACCACTTGGAAGGAACTTGTTTCCTCTCACTATCTAAAATGTTACTGTTATATTACTTTTATCTTTCACAGTAATATATATTTCAAAATGCTATTAATGTTCATTATCTCGTTTCAGTTAATTTTCTTGGATTGCAAAGTATTACTGAGTCCAGATCATGAAGCATCGAATGGTTTAATCCATCACATTGATGGAGTAAGTTCTTACCTATAAAACTTGTAGACACTTTACGTCACTGAATTGCAAAATTCCTCATTTCCTAACTAAATATTACGAAATGGAGAAAATACTTCTATAATTCAGTCGTTGAATAACGCCCTTCGGGGTCCTATTCTCAGACATCACGACTGATAATTATGCAGGAAGACAATAAGAACCAATGAATTGATTAGCTACAAGGGAAGTAAACAACAATCGACTAAACTGCATGAAATTTCTAGTGTCGTTGATGGCATCCTTAAGGTAACGGTTAGATTGGAGCAGTGGAAAGCTACTTTATTCTAGTATGGAGATCCTCAGAGGTTTCCAACCACAACATCTCCAGAGATGCATCCCAGGCCCTTCAGTTTTCGCGGTGAGCATGTTGCCACTGAACCACTGGGTTGGAATCCAATGGTTCATATGATCCTACTTCTACCAGTTCGCAATATTGCGTGACCTCTATTCAATGCTGTCATTAAGTATCTGTCCTGGCGTTTGACTTGGCTTGTTTCATCGGTCACAACCTCTCTCTGGAACTTAGAGAAGTCCCACCTCGAAGCAAGTCACTAATGAACACTGTAGAGTAGTTCATTTCGGAGTTTGTGGGAATTTATTGATTTCAGCGTTGATATTCATCAATAACTGGTATCACTTGGGCAATCACTGAAAACTTAGGGGTACTGGATAGGTGTTTCGTCCTAGTATGAGACTCATCAGCAGTGAAAAACACCTATTTCACTCCTTGATGAATACTACTCTGAAACCAGTGAGTCCACATAAACCTCTAAAATCAATTCTCATGGCGAGTCCTGCTCCCTATAGTAGCAAAAAGTGTTATCAAAATTGTCTTTCTCCTTCCGAGGAAAAGTGACCAAAGTATTTTACTCAGCAGACAGAATCAGTGTCATCGCCTTTGACTTGTGTGGTTCTTGTGATCCACTGTTTTAAGATTTCACTGGAAAAATAGATCCAAAAAGTCGAATTTCATTTTCTCTGATTTTTGGTAACATCATTTCATTTATGCTAAAGATTTCACTTAGGAAAGTAGCTATAATTAAGACATCATCGAAGTAGGCGATTACTCCAGGAATCTTGGATGAAATCACGTCCATTAACTGTTGCAAGTGTGCTGGTGAAATCGTTATTCAGAGTAGGAACCAATTGTACTAAACTAGTCGGCTATGAGTACTTAGAGTCAATAGTTTCTGGTTTTTCTGTGATAATTCAACTCGCAAATTTGCGTCAGCATTGTCTAATTTTGCAAAGAAGCAGGTACCACGTAGAATAGCGGACATATCAAGAACAGTTAAAGCATAATGATGCTTTCTTGGAGCTGGTTTTCAAGCCAGTGAAATGGTCAGCATAAGCAAATAGGGACCAATAGCTTTTTTAACTGCTGTGAAAGAGGTTGCCCATTTTGAATGAGTGACAGGTGTCAACACACCTTGTTGGTGTAAGTGCTGTAGCTCTTCGTCAGTCTTAGCAATGGACATACGTGGAAATACCAGCTTTGCACCTGACGAAAGGATGATAAGCAGTTTGCATTTTGATACAGGGGCCGAGACTAAGTTGAAAAGTGTATGCGAGTTTGTTGCATAAGTTGGCTAAATGGTTATCCGTTTAATGAGGATGCTTTATTATATTCCAAACTGATCTCAGCAGTACTTCAGTAAACTGATGGCTATCAGACTGGTCGTGACACAGAGGCTCTAAGTCACTTTTGGTTATGTGTTTCATGATTACTAAGTTGATGTCATCAGAGGAGGTCATGATAATTTGAGAACCTTCTTCAATAGCAGGACTTTCAATATCGTTCACAAGCTTTTTGAAATGATGATAATAGTAAAAGCAGTAAATGTCAGGACAAATGTCTTCACTTGAGGTTGTAATACGACACGCAGAAAATAAACTCGTAAACGTACCAATTTGGGAGTGACTACGATTATGGATTTCCTTCGGGAACTAGATATATATCTCCATCACTAGAGTGGCTGGGAGTATCCATCTTCGTGGCAAACTAAATTACATTGTTACCAATGATATTAAATTCAGGAACAGTATCTTACGAAGTGTCATGTGCTACCATGCTGGGATGGCGATGAAGGAGACTTCTTCAAAGCATTCTCATAACAGGAACTACTTTATAGCCTAACAATAATAATAATCACTTTATTGTTAACAACATGATCACACATTTTTTGTAATAATACAGAATGGAATTCTCAGCATGTAATATTTCAACAAATTAGTTTCCCGTACAATTTTTTTAGAAGAAATAATTATTGCATCTGAATAGTGTTAATAATAACAACAGCGCTGAAAGCATTAGTGTGAAACAGTAGGCTGATGTTAAACTAGAGTCTGGTCTGCACTCGGGAGTGAATACAAAATTGAGTGTAAGTTTGGTGGTAGTAGTTCATTCACCTCATGCAAAAAATCTTCAGTTCGCTATCGGTATAGTCCGCACTTTAATGTCCTGTATGTTTGAGCATTTACAAGTCCATTTCCATCGGGTGTAACGTTTTTTCTTTTTGTTCTTAACTTCATAAAACGTATTTTGAAAACATTTAAAAAATATATGAGAGTATAGGATACATTTAAAAGATAAACTCAAAAGATTAAAACAAATTGAAAGAGAAGAATTTGATAAAATATTTCTGGTGGAAAATTTGTGGTAGCCGAAGGTTTAATTGGACCGCTAGTTTCTTTTGATCAATACGTTTATTCAAAGCCGCTGAGTCAAATTTAAATGATATGAATTTCTTCATGATCTTAATTAATTCATCCATTTCATAGCTCTTCTGACTTACTAGCTGAACTAAAATCGTCTTCTATTGTAAGTTGATTAGCGATTGACATTTGTCGGTAATATAAATTAACGTTGAACTAAGATCTTGTTTTAGCTGGTTTGGCAGCCATATTCTGTTGTATATATGTTTGAATGGTTGAAGATTGGTTATCTGTCAGAGATTTAAATTAACATCAGTGCTGATAGCACCCAGGTGTGTTGGCCAACACTCACTTTTATTCAACATTTCGGGCACCAGCATCATATACTGACCAACGGAAAGTGTTCTTCAACCCATTTGACTGTGTCATCAAAGCTTTGGTCATATGAATTCTAAAAGAGAGGGAGAGACAGCAATGATTAGGTTACAGTACTTGTAAAATTCAACTGAACCGAATTTCCTAAACAACAAGGCGTAATTATGTGCATAAAAACCAACTATGAATACATGTAATGTCTGTATTTTGTTCCCAGTGAAATTCTATTATATCGACGGCAAAACTGTAATTTTATGGTACAGACGTATGGTTGGGCAGGTTTGGCGACAAAAAGGAATCAGTCTTGGGATTGGTATGCCACGCCAAGTCTCTGTACCATACACAGGCACTGATTTGACGTTGGTGTTGAAAATCTGGATCTTGTTCTTTGAGCTGAGTGCAGAAGATCTCCACACTGGTTTCAGACAAATAAACGCCTGTCTTGCTGTCTTTCCGATTCTGACTTTGACATCCTCGTCTGTGCCGCCACCTGTAGTTGAAACAGTGCTTGGTTCCCACTGCATGAGAGAGAGCCTTCGATGCTGCTGGAAGCAGGACATCATGATAGCCACTAGAAAACTCAGTGTGCTCGTGGTTGTCGTTTCGTCTGGGTGACAATATCGGAGAAGGTTAATGACTCCTTTCCAGTTGACAGTTTGGAGAGTCCACTTCCATTCCATCTGCTTTCGCAAATTCCAAGCACTTCAATATGATATCTTCTTATCTCGTTTGCAATCTGGGCTGCCTTGCTGGGTTCAATAATGGTGTGGACATTCCATGTCACAATGTTTACTTTCGCTTTCATCGAGAGGATACATCGGTCGACTGGCTTCTCGAAGGCTTCCACCAACCGACGTCATTTCATCTCTCCGATTCCAACTAGGAATAAGTTTATTTTTGTTGTTTATATTTTGTTTGTGCTTTGAAGTTTGTTTAGTGATTGTATTGGTTTTCCGGGGTAGGGTTTACTGGTCCTATGCCCAACCTTTCCTCTTTATTGGGGCTTAGGACTGGCTAGTATCTAGTGAACTAGTTAACCAGGCAAGGTTAACTCATTAGTATTTCACTCGAATTGAGTCAGTACAAACAGCCGAATCTTTCAAACAACCCCTAGTCCTACTAGTTACTTGAACATACTGGTCTAACCTAAAATCAAATATCTGGTTTATTCTGAGGAAAATAATCACTAAAATTCAGGGTCTTGAAATATTTACAGCCTGTCAATTAGGTGGAAGGAAATACAGTACAGTTCAGGCCGAAGTAATGAAACCCCATACTTAAATTCAAAACAAGTCATACAGTGGCATATTCATAATGAGGCTTCACTGAATGAACTACGAAGACGGCAGGATACTGCTGAGAATATGCATAATGTAGTAAGAGGACGGATGTTATCAGAGAAATGTGGTGTATTCGCTCCATACCTTTTGAACATTCTGGTCACATTTACTTTTCAAGGTATTTTATACGAAGGATAAAAATAGGTTAGGGTAAGATAAATAAATTAAGAAAATACAAGATTTGGAAGATATAAGGATAATAAGGAGGAATAATAAACCTTCACATCTCCCTTGACGTTAAAGTGAGATATAGATTATCAAGGAAGGTTTGAGGTAAAGACACAAAAGGGGTTTGCACTTTCGTATGACTTAGGTTCCAATGAACCTAAGTATACAGTCTTGACAGCTCCTATACGATGATCTAAAAGCTGTTTCGGGCCAATCTTGTGGTTTACTTCTATAATGTGTTTACCTGTCAATGATGATGCTTGCCTGCCCTCTGCATTTATCAGATAATATTGATGTAATTGTTTTTCTAGCCATTTAGGGATAGACTGAACGGTCCTCAGCTATATAATTTGATTAGTATACCTAATGTATGCGTCACTGCAAACGCATGTAAACTTGTACGCACAGAGGGATGTGACGTAATGATTTATATAGTGATGAGATTTATTTTGAAGCATGGATTACATTTTCGCTATAACTTTGATTTCACCGATAAAAATATGTGGATACTACTTGTTATTGAGCATAGAATGGCAATCAGCTCTCTACCTCAACTTCATCGACTTTGAGAAGGCCTTTGACAGCGTCGACCGTGAAGTAATTTGGAAACTGCTTCAATACTACGGAGTACCGCAAACCTTTATCCGCCTCGTCCAACAGCTATATGAAGATGCCACATGCCAAGTAATCCACAATGGGAAGCTCAGTGATGCCTTTGAAGTGAAGACAGGAGTGAAACAAGGTTGCCTACTATCCCCCATGATATTCCTTATTGTGGTGGACTGGATCATGCAGCAAACAGTGGGCAGCGAGAAGAGGGGGATACGCTGGCTGGACCACGGAAAAGAACCTAGAAGACTTGGATTTCGCCAACGATGACCTATGCCTAATGTCACACAAACTTGAAGATCTGCAGGCAAAAACTAACAAGTTGATAGAAGAGGTGGGGCAGCTAAGACGGGACTTCAGGTGAATATAGAGAAGACAGAAGTGATGAAGATACCGCACCACCACCATCAACAACAACAACAAACTCCAATCACCGTCAACGGGAGAAACTTGAAGGAAGTAACCTCCTTCACTTATCTAGGAAGCACTGTTTCAACTACAGGCGGGACGGACGAGGACGTCAAAGTCAGAATCGGAAAAGCAAGACAGGCGTTCATTAGCCTGAAACCAGTGTGGAGATCTCCTGCACTCAGCATGCGGAACAAGATACGGATTTTCAACACCAACGTCAAGTCAGTGCTCTTGTATGGCTCAGAGACTTGGCGCGTCACGAAAGGGATTTCCAATAAACTACAGACATTCATCAACAACTGCTTACGCTGGCTCGCTACTGAAGATCAGATGGCCAGAAAAAATAAGCAACAAGGAGCTCTGGGAACGAACCAACCAAGAACCTATCACGCAACAAATATGTAGGAGGAGGTGGAGATGGATTGGGCATGCACTGAGAAGGCCGACTGAGGACATCACGCGTCAGGCCCTCGAGTGGAATCCCCATGGGAAGCGACGAGTTGGACGTCCGAGGGTGACATGGAGGAGGTCGTGCGAGCAGGAAATGAGAGCTTGTGGGCTGTCGTGGGACCAGGTTGAAAAGATCTCGGAGAACAGAGGTCACTGGAGGCGTGCTACTGAAGCCCTATGTTCCACTAGGAACCCAAGGGACTAATAATAATAATAATACTACTTGTTATTATTAAGTAACAAGATTGGAAATATGAAAAAAGTAAAAGGTCAGAGGCTTGAAAAATTGAAGAGTATTGCGTTAAATTCATAAACGATTACTCATTCTAATTAACCTTATTCTACCTGTCCTACCTTTTAAATTATTTCACTTTTAGAATGATCCTCAGCTGCATTACACATTATCACTGGTGAATGATTGCACATGCTATTTTAAATAATCTATTCAGAAAAAAGTTTAATATGGTCACTCACTATACAGTAATTCTTTTTAATGATCTTCAGATGCTGTAAAAGAAAGGGGATTTTTAACAATGACATCAAGTTACATGATGGAATGATAGATTATGTACTTTTCTGAAGCTTATTAATCCTTCAAAGTTGATATCAGCTTAAACTGTATATCCGTGCATGTTTCCAAAGAAGTGCAACTAGTATACATACCTTTTATGAATTCCTCTAAGAGCTATATTAGAAGCAGGGGATTGCGAAAATGAAAATGAATCAATCCATCACCTACTATGTAGCCTAATCGAGATCGCCGTCAATATACACTAAATGTTTGCCAATCTCACTTCATTACTGAACTATAATCGGAGAAAATACTTAGACTGATTTTTGCATGTAGTTGTACGTGCATAAATTTTAATGCATCTCTTTCTCGCCTTCCCAGAGGACAGACATAGAGAGAGATGCTGAAGCAGACAATGCTTGTCATTAGATAAAGTACTCTCAGCCGGTTGTCTACAAGGGTTCAGAGGGCTATCCAAGACTGCATTTATCAGCATGGTTAGTGGTATACGACTCGCTCTTATAACAGCCTTCAAAACCCTAAGCAACACAGCATAGTCTTCTCTCCAGAGTCCAGGAAAGAATGAGGGGGAACAACGAGTAAGCTTGGGCAAAACACAGGAGCCAATAAAGCGTTACATTAGAGGTTGAGTTTCCTTATATAAAATGTTAAGCAAAGGATTTTCTTGGAAATCACTAAGATATGAAGGGGTCAAGAAAAATCTGAAGAAAAGTATAACCCAAGATGAGCCACGCTTGAGACACTCTCTTTAATAGGGCCATCTACAGTACAGGAGTCATGAAACTGAAGGAATTTACAAAGATTTTGTTCATATCTTGAGCTAAGAATAACCGTCTGACTTTCGGATGGATTGTATGAAAGCCATTTGAGAAAGATAAGTGACCACTTTCAGTTAAGTTTTAAATCGGAAACAATCTGAAAAAGAGATGATCTGCATGAATACTGTCAGGTCATCGGTGTACTTAACATAGTCGACTTTAGTTGAGGTTGGTGAGTCATAAAAATGAAAGAGAAAAGAAAATTAGAATGAACAGCAGCTTGAGGCACATTGATTTAATTAGTTAGCGAAGAACAGCGCTCCCCTCTGTATAAAGTGAATTGTCTTTCCTCAGTAAAATAAGAATGAAGCCAGTTTGCAATCGAGAACTCAATGTGAGTTCTGGCAAGCTTGTTCAGTAAAAAGGGTCTAGGGATAAAGTCAGAAGTAGTAGTATAATTTAAGAAGGCAGATCTAATAATATACTTACCACCTCTGTCCAGATTGGGAATGTTATGATTTAAAACAACTGCAGCACATAAAGTACTCCTTCTGAGTTTGTAGGGAAGTTGATTAGGATAGATGAAAACCACGAAGCACACGAATCAACAGTTCTTCCGCAGTCTTTAGGAATGGTGAAGCTGTTTCAGCTGGTCAGAAATCCGCACTTCCGTTAGAAAATATGGTCTTAGATACCAGAAGCACTTCAACTTTCTTCAAGGATGTCATCATGTTATTTCTAGCAAAGAACTCATTATTAATGTTTGTGAGTGGATGAATATCAGAAAAGAATATCTGTCATGCCATCTGGTTCGAGGCTTTGAGAAACTTTTAATGATTTTAAGCATATGAACACAAATGTTACAGTGAATTTAGCAAAGTTGCCTTCTGTTATGCATGAAAAATTAGATGAGATAAAAGTAATAGATTTAAGTATGAATGACTGGTTTAGTGCAGGGACATTTTTGCAGGCTACATTTCCGAGTTTTATCTTGCCACTGAGATCCTTAAAAAGTCTCCATAAACTAGAAGGGTATTTGTATTACATCTTAATTTGGTTACATATTAAATTTAGGTGTTTTATCTGAGACTTAATCAGGTAGTTATTTCCTTTAGTACCAGAATGATCCTTCAATTTAAGCAGCTTTTCATTTTTCGTGTCACAGTATTTTTAACTACACAGAAGAAAGCCTATCAAACCTTAGCTAACACAATGGATCTTAAGTCTTTCGAGTGTGGTTTATCTTTGATATATTTTAAGCTAATGAACTGAAAAAATCTTTTCAAAATAACCTGGAGTTGGTAAATGCTTCCTAGTTCAAATTAGCACTGTTGTGAAATATACATGCTCAAAGAGGGAAAAAAAAGTAATTCATCATTATTCTTGTTATGTTTCGCTTATCTTCTTAAGGCTTTACCACCCACATATAAATATCCAACAGTTTTGAAACGTATAAACGCTGAACCTGATCTATCAGCCTTTGTTCAAAGTCTACCCAATGATTTGAAAAAGAAATTAGATGAACCAGATTCAAATGTATGGTATACAGTTTTCGCAGTACCAAATAATGTCTGGAATAGAATGATATCTGGAATTACTTCACCTGAAGTAAGTTTTACATGTATAGTGCTAGACAAATTATTTTATGTTGAGTGTTCTTGATGATGAGAATATTCTGGAAGAATGAAGAACCAAACATTTTATGAAGGAAAGAGTTGTATTGTTAGTGTAAATACTTGTACAACTTAGTAATGAGAAGATAGAGGTTATCTTAGGTATATGATTTATTAGCATATTCAGATCCAGATTTGTTATTTGAGAATAAAATAATATGAGCCTATATTCATCCTTTTCCAGTAGATTTCTGTGCTTGTCCAATTGATGATCTGGGCACCACTTCTTCTGGGAGTCGGTTCCAGGCGTTAATTACTCAACGTGAGAACCATTACTCTACGGAGACTATGTTCGTTCTTTACTTTTGTATCCTCCTACTATGTCCTCTGAGGTGTCCCGACCTAGCGAAAAAGGAAAAGAGGAGATAGATCAGGTTCAAAGTCATTTCTTAGAATCTTGCATAGCATGGCTAGATCGCCTGTCTGTCTGACATAGGATAGGGGGGAGAGGTTCAGCTCCTTAAGTTGACATTGCAGGCCCTCTGAACTCTTTTCAGAAGGTCAGCGTCACTTTCCGGACAAAGATTTGCCTCCTGTGCACAGTTTTTCAATTTAGACTTAACTAAGGATGTGAATAAGGTGTAGGACATATCATCACGATCTGTATAGTGCCCAAAGTATCCCAAACCTCCAAGCTGCTAACAGTCGACAGTGTGCCGAGGTTTTCAAATCATAACTCATTGTGAATCCTAGTTCATTTTTAGTCAGTACTGAAGATAGAGGAGTCCCATCACTATCTATAGCGCTATGCATTTCGAATAATCTGACTACACGTGGACTTTTTGAACTATATATCAAAATTTACTAAAAAGGTCAATTAAGTCATTCGAAAACATAAAAATAGGAAGGGCAGAATGAAACCGAAATCTAAATCATAACACATTACTCTCGATATGAGAATCGTAATCAGTATTACCAAGATGGGGTTGAAGTGAGTACAAATTGTTTTCGCCTACATAAAGGAAGTTTAAATCTACGGATATATGGGGGTTCGGCGAATCTAAGTACTCGGCCCTGTCCACTTTCATTCAAGACTTTGAAGGCTGTTTTCATATTTATCCCGCGATTAGTTCCTAGTGTGTATCTAGCAATAGAAGAAGATGAGTATTTGTCTCCTGCACTTATCAGATCTGTTGAGGTCAACTGCTTTTGAAGCCGATCAGATACATGTTTAACCATCCTCAACTGCATAACACGATTACTCCTTGCTATGCATATATATCCCCGTACACATGTAAATTGATAAACACAGTGGGATATGATGCAATTATCTGTGTATTGCTTTGGTTTGTGGCGTAATATAGACTTCGTCTTCTTTACAATGATTACCTTGGATGCACAATTTGTTTTACAGATGCTTGGTCTAAAGCTAGGTGAATTACCTCTAAATAGTAATGAGATGTAGACATTTATTTTAGGAACTGAACACTCAATGCCTTTAAGGGCTACATAGCTTTATCACATGTTGATAAATTTCAGAGGGTAGAAACTCTGTAACAGTGTTGCTATCAACATTTTGGTTTCGTCTTCTCTTATGTTGTTGGTGAAGAGGCAATCTATCCTATTAAATAAGTATCTAACCAAGTTGCGTTTGTGTTAAACTGGACAATAACTACAGGAATCACATAAGTTTCCTATAGATCGACCTTCTGATCGACTTATCCTCCCATCGACAAAGCAATATGTTCCATTTATGATCAATTTGTTCAAAATTTATAGCAGTAATGCATCATATTGTTCAGATAATCTTAGTCTTCATTATAAAGCTGCGTAAATTTATCATGAGGGCTAATTACTTTAATGCGTATTACAGAAACATTGATCGTAGACGATGCATAACACATTCTCATGAGAAATTGGTAGGAAGGAAGTGAAAAAATCAGATTATCTATACGAAAAATATTTGAACAGTATGCTTCATTTTATTAGTTACTCAGTTTGTATAGTACGATATCGGATGCTGTTTAGGTAAGTAAATATATTAGTAGTGTTGTGCTGTTCTTTTGGAAGTAAACGGTTCAACTGTAGAAGTTGTAATTCCCTATCGTATCTTTAAGACTCCTTTAAAAAGCTTCGTACTTAAAGTGATTCGATTAGATTTCACTCTTTCTTTTCCTTGCAGAATGCAATTAAAGTTTCGACAATCAAATGTTGGTCCTAACCCCACCAATATTACTTGTTATTGAGCTTAAGAAAGGCTCAGTAACGGACATATACAGTGAACACTAAGACTGGATAATCATAGTCATCAACAGCCTTCATAGAGAACAAAACGATGTTATTAAATGATGCTTGTTATTTCTTGTTATTATATTGGATGGAAATGTCTGATCTCTGCTGGTAGATGGAGTGGGAGTGCAGGTACATATACCTGACGAGTCCCAAACCGTATGAAACTCGTGTCTTCGTTTCCACCGCTAGCCACTAAATGAACTGAAAAAAAATGTTAGCTTTGCAAAACTAGTTAATTTTTGAGAGCTGAATCAATCATTAAAGCACCTTATTTCAAAGAGTTAGAAATGAGTTGATCATATATATCAAGTTAGTTCCAATGATACAGTTATTTACTATCGTACCAACGTAAGGCTTGTCTCGAATATATATAAGCAAGCATATAGGTAATCATAACATAAACAATACGTACTATACACTATATTGATGACTAGCAGAGGAACCCAGGACGCGCGTTTCGTCCTATTTGAGACTGACCAGCTGGATGTACCTGCACCCCAGTGAGTGTTGTTCTCAGTACCTTTCACTTCAAACGCCGAATGCGTTACCCATTGGGCCACTGAGGCACGGTAGCCACCACTTGTCCAATGGGTGTCAGGAGTTGAGCATTTCAGCAACGGGAAATCACGAGTATCACTACAACATACCGTACACGTAGATTCTGCAGTACATAGGACTATTTAGAATCATATTACACACGAAATACTTTTATAAAAATTGTGCTGAATACTTTTAAACGTGGGTAATAAAACTCACTCGACCATAACTGAAATGATCTGTAGCTCGGAAAAAACATGTGAATGTATCATGTAGAGCCAAATTTAAGCAGTTAACAAAAATTTCAGATTTACCGTTCTGATTACTTTCACAATTGGCTTATAACCTAAATTTGTGATTTCTTGTCGATCAAACTGCTAATAGTGATGAAATCTAAAATATGATAATTTTGAAAAACAGCTAATTTCTAAAAAAACTGATCTGTATACATAAACTAACGTTTATACAGTAGGACGTAAATAGAAATATTGAACAGTTGAACATGAATCTAAATTTAATACGATAACTAGTAACATCAAACAAGTCTTATCAATCGTCCATGGAGTTGATGATGTCAAGGAAGATAAATTACATGAAATGTTCCATAAAGACGGTAAAAATAAATACTCTGAACTAATGGGAGATTGTCGACTGAATAACTGAAATATATTAGAAGGTTAACTTGTATGTTAAGAAATCATAGATGTAATCTTCGTTTAACATGACGAACAGTAAGTGGACAATACTGGAAAGCATATTCTTTAGGAGATTTTCCAGAGTAGAGAAGTGCATAGACAGCCTATCCTGTTTACTAATACAGAATTGTATAATGTTAAACAGTTGAATTTTAAACCTTTTTGCAGTAACTCAGTGATTCATCTATTAGTGGTATAAATGATTTCGGCTGCGTCAACTGGGCATTATATAGTAACTAATCTTATATATTTCAATTTGGTATTCATCATAAACTGACACCAGTTGGAGGAATATTAGAAACGTAGGAGCGTTGGACAGCTGTTTCGTCCCACTATAGGGCTCCTCAGCACCCACAAACACACCCAGGGATCGAATCCACGACCTTCAGGTTCCGTGGATAGCATTTTAAAATTGAGCCACTCGGTCAGAATTCAGTGCTTCATATTTCCAACTTACTTCAGTTCGCAACATAGTGCAATCATTATCCAGTATCATTCTTGAGTATTTGTCTCCACGTTCACCACTGGTAACGACTTTCCATTACAACTTCAGGAATTACCTTTCGAAGCTAGTCGCCAATGAGCACTAGATCAACTGAATCTTGAGGTTAATATAAGTGTAAAACTTGGGCACTGTGGACGAGTGTAATTCCATTTTAGTCTGTTTATTAGAAATATCGCATAGCGAAACAGTAGCATTTACTGGAGGTTCATGGGGTTTTATTGATTTTTTAATTTGGTATTCATGGGTGCGTACTGCTGAGGAGTCTCATACCCGGACGAAACAGCTGTCCACTGCTCCCCGATTTCCAATGTTCCTGAAAGATGGCACTTGAGGATTGTCCCACTATGTTATGAAGTGACAGTATTAGGATATGCGGACCACTGAATTCTGTCCCAGTGGCTCAATGGTAGCATGCTATCCACGGAACCTGAAGGTTGTGGGTTCGATCCATGGCAGGCTGGGGTGATGAGTGTGTACTGCTGAAGAACACATAGACGGAACAGCTGTGCTCTCAAATTTCCAAAGTTCCCCCAAATGATATCAATCCATAATGAGTACCAACCTGAAATCAATAAATCCCCACAAACCCCTAAACTAAACTAATCTTAAATACCTTAGTTCTGAGTGTTGACCAAATTCTATCGATCATTTTGTTATGTGGCCACCATACTAGGAAGGCTCACCACTGCGGTACACTTTGAAGAAAATGAGTTGATTAGAGACGATCGGTAGAAAGCTACGCTTAAGCTAAGTTTCATCCGCTTTCGTAATGGTCAGCTGGACAACTTCAAGGAAAATAATGTCCTGTGAGAGATTTGAACCTATTTTCCCCACGGTTGCAGTCAGCCACGTTACCACTGGACTATTCAGTCCACGAACGACCTCCTGGACTAAACAGACTGAACGGTCAGTGGAGATCAACCAGTTTATATTTCCTATTTCTGATTTTGGAATTTATTTGATAACAAGCAAATGGCAGTTCATTTTTACTTCGCTTACCACCTTTTATTTTAAGTCGGTATTCATCACGAACTGATATAATCCGGAAAATTACTTCAAACCTGGGAGTGTTGAAAAGCTACTTCGTCTCAACATGAGACTTCTCAGTAGTGTACACCCATTCTCGCAGTCCGTCTCGCCGGGTGATAAACCTAGAACCCTCAGGTCTCCCGGCCAGCAGGCTACCATCGAGTCACTTGGCCAGAACTCGGTAGTCCACATTTTCATACTTTTGTCAGCTCGTGATACAGTGCGACTTCTATCCAATGCAGTCATTCAGTATCTATCCTTCCGTATGACTTGATTTTCACCTCTAGTCACAACTTCTCATTAGAACTTCGAGAAATCTCATCTCGAAAAAAGTCACTAATGAGAAATGAACAGTATCTCAGTTTTGGGGGTTATGAGGATTTACTGATTCCAAGATACTATTCATCATCTCATATTAGGATGTAGCACTTGTCCAGTGACCCCCAAGTTTTGATGGTTCTACAAGTGAAACGAGTCCATGAAGAATACTTACCTGAAATCAATAAATCCCCACACACATGTAAATTTAATTACTTTCTATTTGTTTCAGGTGAAGTAATCCTCCGTGAAATGTTAATGTATTTTTTGCACGAAATGTAACTTTTCTAAATGACAAAACACTAAATACGTACTTAATGTGACACAATCGGCTTACAGTTTTGTGGAGTGACTTTGTTTTAATTAACTAAAAATAATACGATTTATATTCGTGATATTCAAGTTAACGACCAGGTATTGTGTAGTATAATCTCTCTATGCGGATAAGATTATAATACAAACCAGAAATGAATTCTGAGTTATTGTAGTATTCCGTTTGGTAGTTCTTTCTTATTTTACCGAGCTTGTCTAACGTAAAGCAACTTCTTATCAAAGATTAAGCGAGAGCCGAGAACTCCTTGGAGAGAGGACACTGGTTCGCTTCGTCACCATCACTGTGTACTAGAGAACACTAGTTTAGCTACTTGAGAACTGGATCTGAAAGCAGATTTACAACTTGTATGAAGCCTTGTTCTTATGTGAGAAGTCTTGATCATTAGTTAAAAATTCACAACTTTATCAATCGATTTTATGCACAATCAACCGAAGTATTTATGAAAAATGATTTATTTTGAAGACAGCTGCAATACAAATTCAGTAATGTTACTAGTATGTTAAATTAGAACAAGAGTTTTACGATTTTAATTATAGTTTGTGAAATTTTATCCTCTTTCTATCTAGCAGACTCTGACATGTTCAGTGACAAGTAGTATAAAGTCAGACAACAGAAATATATTTATGCCTAAGAAAATAACTTGAAATTCACGACAACAGTATGCTGTACGAAATAGCAAGACTCAACCATAGAATATACTCTGAAAAATATCAAATACTCTTCATTTAATCAGTTCAGTATAGTCAACAATAGGCTACGAAACGTTAGTGTTGAGCTATGTAGATCACAGTCAACGTCGTGTGAGACGTACTCATGAGGACGGATCATTTAATACAGAGTAACTGCCATCACGTTTCCCATCTAGATCTTTTACTGTCTCCGCGCCCAATTGACACTGATAAATCCAGTTTTAGTATTAGTTAGTGTAAGGAAATGATAAACATCCTACCCGAAACATGAAAACATGCACACGTAGTCTTCACCACCATAAAGTAATCAAAAGAACCTTGACTTTAGCTTGATTACTATTTGTCGAGATATACACACATAATTATTATTATTTGTCCCTTGGGTTCCTAATAGAACATAGGGATTCAGTAGCATGTCTCCATTCCACTCTCTTCTCTGTAATCTTTTGGACCTGGATCCATGACTGCCCACAAGCTCCCATTCCCTCCTCACACCATCTCCTCCATGTCACCCTCGGCACCGACACCCAACTCGTCGCTTCCCATCGGAGTTCCACTCGAGCAACTGGCCTGACGCGTGATGTCCCCAGTCGGCCTTCTCAGTGTATGCCCGATTCAATCCATCTCCACTTCCTTCAACTGCATATTTGTTCAGCGACAGGTTCTTGGTTGGTTCATCACCAGCCAGAGTTCCTTGTTGCTTACTCTTTCTGGCCATCTGATCTTCAATAGCGAGTGTAGGCAGTTGTTGATGAATGTGTGTAGTTTGTTGGAAATGCCTTTCGTAACACGCCAAGTCTCTGTACCATACACAGGCACTGATTTGACGTTGGTGTTGAAAATCTGGATCTTGTTCTTTGGGCTGAGTGCAGAAGATCTCCATACTGGTTTCAGACAAATAAACGCCTGTCTTGCTGTCTTTCCGATTCTGACTTTGACATCCTCGTCTGTGCCGCCACCTGTAGTTGAAACAGTGCTTCCTAGATAGGTGAAGGAGGCTACTTCCTTTAAATCTCTCCCATTGATGGTGATTGCAGCTTGTTGTTGTTGGTGGTGGTGGTGGCGTTGTTTGGGTATCTTCATCACCTCTGTCTTCTCTATATTCACTTGAATGGTGTCCCGTCTTCGCTGCCCTGCTCTGCCTCTTCTGACAACTTGTTAGTTTTCGCCTGTAGATCTTCAAGTTTGTGCAACAACAGACACAAGTCATCGTTGGCGAAATCCAAGTCTTCTAGGTTCTTTTCCACGGTCCAGCCAGCGTATCCTCCTCTTCTCGCTCCACACTGTTTGTTGCATGATCCAGTCCACCACAATCAGGAATATCATGGGTGATAGTAGACAGCCTTGTTTCACTCCTGTCTCCACTTCACTTCAAAAGCATCACTGAGCTTCCCATTGTGAATTACTTGGCCGGCATGTAGCGTCTTCATATAGCTAGTTGTTGAATGAGGCTGATAAAGGTTTGCGGTATTCCGTAGTATTGAAGCAGCTTCCAAATCACCTCTCAGTCGACGCTGTCAAAGTCCTTTTCAAAGTCGATGAAGTTGAGGTAGAGGGTTGACTGTAATTCTATGCTCTGTTCTATGATGATGCTTGGTGTGGCGCTGCAATTTGGTCCACACATGATTTGTACTTCCTGAATCCAGCCAGCTAGCCTGTTCTGGTAGTTGTTTTGAATCCAGTGCATCGTTTAGTCTCCCCAGGATGACGCAGCATAATGTTTTGCTTCTTTCGGGTGGACAGGAGCGTGATTCCGCACCAGTTATTGCAAACACTGAGGTCTCCCTTCTTCGGCAGTTTGACAAGGTAGCTCTTCTTCCAATCAATGGGCAGGTACCTTCCCTTCCTTCCACACCTTCTGCAATGGTGATGTGGTGTGAGCATGTCCACTATTGTCTCTGAGTCTGTTCTCAGTGCTTCTGGCGGGATTCCGTCTGGTCCTGCTGCTTTCCCACATTTCAGTAGTTTTATGGTGCTCAGGACTTCCACTTTTGTTGGAGGATTTATGTTCACTTGTAGTTCAGTGGCTGGGCTGCAGGTGGTATTTCTGGAAGAAGTGCAGGTGGTGGTGGTCGATTCAAGAGCTTCTTGAAGTGGTCAGCCCATCGTTTCCTTTGTTTCTCTTCTTTCGTAATTATGTTTCCTTCATCATCTTTTATTTGTTTCATCTGCGTTGGTCTCTTCCCAGATGGATAGTAACCTGGTTATTTGATACAATGTTGTCAGGTCTCTGTCTCTCCTACCAGCAGCCTGTTCTGCTTCACTTGCCAGTGTGTCGTAGAAGTGTCTTTTGTCTTTGCGTGCACTCTTCTTCACTTCTTTGTCCAGTGTAGTGTTTTATACATTGTACTCAGTTCCTCTTGTCGCTGAGCATCCTTGCACTGCACTGGTTCATCTTCTGCTTCACCATCCTCCTCTCCCTCCTCTATCAGCTTCCATGTATCCATTGAGATCCATTCTTTATCTTCTTTCTTCTTCCTTCTTAATACGGCTGTGCAGGTTTCTTTCCACATCTCTTTCAAAGACTTCCAGTGTTCTCTCACACAGGTTTCTTCAGGGATGTCCCTCAATATCTCCCATTTTGTCTTGATGGCTGGCTGATGTGAAGATTTCCTTTGTAGTTTCGTCCTTCACTTTCCGAGTGTTGTACTTGAACTGTGGTCTATCACCAGCTTCCTTGAAGGTTTTCAATTTGATTTGGCAGGCAGGGTTTTCTTGCACTAGATAGTGAGTGGTGTGAACCTACATCTGCTCCCCTTCCTGATCTGATCTTGTGTCCAGTAGGCTGACTGTGTCTCCACTTTCTTCACATTGAGATAAAGTCGATCTGATTTTTAGTGTGTCCTGCCTGGTGTCTGGTGAAATCAAATCCATGACGCTTTGTGGATATCCTTGTGCTTGAACACACTGCCTGACTCCAATCATCAGATCGTTGAATGCACAGAATTCTGCAAACAATTCTCTATTCTCGTTCATCACCTCACCGAGCGCTTCTCGACCCATGGTTAGTTCTCTTCCTGTGTTATCCCCTCCCAGTTTGGCATTCATGTCGCCCATTGGAATTTTGATATCGCCATCAAAAGTAAGGTCTTGTCCAGTGTTGATTGCAGTTGCCTGTAGAATTCCTCCTTTTTCTCTTGCTCTGCATTATTTGTAGGTGCATAGCATAGCGTAGCATTGTATGATTGTGACCTTCCTTCCTTCCTTTTGAGTTGAACCTTGCTGTTATGATATTTGAGGAGGTTGGTTCCCACTGCATGAGAGAGAGCCTTGGAAGCAGGACATCATGATAGCCACTCGAAAACTCAGTGTGCTTGTGGTTGTCGTGTCGTCTGGGTGACAATATCGGAGTAGATTAATGACTCCTTTCCAGTTGACAGTTTGGAGAGTCCACTTCCATTCCATCTGCTTTCGCAAATTCCAAGCACTTCAATATGATATCTTCTTATCTCGTTTGCAATCTGGGCTGCCTTGCTGGGTTCAATAATGGTGTGGACATTCCATGTCACAATGTTTACTTTCGCTTTCATCGAGAGGATACATCGGTCGACTGGCTTCTCGAAGGCTTCCACCAACCGACGTCATTTCATCTCTCCGATTCCAACTAGGAATAAGTTTATTTTTGTTGTTTATATTTTGTTTGTGCTTTGAAGTTTGTTTAGTGATTGTATTGGTTTTCCGGGGTAGGGTTTACTGGTCCTATGCCCAACCTTTCCTCTTTATTGGAGCTTAGGACTGGCTAGTATCTAGTGAACTAGTTAACCAGGCAAGGTTTTCATTTCGAATACTGGAGCATTATCCCATCGGATACTGAGTTAAGGTAACTTCTACTTTTGCAACGAGTAGAATTTTGATATTGGAATTTCATATTTCCAATTTTTATGGTCTGGATCAAATTGATTAGGCTCTGCTGATATTTGAGCTCTGAAACGTGCATCTTTGATTTCAATGCTATCCACTATCCATCCTTACTGTCAAAATGAAGTCGCTGGCTATATCAAGACATTTGCACAGTAGCCCATATACCAACAATAGAGACTGGTCAATTCGATCAAAGCCAGTCAACAATGGGGAATAAAAAATTCCAATATAGACATAAATTATCTAAAAACAGAACCGCGTTAATGAAACCGTATACTACTTACTGTTCTTCAGTGAAGACTTTAGTCATTTGTAAATAAATTGTCTGTTTCATTATTCAGAATCACATTCTTTATTATTCAACTATCAAAATCTATGTATTGGTCATATTTACTGGTCATCTTATGTTTATGTGGACAAAAGCGTTAAAAGTTGACAAATCGGCGAGTTATTCTATTTCAAAGACCTTAAAGTTTATGAAATACCAAGGTGTTGCCCATTTTCAGTCATTCAACAGTCACTTATATACCATTTGATCCACAGTTTCAGAGTTCATCTCTTACTGTTTTCGTTTGTGTTGTATTCTACAGATAAATTTTAAAAATATTCACAAAGTTTATACAATTCTGAGTAAGGAGTTTAATATCTTCATTTCAATTTTCGTATCAAATGTGCGAAATGATATTTCTTACAATGTTTTCAAGCCTGTTCAATCTAACTGTCGGAGACAGTCCTCGTTAACAGACTTTGTAAAGTATACAGAGCAGCAGTTGTAGCCTTAACTAGTCAAACCGTTAGTCACAACAAAATGCAAGCATATGGCTCACTAGGTAGGAACTGACGTCTTTTCTAACTGAGCCCACTGTTATAAGAAGCTTATATTCAAGGAAAGTCCACAACGATTCGCTCTTCATTAAATTAGCCCACCGGTCACTCATTATATAGAACAAAGTTGATATCTTTCAGGTTCGCTGAATATAACTGATACTACAGTATCAACAAACGCTATGCACCTGTCTTCACAAACAGTGACCCTTTGTGTTTATTCTTGACTTCAGATTAGCGAATCTGAACTAGTTTTCATTACAAGAATATTCTAAAAGTTTCACTTTTAAACACTGTCAATAACCTTATTGTTCATTATTTTTCAGGCTAAGGAAGCTTTAGTACGTGAACATGTAATGGAGAAAATGATTTGTTCAGATGCTATTGTACAGAACAGCAAACGTGTTGGTCCAACTCTAAGCGAAACACATATCAGTATTCAACGAAAGTCAGATGGAAATTTAGTTATCACTGATGTGTGCAACAAACAAATACCTATTCAACGTAATGATTTAATGTCCGGTATTGGTGTGATACATGTCATTCAAAGCCCAATAAGCAGTTTAGAATGTAAGTATGATGTTCTACATCATGTTTCAGAAAACTTCTCCGAAAGTATTTGAATCCCCTCATCACACCTGGTTGAAATGTCGACATATAAGCGTTGAAATCTACAACAATAAGTGAACCTAAAATTTATCTTAAATATCTACAGAAAAGGCATAAAAAGATGACCAGACCTCAGACGCAAACGTTTAGAATGTCAACAAATACATAAAAAGTATTGGTTTACATATTTAAAATTTTATAATTACAAGTAACCTATTATTATTACTATTCGTCACATGGGTTCCTAGTGGAACATTCGGCTTCAGTAGTACGTCTCCATTGCACTCTCTTCTCTGCAGTCTTCTTAACCTGGCTCCACAACTGCCCATAATCTTTCATTTCTTCCTCACACCATCTCCTCCCTGTCACCCTCAGACGCCCTACTCATCGTTTCCCATTTGGATTCCACTCGAGACCATGGCCTGGCGCGTGATGTCTCCGAATGGCTATCTCAGTGTATGCCAAATCCATCTCCACTTCCTTCTGCATATTTGTTGGGAGACGGGTTCTTGGTTGGTTAGTTGCCAGCCAGAGTTCCTTTTTGTTTATTCTTATTATTCTAGCCATCCGATCTTCAGTATCGAGTGAGCGTAGATGGCAGCTGTTGATGAATATCTATAGTTTGTTGGAAATGCTTTTCGTAACGCGCCAAGTCTCTGAACCATTACACAGAAGCAGTGACTTGACTGAATCAGTGTTGAAAATCCGGATCCTTTTCTTTGTACTGAGTGGAATGCAGTAGATCTACACACTGACTTCAGGTTAATCAAGGCCTGTCTTGCTAACTTTCCGATCCTGGCTGCTTTGACGTCCTCATCTGTGCCTGTACCGCCTGTAGTTGAAACGATGCTACCTAGGTAGGTGAAAGAGACAATTTCCTTTAAATTTCTCCTGTTGATGGTGATTGGTGCTTCTTGTTGTTGTTGTTGTTGGTTGGGTATCTTCATTACCTCTGTCTTCTCTATATTCACTTAAGGTCCCGTTTTCGCTGCTTCGCCTCTTCCACCAACTTGATGGTTTTCGCCTGTAGATCTTCTAGTTTGTGCAACATTAGACATTAGACATAAATCATCATCGCTGGCCAAATCCAAATCTTCCAGGCTCTTTTCATCGGTCCAGCCAGCGTATGCCACTCTTCTCACTCCTCACGGTTTGCTACATGATCCAGTCCAGACCAGTGGAGTCGATCACAATCAGGAGGATGATCGATGAAAGTAGGTGGCAGCCTTGTCTTTCTCCTTCCTGTCTTTACTTCAAAGGCATCACTGAGCTTCCCACTGTGAATCACTCGACATGTAGCATCATCATCATACAGCATATAGCTGATGTTGAATGAGGTTTTTTAACGTTTGTTGCGCTAAAACCGTAGTGTTGCGCAGCTGCCTGACAAATTACTTCTCGGCCGAAGGTATCGAAGGCCTTTTCAAAGCCGATGAAGTTTACGTAGAGAGTTGACTACCATCTCATTCACATTAGCTAGTCCCTTGTTTATTACCTCTACCATGTTTTCACTGTTTTGCGCCGTATGTGCATCGTAAAAATGGTTCAGAAAACTAAAGCAACACCTTTTTTTCATTGTTTAGTCGTAACGTCATCAAATAACAGCATTATTAGTATTATTTCAATCCCCTTTGAATTTGGAGGTTTGCGGGGATATAGTGGTCTTTCAACTGAGTATTTATCATGGACTGACATCATTTGGAGGAATATTGAAAATCTGGGAGCACTGGACAGCTGTTCTGTCCCAATATGGGATTCCCCAGCCATGAGCACCTATTCCCCACCCTACCAGGGATCGAACCCGCTACCTTCAGGTTCTTTGGACAACCACTGAGCCTTCGAGTCGGAACCCAATGCTTCATATTTCCAACTATTGTCGGTTCATAGCATAACGCGACCGTCAACCAACCCCATCCTTGAGTGTCTGTCCTCACGTCCACCAGGTTTGCTCCACTGGTCACGACTTCTCATTGGTACCTGAGGAATCACCTCTCGAAGCTAGTTTCCAATGAGCAGTACATCAATTCAGTTTGAGGGTTAGCGAAGTCCCATACTAGGATGAAACATCTGTCCACTACCCCCAGGTTTCCAACGTTCCTTCAATTGATGTCAATTCATGATGCATACTAACTTGAAATCACTAAATCCCCACAAACCCAAAATTTAATTGATCTAGTTCTCATTGGTGATCAGCTTTGAGAGGTAATTCCTGAAGTTCCGATGAGAAGTTGTGACCAGTGGGTTAAACCTGGTGAACATGAGGTTAGTGGCCTACTTCCAACTAGAATCCTTGTCACCAATGCATAAAGTCTCTGACTGTTGGTCTGATCCGTGTATGGAGGTGTAGACTATCTGGCTGGGGTTTTTGAGACGATAAGAGCCAGTGGTACAGGACTCTTGATGACATGGTAGAAAGTTGATCAAAGTGGCTTAGATGTACTCATTCTTCAATGTCTTTTAAAGCTTTAATATTTGGACAAACTTTTGTCTTCGAGTCCTGTATTCTCGGACACATCTTTCTCTACTTTGATATTACTCTTTTTCCGTCCACTTATTCTTTGCATATTACTTTGAAGTGCAGCAACTTGAAGTAAAACACTTGTGTGTGAGGTTCTACGTCGATTTTCCACTCTGTCTATCTAGAATCGACATTAGCATAACTAGCTATCTGACTGAGAAAAGCGTCGCTCACACCTATTAGAAGTGCTCGTTAGCCAAACACTACCAAGCCACTTCAAGATTTCGTAGCAGAGTTCATTAACGATGCATGTAAATTGACTCAACCTAAGTAATCAGATTTTTCCAACCACGCACATGCTGATTGGCTAACTGAACGAACTGGTGGTGGTATGAATCAAAACAGGTGTCTGAAGGATGTTTTGAGCGAAGTGAATCACTAGTGACAAATGGGGCCCCACATGAGCTAAACTACCATTCGAAGTTTAGACCATCTCGGTCTGTTCAACAAGTGCTGTCAATTAGCGTGAGTAGCCTACAAGTTCTGAATTCAGTCAGTATAAATCGTGACATAAACTCTTGTTGAAGTTATTGCTAATGATACTGCTTCACGATGAAATCACTCGGCTCAGAAAACAACGCAACCAAGGTAAAATCAGTCTTTTGATCAATAAGAAAAATGAATGTAGTTAAACAATTCAAAACACTCTTAAATCGACCACCACCTGCGATTCGGCCATGAATATCATCAGCAACGGTAGAATTACCAGTTAACACAAGCCCTCCGAAAAAAGCCGAAGTCTGGAACGCCATAAAGTTGTTCAAATCCGGAAAGCAGCTTGACTAGATGGAATTCCACCAGAAGCACTGAGAACAGACGCAGAGACAAAAGCGGACATGCCCACACCACTACTGAAAAGGTTTGGAAGGAAGGAAAGGTACCTGCCCATTGATTGGAAGAAGGACTACCTTGTCAAACTCCCAAAGAAGGGACAACTAAGTATTTGCAAGAACTGGTGCGGAATTATGCTCCTGTCCACTCCTAGCAAAATATTATGCCGCATCATTCTGGGGAGGCTAAACGATGCGCTGGATTCAAAATTAAGACCGGAACAGGATGGCTGGTTACATGAAGAATAAATCATGTGCCGATCAAACAGCAACGCTACGCTATGCGTCATCATAGAACAGAGCATAGAAGGGCAGTTAACTCTCTACGTCAACTTCATCGACTCTAAAAAGTCCTTTGACAGCGTTGACCCACAAAATAATTTAGTAGCTGCCTCAACACTATGGAATACCACAAACATTTATAAATCTTATTCAGCAGTTATATGAAGACGCAATATATCGAGTGATTCACAGTGGGAAGCTCAGTGATGCCTTTGAAGTAAAGACAGGAAGGAGAAAGACAAGGCTGCCACCTACTTTCATCGATCATCCTCCTGATTGTGATCGACTCCACTGGTCTGGACTGGATCATGTAGCAAACCGTGAGGAGTGAGAAGAGTGGCATACGCTGGCTGGACCGATGAAAAGAGCCTGGAAGATTTGGATTTGGCCAGCGATGATGATTTATGTCTAATGTCTAATGTTGCACAAACTAGAAGATCTACAGGCGAAAACCATCAAGTTGGTGGAAGAGGCGAAGCAGCGAAAACGGGACCTTAAGTGAATATAGAGAAGACAGAGGTAATGAAGATACCCAACCAACAACAACAACAACAAGAAGCACCAATCACCATCAACAGGAGAAATTTAAAGGAAATTGTCTCTTTCACCTACCTAGGTAGCATCGTTTCAACTACAGGCGGTACAGGCACAGATGAGGACGTCAAAGCAGCCAGGATCGGAAAGTTAGCAAGACAGGCCTTGATTAACCTGAAGTCAGTGTGTAGATCTACTGCATTCCACTCAGTACAAAGAAAAGGATCCGGATTTTCAACACTGATTCAGTCAAGTCACTGCTTCTGTGTAATGGTTCAGAGACTTGGCGCGTTACGAAAAGCATTTCCAACAAACTATAGATATTCATCAACAGCTGCCATCTACGCTCACTCGATACTGAAGATCGGATGGCTAGAATAATAAGAATAAACAAAAAGGAACTCTGGCTGGCAACTAACCAACCAAGAACCCGTCTCCCAACAAATATGCAGAAGGAAGTGGAGATGGATTTGGCATACACTGAGATAGCCATTCGGAGACATCACGCGCCAGGCCATGGTCTCGAGTGGAATCCAAATGGGAAACGACGAGTAGGGCGTCTGAGGGTGACAGGGAGGAGATGGTGTGAGGAAGAAATGAAAGATTATGGGCAGTTGTGGAGCCAGGTTAAGAAGACTGCAGAGAAGAGAGTGCAATGGAGACGTACTACTGAAGCCGAAATTTTCACTGGGATCTCATGATTTAAATATAATAATTGCAATTATTGAGAAGAATAAATTATATAGCACTGGGATTTACTATGCGTGGAAATAGTACTGATGTTGTCAGCTTAAGAAAGCACAAACTTTCTTCTTAGAAGGAAGAAGTTAAAGAAACGAAAAGGAAAGAAACGTAATCAGGACCAAATTAGGTTTACGTCACAAAAGAGACCTGAGGTACTTCTTTGGCACACGCGGTCTGGCTTCAGTTCATAAATAGCCAAAGTCTGTGTTGTTTTGCAAGTTAAAAGCAGATAAAACGTGGACTGTTCGAGCGAATTTGTTAGACAACCTTAAAATCATTATTCTGTTCGGTTGAATGGTTGTAATCGATTAAATGTTCAAAGGTAGAACTTCTAATACTTTTCTTTTCACCCTTATGAACTTAAGCCGGAATATTTTCTCATATACGTGTTGACAGCAGACTCTGGCTAAAATAGATGTATCTTGCTCTACAGGAGCAGATGAACTGGTAGATGCTGTCTTTTACACATATGGAGAACAATGTATGACTAGTGAGTGTCAAATGAAATTTAGCTGCTAAAAAAGTCCTACTAATTGATATCAAAAGGCGATTTTTCAGGATGTCTGATGCTGCATCACTTTTAAATTCCTGATTCATGAACAAAATCTTTTTATAAGTTAAGCTGATGACTGGTTTCTCATGTCTTTCTCGTATATTTTTAACAACAAATAAGCTGAGCAATTATCGTCGACACGTTTTCACCTTGTTTGAGACTTATACACTATAGCACTGAAATTCATGCTTACCTAAACTGACATGATAAAGCCGTTTCTTAGTTTAAGGCCGCTCGTATTCTTCAGTAGGAATATGAAAGAGGTGTACACATTGTTTATTTTCCTGTCATCGGTTGTAAACGATGTTGAAATCGTACTACAACTTTAGTATTGCATCATATGTTACTGAACAGCACGACTAGCCATTAGTTGTTCAGAGTGATTCGTGAATTTCTGTGACGAGAGCAGTTTGATCTACATATCGGACTGTTGTTTCACTTGGATAGTAAAACAACCAAGTGAATTCGCCTCATGAACGTGGATTATTGTGGCCATTTGAATAAGCCAAACAGTTACAAACTACTCCAATTATTCACCTATGTACCTGGTTAACTGACTGCACTTTCTTAGTCAGAAATTACAAACTTTGTGTTGTTTCCCAAAAAAAAGTGTTTTCGACACTCAAGAAAGCCAGCCTACTTAAAACTCTTCATTTATGAATGGTATTCGTCAGCTTGTAAATTGGTAACTAACTTACTGCTACGTCTTTTATTCAATATCATATATACTGATAGTTGAGCCTGAAGTTTACTGCTATTGCTCAGCTGGTAAAAAATCGACTTACCGTTATTGAAATATAAGCTTCTTGAGTAATGGCCCTAATTTTGAATGTAACAATCAGTGACCTGTAGTGGAATCTTGGAAATCTCTTTGGTCTTAAGCGAGTAGATTACTTCACTTTGTGCATAACAGCAACGGATAAAAATTTTAAAAGTTCTACTGAACTTCTACTAGAAGTCCTGGACGCAAAAAGTAGAACAATCTATTCACTAGTTTTTTGAAAATAATTGAGCGGTTAACAATGAACTGCATAAACATCTTTCGATGGATATGCGGGAAAATCTTTTTTCTTCAGAAGACAGGCTAAAAATGTTATCTCTAAATTGTGCCTATGCTAAGCGCGATAGAATACCTCTTCTCATGTACTGTTTTAATCCTTACATCCTAATATTCTTCACATGCATCCAGTATGCAAACTTGCATTCGATATTTTGATTGTGTGATTCACGTTCTCTTGTGAGTTTCTTTTATCTCTTGAGTCAAGTCTCCTGAGTGAATCATGAATATTTCCAGCTCATTTAGTCGTAAAACACATACATCTACTTGATACAACAGTAAGGCTTCAGTATAATTAGCCTTCATATTGACCGTATGGTCATCGATACTTTTCATATATGTTGGTCATCTTTAGAGATATTGATTGAAGGGAGGGATCAAGGGAAATAATAAGAAATGCGGGAACGATACTAAGGCAATGAGACACTTCGACTGAATACAAGTAGCGAGTCTTTTCCGTTAGAAACTTGTACTTCAGTGAGTGAACAAAATCAGAAGACAAAGGCCGACAATGTAACTGTAGGGAGGGCTCTTCATTCGACAAAAATACATCATTTATATGCAATTTTCAAGAGCATATGAACGCACTAGGTCAAAAGTTGGATATTTATTTTGATTGGTCAGCTGTAGGACAAAATTGTCCAATAAGGTTTTTCCTGACCACACAGTAACATGAAACAGAAGTTGAAATCTAAAATTTCTATCTTAATGGCTGATGACTTGAAATGCTGATTTTCTATTATTGTTTAGTGCAGATATTAGTAAAATTACATACTTTTTAGCACACTGAAATGCCAAACAGTCCAATAAAGTTGTTCCTTTTTTAGTTTCCACTTTTGTATACTGAAATCATTTATATGTTTTTATCTATTCATTTCACCTAGCAATGAACTTAAACGAAGCTCTTGAATGCTTGAAAAACAATCCTTCACTAAATGTCAGACAGTCTGCTAGTGAAATGTTAAAATGTCAAATGAATATTGGTCAAGGAAGCGATAATGTTGTACTTCTACCGAATGATGGAGCATTTCAATGTAAGTAAATGTAACGCAAAGAATTTAACTGTGTAACATGAAGCCAGTGTCTTTCAATCCACTCTCATTTTTATATTCTTCAACAAATATTCAAAATGGTACCAAAAATAACTTTTAAAAAACGCTCTCAACAACTGAATTCATGGGTAATGAGCCCCACCTTATGTGTTAAAGCTGAAGGTACTACCTGTCTGAATGGTCCTCTGTAGGTCAACCAGAATTCGAATATGTGACTCATTGATTGAGAGTTATCTGCTTATACCAATGAACCTATCATTACTACGAAATTCTTCTCATCTATTAAGTGTAAATAGAGTCAATCTATAAGGCATAATAAGAGCTGATGGAAAATTAAGGGGAAAATGACAAGTTCCACAAAATTCTGATAAGATAAATATTAGTCGACCAATGCTAATGAGAAATAGCCACATTTGTGTGAATACTTCACGCTGACAGATCGATATTCTGATATTATGCTAAAGCCGTCAGTACGGTTAACTTTTTCTACTACTGATTATTTTTATCCAGTCAGAGTGACACTTAATAACTAGATTGGTTTTTTGACATAATTGGAAGAGTACTAAAGAATCTCTTCGGAAGATTTCATTTCAAAACTTTTCAAGAATCAAGTATTCTTCTAAATTCAATCATTATCTTCCTGCACAAAGACAATTCTATCTGTCCCAGTGATCATAGTTAGTAGGAATGATTAGAAAACATCACAAGAATTACTTGGATAGCATTCATCAAAAACTGACATCATTTGGAGAACCTTTGAAAATATGGAAGCACTGGATAGCCGTTTCTTCCTAGTATTCGACTGCTCAGCAGTAAACACTCACGACTTCGTCAAGAAACAAACTCAGGACATTCAGACCTCCGTATGTACCACTAAAGAATTTAGTACTAAGACGAAACAGCTGTCCAGTTCTCCTAAGTTTCTAACGTTTCTTCAACTGACGTCATTCCATAATGAATGCCATCTTGAAAAAAATAAATCTCTGTAGACTTCAGACTAATATCGGGGATGCTGGTAACCGGATTCTAGCTTCATACAACCACCCTACTTCGGTCCTAGCAGGATTATAAGATGATGCCAGTGATAAATGAAATTACAGGGTTCATTTCTGTATGTCGATGTGGTTGCACAATAATAAGGTAGCAGTTATTTTTCTACTACCTATCTTCAAAACAGCTATTTGATGCGATGTTAGCATTAAGAGTATCTTCAAGCAATTCATAATACCTTATTGTATCTATTGAGCTTTAAGGTCACTAATATAACGTTCTCTCAGGAAATTTTCATTACTTGAATTGAAGCCCTAATTCCATTGGTTGATACAACTTTTAAAGACTCAATAACTGTAAATTAATCGGTCGTCAGTGAGGGAACATTGTCATACTGGTTAATCTTAGGTGCTGATCTCGTTTGCGCTAACTGAAGTGTACAATAACGCCATACGACATTGCGGTACACTTTGCTAGACTTCACACATATTATGAGTCAGTCGGCAAAAAGCTCTGACACTCATCAATAATGTTGGTTTACAACCTCATGAAGCATGAGTTTTCTAAAAGTTGCAAACCGGCCGTGATAATGAGATTTTACAGTCAACTGACTTATCTTGACCAATAACATCAATTTCTTAACTCCCTGAAACGGAGATAAACAAATTATAGTTGGTTAAATTAACTGTCAAATTTCTACACTTCAGATTATACGAGATTATCCAATGACGTGGATAGTTCATTAGTGAAATGTTTGACTCGTTCTGTAGTGAGCTGAAATTTATAAAATTTAGATGTCCAGTTGTACGTGATTAGTTTCATATACTCAATCCATCCACACGATCACACAATTATGCAATTAGGCCCTCCCAAAGTCTGGTGCTTCTTGTCCCCATATTTGAGGTGATCTGATTGACTGTATTACATGCGACCAAATCATCTGACCACAATGCACCATATTTTATGAAGATGAAACAACCAATTTCATGCACCAGAAATGAGATAATGCAGAATCGTGGACCTCACTCAACACCTAATTTCCGAAAAATAAGTTAAACATAAATAGGATTAATCGAAAACTTTTGAACCGAGCTATACATTAGTGTTATCAATTGAGTCATACGTTGACTAAATTTTAAAATAAATAAGACGATTCGACTACCGACACTTACCTGAAATTTACATTTTCCACTTTTCAGCTGTTATAACATTAATATGTCACCTTGGAGAAGTCTATTCACTATACAGTATTACTTTTCGGTGTCTCTAAAGTCTTGCTGCTTCAGCATTTCAGTCACACAATCACTGTGACAATTATCATAATTTGGAAACATTTATCACAATCTAAGTTCCTTTCAAAGATCTACAACGAGCGAGAACAGCCACTTCATTATTCATCTAATCTACCGTTGACCTGTTTTATAGTCGAATTTAGACTTCAGTAGTGTCATGTCACTTATCTTAAAAGAGACTTCAAGGTGACTTTCATCATGAACTGAAGTCAGTAGAAGAATTACTGAAGATGTAAGAGCACAGGATAGCCGCATTTTCCCAGTTTGAAACAGACTCCCCAGAAGTAAAGCCACAACTAAGTGAGGGGTAGAAATAATAACTGACCTCTGCTGACCCTATACAACAGGCTACCTTAATTCAAAACCACAGTTTCACTTCTATACGATATTTTGGGTCAGTTATTAGATACAAATGAATCTGAATTTCGGGACTTTCGGTACACATTAGTAATATAACCTTAAGAAAACTGTTTCTCCTCCTCTTAATACGTGAACGTGTGTTCCTGACATGTGAAATCACAGGCTTTTTTGCCTATGTATTTTAGTCACGACAAAGCCATTTAGGACTGAATTATGTTTAGCGATAATTCACTATCAACCATAAAATCTTGTTCTAAAGTTGTAAATATACCCCACTGAGAGTAATGCAATATATATATGTTCAACTTAGAGGTTCGTGGGGATTTATTTGTTGATTTAAAGTTGGTATTCATCGTGAATTCAAATCAGTTGGGGAACCATTGGAAACCTGGAAGAAGTGGACAGCTGCTTCGTCTCAGTATGGAGCTTCTCAGCAGTGCACACTCATGACCCCACCAGGGACTAAACCAAGCACCTTCAGGTCCTGAGGCTAGCACGTTACCATTAAGTCACTGGGTCGGAATCCAATGGTCTATATTTCCTTCTTCTGTCAGTTCACGGTATAATCCGACCTCCATCCTCCTCCCAACTAGGATGAAAGAGGTGTCCAGTGCTCCCAGGTTTCCAATTTTTCTCCAACTGATATCAGTCCATGATGAATACCAACCTGAAATATATATATATATATATATATATATATATATATATATATACTGTATTGATACTACTATACTATACTATACTATACTATATTGATACAATTCCCCGTTGTTTACTGAACACAATTGACTGACCTCTACTGAAGATAAACAAAGGCTGATACCCTTTGTACACCAGGTGACTTTCATGAATGAGTAGCCCAATAGATAACGCTCTAGTTTTTGAAGCGATGGGTACTGGGTTCAAGTCTGAGTGGGGACATTGTCACCCACTGGGATACAGTTACATCCGGCTGACGAGTCTTAAATAGGACGTAACTTGCTATCTGGATCCTACTACTAGCCACCACCAAGGAAATCACATGTATATATGTTGTATGATTAAATCGTACTCATTTATGTTTTTTTTCCCTAACTAGCTAAATTCTACAAAGAGAATTCTAGACAGATTCAGTCAGAAAAGTGTAAAGTGTTTGCACACCACCTACTGAAGCCTAGTGATGCTCGGAACGTAGACGTTCGTAAAACTGGCTTTAATCAAGAACAGGAATTCACTACACAGTATACTGCATCAGATAGTTCAAAACATTCAGTGTTTAGCAGATATATAAAGACAAGACATGGAACAACGGTATGTTCAAGTAATATTGTAACACTATTGTAAACATTTTAATGAACTATTATGGTTTTGCACTTATAGTTTACCATGTAAAGAGGGTTTCATTTTAAGTAATCTGAAGGTTGACTGACGTATCCTGAATTATTAATTGAAAGTTTTCACACTTTGGTATCTTTTGCATATTGACTTTTGAACGAGAAAAAGCGGTAAGATGAATTTGGGCTTATATACAAGACTATGGTATGTACTCTGCACTGAACGTACAATTGACATTGAACTTTCTTCGATTCTCTCCTCTAGTGATCCTATACTTCAGAGGGATTATCCATTCAGATACTTAAATGAAGCATTGAAACAGTCTACTTAAGTGATGGAAAAGGTTAATAATTTGGGAGGAAGATGGTGTTCTCTGAGCTTCAGCATTTTATCATTGAGATCGCGCTATAACGCTAAATGGCAGAAGTAGGAAAATGTGAACCGTTGAATTCTGACCAAGTGGCTCGATGAGAACGTACTGGTAGTCGAGCCTGATGGTCAAAACAGATGTCAAGTACTCTTAAATTTCGAATGGTTCAATGGCTTTTACTCCATGATGAATATCAACTTGAAATCTTTGTTCTAATTAAAACAAAACTATATAGATTAAAGTGGTATTACTGACCCTTTTTCAGAAATAAACATTTTCTTTAAGAACTTTTTTCTTTCTTTTTTCATCCCATATACTGCAGTTAGCCTTTAATCATGCTGAAGTAACAGAAATACATGGAATGAAATTCCGTGATGGTATTATATATGTAGTTAAACAGTCAATTTACCGCCACAAGGAGATATTTTGAGTGTGATTAAACAAAACCCAAAAGCAAAGTAAGTAAATCATTCAGCACTTAGTGGTAATGTATATAATTTTGCTTTCATTTAACGAGAATATGTTGTATATTCATCGACTTGATATTTGACCAACAATTGGAATATCTGCATATCATTTAGTGTTGACGTTCGGTATGCGTTTATAGCTGACTACTTACTAGTCCATACAAAGTTAAAAACAGGTGAAATACCAAGCGGATGTTTTTATTTCAAAAGGAAGCAATCCTAAAGATGCTAAATGTTTGAAAGTCAACCAGTATGAAACTTTGAACGTAAATTTTGATCTCATCCGTAACGCTCATATTCAAACTTTCCGCTCATGTTGTTATAATCGACTGTTTAGTGGCTATCATGAGTGTAATCCAGGGCACACTTTTCGTCGGCTGGATGTATTTGCACTCCACTGAGACTCAAACTCAACACGCATTGCTTCAAACACTAAAGCGTTATCCACTAGGCCAGTAAGGGAATCATAGCCTCCTTTTGTGCAGCGGGTATCAGTTATTATTGTTTCTTGATACTTCTAATTCATAGCTGTTACGGGTGAAGTTATCATGTAAATTTGTATATTGTTGTTACGTCACTAATGGCTACTTGCAGGACTACATTAAGTGTACGAATGTCAGCTGAATCGTAACTAATCTGTTTACTCTTAGGTACTGACTAATACGCACCAATCAGATTTGCCGTCTAGGTACTTAGCAAAGTCGTATCACACCAGTGGTGTTACACTACCTAAGTTAGATTATTTAATGATTTCTAAATCACCAACTTCCAAAAACTGGTGACTCTCAGATGGTGTCACATAAGTACTGTGTTAACAAACTGGTCGCTTCAGTGACAATCAAAAATACAGAGTAGTTAAAGTTATCTAACGTACAAATAACTCAAAGCACTTTATTTTTTACACAAGAATTTCGTGAATAATACCCCTTGAATATAAATTCTTTTTAGAAGACACTGTTAAGTCAATACAACTCGAAATAACACGGCAAATTCAAGCAAAGCTCAACTGGTTGGTAGCAAAGCACTTTTTTAAAATTAAAATCAGAGTATAAAACAATAGAGTATACTACTGAGCCAAACAAACTGGTCTCACATAATACAAGCAATATGTAAATAGCCTGAGGTTTATAGGACTTTTATTTTTAAGGTTATATTCATCACGGACTAACATCATTCGGGAAACCATTGAAAACCTTGGAGCCCTGGACAGTAGGCACCCATGACCCCGTGACCAATCAGGTCAACCAGCCAGAAGTGAAGTGGATGCGTACTGCTTAGGAGTCCCATACTAGAACGAAACAGCTGTCCAGTGATCCCAGGCTTCCACTGATTCTCCAACTGATGCCACTGCATGATAAATACAAACCTAAAGTACGTAAACACTAAATTACGAATACAACTAGTTGATACTTTCTATCATAAAAAGCAAGAGAAAATTTGTTTACACTGGTAAAGTATGAGTGTAACGGGAAGTGAAGAGAGTATATATTGGAAATTAACTATCCATTAAGTTAGAAACGCTTAAAACCCATGTCATAGAAACAGAATGAATGAGGATTTAAGTTATGGAGGGCACGGAAAAGAAGTCTGTCTTCTCAGTGTATTAGAAGCCTTTGCATATGTACAACTAAAATCCTTATTTTTATGCGCAGAAAATACCTCACCTGATCCTTTCAGCATTCATAATCTAAGTTTTTAATTTTTCAACATTGTTGTCTAATTAATTTTCCATATAATTCATGTTTGTTTTCGATGATTCATTACCGTAGTGGCACTCTCAACTTGCTTAACTGATTCACTTATCCCAACACCATACCACCTAATCTATCCCCATACCTATCTTGCAGAAATCCTTTCCAAATACTAATAAACTGCACAGCTTTCATTTGGGGGTCACAAAAATGAGTTCTCCTCATTGAATATTGTCTTTTCACTTATATACAAATCAAAAGTTAATAATCATGAGAATCGAAAATTGTAACTCATTAGCTATATTATTAGTTGCTTAGTCGTAGCTAGCACAGAAATGCAAGACACATGTTTCATTCCATTCTGAAGCAATCATCTACGCTAATCTCTTTCCCAGAGCGACTGGAACCCGTCACATGTAGATAAAAACTCATCAGCAATGTGCAAATTATGTGAAATATATTGTATTCTTTTTTGTTCTCTTCTTAGAGAAATCTCTGCAAAATTAAGCGCAACCAATTTTCGTAAGGAATTTACCCAGCATGCACCGAATGTTCTATTTCTTGCACCAATTGATTTAGGCTGGAAGACAAGAGATTTAGAAAATGGTTATACAGAAGAACAAACTTATAAGGTAAGCACATAGCCAACCTTGAATTTAAAGTGTATATAATCACATTACGCCACAGTGATTTTTCTTTTAACTAACTGATTTGATAGAGTTTACCTCGGAAACGTGTTTCGTCCTAGTTCTAGACTCTTCAGCAGTGCGCATCCACTTTCCTGATCACCAAACCACCAATCGAAATACGTTATAGCACTCATTAGTGACCTCAAAATTTTAGTGAGAGGTCATGAACCCTAGATTCAGTCAAGTTGGGAGTGAGGACAGATTGACATTGATAACATTGAGAGGCACGATATCGTGAGTTCATAGAAGTAGAATCTAATGAACCGTCGAATTCAAATCTGGTGACTGACTGGTAACTTGCTAGCCACAAGATCTGATGATCCTGCGCTTTATTCATTTTTAGCCCAGACTGTTCACACCTGGCGAATACCTGGTATTTAATGGTTCTTTAACGACGAAAACTGCCTTGAAAGTAATTCATCTCTACAAATTCTAAAACATCAAATTCTACGCTGAGATGAGTATTGTTCATCACATGTGAATTACATTAATACGCATCATGCAACATAATATAGTGGACTTATTTCTAACTTTCTCACCCAATGACAGTTAACTTTCTACACTGGAAATATAAATAATATTGGGCGCCATTTAAACGAAATCAAACTTATCATATGATTTAGGTTAGCAAAACAATTTTCAGCTGTGAATGAACACAAATAATCAGCATTAAGTGAATACTCTTCTTTGTCTGTTATAGCTCTTTTTTTTTCTCAGAGTTGACAAATACGGTTTTCGTTCACTAAGTTCAACTAAGACTTGAAGTTGCTGTGAATTCGATTGCATTTGTAGTTCTGCCTTTACCTAAATTATAGAATTCTATGGATTTTGAAATGAAAGATGAAACACGCTCATCAATCTTGTAAACACTCATGCAGTAGGCAACGAGACACACGTATTGAAGGCTAGTGGTATTATCTGGCTGCCTAGACATCAGTAAGTTGAACGATGTTCGAACCCGAAATCCACTGGTTGAAAGTCACCTGTCTAAACCAATGAGTAACAGCTCCAATCTATGGATTTTAGTAGAAATATACAAATATGTCTTAGCGTGTAGGTTAATGGAAGATCAGTAGATATTTTTGTAATTACTAGTAAGCGATATTGAGCAGGAATATCAGTCAGGTCGCCCAACAGTAAAATAGTATTTATATTGGAAACAAAAAGTCAGTTTCTGCTTGGCGGTGGCTTGCAGTGGAATCCAGGACGTGCATGTTTTTGTGCTCCAGTTGCCAAGTGGATAACGCTTCAGCGTTTGAAGCTACGGCTGCTGTTTCTAGTTTCATAGGGGAACAACAATACCCACTGGGGTGCATATGCATCCAACTGACAAATCCCAAACGGGAAGAAATGTGCGTCTTGGATTCGATTGCTAGCCATTACCTAGCACATTATAACACAATTACTTAACAGTTAATATCGAGGCATCTCCATTGAAGCCCCCCATGTCAACAGCGGTTGATTAATTTCATCCAAAGCAACAAATGGAAATATAAAGTGCCAATATATAAAATTAGGAAAGTCAACAGTATACATTAATAAGAAATATGTTTCTTCGAAGGGTTCAGTTGATACTGATAACTAAGGAGAATTCCATATAGTACTGAGATCATGTCTTCTTAATGTTCCTTTGTCAATTTGGTCCCTAGTATTCAGGCAAAATATTTCTGACTCAGCGTGATGAGCTGAAAAGATTTCGAAGACTTGTAATTCACTTCTTCAGAATTTATCGTACATATGTGTGTCTGAGAAGAAATATTTTTACAGATTTCATCGAGAGATTTTCACACGCAAGAGAAATGTTGAAATATTTTCATGATATTTCATTAAAATTTATTACCGTTTGAAAATACAACCCTTATTCTTATTTTAAGCCTTTCCTCACTAAAAAGTGTAATCACATTGACCTTATAAGGTATGCATTAGTCTAGTAATAATAATAATATACTTTCATGCAAAACAAGTTGCATGAAAATAAACCAGTTAACAGGTATGATCACTTTGATGATATGAATTCATCGTTATGTACAATAACACGCGATACATTAGACACCATTATATAAGGCACATAAGAGATGAGTTTAAATAGAAAATGTTAATGTTTATTTTTATTATTTATTTGTCTCTTGGGTTCCTAGTGGAACATAGGGCTTCAGTAGCACGTCTCCATTCCTCTCTGTTCTCTGCAATCTTTTGAACCTGGCTCCACGACTGCCCACAGGCTCTCATTTCTTCCTCACACAATCTTCTCCATGTCAAACTCGCTTCGGACGCCCAACTCGCCGTCACCCATCTGGGTTCCACTCAAGTGCCTGAACTGGCGCGTGATGTCCTCGAATGGTCTTCTCAGTGCATGTCCAATCCATCTCCATTCCCTTCTACATATTTGTTGAGCGATAGGTTCTTGGTTGGTTCCTTCACAGAGTTCCTTGTTGCTTATTCTTTCTGGCCAACTGAGTTTCAGTAACCAGCGTAGGCAGTTGTTGATGAATGTGTGTAGTTCGTCTCACAACCATCATATAAAAGCAGTGACTTGACTGACATTAGTATTGAAAATACGGATCTTGTTCACGCACGCTTTATGCTGAGTGTAGTGCAGTGCAGAAGATCTCCACACTGGTTTCAGGTTGATGAACGCCTGTCTTGCTATCTTCCCGATCCTGGCTGCTTTGACGTCCTCATCTGTGCCTGTACCGCCTGCAGTTGAAACAATGCTACCTAGGTAGGTGAAAGAGGCTACTTCCTTAAAGTTTCTCCCGTTGATGGTGATTGCAGCTTGTTGTTGCTGGTGGTGGCGTTGGTTGGATATCTTCATCACCTCTGTCTTCTCTACGTTCACTTGAAGTCCCGTCTTCGCTTCCCTGTCTCTTCTGTCAGCTTGTTAGTTTTTGCCTGTAGATCTTCGAGTTTATGTGAGATTAGACACAAGTCACCAGCGAAATCCAAATGTTCTAGGATCTTTTCTCCGGTCCAGCATATCCCCCTCTTTTTGCTCCTCACTGAAAGTTTCCATCATTCTGGTGGATATTTGTATTGAAGATACGATTGGTTATTTAGACCTATTGTTAAATGTTATATGTGGTGTGATTCAGTAGGATAATGATCAGCACCATACTTATACAAGGAAATCAATTTCTGAAGGAGACAGTAATTAGTCAAATAAAGTTCTAACTGATCAGTTCATTTATCTGGCATCCTAATAATCGCAATTGTTAGCGTATAGCATGTTATCAAAACTTCATGAAGAATGCACAAGATTCAAGGTTACAGCTGTATCATCCACCCTTCCTTTAAGAATATTCACTGGTTTAAACAATGGCTGAATAATTCCTAATTTGAACTGAACTTGCTTTGCTCTATCGAACAATTATGTTGGTGTTTAGCTATTTCATTCTTTGTTGTCTGTCAAACATTGACATTGAGCGTAGAGAAGACAGAGGTGATGAAGATATGCAACCAACGCCACCACCAACAACAACAACAAGCATATGAATCGATTACCAATAGGAACGCTATAAGACTATGCCCGAACTGATCAGTCACTGATGTTCTCCATATATCTTTCAAGCATTTGTGGATCCTGTTCTAATCTGTTCAACTGGTGTGCTCGCATATCAGAAAACTTTGGGAGACTGTAGCTCGTAAATGAAGTTTAAGACTTTAAACTGGTCTTCAGTTAGTGATTTCAAATTGAAGTATTCACAGATGTGGTTAACTTTACCCAAACGCCTGTGAATATCATTATTTTTGTTCAGCACCAGCTTCATGAAATGGTAACGTATATTAAACAACCTGTGGTCACCAAACTTATGACCAAGTGTCCGCATGGTCTCATCGAATGTTCTATCACTAGGTTTCTGCGGTAGGAAAAAATTACAACACTTATCCAGTTCATCTACTCCCAACTTCCGAAGCAACAGTCTGACTCTCCAAGCACTGCCTCTCTTTGCTAAGTCTTCTCTGAACAGGTTTCCTTGTCTGCAAAACTATGTATTGAACGTTATGTCTGCATCTGGGTCACAGACAAATTCTGATTTGCTGCTTCTGGTGTTGTCTGGCTGGAGATGAATCGGCTGGGGATGACATCCATAAGCCAACAAGCAACTCCGCTTCTTTGTCCAAGCGTGGGTTGATTTCAAAATACAACCATCACAAATTGTCTATGACCGGTAATGCGACCAAGCAGTCTTTGAGCGATACGAACCTAACGCGCAAAGGAATGTATTCTATGCGCCAGTCAGAACGTCAACAACAATACCGCCAACATGCAAAGACAGGAAGAGAAGGTGAACGGTTGCAAAGAGCTCTTACTATCTTAACAATAGTTAAAACAGTAAAGAGCGATACCTAATATAAACATTCTAAACGACCTTAACAAACACTAAATTCACTGATAAGCTAAAACAGTTAACAACCAATAAGAGTCCAGCCTTCAGAAGTAGTAGGAAAAACAAAAGCTAGCAACGGCTCCAAGAGGGCGTGAAAACAATAGTTATAACGTTATTTTAAGGTTATAAGCAAATATCAGACAAACGTTAGGCGAAATTAGGGAGTATATAACACATCCTTAAATTTTCATATACATTCCGTATTTTAATATGCAAGAATATGTATCACAAATGAAAATCAAATTAGGCAATAAATTCATGTTATTCGTCTCAAACTATTATCGTGACTGTTTTCTATATTCATCCACAGAAATATTTTTATGAGACTGATTTTCCTTCTCTTTAGCTTTTACAATTACACACAATACCACATGAATTCTTTGGTGGTGATGATGGTTTTATTGAACGAGGAAGTGTTCTTGAAGTTGAATCACTTTTATCTTCAGATTCACAAGGAAATAAAGTGAAATTATTGATTAAACGTACTCCTGACGGTAACACCTTCATTGGTCATAAAGATCTTCAAGAAACATATTGGGTATGTCTAGTTCAGCCTTTTTAATTTCAGTTACGTGTTGTTGTGGAAGTAGTTTTTGATATTTAATTGTTCATGGCAAGAGATTTGATATAATTTTGTACAACATTTTCACCACTAGCTCATCCTGAAAGACAAGTAACTGAGTTCAGCCTTTACCATGTATGTTTCCCAGTTCACGTATGGAAACTGGTTCCAACAGTTATGTCAGACATACTATTAAGTATTGTGACCAGGAAACGATAAATGGACTTAGCATGGAGTTGTATTTTATCTCATCGGTGCATAGTGACCGAATGGTTGGCAAAACAAAAGTGTTCGATGTAACATTGTACCGTTCCATAGAATCTTTCTGATGCAACGTGGCGTCGACTCGAAAAAAATCCCTGAGGATATAACAGCTCTAAGAAACAATCTTATTTTTTACCTTTGTTGAGAAATATCAAATGTTTGCTTGAATTCTACCTAAATTTATCACAAACAGGAGTATTTTATTTACTACTGAGAAATTTGTTAACTCCATGTGGAAATTCCAGCTTAACTTCACAAACTGGCACTCTCTAGCCATCTATCCATAAGACTTTGAATAAACTTCGATTTTCATTTCTGTTTATAATTCGAGGTGCTAAATAAATCTCTTTCATTTTAGAAAAGTCCTTTTATTTATTAATAATCAAAATAGTCCCATTTGATAATGAAAATTATTGAATGACAATTTAGCAAAGAAAAGTTTCTTCTCAACGAATCATTTCCAAAAAGCTGTACATCGTGATCATAGTTACAACAATATAAATATATATATATATATATATATATATATATATATATATCCATCAACGGCGAATGGGTCAGTACAAGGTCATCAAAAACGGTGGATAAAGTCACGAGGTAATAACAGCTGGAAGGTCAAATGAAGGTCATTAAAAATTACCTTAAGGATTGTAGTAAATCAACACAAAAATTAACCATCTTCGAGAGATTATGACCGAGGCAAAATTAGAGATTGAAAATATCTTTTTTGAACACAAAGAATAGGCTTATAGTGCTGGGTTCCCAGAGCTTCTTCAGTGGCCAGGTGGCGAATACGCACTGGCTTTGAAGTATTCGCCTAAACTTGATACAGGATTTTTGAAGGAAGACTCTCGTGACCAGCGATAACTAAGTGCTCACGAATCCAGATGTTGACTACTTTACACGGTCATGAAGGATAGTGTTTAGAGATGTGTTTGGATACAACAGTACTAATAATACCAATAGTAATAATGATAATTTGGATGATGACAAACTACCGCAAATAGGAATGGAATAAAATGGGACATTACTGATAATTTACGTTAACTGCGATATTGCTTGTTTGCCTTTCTTCACGTCAATTTATCAATCATTATTTGCCATGGAGCCGCCAGCTGCACTTTTCGTCTATTGAATCTGTTGAGATTAGCCCTTATATGTAGGACCTCGGCAGTCAGTCTTTCTTCATATGACAGAACGCCTTATTGTAGATTTTTTTCAATGGGAAACAATCTTGTGGTCCATTTTTATCAAATTTAGTACAGTCAGTGATCGATTTTCCAATTTTGAATGTCTACTGAGGTTTTTGGAATATGTTTTAGATATTTTCGACATTCCTTGACCCTCACATTCACCTGCCTGGATATTCTCCACACATATACTATATCAAAATCTAAGCTATTTATTTCATCTTGGTAGTATTAACTGTTAACAAAGCTGAAATAACGAAATTTGCAGAATATGATGAATTCATTTTATTTCCTTACCGTTATTTCAACCTTTTACAGGCTAAAAACCATAGGACATACAGAGGCAGAAATGTAATCAACATACTTCATTTGTCAGGAGGAGGATGATGCATTGTTGAGAGATAATGAAAGAGTTGACATAGATTAAGGAAGTTCACGTGAAATAATTTGTTAAGATAAAAATCAGAGTTATCTAATGTTTATATAGATAGATTGTCATCTTCACTACATGTGGCCAATCAATTACAGAATAGAAAAAGGATTACGTAAGTGCGTTTGATGAGTTAATATGCGGTTAGTGTCAAGTTGGTCTGGGTTAAGTAGTAAACTTGTAGGAATGGATTGTGAAATTGGTTGTAACAAAGGATGAAAATATGAAATTTTGGAAAGGCTTATACTGAATGGCAAAGCGAGTTGAAGGCTAACAACTGCCTTTTTTGAAGTGCACAAGTTCGGTTTAATTCTTCTGATAGAAACCTCTTCTGCAAATTCTAGTAGATTAGCATGGTTTTGTTTGTTGATCATTTTAAATCCATCAGAGATCTCATCATCATGTCCTGTGCCAGTCAAACGATGAGTAATGGAAATTCTAAGACATTTTGGCTCCTTTAAGCTTAACTCACGAGATCTAGTCTCAGCGCTCATCTTTGTCCTTCTGATGAACGTTCTCTGATATGTACATGTGAAGTGATGAGCACAATTTGACATGGCATTGGCCGGAAACCTGTCAACTTGATTTTAATTTGCATACCAAGGGTGATGTGATTTATATTTTGTTTATCGTGTTCTATCGCTCCTATTGTTTTGTTTCCTATTGGTTTGATTAACCCCTATTTTGATTTTGCTCATAAATAATTCGACAAGTCCATGTACGATCAGCGTATCACGAAAGGCATTTCCAACAAACTGCAGATATTCATCAACAGCTGCTCACTCGATACTAAAGATCAGATGGCCAGAAAGAATAAACAACAAAGAACTGTGGGAACGAACTAACCAAGAACCTATCACCCAACAAATATGCAGAAGTGGAGATGGATTAGGCATACACTGAGAAGGCCAACTGGGGACATCAGGCACCAGGCCAGATCGTCCAGTGGAATCCAAAGGGGAAACGACGAGTTGGGCTCCCGAAGTGAGGGTGACATGGAGGAGATAGTGCGATGAAGAAATGAAAGCTTGTGGGGAGTCATGGAGCTAGGTTTAAAAGACTGCAGAGAAGAGAGTGGAATGAAGACGTGCTACTGAAGCCCTAATGTCCACCAGGAACGCAGCGGAAAAATAATAATAATATATAATGTACGATCAGACTGTTCGAAATATTTGGCTTTAATACACAGCATTGCCTAAGTAGTTTTCGTCTTCTCATTATGCTATATAAACTTATCAAGGCAACTGAATGCCTAAACGTCTTAACGATAACAAAATAATCATCAAAGTATGGATATCTGAGATAGTCTAACTGATAATCGTGAGGCTACTGACAAACTAGAATTCAGTAATCGTTAATCGACTTCCCAATTCCCTAAGTATATGTGCTGAAAGAAAAGGTTTAAAGCAAAAATAAACCTTCATTTTAATGTGCCTTATCAAACTAACTGTATGATTAAAATCAGTGTTCTATAACCAGCTTATTAAAACTTTAATCACATCTTAGTGTATTGGCATCAGATTGAAAGAGTTTGGTTATGATGACTTCTACAAGAGTATACATATATGGTATTATTTGTCTACTTATTGCCATGAAATGTTGTAATGTATCAGCTTTGTATCTCTTGCTTGTTAGGTGTCTACCGAATGTAACAGCGTAATTAAATTTTCCTTACTCTGATTACCAATAACTTAGAATCATTGTTTAACCTGTTATAAAAACCACTCTTATTATTGAAACAGTTATTCTAGAATTTTACTTCCCTTACTCCGATCTTAAACTAAATCGGAATAACAGATCTCTAATTATTATAACGAAACGTGTAGAGAGCGGTTTGACTACATAAAATGATGTAGTGGTTAGGCTTGCCTATCATAATGACCAAACAAGCTATGCTTGTAGGTCTAACTATGCCAAAAACTTCTACTGGACACAGGTAAGACAAAAAAACAGTTACCCTCATGGTAGTAATAGGTACACCAAGACAGGGGGTACTGAGAAAAAGGTCGTACTACTGGCCAGACTAGATGTGATAGCAATAAGATGTTTCTTGCAGATGACCATTAGTCCACGGTGATGCTGCCTTCCTGATGGAAAGCTAAAGGTCAGAAAATACTGGCTTCCAAAAAAAAACATTCCACCCCTCTTAACGGTCTTCTGGCTTTGGCAGTATTACTTTTCTAGCTGAATTCAAGACAAACCATATTAAACCCTGAAAATCCTTAAAGGCTGTGTAAAAGTAGCTTTAAATAGATATTTCGTCGGCTCTGCGATCACGCGAAATCAACCCTTTTTCTCATTTAAGCAACTTGTAGAAACAGGTTCTAGGGTGAGGACAGCCGGGAAGTACTAATTGCCGGCGTGCTTTCAGCAGTATGCAGTATGTCTCCTGCCTTGTCGCCACTTTTTGACACCAACATTAAGTTTTTAATAGCCTTCTCAACTTCCCATTCCTATACCATTGCCAAAGATCTAAGCCCGCAAATTAACATTCCTACTCTCCTAAAACCGAGCCCCTAGTTTCAAATTGGAACTTTCAGTGTCTAAGCCTTGTACCAAACTGGGCGATATATCTCACTTTCCAAAACTCTGAGATCTTGAGTCAAGGATATATACTGTTTCTGAGACACGTATTCACTAGACCTTGCCTGACCATAACAGTGAACCTTCAAAATTCACACAGTGACTAGCTCTTGTGGGTTCGCTGGTATAAGTATAGTATTAAGCTGTAGAGCAGAAATCCCACTCCTTGACTCGATACTAGTTGTCAGCCATCATTGTTCTGTTCTCCTGAATGGTTCTGTAAAAACTAGGAAAGGTGGTGAGACCGGCCGATGCTTATTTGCAGGCTGCCCCTGCGCGTCCTCTGACTGCAGTTTGGATGATGCAAAGGATGAATTTTACCAAAAGATGTCAATTTCTCTACACAAACCAAAACATTCTGATATATTTATAAAAACAGGTGACTGTAGCATTCAATTGGATAATCTGAGCTGGGCCAATGAGGAAGGCATTTTAGAGGTACCTGTGGAGTCATTTGCCAACGAACCAACAATGGTGAGTCTTTGTTGTAATTTTGCTCCTAAAATCACTTGTTTCTGACAGGCACTAACTTCAAGGATAAGGAAAAACACAATGTCATTTGGCATCAATCAACATCAAAGCAACGATGGACACAGACCGATCACATTGCTTTAAGCCACCGCTGAAGATGATTGGTGAAGGATTACCGCTCATTTTCGAGTGCCTAGTTTTACTGCAATCAAGAATTAATTCCAGCACGTGTAGTCTTAACGGAAATAGGAATGGGTCGGAATAATTTCAAGGAAGCGTAGCGACAGTCACCGAGCTTTTTGACCATTTATTTGTTCCGTATAGGAGGGGACGTAGAATACCTGAATGAGGTCGTCGAAAGGATTAAAACTAGTGACTGGTGTCTCTTGATGAAAATCGATCACAGGGATACAGACAGATACACTCTTTGTCATTTCTTTTAAATTTAGAATATTTTATACCTCTAATCTTTCTTGCTATCGTCCTTTGTCTACCTTAATGTTGCCTTTCAAACTGCTTGTTCTTTGCATATTACCATGAAGTGTGGAAAATTGGTCCAATATACTTGGCTGTGGGGTTACATGTTGGTTTGCCTGTCTGTCAAAATAGTAGAAACTCCAAGTGTACACTCATTACAACGAAAGTTAGAACTGTAATACCAAGCTTGACGGCATGTTTCAGGGGGTCACTTGTATTACTTTGCGCGAGTTAATGATTCTTTAAGTTAAGAAAAAGTGAATATTAACTTTATGTGTCTTTTAAAATAATCATTCATTTATTTGATCTATTCTTCTTTTTTATTTTTTTCAGTCCATGGTACTCGATTGGAATCGAATTGGCGAAGATGGGATTGTCTGGTTCATCGACTGGCCAATGAGATGTCCAGAACGCTTATGTTAATATTCACGTAGTAGTAGCTAGTAATTGAATAGCTTTTTAAAACTCTTTTTTGTTTGACTATTTCTAATAAATACAGAAAAAATTAGTTGAATTAATTTATAACTGGAATGAGTCTTTTATGCAATACATTTCTGTTACAATAAATGAAATGGATTTGGAAGGGTTCACTTATTATTATATGATGAATATTCGAGCAGTATCAGGGCCTCCACATTGATGCCCATCTCCCAATGGAGGTCGAGCAATTCGACCCTATATAGCAACAGGAAATTTCAAGTATCAATAATCACAACTGATACCCGTTGGACAAGTGGTGGCTCCCATATCCTGATGGCCTGGTGGAGAACGCCATCGCGTTTGCCATGATGTATGCTGAGTTCGAGTCTCAGTGGGAGCAACACTACTCATTGGGATGCAGGTACATCTAGCCGATAAGTCTCAAATATGACAAACCATGAGTACCGGATTCCACAGCTAGCCACCGTGTAGACTAGACATTGTTGCATTTAAGTTCCTATAGAAAATGCAACTGTTTATGACAGCTGTGTAGCAAAGCTATGGTTTCATTTCTTCCATAGGTCATTGTCATGGTGATGATGAAAGTAGAACTGACGTTTTTGGAACTCCAAATTATCCCATCACCCACAGATGATTTTCATTTCATATTTTAAAGCATAAGCCGTTAAATCATTTGGCTTGAGTCGCAACTGAGGACCATAGTAACGAATTATTTTCTATGAGACAATTAATCTGTTGGCAAACTTTATTTTTCCGGGAAGTTGGTTGGAAGTACGTTAGTCTAACAGTAATACTTTTAGCCCCTAAGCACTTAATCATCAGAGCCCTAAAAATGCTGAGCTGAGGAGTGTTACAAAGTAAAAAAAACCTATTTTCAGTTTGTCCTGAATATTTTCTTCGTCAAAAAACCATCTACCATTCCAATAGTGAACCATTAGCGGAAAGAATTTCTAATTTCACTTCTGAGAGTAGCGACTTCTTAGGCTTCCTACTGTGACAAAGATAGAAGTCAAATAAAACTTATGGGATAGCTGTTTGATTATTCCAATGTTGTCCCAAGTGCTGACTGAATAATGTCGATCATTTTGTAGTGTAGTCGCCAAACCAAGAGGTAGAGCATCATGGTGCATGTCAGCTGGTTTTAGATAGTTGAACGCAACTGGAAGGAAGCCATGCTCGGACTAGGATTCATTCCTGGTGGCATTCGTCAGCAAGGTGAATCCACAACAGCATGGGGACCGATATCCCCTTTGAGATTCAAACCCTAATGACCCAGCATTGCAGTTACCACTGGGCTATCCGCGCCGTGGCTGACCTTCTCTAAGACTGGATTACATACACTGACTGGCCACTAGAAAGGCTGAAGATACGCTTAGCTGATGAGTGTCAACAACCATGAAACTAATGTGAAGTGGGGCTCCCTGTCAATTGCCTCCCACCAACTAATACTGCATATATAAACTTTTTTCTATCACATTATCATAAAAGGCACGCTTGAAACCATATATCTTTAAAGACATTAAAATACAGCGTCTTTCTTCTAGAATTTACTGAAGAATAGTTAAATTTCTTTGACACACTGAAAAAAAAGAAAACAAGATTCTTTCGTAATAAACTCCAGTAAATGACATTTAGTATCACAACTTACAGTATCCTAGTATAGTTTGATAAAAGCCTTTAGCATTGGACTCGCTGTACCAACTAAGTAACTGCACAAATTCACAATACTTTAGATTGGAGACAAGCAGATTCCAAACATAACGCTCTCGGATGAAGGAATTTATCCACTTGACTTGACAGTTCAGTGAAACATCACTGGGATTCTAATGAATTGCATCAACTGAAGACATTACAACAACCTGTTGTGAATATAACAGGAAATAAACAACAGAAAGTATGAGTTTTAAAATGTACCAGTGATCAGTAATAAGTATTACCAGGTCAACGTTGTACAAATGTACCACTCAATGAAATACGATTTACACCAGTGATTTGCTTTTCGATGAGAATTTCGTCTCTGGATTCCAGTGTTTCATGCTTGTGAACACACTGGTGGACTTGTATGGGTGGGTCTTGTTTGGTCCCTATTGTCCGACACTTGATCAGCCTTACATAAAATAATATACGCCAACATCTAACTAATCAGTATCTTAACTACGTGTAAGTACTGATAACAAAAGGCAAATTGGAAAACACATTTCACGGTAAAAAGTACTCAGACTAACAGTTTATTTATTGGTCAGAGATAAAGAGGTTATATTGGGGGAGGAATGTTAACTTATCTGTCGATTAAAGGCTAAGCTACGAACTCTGAGCTAGATGCTACCAACCGGTACAAATAAGCCGGATGTCAGAGTGTGGATACCTATACGCCGGAACAAACTTAGGGAACCAAAGTCACTCGACGCCGTCGTAAGAGATTATTTAGCTGTTATTTATGCATTTTAGACTTTTGCTTATTTATTTTAAACCTAGTTTTATTTTGGTATCAGGAATGTTCAGTACAGATCATCCCCCCCCCCCACTAGAAGATTGCTGTGAAACCGACAACCTTCTACCTTAGAAGGCAACTATGAAGCAAAAACGCAACACCTTTCCACATTGGTGTTAAAGTAGGTGGCGTGTAGGTCTCCGGTGTCCCCGTAGACATGTCGCATAGGATTGTCTGTTCACTGTTCAGAAGTAGTAAAGGCTGTCTCCTCAGGGGAGTTGTGTTGAAGTTTTTCCATTTCATCGTCTGAATAGCTTAGTGCAGCAATCCCCTGTGTGTCAATCTTTTAAGGTAAAGTGGTGATACAAACACGACACAGTGCATCTGCTACGGGGTTGTTCACATCAGAAGTGTGCCGAAATTCTGAGCTGAATCGTGAAATGCAGTCCAGTTTTACGAGGCGAATATTTATGTGTGGTAGTGTGCAAGCCGTAAGTCAAGGGTTTGTGGTCGGTAGATATGAGAAAATCATGACCCTCCATAGAAATGAGGAAAGTGATTACCTGAGGCGTATGTGGTGAGCAGTTCTTGACCAAAAGTGCTGTCTCGCATTTCCTATGCGGATAGCTTCCAGGAGAAGAACGCTAGTGAAATCCGAGTGTGCTCCGAAAGTTACTGCGAAACAGCTCTAATGGCCATGTTACAGGCATCAACAGCAATGCTAGGAGGAAGGTCTACACCCTGGTGAATCAACATTGTGTCGCCTGCTATTGCCTTTTTAGTCTTGTGAGATGTTTTACACTTACCTTTCAACAGGTCGGTTATCGTGGTTAAAATGTGTATACACTGAGGGATAAAATGGCGATAGCTTCTAACCATTTCCAGGAATGTATGCAATGCTTTAAATGACGCTATTACCACAGAGTCTTGAACCTTCTGCACCTTTACAGATGGTGGGTGAATGCCATGCTCGCCGACTACGTAACCAAGGAGAGTCATTGAACGAACACGAAGCTGCCACTTTTTCAGGTCGACAGTAATGGAGTGTTTGAAAAGCCTTGCAAGTCTTGCTAATTGTGATGGTAATCCTTGTCTCTACCCGCCACAGGGATATCACCGAGGTAGGCATATACAAGATCTAAGTTGCACAAGACGTCGTGGACGAAAGGCTGGAAGGTCCGTGAGGCATGCGGAAAAATTCATCGAGGCGGAATGGCGTAATGACTTACGTCTTTGATATGTCATCTGGATGTAAGGGTATTTGATGGTAGGCGCCTGCCAGGTCAGGCTTTCTGAAGACCGTCTCATCTTGTAGAGTAGCAGTTAAGTCATATGTGCGAGACCGTTCGAGGGTTGAGCCGCCGATAGTCACCACAAGGCCGCCGTTCCATGTCATTTTTCCCCTGAAAAAAGTGGAAAGGAGAAGACCATGGGCTATTAGAGAGCCTAATGATACCCATTTCCAGCATGTGTTTGAACTCAGTCTTCAGGTAAACGCCGCAGTTTGGCGAAAACTGGTGGACCAGTTGTCACTATGGGACAAGAAACGTTGGGTGCTATGCAGGGTACGCCAGATGTGAGCTTGAAAGCTTCCGGAAATGACTAAGCAATGTAAGTATGAGGTAGGGGAGTATCAGAGTCAAAATACGCCGAGCGGACAGAGGGTGAGCTGATGACAATGCCGAAAACAGAGCATTCTGGGGCAGAATGGCTTGACTTGCAGTTACCTGTACCTTCCAGAAACCAACAGTGTGATAGAACCATGTCAACCACACCGGTGGTCACATCAGCAATGATGAAAATCCGCCGATACGTATGGCATGGTCGAAGGTTTAGGATGAGTGACTTGGTACTTATGTTGTGATGGGGGAACTATCAGTATCACGGAGTTTTGGAAAAGTTGGCCACAGTCACTTCTCTATGGTGGGCGGGAATGCGCTAATTTCCGCTTCAGTGTGTACCAGGAGGCGTATCCTCGAATGGCTATCAGCCACTTGGAGGAGGCGAATGGCCATGGGTTCGCCGGAAATTTAGTTTCCATCGGGCGCTGGCTTACATGTTTCCCAGCTTCTTGGAGTCAAAAGCATACGGTTTGGCGCATTGTCCCGCGTTGGCACCATAGCATTCTTGATGCTAGCAAGTCCCAGGTAGAGAGTTCTTTGGTTGCGGTCTAGTGCGTCTATGTCTCGTGCCTGATCGGGAAAGTGGTAGAGAAGAATTGTTGCGTGACAACTGACAATCGTTCTTCTCCCTGGGGATGTTGCAGAGCCCTCCACACACTTAATAAAATGAGCAATAGGGACGAAACTTAAAGAGCTACCTGATGGACATAACTCTAACTCAAGGCTTGAGCCAGTGGCCGAACCGATAGCTGCTCTCAGTCTATGTTGCTGTTGAGTAGTTTCTGTCGCTCTGTCCTCAGTCTCAGCTATTTCAACCGAAAGAGACTGATGGAAGGGTGCAGAATGCCTTGAATCGACTGTGGAAGGCTTTGGAGCCACAGTTGTCTGAGAGAAACGTCGTCTACTCTGAAATCGGAAACAAGTTGTGGAATCTGGCACAGCCTTCGCGTAAGCTTCCAGTTGCATCCCTTAACATAGCGAAAACGGTTCTGCACCTTTTAGCCAGTCAGACCTACACGTTTGATTGGGGTCTGTTGAAGACGGTCAAACTGCCTTGGAGCAATGCCATCAAGCACATCTGAGATCTGCTTGGTAGACAATTTGCGGTTCTTGGCGTCCACAAAGATCGGTATCATCCTCTTATGGAGTGTTATGCATTTTAAACCACATATTCAACTACGAAACAGCAGTGTTTGAACCATATTAGTAAGCTAACGGGTATCTTTAAAGAAATATTGACCTGTGTAGGGTAACATATCTATTTGATAGAAGTTCACTCCTTTTAATGTTGCGTGTTATAAATTAGCATAACGTTCCACCACGTAGGTCTTTGTTACCGTTAGCGCAACTAATTTCGAATAGCTGACCGTTCTGTCAAGATGTTTTACATCTTCCAAAGCTTTTCCTATCTAACGGACAACTGTCTCCCTATCTGCCGAAATAAAGGCTTGAGTCAGGATATACAGAATGTGTTCAGTATCAACTGTGGTGTCTGGTTTTTACATTGTAATTTAAAACTTTTTGCTTCTCCGGCCTTAAAGCTGTCCATTACTGATACACCTTCCGGCCGCACCTTTTGAACTTCTTTGATAATACGCTATCTGGAGTCTTCAGGGGCACGTTACCGATTTACATTTTTTGGGTGCTGGTGGAGCACAACGTTTTGTCAGACAAATAATGCGATAAGATAGTCGTGCTTAAATATACGTCACTGGAGTCGGAACTGGGTTCGTCATCGTGGCGGATCCACCTGCAGTTTGACCCCCCCCCCCCCCGGAGTATTTTAACGTGCTACATCTATGGATAACATAGCTGTTATATTTGGTTGATTATTCACGAACCATTTGGATATGCATGTTTGCAACATAGTGCCGAATGCATAGCGGTCAGCATACCAGTTTTGTACATTACTGCCGTTTGTTTCACCACCATTATTCTCATTCGGTTGATTATGTTTCGCAAAGTTACTCCAGTGTCTTTAGACAGTGGAAGTCGGACTTCCTTAGTTGTCGGATTCACAAATCCTATACGGATGTCTTCGTCTTCTTTTAAAGCTACCGACCGGTTTCGCTGGCTTTTTCCCTGACGACGTAGTTTTGGTCAATCGAATCACCTCACAAAGTGCAAAGCTTGGACCTACAGGTTCGATTCTTATGGACGACACAAAGGAACTCGTTCACCGTGTCTTTGAAGCTCAAACTCAATGCGTCATGATAGCTAATATCTCTGAAATTACAGCTGTGTCGTGGAATCTTCAGGAGCAGATCCCACAGATTCTTCCCAAGAGGCGTGTGATTCAGAAAAATCGAAAACCTGACAGTCACCGGCGATTGCCGTCGTCTGGGAACGTTGATGCTGCATTCATATATTCCTCTTAACAGACAAGATGAGAACACAGCCTGTGGCGGACTATGATGAAGTGATAAGTGTGTGCTCACCAATACCTGACAAAGAAACTATTCGAATAGAGAACCGGTACTGAAAGTAACAGAAAAACCATCTGGTCAACGGTTGGTACTAGAGTTTAAACTCTGGATTGGTTTTCCTCGTGACTCGTCTGCTGGATTTCTCAGTTGGGAATACGTAAAATCCTTTTGTCAATGCAGACTTCCTCCAGCGTCTTTATCTGTTGGTAGATGCAAGGAGTTGCAGACTCCTCATTTTCGAAAGTGACACTTTCATTTCTGCAGTGCCGATTGACTGCAACTCGACGGAACTTGCAGTCGTATCCTGAACAGATCCTGCGCCTCCTGAGATTCTGAAAGTGTGTGACACGTTAACACTACCCACATATACAAAAACCGGGCCACATTGTAATACCACTCATCATATTGCGACACACAGCTGACCGGATTCTAGGAATTTGCAAGGCTTAGGTCCTGCAAAGTGTCAAAGGGCAGAATAATGATTTGGTAAATTCGTAAAAACTAGTGTAATTCGTTCCCCCAAAGGCCGATTTCCACCACAACTTCATACGGTCCCAAAAAGTGTTGAAGAGAAGTGAAAGTGAAACTGTAGCAAACATTTCATGTTAATTTCGGTGATGTGTTAAACGTTGACCTTATAATCTGATGCCATTTTTGTCGTCCCGAAGTAAGACATCCTGTTCCCTCCCTTGTTGATTTGTTATCAACACAGCAACCCGGCTTGAACTCCACGTTCTCCCTATCTCCAGGTGCAAGCGCATCACAAGTGTGTGGGACAGTAGGAAAAGCAAGAGTATATCCGAAGTACATAAAGGTAGGAGTCGGAAACCAACTCAACTCTCTATGGGTCACAGTGCACTACAGGAATGTTACGGCACTGGTGGGATATATTTATAGAGCACCTGGTGCCCTTAACAATCATGAGATTACACTGAACACAGCTCTGGAACATGCATCCACTCTCCCAAATGATCATAAGATCATGTGTGATGACTTTAACCTACCTGAAATTAAGCGGGATTCGCTTGCTGGTCAAGTTAGGTATGACGACTCTTCCCATACGCTGGACATTTTTTGGATGGAAACAAATTGTTACTCCTACAAGAGGTGACAATGTACGGAACTTGATATCTCGCCACAACAAAGTTCCCACTTTGGCAAACGTAGGCTTCACATTCCCAGGAAGTGATCACGAAACGGTGTTATGCGCACTACCACCTCCTACAACTAGTAATTCAGTTGATACCTCCACTCCACACCAAACAGTACATAGAGACTACGGCAGGACGGGTTGGTAGCAGATGTGTCCACTGATTACGTGCGTCGACTGGGAATCGTACTTTACCACTACGGACTTCAAATTAGCCATTGATATGTTGTACTACAACTCTAAAACTTGTCTCGATACCATCGTTCCATTGAAAGGTTTCAAAAAAATACCACAAAATAACAAGTCATATATACCTCTCAATGCTTGTAGAAAGTTACACAAAGCCTCAACAAGATACTACAGACACCATGACGTCGATGCATTTCGGCTGATTCCCGGCATTCTTAACTCTATCTCGCACAACCATGATTTGCGTTTGAAGAATGAAGAGAGTCGTGCACTAGCTAGCTCATCTGGAGTATATTCTGCCTCAGCACTCCTTAAGAAGCGATTGAATTGCACAAGATATAACATTCCTCTTCTTATCCATGACACCAAAGGTTATAATAATCCAGTGGATATGTGCGAAATGTTTTTCGTATGATGCTGATACGGTCTGCACTATTAAAAGCTATTCTTCTCCACTGATGCCAGTAGATACAGCTGAACTCACATATTCCAATATTCACCAAGCCATTAGGAAGCTAAAATACTCTGGCGACGCTGAGACAGGGGGAGCATCATCACGTTTTTCAAAATTTGGTGGACCTGATATTCCATTATTATTACTTAAAATACTTCTTCTGTCCTCGGAATCTTTTACACACCCTGATGTATGGAAGATGTAGTCTATCCCACCTAGGTATAAACCTGGTTCAAAGACACCATCCAGCAACTACAGGTCAATAAATATTGCGTGTGTAGTTTCTAGAACTAAGGAGAAAGTTATTAAGGAAAGCGTTCTTCAGCTCATGCTTGGTGGCAACATCGTAACATCAAGTCACTCAAGGTCCTGTATAACTTGCCATCTTAATTTCTTTAACTTCATAACCACTGTGTGCAGTCGACATCCCTTAATCCTTGTACTCCACCCAGACATCTCAAAGGCATTCGACACACCTGATCACTTGCTGTTATGGGTAAGTTGATGTTTATGGGAATTGACTATCCACCGTTGGGATGCATTAAGTCTTCCTTCAGTAATCGCGCCCAAGTGGTGAAGGTAGATTCACACACTTCAAAACCTAGGCCGGTCACCCTTGGTATGGTTCAAGGTGGTGTATTAGGTCCTCACCTCTTTACTTTATACGTCAATGAGGTCTGCAGCTGCTTCACACACGGTAAACCATCCCTATTCGCCGGTGGCCTAAAAGCTGTATACACGTTCACCCGTGATGATTTATTCCACTTCTGAGCACTAATACGAAATGGGCCCGATATAATATCCGCAAGTTTGCTTCTTGGAAACTTCAGTTCCATATGAGCAAATGTGGCTGGATGTTTTGGTGCCCCATCAGTGGACATTCAGCTACGTCTTCAGTCTACGAAACTACTTGTTCTTAGAGATGTGTGACTTTAGACTGAGATATTCAAGGGGTCACACATCTTCTGCAAGTTGGCATCACAGACTCATAAATCTAGGACCATAATGGGTTACATGGCTCGTAACTTCTACCTCAAAAAAGTCAACTTGCTGCTCCATAAAACTTGCGTGAGTTCACTGTTAGAATATTGTCCATTTATACTGAGTGGTATCCGCACAAAAACAAACATAAAATAGAGGGTGTCCAAAGGTATTACCAGATTGCTACATTTCCGGGACGCGATTGCAAACAGAACCGCAGCCCCAGATGCAGAGCCCTAAGTCTAGAACCACTTTGGATGAGACAACCCAAAATTAGCCTGGCACTCTCCTCTAATGTCTTACATAAATTCACTTTTACAGCCAGTGGTGAGTTTCAGTTAGAACACAGCAGTTGACACGATCTGAACAAGCATGCCCATAGCAGAACAATGAAACCGTTTAAATCCTGCTTGCATGCAAACTTCTTCGCCGTCAAATTCTAGCAGTTGTGGAACAGCCTTCCTGCTGCAGTGAAGGCCTCCAAATTAACCTCTGAATTTGGTCGGTCACTAGTTAAATTCTTATCATCTGGCAACTTTTCCGAATACACTAACAGTATCCCTCACGACATTTCGTATAATAAGACATCTGCCACACCCACACTGACCTTTCTTTCGAAGCGTCTGGGAGACTTCCATAAATTGTGGCCTCAAACTAACGGCGCATTCTGCCCTACACGACGTAGAAATCAAAGACAGATGTTCTACACCACATGACAGCATGAAATTTATGTTCCTAAGTACTTATTACAGAAAGCTTGTTCAATGAACACCATAGCAAGGAAAGCTAGATATGGAGAAACATGAATATGGGTAACGCTCCCCTTGTCGGAATTCTCAGTTCTTCCTCTGCCCGGTGCTTTGTCTGTTTTTTCACGCTGTGTAAAAGCAATTCAGTTCCAAATGTTGGCTTGGTCATCATCGAGAATTGTTTACTTAAGGAACAGACCATGGCTGAAACTACCCTTCATGGGAGGTAACCGCTTTCGCGGCGTTCACTATACCTAACTACAACGAGCGGAAGTAGAAAATGATCACTGGACTACAACCTCATTATCATCAGAATTTAGGATTTACTTATTATAAAAGTGACCAGGAAAGACCAACACCTGCCTACCGTAAGGCTGCCACGACCCGTAAAAGCGGCAAACAAAATGTCCTGGAGGCCCACTTGCAGTATCCAAACAAGTCTATTGCTTTTGCATGCCTGAGTCGGAAAAGTGAAGATATTTGGCTCTCGGTGGTAATGTTCATCAGGATTATAAACCTCTGGTGTGGAAGAGGATCAACATGCATGGAGTATACGCTCCTGGAATCATCAGTGAAGTACAATAAGTAAACAGTTCATGCGTACATTAACTCAAAAACTTTTCGTTATTATCCCAAGCAAAAAGTACAAACTGTTACAATGAAAACATTAGCTCAGGCTTTATTTTTTTCCAGGCAATACACCTAGTGTCGAGGTAAAAACCTGGTTTCTTCCTAACGTGAAGGCAACACTTCCACTTGTCCAACCAGCAGATGTTCGCTGGGATGTTCCACTATATGAACATGCAGCACCTATATCTCCTATTGACGCTAGGTGGGGATTGAGACTACCTTCCACGAAGACACACGCAATTTATATAGAAACTTTTTCATACCTGTAAAAATGATGTGTGCCTTTATATTCAGGAATAAACATTATGTTGTTATTACTTTTGGATCACCTAGAGCATTATTTTCAAATATTTCTGGTCCTATTTTTCGCAGCATGCACCTCAGCTCATGCATATTGTCATGTGTAAATCTCCTAAGTATAGCCTCCTTATTTTGACATTCAAAGGTACTTTTGTGGCTTGCTATGTACTTTGGCAGAACACGTACAATACAGCGATCTGAGCTTAGCAGCGGTGTATACTTCCGAGTTTCACACGTTCCAGGTCCATTAACAAGGACAGAGACTAATGTGGCATCAAAACGAGTTGAGAAACTGATTACGTTAACGTGGCCAAGAGAATGCAGGAAGCTGCAGTCAGAAGTTAAAATCACCGCATACGAATTTTTGCATACTTATTCTGCTGGGGTGTTTTATGATACAAACATGAAGCACTTATTTCCTCTGCCGACAGAATGGGCCAGGATCGAGATGGTCTGACACAAAGATATGTGTGATTTATACAGTATCTTATTCATACCTGTAAAAATGGTGCGTGCCTGTATATTCAGGAACAAATATTATTCTTACCATCGGACAGTGAAAGAGACTGCCGGAGTAGCAGATTCTATGATTTGTCAGAAAATCCGGAACCAGCAGCAATGTGAACATCGGCGATGTAAATTGGTTTGACTTCGTCTAAGTGTTTGGGTGGCACTTGACAGTGGTACAGTCTACGTTGTCATTAGAATTGGTGAAATATATATAATCTGACGAACACTTCTGGATATTGGGAAAGTTAGCTGCGCCTCCACCATACTTTTTCGTTGAACTACACCGATCCTGACAGAACAATTTGTATTCGTTTAATGAAACTAAATTGTTATCATGTGGGTTGTGCAACCAAGTTTCCTGAAATGTCTCTGCACAAACGTTATTTTAGGTATTAGGACATGGACGACATTGTAAATGCACCCGAAGTAAATGCTGGCCGGGCTTCCCAGTAACTTTCTTCAGCTTGAGCTTAGCATTTTGTGCAGTGTCATTTGACGTGGCTTGGTTTACTCAAAGCGCGCTGCCTCCCAATATGATACTCCTTCCTAATTACATTAACCTCATTTATAGCGGTGGCTTGGTAGCTTTTTGGAAGTTCGCTTGAGTACTCGATTCGATTAGAGGTCAACATCCAACATCAGTAGTGCGAGTAGAGGAAACTTGCAGTTTTTGAGCTCTCGCTTCTAGGTCTTGAGGCTTGGTTCCTTTTTTTGGCCGCACTCTTCAACGGTCACAGAAGTCTCTGCATTTTTCTGCCTATAGCTTTGGAAGTATTCCTTGTCTATTTGAATGTGTTTTATTTTGCAAATTGTGACTTGGTTTGTTTAGAGGGGGGGCAACGAAGCTGCTGATAAGGTCAATCGACCGTTTGCAATTCCTGTTGTTGTGGGCACCTGCAAGTAAGTGTTACTTGAATAATGATAAAAACGGGGTGAGTGGGGCATGAGAAAGAGGGAGGTGAAAAGTACTTTTGAAAAGATAAATGTGACCGGTAACAATACAGAGGAGAGGTGCATCTTACTGCAAATACTAGGGCTGGGAGATACAAGAGGAATGCAGGGATGGAAGGACGTATCATCGGTTGCTACTAACAAATGTTCGTGGTAAGCCATTTGCGCTCACATACTCATCCTGTAGTCTTTTGAAGGAGATGATCGATGTAGCTGTGGCCACTTCTTTCGGCAGCGTGTTCCATAGGGCACATACTCTGTGGGAGGGGAAGTTAGATCTCATGCTAGTCTTTGCCCTGTGGTGTGGTATGCGAGTGGGGTTCCCACGGGAATGTCGGTTTTGGACCAATAGTGCTGTCCTTTTTGGGTGGCCCACTTGGTGGAGGTGATATCTGAACCGAATAAAACAAACCAAAAGGGAGCCAACTTGACACAGTATGCGGGAACGGAATACTAACACTGTACTGATGGAGTTCCTGAGCTGGATCTGGTTTCGCTGCACGGTCGGTTGGACGAGACTACAGGCCCCCCAAATAGCAAAGCGGGGCAAAACCGAAAATTACTGCAAGTAATTTCCACGGTGTTGACCATGGGGTAAGACCAGATCCTAGTAGCTGGCGACTCCAACACCCCAAATCTCAGCCTAGGGCGAGGCAACGCGGATCGTGGCCCGTAGTCTGATCATAACCTTCTAGACCTCATCCGGGTGGCTAGGACACACGAAAAGATTGTCGATGATGCCCATGGAGGGCTAGAGGATAAATTACTTGAATCGGATCATCCGCCAACCAGTGAACATCCATTAGCTGAAGACGTCCGGGTTCAAGCCCCTCTTGAAGGCAGAAGCCACTCCATGGTAGTCTTCAATCTGGTAACCAGACAACAACTACCGTGGAAGGGATCTCGCCTCCCCCCTGTTACAGCGAGGCAAACTATAAGGGTGCGAACTGATATCTTTCGATAGCTCCATGGCCGGTAGATTGCCACTTCTTATCGGTTGAACAGCACTGGGGACTGGTAAGAGACACCAATAAGGTGGCGATTCCTGAAACCGTCACTTTGATGGCTGCACCACCTGGTGGCGCCAAGAAAGCTTCCAAAAGAGTAGACCTTGCGCCCCTGACTTCCTAACTCCCATGACCACTGGACTGCATGCCGGGATTTCAGGGTTGCAATTCCAATTCTCCCCTACGTTGATGACGACAAGTTATGGAGGGCAGTAACGTGCGAAACAGAATCGAATGCACTACAGGATGACCCCGAAATACCCCAGGAGTGGGCGAAAAATAAGGATTTGGTGTTTAGCCTGCATAAATGCTGGTCCACGTTTTTCCAAGCTGCCGATCCACATAAAGTAACCTACTCTCTTTGATGCCACAACTTTCTCATAACACTGCAAAGAAAGGCCTGGTTTCGATGGCTAAGAAGGTGGATAGAAGTCTCAAATACGAAGGAGGCACTTCAAAAGCATACGCTGTTAAACACTTTGTGCGCAGACAACCGGGTGCCTTCACCCTGAAGCTCTTTCTGAAATCTTATAGGACCCACACGCAACCCCACTTCTAGGTCCATAACATCTCCCCACCACACTTGAAAAGAGTCGCGAACTTGTCCGAGAAAGTTCAGAGGTGGGGCACAAACATGGTAGTAGGGAAGCACCAAAAACCGTACGATGATGGACTGAAGGACGCGGGCCTGCACTCTCTTAGCTACCAACGATTACAATATGATTTCATAGTGGCTTAAAAGACACCAAATGACCCAAGCCACTCGAACAGGAGAATACTTTCAAGTGACCACCACGGCGATCCCGTGAAGACCCTGGGGGGATTGCCTACCAAGGGTCAAAAACCCGTGTTTGTCTACGCTTCTTTCTTCGAGTCTACAAGCGCTTAAGTGCTTTACCATCAGAAATAGTCCTTGTCAGGGTTGTCAGCAGTTTCAGGAAAAAAGTAAGCAGTCACGCTTAGCTAGTTGGAATGCGAACTGAACCGAAGAGACCAACTGCTGTCTCACCATTCCAACGGTGTTACCTCTACACCAATCCCCTCTCCACTCTGAATCATTCAAGCCCCTTCCACCCCTCCAACTCACTATGATTTAACCCCACTCAGCTAAGTTCTGTATAATTTTGAACCTCCCTCGTCTTACTTGGGTGTAGGTAGATTGCCCCTCCATTTGACTTTTCTTGGTCTTTTACTTACACGCATTTGTCCTCCTAGATTGTCTTATTATCTAGATAATGTAATTAGAAGACGTAGATTATGTGAAAAATGTGATGTATTAGCGCCATACATTTAGAACAATCTGATCACACATTTACTTGTTAAGGCATTATGTATGAAAACTGGAAGCGGGGGAAAGATAAATATGACACAAAGGAATTCAATAATAAGAAAGACAATGAGAGGAATAAAAAATAAGATACGAAGACAATCTTGGTAATACGATAAAATGGGCATTACCAAGGCAGGCTTAATGTAAGGACAAACTGTTTTCGCACATACAGTGAGGGGTTAAATTTATTTATGGCTAGCGCCTCAACGAACTTAAGTATACGCCCCTGGCAGTTTTTGTACAAAATTGTAAAGGCTGTTTTGATATCAATCCTATGACTCTTATCAAAGATATGTTTTGCAATGGATGATGATGGTTGTCTGCCGTCTGCGCTTATCATTGTTTGTGAATCAAACTGCTTTCGTGGCCATTTTGGAACATGTTCTCCTACCCTAATTTGCATGTCATGCTTGGTCCTCCCTATTTATGTTTGTCCATACATACATGTAAATTTATAAACGCGGTGGGATGTGACACAGTCGTTTATACAGCGTTGAGGTCTAGGCAGCAGCTGGTGTTTGGTCTGTTTAACTATAATAAGCTTAGCTGCATAGTATGTTTTGCTAACAGCAGACCTTAACCTTCGTTTTAATATAGTGCTGCTAGATTCTCCTCCTCCGAGGGTGACATGGAGGAGGTCGTACGAGGAGGAAATGAGAGCTTCTGGGCTGTCGTGGAACCAGGTTCAAAAGATCTCAGTGAACAGAGGTCACTGGAGACGTGCTACCAAAGCCCTATGTTCCACTAGGAACCCAAGGGACTAATAATAATAATAAATAGATTCTCCTCTGTATGGTGACGCGACGTAAACGCATTTCTTCGAAACACAGTACAGATTAGGTTTGAATCCCAGCTGATTTTTGCAGCAGTTTATGAACTTCAATGAATATCCATTCTCCACTAATGTTTACTTTAGTATTTTGATATCATCATCCATTGAGTCCTCCGTACAAATACGCTGGATTCTTTTAAATAGACAAGTTACCCAACCCCGCTTGTATCGGGTTGGACAAAGCTATGGAAACTTAAATACTGACCTGTCCATGTGGGTTTCCTGTAGATCGACCGTTTTATTGAACCATCATTTCTACTACTTAGGAGTATATCCAAGGATGGCGGACGGCTTTCCTTCTCTTCTTCACTTGTCAGGCTTATGTTATTTTGTACGTTGTTAAGTCTTTCTTATCATTATTCCAACCTCGCTCTTACAGCAGGTCGGAACAAATTTCTGGCAACTCGACATTTGAAGAACAAAACTGCATCGCACTCCCAAGCAAACTAATCAACACCTAACCAACTGCTGGGTATACCAGAGCTACTTCAGACGAGTGGCTGGATCCAGCACGTCAGAATTCACCAATGACCCGGAATCGTTCCACGAGACCTAGATGATAGAGCAAAAAATCAACTGGTTAACACAAGTCCATTAAACAGATATTGGGCAAGATTGACGTTGATCGGTGAAGACGCGGTACATCAACTGAGGAACTGCACTGTCTCCTGATGCATTCAAAAGGGGTTTTATAGCTCATTTGGAGTCCTTTGGTCCGAGTGAACCTTTAGGATTTGTCCTGGTGCGAACTTGACAGACGCAAAGACCAATCACTGATTATTCGCTCTTGTTATTTACCCACGAGTAGGAGACCAAGGGAGAACACGATAGCGTAGTCGGATGGAATGGTATATTTGGATGGTTGTGCCAAAATACCGATACGTTTCAACTAACTGCCTAGAGAGTCGAATACGAGCGGTGCAACGTAACACGACAGCGTGCCGAATGGCGAGGATGCTAGACCGGTGCCTTCAGCTTAGCGAGTCCAGTTAAACTATCAATTTATTTATTATTAGTCCCTTGGGTTCCTAGTGGAACATAGGGCTTCAGTAGCACGCCTCCAGTGACCTCTGTTCTCTGAGATCTTTTGAACCTGGTTCCACGACAGCCCACAAGCTTTCATTTCTTCCTCGCACGACCTCCTCCATGTCACCCTCGGACGTCCAACTCGTCGCTTCCCATGGGGATTCCACTCGAGCAAATGGCCTGACGCGTGATGTCCTCAGTCGGCCTTCTCAGTGCATGGCCAATCCATCTCCACTTCTTCCTGCATATTTGTTGCGTGATAGGTTCTTGGTTGGTTCGTTCCCAGAGCTCCTTGTTGCTTATTCTTTCTGGCCATCTGATCTTCAGTAGCGAGCGTAAGCAGTTGTTGATGAATGTCTGTAGTTTATTGGAAATACCTTTCGTGACGCGCCAAGTCTCTGAGCCATACAAGAGCACTGACTTGACGTTGGTGTTGAAAATCCGTATCTTGTTCCGCATGCTGAGTGCAGGAGATCTCCACACTGGTTTCAGGCTAATGAACGCCTGTCTTGCTTTTCTGATTCTGACTTTGACATCCTCGTCCGTCCCGCCTGTAGTTGAAACAGTGCTTCCTAGATAAGTGAAGGAGGTTACTTCCTTCAAGTTTCTCCCGTTGACGGTGATTGGAGTTTGTTGTTGTTGTTGATGGTGGTGGTGCGGTATCTTCATCACTTCTGTCTTCTCTATATTCACCTGAAGTCCCGTCTTAGCTGCCTCTTCTATCAACTTGTTAGTTTTTGCCTGCAGATCTTCAAGTTTGTGTGACATTAGGCATAGGTCATCGGCGAAATCCAAGTCTTCTAGGTTCTTTTCCGTGGTCCAGCGTATCCCCCTCTTCTCGCTGCCCACTGTTTGCTGCATGATCCAGTCCACCACAATAAGGAATATCATGGGGGATAGTAGGCAACCTTGTTTCACTCCTGTCTTCACTTCAAAGGCATCACTGAGCTTCCCATTGTGGATTACTTGGCATGTGGCATCTTCATATAGTTGTTGAATGAGGCGGATAAAGGTTTGCGGTACTCCGTAGTATTGAAGCAGTTTCCAAATTACTTCTCGGTCGACGCTGTCAAAGGCCTTCTCAAAGTCGATGAAGTTGAGGTATAGAGCTGATTGCCATTCTACGCTCTGTTCTATGATGATGCGAAGCGTTGCAATTTGGTCAGCACATGATTTGTACTTCCTGAAGCCTGCCTGTTCCGGTCGCAGTTTTGAATCCAGTGCGTCTTTAAGCCTCTCCAGGATGATGCGGCTTAATATTTTACTTGGGGTGGATAGGAGAGTGATTCCTCGCCAGTTCTTGCAAGCACTGAGGTCTCCCTTCTTCGGCAGTTTGACAAGGTAACCCTTCTTCCAATCGTCAGGTACCTTCTCTTCCCTCCACACCTTCTGCAATAGTGGTGTGAGCATGTCCGCTGTTGTCTCTGCATCTGTTCTCAGTGCTTCTGGCGGTATTCCATCTGGTCCTGCTGCTTTCCCGCATTTCAGTAGCTTTATGGCGTTCAGGACTTCCATTTTCGTTGGGGGATTTATGTTCACTTGTAATTCAGCGGCTGCAGGTGGTATTTCTGGACGAAGTGCAGGTGGTGGTCGATTCAAGAGCTTCTTGAAGTGGTCGGCCCATCGTTTCCTCTGTTTCTCTTCTTTTGTAATTAAATTTCCTTCTTCATCTTTTATTGGTTTCATCTGTGTTGGTCTCTTCCCTGATAGCAACCTGGTTATTTGATACAATGTCGTCAGGTCTCTCTTACCTGCAGCCTGTTCTGCTTCACTTGCCAGTGTTTCGTAGAAGTGTCTTTTGTCTTTGCGTGCACTCTTCTTCACTTCTTTGTCCAGTGTTTTATACATTGTGCTCAGTTCCTCTTGTCGTTGAGCATCCTTGCACTGGTTTATCTTCTGCTTCACCATCCTCCTCTCCTCTATCAGCTTCCAGGTATCCGTCGAGATCCATTCCTTGTCTTCCTCCTTCTTCCTTCCTAATACTGTTGTGCAGGTTTCTTTCCACATAGCTTTCAAAGACTTCCAGTGTTCTTCTACACAGGTTTCTTCAGGGATGTCCCTCGACGTCTCCCATTTTGTCTTGATGGCTGCTTTGAAGATCTCCTTTGTAGTTTCATCCTTCAGTTTCCGAGTGTTGTACTTGAATTGAGGTCTATCACCAGCTTCCTTGAAGGCTTTTAACTTGATTTCGAAGGTTCCTTGCACTAGATAGTGGTCTGAACCTACATCTGCTCCTCTTCTTGACCTTGTGTTAAGTAGACTGCGTCTCCATTTTCTTGAGATTGAGATAAAGTCGATTTGGTTTTTAGTGTGTCCATCTGGTGAAATCCATGTCGCTTTGTGGATATCCTTGTGCCTGAACACACTGCCTCCAATCACCAAATCGTTGAATGCACAGAATTCTGCAAACAATTCTCCATTCTCATTCATTTCACCTAGCGCCTCTCGACCCATGGTTAGTTCTCTTCCCGTGTTGTCCCCTCCCAGTTTGGCATTCATGTCGCCCATTAGAATTTTGATATCGCCAACTGACGTCTTGTCCAGTGTTGACTGAAGTTGTCTGTAGAATTCCTCCTTTTTCTCTTGCTCTGCATTATTTGTAGGTGCATAACATTGTATGATTGTGACCTTTCTTCCTTTTGAGTTGAATCTTGCTGACATGATCCTGGAGGAGATTGGTTCCCACTGCATGAGAGCCTTCGATGCTCTTGAGGACATCATGATAGCCACTCCCTCAGTGTGCTCGTGGTTGGCGTCTGGGTGACCGGAGTAGATTATTGATTCTCCAGTTGACAGTTTGGAGAGTCCACTCCCATTCCATCTGCTTTCGCAAATCCCAAGCACTTCGATGTTATACCTTCTCATCTCCTTTGCAATCTGGGCTGCCTTACTGGGTTCAAACATCGTGCGGACATTCCATGTCCCCACGTTTACTTTCGCTTTCATCGAGAGAAGACACATCGGCCAATTGGCTTCCCGAAGGCTTTCACCAACTGGCGTCATTTCGCCTCTCCGATTCCAGCGGGGAATAAGTTTGTTTTCATTTTTATATTTTGTTTGTGCTTTGAAGTTTCTTTAGCGGTTAGATTTGTTTTACGGGGTAGGGTTGCTAGCCCTATGCCCAACCTTCCCTCTTTACCCGGGCTTAGGACCGGCTAGTAACTAGTAAACTAGTTAACCAGGCGAGGTTAGTTAAACTTGATAGTTAAACTATCAAGGTCAGCATCAATGTCGAAAGTCGTCAAACCCTAAGCTATTAATTTTGGGGAAGTGTATGACGCTACAGATCACTCCCCCCCTAGTGGGTTCGTGAGGACCCTAAGACGATACCAGCCGGAAGTAAAAACCCAGTGGTTTCTCCACTGGTAAAACTCTCCGATGGGCTCACTGCGTGAGGTGGCCCCTGGTTGTCTGAACCTTATTCTAGGGTGTCGTGGCGATTAAATAAATAAAATACAATAAATGAAATTGTACGTCGGTCGCGGTCATCTGTTCCTTTCGACGTTCCGTCCAGTGCTCGTTGCACCTGGAATATAAATAAAAGTCTTTAATACCACGAAAACGTTGCGTAAAAATGGGAATTATTTATATATAAACATATCGAAAAATAAAAATTTACGCTTATCTTCGCCGTTTTTTTTAGTTTTATTACATGGTAATAAAAATTGATATAAAAAGGCAAAGTGTACGAGGGTTGTGCACTGCCGGTAAATAAGAAAAATAGTGCCTCGAAAAAAAAGTATGGTTGGCACACACATAGCTAAGTTGAATATGACTTCAGATACTCTGGGAACCTGACGGTTCGACCTGATCGTGTTTTTTGTTGCGCCGCTGGTTGTTGCAGCTGTGCATTACCAGGCACATCGTCGAGAATTTCGATAATTGAGTCATCCGTCGGTCGGATGTAGCGAGCTGAAACGTCACTTACAATGGGGTTGCCTTCGAAATAAGCTGGTTTCAAACGGTCGATACTGACAGTATCTTCACGTCCGTCTCGCTCAATTATATAGAATTTCTCATGTCGCTTAATCACTTTGAACGGCCCGTCGTAGGGTGGTTCAAGTGGTCGACGAACAGCGTCGTGGCGAACAAACACGTGTGATGTCTTCTGTAAACTGGGGTGGACGAAAACATCAGTCGTTTGCGGTCTAATCGGAGAAGGCCTAACTGAACGCATTGCGTTTGTAAGCCTAGTCACGTAAGATGCCCTGTCGGAAACATGTTTGAAAGTTGAAGGGGAAACAAACTCACCTGGTAGGCGAAGAGTGGTCCCATAGACGAGTTCTGCAGGGGTGCATCCAGCATCAACTTTCAACGCGTTACGAATACCTAGTAGGACTAGAGGCAGAGCCTCGGTCCACTGAGGTATGTTTGTAGCTGAAAGGGAAGCTTTCAGCTGTCGATGGAAACGCTCTACCATGCCATTTGCTTGTGGATGGTAGGCTGTCGTTCGGAACCGAGTGCAACCTAAAAGTGCCGTTAGAGCGTGAAATAATCCACACTCGAATTGGCGCCCACGGTCGGTTGTGACGTAAGATGGACATCCGAAGTTCGCGATCCATCTTTCGACGAAAACACGAGCAACTGTTTCAGCGGTAATGTCCTCAATAGATACTGCTTCCGGCCATCGTGTGAAACGATCAAAGCAGGTGAAAAGGTAGGTACATCCAATAGATTATCGTAGTGGTCCTACAATATCTATATGGACGTGGTCGAAACGCATGTCTGGGGCTAGAAAACAGCCTAAAGGGCTTTTCGTGTGTCGCGTGACTTTACACTTTTGACAAGCTAAGCACGACTGAGCCCACTCCTTAACGCCTTTGTTCATCCCAGGCCAGCAGAAACGTTGTGCGATAAGCCTAATGGTGGCTCGTACACCTGGATGAGAGAGTTTGTGCAACGTATTGAAGACGTTGCGTCGACAACTCTTCGGAACTATTGGGCGTGGTTGACTAGCAGAGACATCGCACAAAATTGCATCCTTGTCTGATCCAACAGGACAAAGTCGCAGTTTGAGAGTTGTGGACGACAACTCATGATGCAGCTCAAGGTCTTCCTTTTGACGCCGAGCTAGTTCAACGAGATCAATACCCTCGATATAGTTTATCGAAGCTATTCGAGATAGTGCGTCGGCTGCGGAGTTGTTTGCTCCAGAAATGTGGCGGATGTCTGACGTGAACTGGGAAATGTAATCCAGCTGTCGCGACTCACGAGGGGAGTATTTGTCAGACGCCGAGCTGAGGGAAAAGGTTAACGGTTTGTGGTCTGTGAAAATAATGAAATCACGACCTTCCACAGAATGTCGAAAATGGCGTACAGAACAGTACATGGCTAGGAGTTCCCTACCAAATGTACTGTATCTTGTTTCCGCGTCTTGCAGCCGCCTCGAGAAAAAGGCTAACGGTTGCCACTGGTTGTCAGTCAACTGTTGCAAAACTGCTCCAATTGCTGAATCAGATGCATCAACAGCAATACTCAAAGGAGCATTGGGGTCATGATGCATAAGCATGGTTGCGTTCGAAATGGCTTCCTTGACTTTAGAGAAAGCAAGTCTAGCCGCGTTGTCCAGAGACACGAACTTCGCAGTTCCTCGAAGTAGATCTGTGAGTGGTCTCATGACAGAGGCACAGTTAGGGATAAACCTTCGGTAATAACTTACCAGGCCATTGAAAGTGCGGAGATGTTTCACAGTGGTCGGCTCTGGATAGTTTGTGATAGCCGCCACTTTATCTCTCAATGGGCGTATACCTTTGTTGTCAATGGTATGCCCAAGGAAGCTGAGTGATTCAACTCCTATTTCACACTTCTGTAAGTTAACTGTGATGCCATGTTTTTTAAGTCTTTCGAATGCGAGGTCCAAATGTTTAAGGTGTGTTTCCTTATCTGGACTCGCAATTAGACAGTCATCGATGTAGACATGAACAAAATTCAGACCACGGAAGACATCGTCCATAAAGCGTTGGAATGTTTGTGCTGCATTCCGAAGACCAAAAGGCATGCGCAGGAATTCAAACAGGCCAAAAGGAGTAATAATGGCTGTTTTCGCGATATCTTCTGCTGCCATAGGTATCTGGTTGTACGCTTTGACCAAGTCGATTTTCGAGAAAATGTTCATGCCGCATAAGGTTGCGGTCAAGTCGTAAACGTGAGGTATAGGGTAGCAGTCCGGAGTTGTTTTGGCGTTAAGCCTTCGGTAATCACCGGTCGGACGCCAGTCGTTGCTATCCTTTTTGGGAACCATGTGCAATGGCGATGCCCAAGGACTGTTTGACGGTCTGATAATGCCCAGTTCGAGCATATGGTCGAATTCATTTTTCGCCGTTTGCAGCTTATCGGGGGCTAAACGGTGCGCTTTGGATGCCACAGGTGGACCTGTGGTTGTGACGTGATGCATAACATTGCTGGTTATGCACGGAAGAGTGTGCTTCGGTTGCTGTAACTCTGGATATTTCTCCAGAACTGCCTGGTAGGACGCGTCGCCTGATTGTTTAGTCCTAACGATGGCTAAACTCGGACCTACATAGGTGGTGCCGCCAATGGATAACTTTGTGTTGTTATCTATCAGTCGTCGACGGCGAGCATCTACGAGTAGATCGTAATGGTTTAGCAAATCTATGCCAATGATTGGCATAGAGACGTCAGCCAGGAGGAAGATCCAGTGGATAGGTTTGCGTAAACCTAAGTTGAGGTAGGCATACCGTCTCCCGAATGTCGCGATTGCCTTGCCGTTGGCTGCTTGAAGATTGAAGGATGGGTCGAGATGACGCTCCTTTGTCGTTGCTGGAAGAACGCTAACTTCTGCGCCGGTGTCGACGAGGTAGCGGACTTTCGTTTTAATGTCGGTGACGTAGAGCAAACGGCTTTTTCCGCCGGCTACGGTTGCCGTGAGCACGTGCCGGCGTGACCGTTTCCCGAGTTTGTGTCCTTCTTAAAACGGCATGGTTTACGACATTTTCTGGCTTCATCCCCGTAAGTGTTATGAAACCAGCACCATTCAGGGTTTTCCACCCTGTTGGGTTTCGTTTTAGGGCTACCACGCGACTTGCTGCGATGCGCCAAGGTGCGTTTCTGTGAAGTGCTACGTGATCTAGGACTTCGAGATCGTAGCAACCGTTTCACAGAGTTGCACAACTTGGTCACCTCTGAATCCTGGCGCTCTGGTTTGTCGCAGATAGAATATACGTTGGAGACGGGTCTGCTGGATATCTCCAGTATTTTATCTGCTGAGGCTGCCAGGTCGTCGAGTGGGACTGACTGGAGTGTCACCAACACGGTTTGCACCGGTTGTGGTAGTTTCGAGAGAAATAGTTCTCGGAAGAAACCATCGTCAAATGTTCGTGCACCGATTACTTCTCGCATGCGTGCGAGGACTTCAGTAGCTGAGTGGCTGCCTAGCTCGATGTTACGAAGCAATTCGTCTAGACGTTGGCGATCTGTGAGATCGCTTTTCTTCAAGAGTGCGGCCTTTAGAAGTGCATAAGGGTCACTTACTTCAGGATTAAACATGTTTGCTGTAACATACCTGTTTAATTCTCGCGGTAGTGACCGTATGACAGCAAGAAATCGAGAATGAGGATCTGAGACACCCTGTTCTCGAAAATCGGCCTCGGCATACAGAAACCATGTTTCTGCATTGTCTGGCCAATATGGCACGAGTTGGATCGTGTTCGAGGTCGGCTTAATACGAATAAGCTTGGGAGTGTGGTCGGACATGAGAAAGTGTAGTAAATGGATATATAAATGTTATCGAAATGAAAACAATAAACAAATATAAAATGGAACAGGCTCACCAATTCAATACTTGTTATTGGTCGGGATATGTAATCACGTCGGGCTCACCAATTTAGGATTTGTCCTGGTGCGAACTTGACAGACGCAAAGACCAATCACTAATTATTCGAACTTGTTATATACCCACGAATACGAGACCAAGGAAGAACACGATAGCGTAGTCGGATGGAATAGTATATTTGGATGGTTATGCCAAAATACCGATGCGTTCCAACTAACTGGCTAGAGAGTCGAATACGAGCAATGCAACGTAACACGACAGCGTGCCAAATGGCGAGGATGCTTGACCGGGTGCCTTCAGCTTAGCGAGTCCAGTTAAACTATCAAGGTCAGCATCAATGTCGAAAGTCGTCAAACCCTAAGCTATTAATTTTGGGGGAGTGTGTGACGCTACAAACCTCTACAAAGACCGCCCGTTCTCTTACGAGCCATGAATAGAAAAACCAAATGCATCAAGCTACTTAACTAATTTGATTGAGTGGTTATTTCTGTTCTTCTAGGTTTCTTTGATCCAGGAAAGAATGAACATCCTAAATATAGAGAGCATTCCACTAAGGTAGACATAGAAACCAAGGAACCATTGTTCGCTTTTTTACAACTTGAAGTCTGAAGATTGTATTTGGAGTTTGAACCTCAAGACCTAGAAGTGAGTGCTCAAAAACTACAAGTTTCTTCTGCTCATCTTATTCACATTGAGTGTTGGATTTGCTGACTTCGTATTTCTCGAGGTTTTTCGATGCGCTGGAAACAAAAGCCACATTTAACCTTGACATCATGGTCCGATTTCATTTCGTTTAGGGTTGTATACTCCTGTTATCATCACTGTCTAAGTTTGTTGTGCTACTTGAAAGTCTACTTGATAATCAATTCCTGCACTTGGTAGTAACAATAACCTGTAGCTTGGGATCTCAAAAAAAAGTCTTTTGGCTTACTATTTTATTTTCTTTTATTTCCGAAACGCCCATAATTCAGACACATATCCTTTTGTTGCACTAAATTCAGGAACTTCAATCAAAACTAGATAGAATTATTTTATAGGCGTACAAAATGACTCATCAAGCTGTAGCTCGTCCACTTTCTTTCTGGATAATCATAAATTATCCCATCGCACGATCGCTAAGAATTGTAAATATAAGCAGTAAATTCCGCTTACAGCGTCATCCTGTAAATAATACAGTCTCACTGTGCCATTTCAGATAAGCAGTCTAATATGGATTTACATCCTACGTGGTACCACAATGCCCAAGTTTTACTCTTGAATTCTCGTTGCAGTTCAGTTTGCTTCTTTGTGACAGAAGCGCTTTTGAATATTTATGACAACATTGGTTCTTAGTTGCGAACTCTAGGCTATTCTACACGTTAAGAAAAGTTTTTTGCTTACACTTCAAAACAATATTGTTTTGGAGTATCGATATTAAATAATTCGTACATCAAGAGAAGCCACATTTTGTGAAATATTTGTAAGAAAGGTAAGAATTATTGTGAATGTTTAGAAAGTTGCTGGAAGTAGTGAAATATTGTAGTCAGTTTAGGGAATAACAACAAATCACTGGGTGAGATTAAGGCTCAATATATGATAAACTTGTTCTGAAATTATATGTGCTAGAGTGATTTTTAAATGAAATATAGATCTTTTGGTTTGACTAGACCTGACCTATAATCACCGTTGTCTATACTAAGACCCAGATACAAATGTTCAAAACTTTGAATTTCCTATACTCACATGGTTGATATTGAATGTTAGCAGGCATTTTCTTGTAGGAATGCATGAAATTTGAGAAAATAGTCGCCAAGGCCCAAGTGGTTCACAGTATTGAGTTTATACAGATACAGTGGTTACTGAGAATGTATGCCCACTGGGAATACCAGCATCAGTGGCTTGAAGATGCGTTACGCGTATCATCTCAACGACTTCCATACCGCTTGTTGTTTACCAACACTCGGACTGGGGAGAAAAAGCGGAGTAGTCAGGGTACGAAGTGGTACTTGGATTCAGGATAGTTGTATCAATTTATCATCTCTTGGTGCATCACAACTACCTGGATGGGGTCCGAAAGACCCAAATGTACCACTAATTTAAAATTACTGCTTGTTAATATAAGCAGTGGGGGAACTGTATGTTTCCTGAGTACAGAACGGGAAGTAGTAAAAAGGAGACTGTTGTGAAAGACTGAATTTATGACTTGACATCAGTCTAGCTGTGGATACACAACCTGTTATTAACATATGTTACTCAACCTTAGTTACATAAGTTCCTCACTTTCTAACATTTAAGCTCCAAGATGCATGACAACATAGCCCGATGGACTCTGCCGTGGCTGACAAGCTCAGCTGCAGATCACTGCTGTCCCCCAAATGCCCTCTTATGCGCTCAAAGTCTCTACCAGGGAAGTCTTATTCACTGCCTTCACTTGGAGGTGTTCCCACTAAAGTGAAAGGGCGGAAGCAAATATCTGGTACTTAGTACCGGGTTCGTGAATACTGAGGGTCCACCTAGGGAAGTTGGATAACCCTGATTCCAAATCAGTGATGCATATGAATTCCATATTCCGAAAGAAATGAATGGTGTATGAGCTTCTTTTGGTCACCGGCAACCGTGGGAATACAGCTACTGATGTTTCCCCACTGCCTTGTGGATTAAGCTCAGGGTTTGGTCCCCTAAGACAACCACCTGCTTTGGTTTTGGCACCCGGACAGTATCTCACACTTCACATAAAATATTTAAATACAATGTACAATGAAGATTTTGAAGCGCTCACCCAACTTTTTTGGAAATATTCAAGCCTTCCGCACTGCAAACACTATAACTAATTGTTCAATTTATTGTTACTACATTTTGTTAATGTTCGTGTGTATAAACCTTAATTTTTACCATTATCACTTTCGCTTGTATTAATCTTCACTTAACTCAGCTGTTATCCAGTCCATTATCTGACACAGCTATCCTAAAAACTCGCCACCAACGTTCGCACCTTGATGCAGATCGGACAACAGAGAGGTTTGACTAGGACTCTGAAAAGCCTCACTATTGATGTATACTGCATCTCATAGACCCGCATACAAGATTCCAGTTAAATGCCTCGAATAAGTTCCCCATTTGTTGGCTGGAAAAATGTTTCATGTATACTTATGCGGGAACCCTGTGGCATCGGAAACCGCCTTCGCTGGTCTCGGTGTCGAACTTAGTGCTGGAATCAGAGCTGCACGTTTTGACCGCATCCCCATCAACAGTCATCTGCATGCTGTTAGGCTAGAAAATTCATCTCGAGAAAGAAGTAACCGCCAAGAAAAACAGTATCTCTTTGTCATTCCTGCCTATTCCCCTACAGATTTCAGCACTTGCAAGACGCCATGAAAATAGCGAGTAAAGCTGCTCGCAGCTTGAAAGAACGTCCCGCTAGTAAGCACTAGATCTCTGTGAGCTCCCTGTAACTTCTCGACGCCCGGCGGATAGCTAGTTATAATTTGCGTAAGAGGCTTACCCAAAAGACTGCACAGTGCTTACGCAAGGACTATAAGGCTTGGTAGTCAGAACATGTGAGATAGAAGCAGCTGCTTCATTAAGCAATAGTCAGAGCTGTTTCAGCTCATCCAAGCCACTGACAGCAACAACTCTGGTGTCGGTGAGATGGTTTGTGAGGTATATGGTATGCCGATAAACATTCTTCACAGACGCCAGAAATGCTGGACGGAGCACTTCAAAAAGCAGTTTAGCTGGTCTATTGCCCCGACATCCTCAGTTTTGGTGTGTCTTGCTGCATGGTCAGTTAACACTGACCCACCTAACGAAGCGGAGGTCTATAAGGAACTCCAAGTTCTGAAACACCACAAGGCACCCAGTTCAGACAACTTACCCACGGTTCTTTTTAAGAACAGATGAACATTACGTAGACCCTTTTTAAAGATAAACATAATCATTGCCTCATTACAGAGTGTTAAAACACAGTCTGCTATACCTCCTAAAATTAATCTAATCAGTTCCTTGACCGAGCCAGGTGGTTGTCTTAGGGGACTAAACCCTGAGCTTAATCCACAAGGCAGTGGGGAAACATCAGTAGCTGTATTCCCACGGTTGCCGGTGACCAAAAGAAGCTCATACACCATTCATTTCTTTCGGAATATGGAATTCATATGCATCACTGATTTGGAATCAGGGTTATCCAACTTCCCTAGGTGGACCCTCAGTATTCACGAACCCGGTACTAAGCACCAGATATTTGCTTCCGCCCTTTCACTTTAGTGGGAACACCTCCAAGTGAAGGCAGTGAATAAGACTTCCCTGGTAGAGGCTTTGAATGCTTACACGGGCGTTTGGAGGTGCATCTCTAATCCTTTCGACGTACGAAACGCGTTTTCCAGCCATTTGGGCTTCCAAAGGTTCCCAACCTCAACAACTGACATCCGTATTCTGCGTCATACTCTACTTGTGGCTTCCAAATTATCGACATGGGGGTCCCACGACACACGGCCTATGCTACGCAAAAAACGGCGGTCGAACACCTGGTCCCCCCTCATATCCTTCATCTTCAATGGTCATATTTCACAGCCATAAAGTGGAGCAGTGAAAAACACTGGACAGTTTATGCAGTCACTAATAGGTGAGTGAATATCGTGCCAGCATCGTAATGGTGTAAATTTGCAAAGGTCAAACTACCGTTTTACGTCCATACCGAAATTTCGTCGGTCGCTGACCCACCAGCGAATTAAGTGAAGTGGCCAACGTGCACAACCATATAAACTGCCTACTGTTAGACAAGGCACTAGCGAAGACCAGTCCTTGAGTGACGACTTGCATTTGAGTGATGAGAAACGCATTCAAAACATACCCTCTAAACCACTGATTAACTTACCTCATTTACTTTGCTCCCATACAATCCAGTTTGTCTTTCAGAGTATAAATTCAAAATGTTATGTTCCAGGTTGTCGGTATAAAGCTGACCTCTCTAACAGAAGTCAATAGAGTGGGTCGGAACATGTAACCTAATGATTCGAATTTGAGTGTCTGTTTGAAAAAGTAGGGGTTATTTTTCTCTTCCTCTTGAGTATTTTATCAGTAAACTTTGGGTAAAACTCAATTGCAGTGACCATTGTCTTTGTTGCATATGGAATAATTGATTTCAACTCAATTTGTGAAGTAGATGCTGGTGTTGGCAACAAACCTGCTGATGAAAGGATCATGGTCAGGTTCCAGACGAAATGAAATTGTTCTCATTCTGATTTACAACTTTTCCAATTCAAATGAAGCACAAATTGTATTTTTAAATTCCTCTTTATAATTTATTTCGCTAATTTACCGGGAAATAGTTGTTTTTTAAATGTTTTATTTCACCATATTAGGACTTTTTGTCATCACTTCAGGCATATTATCCTTCAGATCTTTTTATTGTTGTTTCTTTTACTTCAGCATCTTACATCATTTGTTGATTGTTAATATGTCAAATGATGATTGTAATTTCGATGATATTCAAAGCTTGGAGATGGAATTCCTCAATTCCATGTTTGAAGGCACTCCAAATCATTCTTTGTTGAAGTATGATAAGGTATCACGTTGTGGATCTTTTATATTTCATCCTCACTTCCCGCAACCTATCGAATTAGTTGGACCAAAAACAAAAATGAAGCTAAGAAATGATTTCACCATCGAGTCTGCACCAGATGAGACAAATAAATACCGCTACATTCTACAGTATTTACCTATAATTACTTTAACTTTTATTCTGCCATCAAGTTACCCTGGACTTATTCCTAATGTATCAATACCGAAATTCTCTTTGTCATCTATTTGGTTGCCTATTAGTATACTTAGTGAATTGGAAAGAAAACTAACCGAAATAGCTAATGATAATCTGGGTGAAATAACTCTTTCTTCGTGTATAGAGTTTCTTCAAAATGAATTCTTCCACTTCTTGATTAACAAAGTCGATGAAAATCATGAATCCAACACATTTGACCTTTTCAAATTCTATGCATATTACACAACAGAAATGAAGTTTCCTATTCAAGATTGTTGTGATTTTTTGCTTTCCAATAATGATGACCGATTGGATGTTGAATTTAACGAGTCTCTAATTGAATGTCCTGTGTGTTTTGACACTAAGAAAGGCAATCGATTTGTCCGTTTTATGAAGTGTAAATGTGTTATATGTCGAGACTGTACAGTTGAGTGTTTTAAGATTGCAGTAAAAGAATCATTATTTAATGGAGCGTTATCATGCCTGAATTGTAATGAAGAAGTTAGTCACTCAGAAGTAAGTCTTTTACAAAGTTTGTCTTTGAAACAATATTTTAGCTTCGTCTATTATTGTATTTCAATGAGTAGGTTTGTTTTCAGCGAATTCATCTTCTGCAACTGAACAAATGCATTTAAATATAACTTGCACATAAAATGTCAATATTTGTTAATCAATAGTTGTGACTTGCAGAAAGTACTTCAGTTTTTCAGCCAATATCACCCTTCCACCAACTTTACAATAGAGATGAAATTACACTCAAAGATACCATTGATCAACGTGTTCTCAACAAGAAAAGATGATGAGACGCTTAAAAGATCCATTTATCAAAAATCTGCGTGGAATAGACAAATGACAAACGCGATTCTCATCAACTAAGAATTAGATTTAATCCATTCCCTTTCCTCTCAAATCTGGAAGATCACATCATTATTTATTATTATTTGTTTCATATTGAAACTCCATTTTAGTCTGTTTATTAAAAATACAATACGGTGAAACAGTATCACTTACTAGATAACGTTTCAGACATCATTTATTGTCCATATTCATATCAGGCAACTAGCTCCACAACTTCGAGACAGAGTTTACATGGTTCTAATCTCCTCTCCTTCTTCGTGATGACAAGGGTAGTACAATTTTCCATATATTTTGGATAGGTGCAGAATCATTTCCATTACTGAATGTATTTGGTGTTGGTTTGATAAACAAAGACCCGGTTATCAATCTCTCCCTCCAACCAAGTTAGTTTTTAACGCTGTCGCTCTATCCCACCCTACTGTGTGATTGTGTGCAGAGCTACAGCCAAGCTTTTCTCTAAATTTCTTATCTTATTAGGATCTACTAATCTTGATTTAGCTAAGTTTTTGTGATCTGTTATTCTAATTGACCCTAGTCGGCTACTCTGACCTTTGTATTTGACCTCGCAATCATTGCAAGGGATTTGGTAAACCAGATTATTTTGCTTGATTGCATTGATAGGATCTTTTAACCTACAAAGCTTGTTTCTAAGAGAGTTTATTGACTTAAATGCCACTTTAATCCCAACCTTATTGAGAATCCTTCGTAATGCTCCTGAGGTGTCTTCCTCGTATGGTAACACAGCGGAGGCTTTGAATTCTCTCTCAACCCTGTCAGCATTAGTAGTAGAATGATTATTAATAACACCTGTATTACTACTACTACTGCTAATATTTTTCTTTCGATTTCTTGTGAATTTATTTATAGGCTTAGGTGGGTAGTTACTAGGACGCAGGGTGTTCTTGGTGTGTCTAATTTATTTGTCTTAGATTTTCTGGCATATGAGTAAGCTTTTCACCTTGTCACTTAGGCATTTAACTAAAGAGGAAGAGATTGATGACCGAATCTTTGTCGAATCAACACACAATAGAAATGATTCTGCACCTGTCCCAGACATATGAGAAATCCTACTACCCTTGTCACGAAGGAGAGGAAATTAAAACGACACAGAACGCCTCAAAGTTTTGGAGTTACCTGATATGAATATGGACAATAAATTATGTCCAAAACATTATCTAGTAAATTATACTGTTTCACTAAGTGACATACCTAGTAAACAGAGTAAAATGGAATTAAAATCTACCACAGTTCCCAAGTTTTACTCCTATAATAATGATACGGACTGATGATTGAAGATAAAATGAAAAAATATGGACTGTGGCCGGACTCGAAGCAGCGACGACCGGGTTTCCGGCCCGATGCTCTACCAACTCAGCTACAAAGTCCTACTGCTGACCAGATTTTCATTTCAATCACCAGAGGTTTTGCCCGACTACTGCGTGAATTCATGAAGCCTTACTGCCGCTTCATCGTATTTACACTGGCTGCGTGGTCAGGGCTTCTCATCCCAATCGAAATGTAATTGAATTAGAGAGGGGGAGCATCACATTGATTATCATTTGACTATCTGAGACAGTCGTAGTTTGGCAGACTATTATTTATACTGGGTGATGATGAAAGTGAAATGAAAATGTGAACCACGGCCGTAGCTTAGTTGGTAGATCATCGGGCCAGAAACCCGGTTTTCGCTGGTTCCAATCCAGCTGGGGTCCAAATTTTCATTTCACCTTCAATCATCACCCAATATAAATACTAGTCTGCCGAACCACGGCTATCTCAGATAGTCAAAAAGATAATTTTATGATAATATTTCATATTGAGTTAATGCGAGTATAATATTAGTCTTTATAGATTGCATGGCTGAAAGACAGCAGTACAATAAATGGAAGATAAAAGAATTTTAGAAAATCAACACATTCTTACAGGCACTTAAATTATCTGTCTACTCATCCTTTGACCACTAAACTAATAGTCGCACAAAATCTGATCAGCGACGCTAAGCGTCTTCTTACAACATAAGAGGATAAAGTCAGTTTTACCGTACAGTGGAAGCAAATAACTATCCCAAAGATTTCATAAAATGATTTTTTCTAGACGAAATTAAGGATGCACTGAAGCTCTCTCCGAAGAAATGGGTAAACACAATAATAATCCCATATCATAAGGAGATATCGGAAGAAATGAAAAGGATTCTCAACAAACATGACATAAGAGTTTACTTTCATGCAACAAATACCCTACGCTCTAGCTGTATGCAAGTTAAAGATGTAGTACCGAAAGAAAATCAACAGACCTGCGCTTATAAAGCCAAATGCGCAGATTCTAACGCAGTATATGTGTGGGCGACAGCTAAGCAAGTAAATGTAAGAGTGAATGAGCATAGAGTATGCCTAAACTAGATTCCGAAAACCTCAGCAGAGGTTAGGAAGCTAGAAAACAAATCGGAAATCACTCTACATCCCCATAGAAATCGGCCACAAAATTGACTTAGACGGAACCAAGGTTCTACAAAAAGGTTTTCCGTCATACCAAAAGACATTGACAGTCAAAGCCCTACGTATATGAGTAAATACAGATAGTTTGAACAGACGAGATAGATTATAGTTCATTGCCTCTTGGGACTTGTTGGTAAGTAGGAAGAGTGACTCTACTAGTTACCTTCAACACCAGTCTCATCTTCATTATCTCTGCATCATCTACAACAACATACAATATGGAATGATTTGATTCATTGTTATCATTATCGTCATCTCCGTCATTATTACCATTCATCTCCTCTGTTTCCCGATAAATCAATGAAACGTTCGTGAATACTATTCAGTCACATACACCAACTGAAGTGACATACACATCCACCTCATATACCCTATTGTATTATAAAACTGATACCAGGTGATGATTGAAGATGGAATGAAAATTTGGACCGCGGTGGGATTCGAACCAGCGATCAACGGGTTATAAAATTACCGAATGACTGTTATACGAACTTTTATGTCTCCTATTTACAATCAAGGAGAATGATGAGTAACAACACACACTAGGCATACAACAAGAGACATACAATTTGACACTGATTGATTAGTTATCATATTCTAGAAAGACAATGACTATAAAAAGAGGGTTGGACAAGGAGGTTAAATACACGTCTTTGAATTCATTTATATCAATTTTTATGTTTTAATTGTTGATGATTTCCCTGAAAAAGCTCGGACCAGACTTCCGTACGAAACAATGTCGAAATTATTTTATTTCAAATACACTGTGACTTAAACAAATACAAACTTTACCTCGTATTTCTAAGTTCGATGTTTATTGTGCACTCGTACTTTGTATTGTTCAGTGTGTTACCCCCTACAAATCTGGATTGCATGCAAAGATAATCGTCGATGCATATAGAGTTTCATTTAATCTTCTTTTGTAAAGGGCTGTTGCATTCTTGTTCGCAACTATGAGTAATTCGGTTCAGGTGCAGTCAATAATGTCTTATTTCTACTTCATAAAATCTATGGTCTAGCGTAAATGTACATGTGTGACAGAAAACAGTGGATAGGTATTTTTGTTCCTAGTTTGGTGATTAGTAGTACATACCCGTTGTTAGGTTAATGCAGTTACAAACCTCTTCATTTGTATGTTGTGAATTAAGAAGGAAAAAAATCTTTAATGCTTGCTCCTGCTGTCCTATAAAAGACGACGGTAATACACAACACTTGTATATGGATCTGTGGATTATATGATCCTTCACAAATAGGGGGAAATGAACTCACTCAAGTTAACTTAAAGCAATCAGTGATGAAAAGAATATGAAGGGTGGATCATGGCATAAAAAAGCAATACTTTTGTAAACTTCAGGATCAAAATCTGACTTGGTAGAGTTGAATATGTTGAGCATAAGGTAAATGGATTATAAATGAAATATATTTGTAAAATCCCAATGAAGTAGAAAAGTAAATTGCTGACGTTTCGTGACTTCATAGAAATCGCTTCTTCAGACAATAAAACCTGTACAAGTTATTGATTATCTTATTCGTCACATTTTGCTATTTAAAGAATCGATAACTTGTACAGGTTTTATTGTCTGAAGAAGCGATTTCCATGAAGTTGCGAAACGTCAGCAATTTACTTTTCTACTTCATTGGGATTTTACAAATATATTTCATTATCATTTGACTATTTGAGGTAGCCGTAGTTTGGCAGACTAGTATTTATACTGGGTGATGATTGAACGTGAGATGAAAATCCAGTCGCGGTCCATATTTTCATCTCACCTTCAGTCATCACCTAGTATAAATATATTTCTTTTATAATAAAAAAAGCAGCTCAAAAATGGTAAATTTAATTGTGCGAATGTATGTATTCTTATGAAGGGGATTATTGCTGCTTCCTAGTACATTCAACATTGGATGTGATTGAATTCCACACGTAGATATCAACATTTCCAATCTGGATTAGTTTGCGTCATAGTGTAACTATATAATACTTACATTATAGTTTGCAATAAAACTGAAGGCAGCAACTGTATGATTATTAACTAATCAGACTGTCTGAGATACAGATAGATAGACAGACAAAATCAACGAAGAACCCCGTACATAAGAGCATCGCTTCAAGTTGCCACGCTTCACAGTAGTGGTACACTAAGAACAGTTGGATAGAAAAAGTGATATCATAGTAGATAAAGTTGTGTAAAAGAACAAACAATTTGATGATTACAGTCAGTGCGAATATTCAAGCTTTAGAAGACGTCGAAAAGTGGATATATGTGCGCCATCTAGAGTCCTCAACTACTGATTCCTTTCGTCTCGAGGACCCCAACCAGGCGGTTTACGCTTCCCAATACGACTCAAGCAAGTAGTAAGAGACTCCATCGATTGCCGCCAGGTCTTGGTCTAGCCATCCTGAACCCTCTCCCAACTTCCTCCGGCATTGCACGTTGAGGTAGGCGGTGGATCGGCATGCGTAACAGATGTCCAAATCACCTCAGTCGATGAAGGTTCACATCTCCATCAATCGACTTGCCTAGTACCTTTCGCTGAACCTCAACATTGCTCACACGTTTATTCCACCATTTGCGAGCAACGCCACGAAGACACTTATGATGCAACCGTAGTTCGATAGATTGGTGGGTGGATTGCTTTGCTTACACCTGTGATGACTGAAAGTAGAAGACCTGACTGGTCGTTATGTTATATGATGGATACCCTACATTTCTAACTGATCATTACCGAGTACAAAGGTAACGTGAACATGATATATCCACATATTACTAGCTTCCTATAAACTTGAATATTGCATTATTTTGATCTTTATGGCATTTCTGATTGATTTGCATTTTAACAAATGAATCCAGAGCTTAAATAAGATTCAACTATTGCTCTACTTTTTTTTTATATACTCCTTAGCATAAGTTTTATCCTTCATATTATTGAATAGTATAGGGGACAGGAACTAGTAGTGACTAGTTAGTTTCAGCCATTAACTATCGATTTTTGAGTCACAGGTTCTAAATTTGATGAACTTATAAAGTTTGGGCTGTTAGGTGTTATAACTAGCCTTCATAGAATAAGTTTGAACTCGGAGCCTCTACTACGTGCGCCTGTTTGTGGTTGGTGAGTTTCATTACTCGGGAAGAGAGATAGATGTAATCTGTCCCTCTGTCAAAGATAACATCGGTCTAAAAATGTAATCCAGTGCATGCAGCTGGTAATTACTTTCATTTGATTTCTGGTTTAACGAGCGCAATTACTGTGGAGAGAAAAGGGACGAGGGAAAGAGAAGAAAGAAGATGCAGTTCTGTCCAACCACCATCATTTGGGAATCAGAGGTCACTTGGTAACAGTTTCGTCGTTGGGTGGGATTCCTCAGCAAATACTGTCTAGACTGCTTCCCACATAGAACCCAATAGGCACTACCTTTTCAGAGCTGTTTGATTGTGGCCAATCCTTTAACTGACGCATTTTTGAAGATACCATCCTCATGCGTTTTCCAGAAGAAACAGTAGTATACTAGTCACAAAAATAAGTAGTGCTTACTAACTGGATCCAGGGGATTTAAACACCAGGGGATAGTTGAACCGTTTTGTTGCTATGCTTGTCAGTGGTGCTCATTTGATCGGTTTACCCCAAAGACTGGAAGTGTTATCTTGACCGTTTGTTTGACCTATGTAAATACACTTAGACTTCCAGGTTAAACATTAGTTTCCTAATATTCAAAATCTATGCGCGAACATATATGATTAGTTCGTAGAGTAGAACAACAACATTCACACTTTATTTCGTTTAATTAGTAAAACAATAAAATAATTTAGTTCGGAAAATCTATCCGTGTAGCTTTAATTTTTTTGTCTATACTCCCTTTTCCTTGTCAAGGTTCGGCATATCTTACCTGAAGATGTATATGAGAGATATGAAAGTTTGGTTTAAAACGAGGCTTAGACTTTATGCGAGATGTGGTCGCCTGTCCTAGGCAACAATGTGAACATCCGGTTATTTTGGATTCAGAAAACCTTGGACGATGTCCTCGATGTGAATTAAGCTTTTGTCCTATGTGTTTAAAACTTATCATGGTGTAGAACCTTGTAAAATTAAATTGATAAGGTCTAGTTTAAATGGTAAGTTTATTTTATGTTTGTTATTTTGTTTACACAAATGATTTCAGTGTACAGACATATTATTCTCCTATACTAATTGTGCAGAAGAGGTGACTGTCGGGCATCAGTGGGGTTTGAAGCGATGGGCACTGGGTTCTAGTCTCAGTGGGAACAGTATCACTCACTTGGTTGTGAGTACATCCATCTGATGAGTCCCAAATAAGAAGAAATGCACGCATCCTGGACCCCACTGCTAGCCAACAAGCAGAATGCAACTAATTGTGTATCGCCTAGTTTACTTAAATCACTTAACGACTGAGTAAACATTTTGCAGTGATTTAGTCAGTGTCAACTTTTAGCAACGTAATTTTCTCTCAAACGACTGAATAACCTCTAGGTTATTGAACTATGTAGTTAGCTTACAGCTAAAGGTTGTCACAGTTGAGAGAACTTCGTTCCGAGACTGGCTTTCAACTCACTGAGCGGTTCAAACTGGCTATTATCAATTCTGCAGTTTGATTGTACATCGTTGTTCAACTGTCATGTTCGCTTTTCTTTGTCCTAATATTTTTAAACCCATAACTAGTGATTGTATTGCCATAGAGCTTTCTTGCTTAAAGTTTCATACTCAACTCTATTATTTATCAAGCTATATTTGCGATGGATCATCTAATGATGACACAAGACATGAAAACGACCCTAATTTCTAATCACATTTATAAATCAGCTGTTTTGTACGCCCGAGTAACATCTTGATGGTACTAAATCTGCTGTGTTTACATAGAGATTTATTGGAGGTCATAACTAAAGGGATTATTTGATGTAGCCTAACCCAGGACAGGTTTATGTACTAGTCTGTGATCCTCATCTTTTGCATCACCGTTTATGATTTTAGTAATGTAGTACTGGTGAGGCAATTAAGGCTACTTTAACACTTGAAATACTTCCCCAGTTTAATTATTTCAAATAGTGAAAACGGGTCTGTAGACTAAGGTGTAAATCGCATCTATTTTTGCTTCAGAGGTGATTATGAAATTCCAACGTAAGTGAATTCGAACCAACCAGCCACCTCCTGTCCTAATTTTCATTTCACCTTCAATCATCACCCAGTATTAATAGCAAAAGCCTGTCAAACCACCGACATTTCAGATAGTTAGATAGAAGTGAATTCGTCTTTTCTTGATTCAGTACTTCCTAGCCAAGTGCTTAATTCACCTAACCATTGTTCGTTTCATTTAGTTATCTTACTAACTGCGGAAAATCTAAGTGAGAATAGTACTCCCTGTATCAGTCATTACCTTTACACCATGTAAGCTCAAAATTTATGAAGTATGGGCTATATTTGTGTAAGTCACATGAGTGTTTGAAATAAAATACTCTCAACATTTTACATGGAAATCTGGTCTGAGCTTCCTCAGATAAACGTAAAAATAAGCTCGTTGGAATTATTTCCTATCAAACAGGCTGTCTTACACAAATTTAACGTATATTTAATGTCAACGCTTTGCTCGGCGCCCAATATATGCAATAATGTTCGCTAAAAATGTATGCTGAAATTTCAGAAATCCCTATATCTGTGTAACCTTTTTGTTGTCTTGTGAAACTGTATTGGTTCCTTAACCTAGATTGCTCTTCTGTATGTAGACTAATCTTTGAGATGCATTGAAAGATGACAGTAATTGGTCACCACTGGATTTAGAGGATGTATCAGTCTATTCGTTAATCCTCAGTACTAACCACTGATCAACAGCTTCTCCCCGATTGACTTCTAACATTTGATACCAGGATTATTTACAGTCGATTAATCATGTACGTAGATGCTTACATGTCTGCAAGTCACCATTAATTCACGAATACAGAATAACTCAATAGGCCAACCTAACAGCAATTGAAATATAACTCATTAGATTCCAACATTTTATGAAAATCTTCCTTTTCAGCCGAAATAAACCAACCTGATTGCCTACTTTATTCCTTGCTAGGGTCACCTTTAAAGTTACGTTGACTACATAAGTTGTTTGCCTAAATTCAGTGCATTTTAACCATGTGAGTTAAACACTAATATCTTTTCTTCTCAGTAATACCCTGAGAAAACAAACCAAGTGTTTTCATTGCAACCATTAGTCATAAGGAAACAAAGTCTAAACGCTCATATAATTCCAGTCGAGTTGAATTACCTCAATCAGAAATAACTAAGTTGCATATTTACTTGTCTGTAATTTGTCAGTTTTAGTCCGCTTTTGCGCTTGTGCTTTTGAATGGCTTACTGCATAATATATTATCGTCTGTTCGGAAGTCTAGTACACATTCCTCTGCATACAGTTACTGAGTAGTGAAATAAATATTCTTGGATTTTTTTTTTAAAGAAATCATCTCTCCAGTACTCTAAATAACTAGATTGTGTTCTTTTTAGTCAACATACAGTTACAACTAATGAATAAATTTTTGTTTGTCAGAAAATATGGAGAGTACAAGCACAACGTTGTCAGTAGATAATGAAGCCTTATTATCCCGAATGAGAGAAGAAGAGGAATCAGAGAAGGTAATACTTGAAAAGTACAAACTATGCCCTGGTTGTTGGACACCGTGTGAAGTGAGTTTCATATTCGTTTTTATACACGATATTTGACTTATACATAGATTTCTAATGAGGCTTAGATTCGGCAGAAATGTGTTGTAGACTGCTCAAACCTAGTTGCTTTTTATATAGTCCCTTCAAAAATCAGGTAAAACTTCTAGTTAGCGAACTCTTTTGCTTCTAGACGAAGAAACTGCTGACTAAGTGTTCCCCTACCATGAAACACAGTAAGAATAGAATGATTAGAAGAGCAGTCCATGGAGATACACTCAAAACAAAACATTCATTACTTTTCTGAAGCAGAAGATAGGAGGAAGTTATAGCATGACTGCCACCACTTTCGATTCTGAGTCATATCAGATAACGTCTCGAGCCACTGAGTTGCGTTGTCGTTGGGACCGCACCAAGGGACTCTTGATGCACTAACAGATGCTAACACGTTACAATTATCTTCCATCCCACGTCATACTCTGACCTTCCCTCCGCTTCTTCCATCTAGTCCTAGGGCTAGCAAACGATGAACGGCATGGAAGCCGTTGCGACGATAAGTGTAACATATGTCCAAGCCACCGAAGCCGGTTTCTCCAGATGACTTCACTTATTGGATGACAATCTCCACCATGCCCAGGCACACGCTGTGTTTTACTTCAAAGTCACTTACATAGTGTTACCACCAGATACTAGCAATCCTACGGCGACAACGATGGTCGAACACACAGAGTCGTCACACATTTCCCAGCTCGAAGAGGCCAGGTTTCACAGGCGTAGAGTAGTGTAGTTTACTTTTACACGATCATCAGAAACCTGTTGTTACATTAAAATTCCGTATTCAGTATTCATAACCATTTGAAAAGTTCATTTTTCGTGATTTGTTATGTGAGTGCTCGTAGGAGTATTGGAAATAAAATCAATTTTTATATAGTTCAAGCGTAAAGTGCCAATTTAGACCATTTATTTTGACACCATGATATTCATCTGGTTATGACAGATTGAATGCGTAGCACTTTAGAGTCATCCATCCTTCTTGATGCTTACAAAATACGATCAACTGAAGCAAGTTATGTTCATCACCATCGTCTACATAGCCTTACTAACACTTGGTGTGGGAACATCATGTATATACTATATAATTTCAGTGACATAGTATAGAAAGTTCTGCGATCGTTAAGGTTATCTTGCATCATTGGCACTAAAAGACTTTTGTACCTTTGATGCTTTCTTTTCTGGAAGCCTTTATGCTGAGCATTGCTTTAGCTTTAGAATTGTCTACAAAAAAGTATTGTTGCTAAGACTACTAGTTCCTCTATTCTACCTCTTTGCTTTTCTTTTCCATGTCTCCCGTCAACCATTTTTATTATTGTTTTTTGACTCTGCTTATCCTCTGCTGATTCTGTTGACCGTATCACCTTTCATTCATCACCTTTGTTTCCACGATCACAGACCTACAAATCAACGTAGAACCACGGAAGAACAGAACACAGAAGAACATCATTTCAAATTACTGCATCTCACAGCAGCTAGTTCAGAAGAGGTGTACAGAAAAAGTTATATTAGGGTAAACATGTGTATACGGGGAAAGAATTTAAAAAATAAAGGGTAACAAAATGTTCAGCAATTTGAAGGTGACAAAGAGTGTATACATTTACGCCGTTGTGACCAATCTAAAGCCGCATCACTAGGAGTATCTAATCATTGATTTTGATTGCCTTAAGAACGCTAGCCAGATAGTCGATACCTTCCTGCAAGGTGTAAACCAGCAGTCAGAGACTTCATGAAGTGATGTCGAACCTCGGTCTTACCATCCTTAGTTTTCCTCCAACTTAATCCTACTTCAACTATCATCGAACACTGAGGCAGCCAGTGGTTTGGTGTGCACAACACGTGTCCAAGCCACCTCGGTCGGTAAAGGTTAACAACTTAATCTGCTGACTTGCCTTCTTTGTTTAATATCCTGCACGATCATACCCTACGATCACTGTGGCTGTAGTATATCTGCTTGAGAGATGTAACCCTCATTTTCACCCCCTTTTTTGTAGTATGAGAAACTCTCCAATGAGGCGTTTTTTTTTCTGTGTTATCTTACACTTGATTCTGAATGGAACGGAAATCATCCATCCTTCACAGTTGACAAACTATGTTTATTTTAGATCATGTATACGGTTATTTATTGGGCGTTCATCATTTGTTAATTTCATAATACAGAGCTGTACATTCAGTTGACATTCGTTTGGGGCAACCTGAATCTTCATAGAGTTCTAGATATTTCACTGTAGAGTGACTTCAACACGTTGGATACAATGAAAAACAGTAGCCATCTTGTTGTGTTTTTATAAAGTCTGTTTTTAATTGTAATACTAACAAAACAGGGGTGACTTCGGTGACTACTGAAATAACCAGCGAGGCTTCTTTATTCTAGCTAGAAATGTGGGTTTTTTTCATACAATAACCGTTAGGGTTACCTTAAAAATCATTACAGTTAAATACATTAACTAACTTCCATCAACAGACAATTATTTTGTATTTTTAAGATAGTATTCATCATAGACTGATATCATTTGGAGATCCATTGAAAACCTGGGAGCTGTTTCATCCAAGTATGAGACAACTCAGCAGTACGCACTTCACTTACTTGGGGAGTTTCATCAGCCTGAACGGACAAGGATACTGCACTGCGTTCCGTTCTGTCCTGTTGTACTCGTCCATTCTCGTATACTGAATCCATCCACACGACGAGATTTTTATTATTATTATTATTATTATTTGTCCCTTGGGTTCCTAGTGGAACATACGGTTTCAGTAGCACGTCTCCATTTCGCTCTGTTTTCTGCGGTCTTTTGAACCTGGCTGCACGACTGCCCGCAAGCTTTCATTTCTTTCTCACATGATCTCCTCCATGTCACCCACAGACGTCCAACTGGCCGTTTCCCATCTGGGTTCCACTCGAGTGCCTGAACTGGCGCGTGATGTCCCCGAATGGTCTTCTCAGTGCATTTCCAAACCATCTCCATTTCCTTCTGCATATTTGTTGAGCGAATAGGTTCTTGGTTGGTTCGTTGCCAGCCAGAGTTCCTCGTTGCTTATTATTTCTGGCCACCTCAGCTTCAGAAACGAGCCAGCGTAAGCAGTTGTTGATGAATGTCTGTAGTTAGTTGGAAATCCATTTCGTAACCCGCCAAGTCTTTGAGCCATACAGAAGCATTGACTTGACGTTGTTGTTGAAAATCCGGATCTTGTTCATGCTTTATGCTGAGTGCAGTAGATCTCCACATTGGTTTCAGGTTGATAAACGCCTGTCTTGCTATCTTTCCGATCCTGGCTGCTTTGACGTCCTCGTCTGTGCCGCCTGTAGTTGGAACGATGCTGCCTAGATAGGTGAAAGAGGCTACTTCCTTTAAGTTTCTCTCGTTGATGGTGATTGGAGCTTGTTGTTGTTGGTGGTGGTGTTGGTTGGGTATCTTCTTCACCTCTGTCTTCTCTACATTCACTTTAAGTCCTATCTTCGCTGCCTCGCCTCTTCTGTCAACTTGTTGGTTTTCGCCTGTAGATTTTCGAGTTTGTGTGAGATTAGACATAAGTCATCGGCGAAATCCAAATGTTCTGGGATCTTTTCCCCGGTCCAGCATATCCCCCTCTTCTTGCTCCTCACTGTTTGCTGCATGATCCAGTCCACCACAATCAGGAAGATGATCGGTGATAGTAGGCAGCCTTGTCTTACTCCTGTCTCCACCTCAAAGGCATCCCTGAGCTTCCCATTATGAATTACTTGGCATGTGGCGTCTTCATGTAGTTGTTGAAGGTTTGTCGCACTAAAACCGTAGTGTAGATGTCTTAGAAAATTGATTCACATCCAAAGATCGTGAGGTTCGAACCCTGTTTCGTCTACTTCGGCCCAGGTGACTGAGTAGTGTCCTAAACCTTCATACAAAAATTGTGGTTTATAGTCTAGTACATAAACATGTACTAGGCTTGAGTTATACATCACAAAGTGATTGACAAAAACCTGAGACCTATCTATATTTCATACTTATTAGTACTTTTTGGTGATTCAGTTGGTACTAAGAGTTAAAATATGTCAGTGTGTAGTTTGTCAAGCCTTACATTGTTTGGTCTAGTCCTGAGTGTCGACCAGGTCATGAAACTAGGCGGGTGAGAATCACAGTGCACTTTGGATGATGTTAAATGGTTGGAGGCGATCGGTAGGAAGTCCTGGATGTTGGTTCCACACTCGTCAGCAACGTCTACCTACGACCTTGATGGAAGTGGTGTCCTCTCTGAGATCCGAACTGATGTTACCCAGTGATGCAGTCAGAAGTATTACCACTGAGCTGTTTGACCTGTGATTTACCTCTTGTAGGTCAGGTAAAGGTTACTAGGCAAGTCAGTAAATAAGATTGTACACTTTCACCGTTGGATTAGGTTGGAATAGGGTTTAGGGTAACCAGATCAAGACGTGGCTGCAGTTGAAAAAGTCCCTGACTGTTGATCTGAGCTATTTAGGAGGGTGTAGACTACCTGACCGGGGTTCCTGAGACGATAGGAACCAATGGTTGAGGACTCTTGGTGACATGGCTGAAAATCAGTCACAGTGCTTCAGATGTATTCACTCTTTGACGTCTTCTAAAGCTTGAATATTTTGAATAACCTTTATCTTCAAATTGTTTATTGTCTCACAAACTTTGTCTCCTTTGATATCACTCTTATTCTATCTACCTGTCTTTGTGTACTACTGTGGAGCGTGGCAACTTGAACTGATGCACTTGTGTACGAGGGTCTACGTTGATTCTGTCTGTCTGTCTGTTTGTTTGTTTGTCTGTGTCTGTGAATTGACTAGAAACCTCACTATCCATAATGGTGGTGAATGGCTAGATAATACTAAACTAGCTTTTTAAGTGTTCATATTAGCACTTTTTCCTTAAAATGTGAACATTTGGAACAACGGAAATTGAAACTGTAGAAACTTGCTGATTTCGTTGCTAGCAGTAACAGCAGAATGAATGTTCATAGAAATTCTTCCTTATGTATAGAAAAGTACAAAGCGATATTTCAAAGTGTAGTACATTTGAGAAAAAGCCTCTTTTTACGTCAAATATTCAAAAGCAATGCGACCATCCTCCATCATGACTTAAAACACAGGCATACTTACTGGTGTCGGACACTAGTTGTATTTCTTGACCTGAAGATGACACTCGACTACCACGACGTAGAGGTTTTGTGACAATGACCCTCATTGAAACAGGTGCCCGATAAGTACATCACACTGTTAAAGGTTCTATACCCTAACAACGATGATTGTGATAGAACCTACTGTTAGATATCAGATTAGTCGTTTACATCGAGTGGTGTCCGTTAGGGATATCCACTTTCTCAATTTTTGTTTAACTTTATCGTGGACATGTTCATTAGGAGGTTGACGTTGTCACAGTAGACTCTTTAGTAGATGATGTAGTCCCATTAATAAGATGCAGTCTACACTGACTGGTCACTGAAGAACAACTAATTTCATGTTATCTAATCCTGAATACATTTTGCAATGTTAAGCCGTTTCGAATCTCACAAGGTGGACATCAGTTCCTTTGAGGTTACAGATACGCCTTGCTGACGAGCGTCAACAAGTAAGAAACCTAGGTAAAGCAGGGCTTCCTGTCGATTGCCTGCGACCAGCATTCAAGATGCAGTCTTGTAAGCACTTTGAGAATGTTTAGGATGCGTTCCTCACCACCCATATACAGATTACTGCTCCAGAATTGGTCTGCTTTTACACCTCATCTAGCAGTAGGAAGTAAAGGGCTTGAGTGCGTTGACTGCGTCATTTAATTGAGAGGTGGTCGGGTCAGTCTTGATGCAGACCACTCACGCTGATCTGCAGATTTTGTTGGTTAGATAAGAGTGATTTTAACACCGGACGACTATTTCGCTTATTTGGAAACAATTCGCAAATTGACCATCCTATTTATGGTATACCAGTTTACGCAAGTCAGCTAACCAGGTCTCAGTGAACTGAACTTGTTCGGGTACACTGCTGGTGAGCTAGACCTAAAACGAGCAATGTTTAGTTTACTCTGTTCTGACCAGTGAAATCTATAGATCAGCGTAGATGTATCCACATACTACCTTCATCCTAATCGTCTTACTGAACTTCAGCATTCTCCCATTCTGTTGTTTGCTCTCTTTAAATGACTTTATATCACTTTGATTACTTTCTTCTCCATTGTTTCATCCTTCATCCGAATGCTTTCTCGCTTGATGTACTGCATTGAAGCGTGGCGACTTGGAGCGGTACATGGTAGTATCTGGTCCTATTTTGATGTTGATGATGACGGAGCAGCATGAGTAGTATCTAACTGCTTTTCAGACTGCCTAGATTTTGGGCTACCGAAAAGTTTACACCGCATATATTACAAAAAATTGCTTATTTTGAAATTGAGATTGCCAACAAATCGTAGCATTTGTTCTCACGCAATATGAAAAATATTTTCAACCTATCGTTTTCTGAATTAACATTAAAATTGCAAAAAAATTACGCCACATTATATGGCGGTAGGTTCCTAAGCGCGCTGCAGTGTACCATGTAGCTGTTTCATGTAGAACCATAGCATCTTGCCCTCCTTCTAAGATGAATTCCAAGTGACCTTAAACACACCAATAGGAGTGCAGATGCGTATTTTGTAATTTATTGATGAAAAAATAAAAGGGAATTTCAGTAGATATTGCTGATTGGTACTTGTAATTTTTCGTTGCTATGATGAGTCGAATTGCTCGACCTCTACTGACAAATAGTTTCCTGTGCGGATTGTCTGATACTGCTGGATACTCATGATGTTATATTCATCTTCGTAGCTAACAGTAGAATACAAGATGCACGTTTCGTCCTATTAGGGAGCTATCAACTGGAGCGAGTGATGTTCTCACTAAGACTTGAACTTAATGCCCATCGCTTCAAACGCCAAAACATTATCCACTGTAGCACAAGAGCCACCTCTTTTGCAACGGATTTCAGTTGTTGTTCATTGATACTTTTAATTTCCCGTTGCTGTACAGCGTTGAATTGTCTAACCTCAGTGGGAATAGCATCACTTACTGGGGTGCAAGTACATTCAGCTGCCGAGTCCCAAATAGGACGAAGCACACTACTACTAGTCATCAAGACGAATACAACTTCAGTGAATATTATTTTTCAATACCAGTGATGAATTTACGAAGATTTTCAACTGGTTCATATGGTCTGAAGTTGAAATAAGCACGATAAAGAAATCCATCCATATTACTCCAGAGCTATAATCCACTTGAGTCTTCATATTAAAGTTAATAAGCCTTCAGAAGGCTACTTTGTTGCTGTATTAATAATACGAACTCCTATTGGAGGATCTACAAAGTGTTGTTTATGGACAGCAGTGTGATATTGGTCATACCCCAAGCTTCTCAGACATTGATATGCTTTCCATTGATCGATGTTAACAGTAGTTCCTAGAAGAAGGAATTTTGTAATGACTGGAACCAATGTTGTAACCTTGCGATTGTTCACCTTTTGAAAATATCCTATTCCGAATATCTGTGCCTATATCGTCACAGTCTTTCCATCTCCTTGTCACTGTTTCATCTGTCTCGACTATCTCACCCTGATTGGCAAAGACTTTAATCAAATTTCGCAAAGAATTTGAAAGCAGATATATCCCTGCAATACTGATTCCACTGTACAACTGTCATATTTGTCACAGTCGCCATGGCTGATGTGCTTGTAACTGGTGTATTGATTATCCACTGCACGACAGACAGTATAATTTGTTGCAGTAATAAGTTAGATTTTGCATAGAAAGAAGGCGTGCGTATATATTTCTGGCTTCAGCATGATCTGTATCTAAGTTTCATACTGTATCAAGGAATGCTGTCCAGAATAAAGGGATTATTGTTATTGTTGTTCTTCAGTAGTATGTTATGATGGTTTATGACACTTTTGTGTAAGATATCTCGCTTTACGATCGTAACTCGATGATTTTCAACGGAAACTCTGTTGACATAGCTGTTGGGCGTTTGAAAAGCCGTGGGAAATTTCAACATGGAGTGTGTGGTTTGTTGGCCATTGATATCACCGAAAGTTTGATGGTTATTTTCCACTTCTTGTCAAATTTATTAGTCTGTACGAATCATAATTAACTTGGTTTTAGCTAGTAGTGGAATCCAGGACTTGCGTTTCCTCCCATTTAGGACTCGTCAGCTGAATGTACCTTCACCTCAGTGATTGATGTTGTTCCCAGTGGAACTCGAACTCAGTACGCATTGCTTCAAGCACCAAAACGTTGTCCACTAGGCTACTGAGGTTTGAAAGGCACTTCTTTTACTGTTATAACTGACTTCGTTTATCTTCCACAGATTTGCATATAAAAACTAGTCTTAGTTTAAAAGTAACTAATGAGAATCTTCAACGTGAATAAGATTCCTATGGTTCTATTTGAATGATTTTTTTCGCACTAAAGTTGGTACGAAGGTATAGTGTTCAGAAACTGACCAACAGTAATTGATTTGTACTCTACTGTCGACGGTTATGCTGGCCAGTGCTTGGATATGGCTTTGTAAAGTGTGCGCTTTGTGCGGTCGAACACAAACAAGTCAACTTGTAGACACATGCAAACACATTGATATGACGCGAAACGGTATCTTGCCATTATCATATTTATGAATTTCTTACTGACTGGAGGATATGATCTGTAGTTTGGCCACAAAGAGTGTTCTCAGTGTTTTGGTGAACAACTGGTTCTTCAGGATTTCAGTTGAAGTATTTATCATTCGGTACTGTATAAATCTGCTCAGTATGTTGCTTGACTTTAGAGTTCATCTCAATAAACTTGAATAGAAGAGGGAGGTATTCATTCTGCATAAATATCTGTCGAAGTTTATTCAGTTCATCAACAGTATCGTCTGTGTAGATTGTTTTGATTCCTGATGACGATGATGATAGCTATGAATGAATTAAGCTTCTTTTTCTGCTCAACAAGGTCAAACTATGAAAATCCATATACTACCTACTCAATCCATGTTGGCTTTATGTAGACTGATTTTTGAAGCGAATCATCCAGTCTCATTTTCAGGAAATCAAACTCGAATTCCGATGTGAAGTTAATCAACTGATAGGAGATCATATATGTATCTTCATCCCCTTTGACGAATGTACCATGTATATTATCTCTTACATAAGTAAGTTTGAAACGTGTCAAATCTTGTTCAATCCATTCCACTGTTTACTCTCAGCTATAATTTATTTAATTGCATTTCATCTACTAAATTATTCACTAAATCCTTTTCTTTTTCTTTTACTAAACAGAAGATAACCGGTTGCAATAAAATGAAATGTTCATATTGTCATTTAACATTTTGTTGGTTATGCCTTGAAGGTATCTATGATTATCTACAACCGTATTCTCACTTTTCTAAAGGACAGTGTAAAGATCAACTTTGGACGGATAATCCTGTTGAGTAAATGTTGCATATTTTTTATTCATCGATGTGTTGAATGATCACATCAAGTATTTTGTACACATACTGGGTGTATTCTACCTTTAATTTCGCTTAATTTTTGACATTTTGTAAATTTTTTCATGAGAAAAAGAAATATAAGAAAATGAAAAGATAAGTGGCTCAGTGAAGAGGCTATTTTCGATGAATTCATTCACTTAACTGTACAATCCCATTTATTATACAATTTCTAGTGAGAATGTACTTTGGTTTTGAGATAATGGAGAATATTTGTAGCTCAGATGAATGGTCTTGGTTGTATTATGTTCTCTGAGCTGGGTTGTTTAATCGTGAAGCTTTCATCATCTTTCTAGACGACATCATCAGCACTAACTTCAGTATGAAGTATGAAGAAAGACGATGAAAGCTTCAAGATTAAACAACCCAGCTTAGAGAACAATACAACCGAGAATGTACTTTGTTTCATGAACGAAAGCAGTTTTTTAGGCATGGTAACAAAGTTACACATAAAAATAGAAGTGTGATTTACATCCTAAAGTAATCGATATCTTAATGAATATTAAAGTGATCAGAAGGTATAAAATCCAGGGTTGCTAAGATAGGTGAGTATTGTTCAAGATGTCATAGGAATTAAGTAAAGATAGTTAAATTTGAATAACGAGTTGAGTAACGTGACAAAATATTAATGAATGAGTTGTAATCAGGGTGGGTACAGAAACAAGGAGCAGTTGATACTATGAATGGAAAGAAGAGTTGGAAAAAGGGGGAGGGGTGGAAATGTTTTAAAAGAGATGTTGAAGGTTGAAACCATGAAAAGAGCAAGAGTTGAACATGTCTCTTTTGTATGCAAAGCTCTGCCTTTTATATCTGAATTACCAAGGCTTCAGCAATACAAAGAAAGTGGATGTGCACTGACTTAGTCAAGTTTCTCTTCACTTTCTAAATAACTTTGGAACAGTAGGTTGGTGTTGGACTAGTGTCTTTTAGGTGCTCCATTGTCGCACGTCTTATAGATCCACTGTTACCCCTTTGTAGCCACATTGGATAGTGTCCTTGAACACTTTTGGACAGGACCCGAGTCAAATGACCTACGTACCCGGCTCCACAGGAGTAAGTGAACTGATATACACAGAAGTGGCTAAATATAGGATCTTGTCTTTCAGGCGTTTGCTGAGCTAAGGATGACTAAAGAACAGTACTATGAGGAACTTAGAAAACCTGGAATCCTTCTCTTTAGGATGTTGGCAATTAGATCGCCTTTGTAATTCCATTTTAGTCTGTTTATTAGAAATATCACACAGTGAAACAGTATCATTTACTAGATAACATTTCGGACACAATTTATTGTCCATATTCATATCGGGTAACAACTTTGAGACAGTTTGTATTTTTCTAATCTTCTCGCCTTCTTTGTGATCACAAGGATGGTAGAATTTTCCGTATATCTGGGACAGGTGCAGCAACATTTCTATTGTATCTGTTCATTGGTGGCTAGCTTCGAGAGGTGATTCCAGAAGTTGCAATGCGAAGTCGTGACCGGTGGGACGAACAAAGTCAAATGAGAAGACAGCTACTCAACGACGACAGTGGGTTGAGGTTGCACTATATTTGATTCCGACCCAGTTGCTCAATGTTAACGTGCTGGCTTCGGAACCTGAAGGTCTTGGGTTCGATCCCTCGCGGGGTGGTGCATGCTCACTGCTGAGTAGTTCCATACTAGGACGAGAGAGCTCTCCAGTTCTTCTAGGTTTTCATTGTTTGTCTCAGTGATATCAGTTCATGATAGACACCAGCCTGAAATCTACTGCATGCATTTGATGTTGATTTGAAACAAAGATTCGGTTATCAATCTCTCCTTCCACCCAACTAAGTTTTTAACGCTGTCGCTCTATCCCACCGTACTGTGTGATTGTGTATGTGATAGCGTTAAAAACTAACTTAATTGAGTGGAAAGATTGATAACCGAATCTGCGTTTATCAAATCAACATACAATGGAAATGATTCTGCACCTGTCCCAGACATATGAGAAATCCTACTACCCTCTTCATAAAGGAGAGAAAATTAGGATGATATAGAATGGCTCAAAGTTGTGGAGTTACCTGATATGAATATGGGCAATAAATTATTTCCGAAACATCATTCGGTAAATGATACTGTTTCACTGAGTGACATTCCTAATAAACAGAGTAAAATGGAATTAAAATCTACCACAGTCCCCAAGTTTTACTCCTATATTGATCACCTTTGAAGTCAAAGTTCATGCATAATATTTTTTTCGATACGGAAACTGAATCATGTTTTGGCGGTTTTGGTTTGATGTTTTTATCTATGAACGGTGGTGGGTACCCGTTTTCAATCAAACTTTCCCTTAGAATGCTTATCTCTTTATCTGTAGCGTCTTGGCTGCAAATACATCAGTTGTGAGTAGTAGCATGGCATATAATTAGATTCCTCTTCCGACTAATGAGCACTTAGCTGTAGGAATTTGTCAGTTGCGCATTCAATGTGGGCATAGAAATACACTTTGGATAAGAAATACTGTATATTGTGTCGTAAATTTCTTAGTTAATCAAAAATCATTTGATCAAGAGTTTGACTGATAAGGCTGTAAACATCAAAATGCACTCGACATGCCAACACTCAAAGCTGCGATGATATTTTCAATTTGATTGGTTGTAAAAGTATTTTCTATGTAACCTTATCTGTGAACAGCGTAACATAGTAGATAGTGTAATTAGAAGACGAAATTTATCTGAATAATGTGTTGTGACAAATTCGCATAATACACTTCAAATAATCTGACTTGTCAAGTCAGTTTATATTAAATCGAAGGAGGGGTGAACAAATGGAGCGAAAGATAATAGGGGATTAAAATCAAGAAAGATGAGAACAAAAAGGAAGAGGGACATAGCTTATCCTAATCTTGATAAAAGAGCAAAGTTTACCAAGGTAGGTGTAGCGTGAGAAAAAACTGTTTTTGTACAACCAAAGGCGGTTTCAATTTGCGTATGCTGTCACTTCCGCGAATCTCAGTACGCGTCCCTGACTACGTAATACTTTGAAAGCTGTTTGAATATGGACAATAAATTGTGTCCAAAACGTTATCCAATAGATAATATTGTTTCACTGTGTGACACATTTAATCATCAGATTAAAATGGAATTAAAATCTTCCATAGTGTCCACATTTTACTGATGTACTTGGTAAACTTTTCTTTTCCTAATAGATTGAGGTTAGTTGACATAAAGTTTCTTCAACTTCAGGCCTGTGGATCATTTTTTTGGTAGAGACAGATTAATGGTGATAATAATTTCGGTATTTCTAGTACTTTGTGAAATTCACAAAGCTTTTTCATAGACTCCAAGTTCTGATGGTCAAAACCCAGCCGAAATACAAACACTAACTGGTATTGGATTCATCCATATCTCATTGTTATCAAAAACTTTAGACAATAAATGAAACACATTGATAAGGCAATTCATCCAACTTACTGCGGCAACAGACCTTACACCACTCACTTACCAGTCTTGTAACACGTGAACACCAGTCCGCAGTCATCATTTGTTTCATGTTGGTAGGCTTTGAAACCGAGCTTCTTAACTAAACATGAACATAAAGAGTGGTGTATGTGTATACCTTACTTGTGCCATATTTATTATCAATATCAGTGCTAAAAATGGCCAGCGTACTGCTTTATACCTACTGTCAGAATAGGCGTAGATGTTAACCAACAGTGATAATCAGTTTTCCATGAGTTCCTTCACAAGAGCATATCAGTTTAATGTACACTCAGTTGATTAGAAGGCTATTTAAGTACATGAGATATCAACGAAGAATATCTATAAAAAACTGATGGTTTCATAATTCTAATTTGATTATCTATGTCTATGCAAAGGCGCTGGTCACCAATAAAGGTATCCACCTTTTGGTATTCGGATAAATTTGTATTCTAGTGTTCAACACTGACGTTGTACTCTACGTTCTTGTTTATTTGAAGATGTAAATTACTTCTTTTCTGCTATGAATTTTGTTTTATCTTAAATATACTCATGTATATCTTTGGTTTGTTCGTTTGGTTTTACGCTGCTTGACAAATGATGAATCAGCAGCGTTGGGATGATTAAAAGTCTACGAAGAAATGCTGGGATCTCATATGGGGATAGAAGTCAAATACCGTACTTGGACAAGTGGTCCAGGAGTATGTGAAGTAGTCAGCGTATTTAAATACCTCGCTTCCTTTCTTCCGACTGAGTGTTAGTACAGACCACTTATGAAGTGACATTTCAGAAATGAGAGACTCCCTTTAAACATTATGTTATTCCAGGACGTTTAGAAAACTTTTTACTTTACCGACGAAATCCCAGCTAGGATAGAAAAGTCCCTTTTCGCATAGGCCAACTTGCGTCATCTGTGGCATCGACTGGCGAGATGTTTGACTATATTTCAAAGGACGAGTATACTGCTCTGCAGTCCTTTCTGTCTTGTTATACAGTTGTGAGTCATGGCCGTTAAAATGAGAAAACATGAAGCGACTACATGGTTTTGATCATAGACACCTTCGTAACATTGCTCATCTCTGGTAGAATCACCATGTGAGCAATGTTGAGGTCACACGATGGGTACTAGGCAAGTCGACTGATGAGTTTGTATACCCACATTGGCTAAGATGGCTCGGACATTTGTTGCACATGCCGGTCCGCCATCTACCTTGACGTGCCATGCCAGGGGGAGCTGGATAAGGTTCGAAGAGGGTTCAGAGTGGCAAGATGTAACACCACTCCATGAAGTCCCTGAATGTTGATATGAGACGTATGAGGAAATGCAGACTACCTGGTTGGAGTCCCTGAAACGACAAGGATCAGTGGTTGAAGACTGTAGGTGAAAATCGATCACAATTGCGCAGACGTATTTCCTCTCTGACGTCTTCTTAAGCTTGAATATTTGCACTAAAATTTATCTTCAAATTGTCTATTCTGTGATAAATCTTTCTGTACTTTGAAATCACTCTTTTTCTATCCAGTTGCTCCTTGCATGCTACTGTGACTGAAAAAGTCAACGTAGAACCTCGCACGTAAGTCCGTTACTTCAAGTTACCACACTTCACAGTAGTATACAAAAATAAGTAGATGGAAAAAGTGATATCAGAGTGGACAAAGTTGCGTGAGAGAACAAGCAGTTTTAAGATAAAGGTTGATACGAATGTACAAGTTTTAGATGTTATGGAGTAAATATATCTGCGCAATTGTAAACGACTTTCAACCATGTCACCAAGAGTCCTGTCGACTCGGGAACCCCAGCCAAATAGTTTCCATCTCCCTACATGGTTCAGACTAGCAGTCAAGAACTTCATCGACTGGTTCCAGGTTTTGGTCTGGCCACCCTAAACCCTCTTCCAACCTAATCCAACTTCTCTTAGGATAACATGACCGAGTAGGCAGTGGCTCGGTATCCGGAGTCCGATGTAGGTTCAGCACCTCATCACTCGACCTGCCCGTCTTGCGTAGAACTCTTCGCCTGACTTCAATATAGCTCACACGGTGATTCCACAGCATGCGAGCAATGCTACGAAGGTATCTGTGATCAAAACTCTGCAGCTGCTTCATGTTTTCTCCTTGTAATGGCCATGACACAGCTGTATAACAGGACAGAAGGGACTGCAGCGCAGTACACTCGTCCTTTGATAGATAGTCTGACAACTTTTTAGTCTGTGCCGCAATTAGGCAGATGTTAAACGGGGCTTTTGTATGTGAAGTGAGATTTCGTCATCTACCAGTCCATTTGGATGATGCAACTCTCCACGTAAGTGAACTAGTCGACGCATTCCACCACTTCACTCCCTATCATTAAACTGGGAGTATTTGTAGCATGCCGGTCCTGGAGAATCATCTTACATTTGACAGATGACAGCGAAACGCATGCTAAACATACTCAGATTTCTGCTCAACGCGTCTAGGAGACCCTGCATTTTGTTAGCGTCTTCACCTAGCAGGACAACATCGTCTGCATACTCTAAGTCAAACAGATGATCTCCGGGGACTAGGTCAATTCCTATGAATACTCTGATACTCGAGCGTTGACTTTGGCACTGAGTGGCACCAATTCAACTCAGTAGGGTGACATCACCTCAACGCGGTTGCAATGAGCTTTGCTGATAACTCCAGACAACCAAGAAACCCAATTCGCTGTTTTCTCAGTCGTTTATTTCTTCGAATCTGTTGTAGATAAAGTCTCTGTTATTTATAAAACAAACTTTTATTTTCACAAATAAACATATTCATATACAGATTACACCTAGCTAATATAGAACAAAGATCAAGGTAAATGGTACACTGTAAGAAATGAAGGCTCTCTGAAACCATACCAGCCTCCAGCATAGTTTCCTATCAATTTGCGCTGACTGTGATATGCTACTTGATATTAGAATGTCATCCACCCTGTAGAAATAGCTAAATCTCAGCAATAAAAAACACTGACAGAATTTCTTAAAATGAAATAGATATGAAAAACAAAGACAGTATGTGATTACTCTAAATCTAAAAAAAATATCCGAAAATCAGTGAACAAATAAGGATTCTTTTTACGTTTCTCACATTAACCTGTTTTCATTTTCTGCATTTCATTGAATTATCATAACCTAAAAAGTATGAAACAGGCTGTAATGTGTAATTTGAATGGTGATACATCTTTTTGTTATTATCAGCTGTCAGACCACTACCATCGTGTGTTCTTGCTGAAGGTGATATGGCGGTATCACTTAAGAAATAGCCAGAAGAGTCAATTGAATACCACTGTACAACATAAGTATCCACACCTTGATCCATTAATAGACAAACACTGTCTGGTAGATTTTTAATATCGATTTCTGTAATGAAATCTACATAACCTTGTATAGCGATACCTTTAGTGATGAATGAAGAATTATGTATTTGTATATTTATAGTCGGTTGGTCTGTCTGTTGTATTAAATTGATTTTAATTTCACTAACAAGTCCTATTTGTGTTCGTGCGTGACTCTTTCCCGATTGTTTCCATATACTGGCCTCTAATCCACTGGATATACTCAGTGATAATGCAGCTACATTATCGATTTGTATAATCCATCCAGATGTAAGAGTAGTTTGTATCCTTTGGTCAATGGGTAATTTAAGCACTTGTAACAATGGTGTCAGCTGACCTGACGAAGACCATAATAATCGAACAATGTCAACAACACCACCAGAAAATACTTCCTGCGGTAATAATGATATACCAAGATAGGTAAGATCAAAACTCAACCATGTACCAGTTGATGACGTTGATGTGGTTGAAGTAGTCTGCTTTTTACTTGGCGCCAACGAGGTGAGTTCGTCTGCTTGGATGCTCAAGTCAAAAATCACTGATTCCCCTTCTTTACTAACTACACTGACACATAGATCAGACAACTGTAGGCCACCATAAGGATCTAGAACGAAATATGATGTATAGTCAATGAGTAGGGCATTGTTCAGACTACTTAATTCACTTTGTAGTAGTGTAGCTTGACCAATCTCTTCAGACTGATCTCCAGTGAGACCAGACCAACCTCCAGCTAATCCTAACTGACATGTTGTTGAATAGGCGGAATTCAATGTCAGCACACCTAAACAGTTACATTCATCTCTTGTTAACAATTCCATTTTACACCATTGTTGAATGAATTGCCGACATATTTGAATGAATGACCATCTTTCTTGTTTAGCCATATCAGATAATATACGGGCAAGATGTACAACTGATAATTCTGACAACAATAACACTTTAAATATCTCTTGGCCGATTAATAAATCATCATGTGATTTCTTTGGTAATTTATACAACATTTCAATTAGTCTAGTCCTTATCTCAGCTAATTGCTGTTCATAAGGATTATAAATGAGAGAATTATGTGTTTGTCGATTTCTAGCCTGTTGTGAGAAGTGAACTTCACCGATAACTCGAATAGCTAAAGTTCGTATAACTGATGGAATATTATCATGGTCAAAAATTATTTTCAATAAAGATCTTGTCAATCCTGGATGATGTAATTTTTTAGTCATTGCTAATCCCATTAATAGGTTATTTCGATTAATTTTCGATTTGAATGATGATGAATTTTCAACTTTTGAATTTGATATATCAAGTAGTTTTTGAATATGTTGTATAATTTGTTTGAAATCATATACTTCTCGTAAATTTAAATTAACTAATGTCATTAAACAAACATAATTTTTATCAATAATTATTGATTTTTCACAAGCTTCATAAAGTTGATTCACTTGTTCAATGTTCAATCGACGTATATGTGATAAAGATGGCCAAAGTTTAGTAAATAACATTTCTTTTGATTTGACCACCTCTAAAGAGTGTTGATCATGATCACTTTGATTCGAATAAACAAAATGTGTTAAAGTATTCAACCGATTGAATACAATTGTTAAACATGTACTTGTACCACAATTGATTAAAATATCAATTAAATGATCTCTCCAGGTATTCAATTGACGATAAATTGATTGTATTTCAGTAGCTGGTGGTGCTAACATTGTTGCACTAGTTAGAATTGAAAGTGATTGATTTGTCTCTGAAAGACAGCGTAATAGACTGGTTAAATTCAAGATTGCTTCAGCTGATTTTATAGATCCAATCGCATCATTTTGTAGCCAATCACGATATGATTCGATATGTTGACGTAAATAGATAAGATTGGCATTCTTCTTCTTCTCTGATGTCTCATCTTCGTTCATAAATGCAGTGAATAAATTCGCATTCAGACTACATGTCTGTGATTTTGATACAGGATAAACAATACCTAAATGGATTGTTTGATAGTCTGAACCAAACAAGATTTCCGTTATCTAAAATGAAAGAAAGTAGAATTTAAAACTGATGAACGATAGCAGAATATCCGGATAGTTTTAACGTGACAATGGATGATTTAGACAAACAGACAAATCAACTTAATAACAAGAATAGTCTTATTCTATCTGGAGGTTTATTAATTGATTTCAAGGTGGAATTCATCATGAACCGACATCATTTGGAGGAACATTGGAAACCTGGGAGCACTGGACGCCTGTTTTGTTCTAGTATTGGACTTCTCAGGAGTGCAAACCCATGACCCCTCCGGGGATCAGCCAAGTCGAACATGAGGATAGTTACTCAACGACGACATTGGATGTCGGTCGCGCTACATCGTGAACTGACAGACGTGGGAAATGTGGACAATTGGATCGCGACCCAGTAGCTGAATGATAATGTGCTAGCCACGGCACGTGAAGGTACACGGTTCGATCCCTGGTGGTGTGGGGTCATGAGTCTTCACTGCTGAGGAGTCCCATGCTAGGACGAAACAACTGTCCACTGCTCCCAGGTCTCCAATGTTCCTCCAACTGATGTCAATCCATGATGAATTCCAACCTAAAATAATAGCCCTGTTCGAAAGAACATGTGTGATACAATATGGAATTCGCAGCATAGAACATTTCAATAAATTCATTCTCTGTACAATAATGTGAAACGGGTAGATGGTGTTACATTAGCGTCTGGTCTGGACTGGTGAATGAATATAAAACTGAGCTTAATTTTGGTGGCGATAACTTGTTCAGCCAGTCCTGAAACCTGTTTATCGACAGTTATCCAAGGAATAGTAATGTACTGTATTTCTGTGCATTTCTAAATTCACCGCTTATCGGTGTATCGTCTCTTCTTCGTTTTGTAACCAACATGAAAAACGGCAGTTTGAAACTATTTTAAAAAAGTCTTCGAGAGTACATGACGCATTAAAAAGGCATTTAAAAGATCAAAACAAATTAAAAGGGAAGAATTTGATGACATACATTGGGTTGAAAATTTTCAGTAGGTCAGAGTTTAAGCAGGCAACTACTTTAATGGAAAAATTGGCGCAGAAGTGCATTAGTTCAAGTGACTATACTTCACAGCACAGTATACAAAGAAAAAGTGGACAGGAAAGCAATGAAACGAAAGTTGAGAAAAGTGTATGAGAGGAGATATGGTAATTAGATGGTTAAAGAATTTTCGTTTATTGGTACTCATAATTCTTCGTTGCTATACAGGGTCGAATTACACGACTTCCATTAGCAGATAGACTCCTATGTGGAGACCTCGATACTGTTTGGATATTCCTTATATTACAGTCAGCTTGGCGTCTAGACGTTCGACCAAGGAAACGTGTTTCGTCCTATTTGAGGCTCATCAGCCTGATATACTTGCATCCCTGTGCGAGATGTTCCCACCGAGACTCGAACCAAGGACCAATCGATTCAAACGCTATAGCGTTATCCACTAAGCCACTGGGGCCTGAAAGTCACCATTTGTGAAACGGATATCAGGTGTTGTTTATTGATACTTGTAATTTCCCGTTGCAACATTTGGTTGAAGCGATGGGTGCTGGGTTCGAGTCTCATTAGGGACAGTATCACTCATGTGGGTGCAGGTGCATCCAGCTAACGAGCCCCAAATAGAACAAAATGGGCGTTATGGATCCCACTCCTAGCTAATAAACAGACTACAATTGAGTTTTCTTCAGAAATTTCAATTTAAGACTTCGATGGTGACGAAGAGTGTATGTATTTGTGACATTTTGATCGATTTTCAACCACATCACTAAGAAGCTCCTGTCACCTACAGGACCCCAGTTAAGAAGTCTTCAACAGCAGTCTACACGTGTCAGATTGATAGGCATAGACTTTTTGAACTGGTGCGATTTTGTGGTCTACCCAATCTTCGGAGGTTAAAATGTCAGTTTGTAGTGAGTCTGGTACTTCTATGCACTCTTTTCCGTTTGCCTCTGCTGGCACTAAACTCAAACATCTAAGCTTTTGAGGCTAACATCCTGCTTCTAGTTCAGAGGCAGTGAATATATCATCACGCTACATGATGTTAGTGAACCGAGGAAGGAGTGAAAAAAATATTCACTGATGATTTACAAAGTGAACTGGACTGGATGATCGGTCTCTTCCGATTTTCATTAAATTTTCGCACATATATATCTATATAACCCGGTTTTTCTTAATGTTAGGTAGAGTGGTTACCGTAATCCAGTAGCCTAGTGCATGGAGTTTCCTCTTTCCTAGCGACGGTTTCTGGGTTCGAGTCCCAGTGGGAACAATCACTTGAGAGGCAGGTACATGTGACTGACTTGTCCCGAATGGGACGAAACGTGTGTCTTAGGTTCCGCAGATAGTCGCTATCCATCCTTAATATCCGGAAGATATTAGAAAACAAAATTTATATGAACCTCTATCAGAATGTGTGAGAAGGAAAACATAAGAATTAAAAAAACGAAGGTTCGAGATTTAAATGAAAATGAAGCGTGCATACATCCGCAACATAGCGGTCGATTATATGCGACACAACCTAACCTTCAATTATCTACTTTGGTTATATTGTAAAGTCTACGCAGGAAGTTTGCCACTCCCTAAGTAGATTATATCTGTAACCACTGGACTTTATGTATTAGTAATATGTCCTGACTCTGAATGACTGACGAAATCAACGTAGAACCTTATACACAGGTGCATAAGCACAAGTTGCCACACTTCACGGTAATATGCAAAGAAAAGGTGAGTAGGAAAAGAGTGGCGTCAAAGTCAAAAAAGTTGTGAGAGAATAAACAATCGAAGGACAACGGGTAGTGTAAGTATTCAAGTTTTGGAAGACGTGAAACCGTGAATAAATCTGTACCACTGTGACCAATTAGCAACCATGTCACTCGCAGTCCTCAACTATTAATTCCTACCGTCTCAGGGACCCCAGTCTGATGGTCTACACCTCCCCACATGGCTCAGACTAACAATCAGGCACTTCGTCGACTAATGCCACGTCTTGGTTTGGTCACCCTGAACCCTCTTCCAACTTCTCCTAGCATGGCACATGAAGGTAGATGTTGACTCGGCATGTGCAGTACATGTCAAAGCGATCTCAGTTGACTAAGGTTCACAACGTAATCAATCAACTTGCCAGTCTTGGTTAGTACTCTGCGCCTGACTTTTACTGACCTTAGTTTATTTCAAGCTAGTTCTGATTTAGTTAATATAGCACAAAAAGGTGTATAGGGGTTTGCCCAACTTCTGAAACAACCAATCAGACTTTGGTATTTCACCTGGGAAGATAGTTTTCCATAAAATAGACAAATGCAGTTGTTTATACCAGTAGTTCTTATGATGACCTTTAAACTTCACTCCAGGCTAACAACTTTAGCAACTGACTTGATGCTATCAGCCTAACTTTACATTACAGACAGTGATTCCAGCACAAGTAAGCTAAGGTCTCTTAAAGCATAGAATAAGTTTCAATATATGATGAATGTAATGTTGTATGAGATTAGATCTTTATTTTGCATTATCAATGGTGGATAGATGATTCATCAACAACCGTTGCTATTCGCAGTACTGCGAAGATCTAATATTGTTTTGAAGGATGTTAATTCCATGCAGTCTGATAGAATTCTAGTCAACAATTCATTATGAGAAACACGTTACCGATTATACATAACTAGACGGCAGTTTCAGAATTTTTCTGTGATATCTTCTTAAACGATTTTTTGGGTAGCTCTAAGGACTACTCTGACAACTACTGAAGTAACCAATTAGAGTTTCGTATATCATGAAAAAACTTTTCAGTCGTTGTTAGGGTAGCTTTTAAAGCCACTCGCTTTTTTGCCACATAGAAGAAATAAATATGCAAATCATTGTTGGACATTAAAAGAAATTAACACAAGATCTCTAAATCTAGATGTGATAGGCTAAAGCAAGGGAAGTACACTTATATTAGGCCAAATATTTTTAGTATTGAGGATGGATAGTGTCTACCACTAGTGGAATCCAGTACTCACGTTTCGTCTTATTTGAGACTTGACAGCTGGATGTACCTGCTTCCTAATGGGCAGTGATGTTGTCCCCACCAGGACTCGAACCTACGACGAATCACTGCAAACACCAGAGCGCCATCCACTAGGCGACTGCGTCGCCATAGATAATTCTTGTGCAACGGAGCATCTGTACAGGAACCCATATGTTAGTAGTGGCTGATCCATCCGGTTTAATCAACGACGGGAAATTACGAACCATAATACCTAGATTCTATTTAGTAATTTGCATTATTTCGCAACCAATTTTTACAAGCTTTCTTCCAACCCGTTAGTTATTGTGTTCATGCTTTGTCGTTCCAAAAAGGGTAGTCAATTAACTTTATGCTTCAACTTTGTAGCCTGAATGGTGTTGGAAAGCATTGCGGATATGTTGCTCAGCTGTATAAATTCATTTACCTCCAAACCTAGATCAAAAGGGTTTTGAATACTGCATCCTGTGTTCACTTCATTCTGTGAATTATAAACGTGAGAAAAACATAGACAAATACAGTTGTATTGAGAAAACGAAACATATAGAAAGCCACAATTATGTAGTGACGTTAAACTTATATTTTGCGGCTACCAGTTTAACCGCATGATACAAGTCAATCAGTTTATTTTCGATTCTAACAATACTAGGAGAAAATAGATGAAGGAAAAGAAAACAATTCACTCGTCTCTTGTAGGGAAAAACTCGTTAACATACTAATATACCGATCACCCACCGTGAGTGGTGGTGAACAGCAAAGGCTAAGAAGATGGGGTAGGCCACGGCGATAGGCAACAGTATACAATTATTTAGATTGATTGAAGAAACTTCGATACAAGAGCCAACTGTTACTGGGACTATAACAGAGAGGGAAGGCTCTGCGATTCACTGGTTGAAAATACGACTATAACGATTGGTGGGACACTTTGAAGAACAGTTCAGCTGGCCTCCAGTTATTATTTGATCGCCCACTACCCAGTCAAATCCTAAATAGAACACCTGGATAGACCCTCCAAATCTTGTAGAAGTTGAGTAAGCTGTAAGTAACTTGAAGCGAGGAAGGGCAGCAGGCCTCGATGTGTTAGTACCACAGATATACAAGAACAGTGGTCGAGGATTGTGGATGGAATTAAGTGAAGTGTCGGCTAACGTATAGAAATCATATATGATCCACTCTGACTGGCCTCAGTCACTGATTGTCCCAATCTTAAAAGAGCGAGAGAAATCCTTCGTTAATCGAGTGGTCTTATACCAGTCTTTCACTAAAACTGACGCCCTGTAAGTGCATCACATACTGAAGGCCTAATACTCAAATACCCATGATTGTGCGAGAGCTTACGGTGAGGCATCAGATGAGTCACCTATGTCAGGTAGTGTTCTTTAAGAATGTGCCTTCTCTCTATTTTTAGTTAAATTAATCATAAACGTGTTTATTGGCAATCCTCCTCTCCTCATCTGACATTCATCAATATCTACATAGGACCAGGCATTACTGCGTGGCGTTTCAAGTTGCTACACCAATTTCAGCACACTAAGTAACAAAGCAACAAGATAAAAGGTGAGGAAAGAAAAATTGGCCAAAAGAAGTCGAATGTGGTAAAAGAGATGATGGAGGAATAAGAAAGTGCTGAATTAAGTATGGAGATTAAGGTTAAGATAATGTGTGGATACACCTGCGCTACTGACATCGATTCTGAGTCATACCAAGTAGAGTCTCCAACCAGTGGTTTCTGTTGTCACATGAACTCCAACCAGCTAGTCTGCGTCTTTCTAAGTGGCTCAGACCAACAACCAACCGCTTCATCCAATGATGTCATGTTTTAATCCGGCCACCCCGAGTCCTTTCCCAGCCTAAACATGCTTCAGCTAACATTGCACAACGAGGCAGACGGTGACTAGGCATGTGTAACACATGTCCCAGCCATCTAAGTTGGTGAAGTTTCACAACCGCATCAACTGACTTTCCTCCCTCTCTAAAACTATACACCTGACTTCTGAGTTACTGACATGATGACATCACAACACACACCCTCCGCTACGAAGACAACGGTGGTCAAACACCCGAAGCCTTCTCATATCCTCTATATTTAATGCCCAAGCGCCACAGTTATACAGTAAACAGAGTGAACTTCAGCGCAGTACACTCGATGCCTAAAAGTCAGTCGGATGTGGTGGCGGTGCCATAGTTGGCATAAGTTAACGAAGGCCAGTCGAGTCTTTTGTATCAGTGCAAAGATTCAGTTGGCCACTGACCCGCTAAGGATATGACTTCCCAAGTAAGTGAATTTTTTAATACACTCAACCATTTCACTTCCTGTAGTTAGCTGGGGCACCGCTGGTGACCAGTCCTGGAACAGGACTTTGCATTCGGGTGGCGAGAAACGCATCCCAAACACTCTTAAATCTTCGTTCAACATCTCCAAAAGACTCTGCATTTTGCCAGCGTTTTTACGCAACAGGAATATGTCCTCTTTGTATTCCAGATCTATCAAGGATTCTCCTATGAATAGGTCAATCCTTGGGAAGTCAGACGACAGGAGGGAAACTTCCATAAGAATATCCATGATAAACTTGAATAGAAGTGGAGAGACTGGGTGTCCTTGACGGACATTACTCCATGTACGCATCTCATCTGACAACCCAACATAGGCTCTAACACACTCACTAGTGTTCCAGTAAAGAACCTTCAACAGAGCTATATATTTACTCGGTGCCCATTCCAGTGAGAGACGTTATCAAAAGATCTGTTGGTCGACGAATTAGAATACCACCTTCAAGTTTAGAAATACAGCTAGTGTCAAGCGTCGGTAAGTGTGTCCGTGTTCCTCGTCTAACACTACAGACATCGGCCTCGCTGTAGTAGACTTAATAGGTTTAGATTATGCAGGTGATTTAGTCCTTTTAAATGAAAGCTCTAACAAAATGCAAAGTTTTCTGGACACCTTGAATGAAAATTTCAGAATGTTTGGGATGTTTCTCACTACCTAAATGTAAATCTTGATTGATCACCTGCATCAATGTCTACTATAACAGGGAATGAAGTGGTTGAGTGCACTCACCACTTCACTTAAAAGGTTGAGTTAGCCGGGCAGCACAGCAGTTCACTCTTTACTGTATGCCTGTGATAAATGACTGTTGAATGTGGAGGACATGAGAAGGATGCCGGTGTTCGATCATCGTTACCTTCAAAACACTGGCCATTTATCATGGGCCAGCCGCGTTATTTACGTACAGGTCAGGCAAGGAATTTTGAGTATAAGAAATAATTAAGTTAAACTTTTATCGACCTAGATGGAACAGAAGTTATGCACGCCTAGTCACCATCTGCCTTGTTTCACAAAGCTAGCTGAAGTAGGACTAGGCTGAGGAAAAGTTTGAAGAGGGTTGGACTAAAGCATGGCATCAGACCATGAAGCCTGTGACCAGTGGTTTGAGCCATCTAAGTACGTGTAAACTTCCAGCTTATGATCGAAGAGACAAATAAAATCGATGGTTAAAGACTATAAGTGTCTAATTGCAGTGATACAGATGCACCTACATATTAGCTCCACCCCGATTTACTTCATTTCATTACTGTTTTACCACCTTTTCTTATTATGAATTCCTACAGCTGTCGATAACAAATTTGTTCCTCATTTCTAAAATATATTCCATCTTGCTGCCTTGTGTTTTGAACCGTTATGAATTACTACCCGATTGAATACTGATACTGACTGTGACCGACCAACTTACAAACTCGACAAAAGGTGTAGTGATTCGAGGTGTCTCACACTAAATTAGCACATAAAGAGAAATTAAACAAATATAGAATGATGAGCCAATAAATAGTAAGGATATGACGACGAAAAAGCGAATAAGTAGCCGTTTTGTTATTGGCCGACTGAATGCCTCCCAACAACATCTGGTTTATATGTGAAGCTGTTATTTTTCCGATGGGGTCTCTGAAGTTGTGGGTCTTTGTTCCAGGCATTCACCTCCCAATCGATGGATCATGGGTTCCAGCCCCACTCCACCTACCAGGGTTTAGGCAGTCAGTTAGTATCACTAGCTCCAACAAAACAGATGTGGCTTGTTGTCTACTGCACGAACGTGCACATGGTTGCTGAGTGCATTTCGATGGTGTCTGATAAAGCTGTAGCCTACACAGCAGAAGGTCTTTTGATTGTTTAAACACTCTGAGATTGCTTTGAAACCTATAAATCGCACATAAATAATGGTTACTGAAAATGTGACCGATTCTGACACACATCAACAAGTCTCCAACCGTCCATTCCTATTACTTCGAAGACGTCACCTTAGCAAGGCAACCAAATCTCCATGCACGGATCAAACCAACAATAAGAGGCTTTCTGGACTGCCTTGTAGTGTACTGACCCCCTGTTAAGTAGTCAGATATCTCATCAGTGGTAGAGAGGAAGCTATTCAACGGGCACTGGATAGACCTTTTGTATCTGATTTGACATTTCTTCAGAAACCGGGTTCATTGGAGGCTGATGCAACTTCTAAACTAGGTGAAATACTCAACTTATCTCACTAGTTCACTTCTTAAATTTGAGCACTGATGACGTGAAGTTTATTGATACAAATACGGAGAAAGGAAAGACCTGAAGTTTCACACTAAATTTTATGACACTACTCATTTCCACAAGGAAAATATCCCATTGACACTAGTTCTATCTTTTCATATTAAGGAAATCCTTGATTTAATCTTTCCCTTTGCCTTCTATTTCAAATCTTTTCATCTTCGAAATTCTTATTTGAGAAGTTACCAAGGGCTATGAACAGTCTATCGTTGTGTAACTTTCTCTTTCCAGCTACAGTTCAACTTTGTCCTGAAATGCTAAGTTTTGTCAAGCAAGAATGCCTATCTTGAAACCAATATTACTGCCTCCTACACATCTTGCAAGAGCAGCATGAATTATGTTTCATTATTGTGACAACTACACTAGTCAAACGAATTGGATAATAATTGGCAATTAAGTGCTTATGCCTCATCTTGTAGACTAAAGTGATAACGATGTCCTTGGAATTACATCTATCCTTAAGGTTCAATTTTTGAAGTTTGCAGTTGCGGCGTTGATTTCCAGTTAGTATTCATGACCGATTGATATCGACTGGAGAATCACTGGGAACTTGGGAGCGCTGAACCGCTACTTCGTCCTAGTATGGAACTCCTCATCAGTGCATATGTTTGACACTGCCCCGGCAGGGTTCGAACCCATGTCCTCCAGGTCTCGCCTTTAACACGTTGCCACTAAGCCAGTGGGTAGGAATTCGATGGACTACATCTTCTTACTTTTGTCTATTCACGATACAGCGTGACCCTACTCCAATCTCGTCGTTAAGTATCTGCCCTCCCCCCACCTCGACCGACTTGGTATGCCTCACCAGTGAACATTTCTCACCAGAACCCCCAAAACTTCACCTCGAACCTCCAAAACTTAATTAGTATACAGTGCTCATTGGTGACTTGTTTCCAGATGAGATGTCACGAAGTCCTAATGAGAAATCGTGACCGGTGGGGCAAACCCAGTCGAACTTGCGGACAGACACTTAGTGGTGGCATTGGATGGAGGGGATGCTATTTCACGAACTAATAAAAGAAGGAAAAATTGGTTAATGGATTTTGATACAGTGGCTCAATGGTAACGTGCTCGCTATGGAACCTAAAGACCGTTGGTTCTACCCCTGGTGGGGCGAGGTCGTAGATGTGCACTGCTGAGGAGCCCGACACTGGAACAAAAGAGCTGTTCATTCCTCGCAGGTTCTAGTGGTTCTCCAAACGATGTCAGTCAGTGATGAATACAGCTTTAATACCTTTAGAGTAGTTTCAACTGGTTCAGTGACGCTACTAACAACACTGAAAGTGATTAGACAATGACATTTCGGTACTATTGATAACATACAAGAGTGCAGTTCATCTGGAACGTTGAACACACCAGGAGTGAGGCTCTAAAGTATTAACAGAATGCCTTTCTTTTTTAAGACAACACTCTTGTTTCATGAAATATCTCAAGAAAATGTCACAACTTCAGCAGTATTCGCTTTAACCACTTTAAAGTAGGGGCCTCAAACACGGTACCCCCACTCCCTATTCGCCGTTCGCCTGTAGTGAAATGATCACTAATGTGAGTATAAAATTTTGACAGTGTCAGAATGAAATTCCTTACTAGATTAGCCTAACTGATATAGCATACAGTAATATAGAAAAGCACCTTGAGGCACACCGGCTTCAGTAGGCAATGAAGTGGAGCTGTTCCCTTTGCAAACAGTGTACTGTCTCCTGTCGGGAAAATAATAATCTGCTTCATTGAAGTCAAAGACGGTATCACTAAGATAGGCTGTTAATGGTTTGCCTTTTGCAGGTGAGAACTGTCTTCACAGATAGTTGTTGAATGGAAACAAATATCGTTTATTAGTGTTAAAAATTGACTTGATTGTTACTTGGCTGTTCGACTAAGTGAAACATCACAGTGGACTTTATTTAATGGTCCATTAGGTGAGTTATTTAAGTTTATTTATCCATGAAGTCAAAAGTTATTTCAGTATTTTCTTCATCAATATTAATACAGGAACGCCATCGGTATCAGTTCTTGATGAAAACAATTCAAAAGATTTATCTTACTGCACTCTATCCAGTAGCACATCATCTCAAGTAATTCGACCCAGTATAGCAATTAGAAATTACAAGTATTAAACAAAAAAGTGATAAAATACCAGTTGTACAAGTGGTGGTTCTCGTGCCCCAATGGCGTAGTGGATAACGCTTTGGTGTCTGAAATGATGAGTACTTAGTTCCAGTTTCAGTGGGAACGACATCACTAACTGGCGTGCAGGTACATCAAGCTGATGAGTATCAAACAGAATGAAATGTACATCCTGGATCCCACTATCAGCCATCAAGTAGACTATAACATAATGAAGATTCAAATAGTATCGAGGCATTTATATAGGAGCCTCTTTGCTAATAGGGGTCGTGCAATTCAGTACAGTATAGTAACGGGGAATTATAAGTATGAAACAACATTGAAGCTACTTTGTTCGACTGTCTGAACATTATTTAGCCAATTAGGCTTGCAAAATCTAGGCTACATTTTAATTTATTATATGATAAGATTAACAGGAATTTATAATAAGTCTCTTGCTAAAATTGGTGTTCATCTCCACTTGCTTTTTCAGAAAAAAATATTTTTAGTATCTTCATTATTAATCGCACCGTTTAACTCAGATAAAAATGCTTTGAGGTCATTCCGGGTGAAGGTTGTAAGTAATTAAGAATATACCAATTTTTGGTTGTTTTCAGTGAAAAACAGTTTGCCTGTTGAAAACTGATTTATGGTTCTTGATATTCTGACATCAAAACAAAAGATTCAACCTCTTCTAATTCGGCTAATTAGAGAAGTGATCCAATAACTTTGTGTAGATTGATTTGCTTTGCTGTAAATCAAACGTACGCAGTGACTCTGTGCACTGCCAATTTATCTTGCTCCACACTAACCGTACACAACGTCAAGTCCGTAAATGCATTTTGCAGCATTGTCCAGCTTGGCTATCCAGAGGAGAGAAAAACTGTCAACAATTCTGTTCTTGAACGTCCTGTCATCTCCAAATACCTGGCTCCTCCTAGTAGTGTTTTCAAAATCATTTACAAAATGCCTCCGCACAATTCCAAAGGCCTTCGACTGCATCATGTAGCTTAGCTGAATCATTCGCAATTCACAATCAGAAACCTGATCTCTGTGCTCAAAAACACTACGTGCATTCATTAGCCTTGCCATAGCCATTGTGGTGTTTTTCTTCTAGCTTTAGAAACTGACTGTAGCGTCACGAAAAGCATTTCCAACAAACCACAGACATTCATCAACACCTGCCACCTACGCTCACTCGAAACTGGAGATCAGATGGATAGGCAGAATAATAAGAATAAGCACCAAGGAACTCTGGCAACGAACCAACCAAGAACCCACCACTCAACAAATATGCATAAGAAAGTGGAGATGGATTGGATTGAGCATACACTGAGAAAACCATTCAAAGATATCACGCACCAGGCCAGGCTGTCGAATGGAATCCAAAGGGGAAACGACGAGTTGGGCGTCCGAGGCGGGGTGACATGGAGGAGATCATGTGAGGAAGAAACGAAAGCTTGTGGGCAGTCCTGGAGCCCGATTCAAAAGACTGCAGAGAACAGGGTGGAATGGATAGGTGCTACTGAAGCCCTATGTTCCACTAGAAACCTAAAGGACAGATGATGATGATAATAATAATAACATGGGAAGTTTACGAGGCTTCAAAGCGTAGACGGCCAAATAAGGGCGACTTAAAGGTCACCCTAGCAAAGAACGAAATAACCAATTAGGTTTCTTCGTTTTGGCTAGAAAGGCAGATTTTCACGAAATAGAGTAATCCGATTGGTTATTATAGTAGTTGCTAGGATAGCCTTTAAAGTCACTCCCAAATAAGAGCATGAAAGAATGAGAACAAAGACAGACAGTATGAAGGAGATTCGAAATTGATTGGTTGTGGATCTGACACCTACTGACTACGCGGACAACAATGTAGGTGTGAAATGGCAACTGCTATTTTTCACAAGTCATTCCGACAGCAAAAGAGTGACTACAGGCCGCCGTAGCAACTGCTAAAATAACCAACTGGGTTTCAGCATTATGTTTAGAAGTGAAACTTTTCATAACATAAAGAAATGTTATTGGTTGTTTCGGTTGTTGCTAGGGTGGCTTTTAGAGTCGCTCTTAAATTCCTTCTATTTTCGATATGGGTATAACTACCACTGCAGTGTACTTATTTCCCTTCTTCGCAGGGATAGGGTTGGTGAACTTAGGCATTTGACTTTCAAGCAATGGGTTCGAGGTTCGATTCACGCTCCAGCTACTTCGGCCTGGACTACCGGGTAGGCGGCTCGTAGCCTAGTCCCTTTTTCCAACTGCCTATTTTTGGTACTGCATCCTTTTTATAAAAGCGTAACACCAATTATTCGAAATAAATATGGTTTCTGTAATGGTGTTTTTAGATATGATGTGGAGAAGACTAGATTTATGTAATGTAATTTCAACCAAATATTAGTTGAATTAATCTATTTAGAACAGTTTGTCAACTTAAACACTACTATTGGGACAGCTAGTATGTGGCACAAATTGATTTTCAACGTTTGTCTACGTTGAGTATGCCTTGGTCAGTGAAGAATAACTGATTTCATGTCGTCTAGTCTTAATTACTGGCCAAATTCCATCGATCATTTTACAACGTGGTTGCCGAGTTAGAAAACTCACCATCGCCGTACACTTCAAAACGCTTATTTGGACGGAAGCAATCTGTAGAAGGTCCTGCACTTAGGTCCCATGTTTGTGAGAACTCGTCAGCAAGGCGTATCCTGAAACCTTAAAGAAACTGATGTCCCGCCTCAGATTCAAACTGAAGTCACCCAGGGTTGGAGTCAGAGATTGTGAATAAAGGTAGTCGACTTTGCATGCATGGTGCTGGTGCTGGTGCTCAAAGACAAGACATACCTGTACATTCGAGGGTAATATGATCCTCGAAGAATTCGAGCCTCATTTCTCAGTTTGGCAATGACAGACTTTATCACTGCTTTATTCAAGATATGCAAAATGTTTGAAATCAAGGCAAACTGGCTGCATTGTTTACTACTATCAGTGGCCTAGTAGTTAACCCTTTGGTGTTTGAAGCGACGGGTACTTGGTTCGAGTCCCAGTGGGACCGACATCACTCACTGGGGCGCAGATACATCGAGCTGATGAGTGCCAGATAAGATTAAACGCGCGTCCTAGATTCCACTGCTAGTCACCAAAATGAGTAATAAATGCAAATATACAATTTGAAAACTTTTCACAAACAACTGATTTCCCTTAGTTATACGAGGACGAAATTAATCTTCGAAAATGTTAAGATCTGCGGTTAGTTTGAGCAGCGAAACTAAGAGAGATATTCCGCTCATTCTGCAGATAAATAACGGACAGATAAAACTTCATCAAGAAACGTCAATCAACAGAACATACATCAGGAAAATAACCTCAGCCTACAAAACGAAACACTACCATATATAAAAGATGTTTCAGAAAGCATCAGCTGATTACTTCATCCATTCAATATCAACGCGGCACGCGAACCAACCAGATCCCTGTCAAAAACAGTATGCAAATTGAAGGATCCATTACTCAAAGAAGAAATGATGAATATAATCTACAAAATTGGTTTCAAAGACTGTTCATATTACTATGTTGGCCAACCCAGTTGCCGAATAGAAGAAAGAATTTATGAGCATCAACTTGTAGGCAAACGACGACATATCCCTACTAACATCGGTGGATGTAGATGAGTATAGCCACAACTTCGATTAGAGCAACGTGGAAATATTACAACCGAGTTCGAAAACTGCAAGAGAATTCCTGGAAGCATTGTAGTGCAATCGTCAAATGGTGGTCAACAGACGCGTGGATATTGACCGAATATAGGTACTACTCAAAAGGGAAATTAATCAGCAAACAAATATTAGGTCAAACTACAAACAACAAAATAAAAGTCAGCTTCTTATAGAAAAGAGGAAGAAGTCATCCCTACCCGCAAGCCAGTAATGCTTAAGGTTGGTGAATACCCTTCATAAACATTGATGCAACTTGAAAATGTTTCACTTCTTGAATAACTTAGTTCTGAAGAAGTCACCTAGTCTGAGGATGAAACATCCAACGACAAACTTCAAAGCTCGGAGAACACCAAATAATTATCAAGTAAATAGCCCTTTGAAACTTGTTAAATTGACCCTTATGGCATTGTCTCTGAACTGCCATTATTATATTATTATTATTAGTCCCTTGGGTTCCTAGTGGAACATAGGGCTTCAGTAGCACGCCTCCAGTGACCTCTGTTCTCTGAGATCTTTTGAACCTGGTTCCACGACAGCCCACAACCTCTCATTTCCTCCTCGCATGACCTCCTCCATGTCACCCTCGGACGTCCAACTCGTCGCTTCCCATGGGGATTCCACTCAAGGGCCTGACGCGTGATGTCCTCAGTCGGCCTTCTCAGTGCATGGCCAATCCATCTCCACTTCTTCCTGCATATTTGTTGCGTGATAGGTTCTTGGTTGGTTCGTTCCCAGAGCTCCTTGTTGCTTATTTTTTCTGGCCATCTGATCTTCAGCAGCGAGCGTAAGCAGTTGTTGATGAATGTCTGTAGTTTATTGGAAATGCCTTTCGTGACGCGCCAAGTCTCTGAGCCATACACAAGCACTGACTTGACGTTGGTGTTGAAAATCCGTATCTTGTTCCGCATGCTGAGTGCAGAAGATCTCCACACTGGTTTCAGGCTAATGAACGCCTGTCTTGCTTTTCCGATTCTGACTTTCACGTCCTCGTCCGTCCCGCCTGTAGTTGAAACAGTGCTTCCTAGATAAGTGAAGGAGGTTACTTCCTTTAAGTTTCTCCCGTTGACGGTGATTGGAGTTTGTTGTTGTTGTTGATGGTGGTGGTGCGGTATCTTCATCACCTCTGTCTTCTCTATATTCACCTGAAGTCCCGTCTTAGCTGCCTCTTCTGTCAACTTGTTAGTTTTTGCCTGCAGATCTTCAAGTTTATGTGACATTAGGCATAAGTCATCGGCGAAATCCAAGTCTTCTAGGTTCTTTTCCGTCGTCCAGTGTATCCCCCTCTTCTCGCTGCCTACTGTTTGCTGCATGATCCAGTCCACCACAATAAGGAATATCATGGGGGATAGTAGGCAACCTTGTTTCACTCCTGTCTTCACTTCAAAGGCATCACTGAGCTTCCCATTGTGGATTACTTGGCATGTGGCATCTTCATATAGTTGTTGAATGAGGCGGATAAAGGTTTGCGGTACTCCGTAGTATTGAAGCAGTTTCCAAATTACTTCTCGGTCGACGCTGTCAAAGGCCTTCTCAAAGTCGATGAAGTTGAGGTAGAGAGCTGATTGCCATTCCTGAACTGCCATGGAACCACTAATTTATTTCTTTAAATGATAGTTACATTTTTATCTTTCTCAGGTTATCCTATGCATCTGGAGACTATTGTCAATCATTTATGAACGGTAAGTCCCATCCACTTCTTCGAAGACTCAACTAAACTGTTTTGCAGCTTTTTTTTCTCTCAGAGTTAATGAAACCGTGTTATCAGATGTCAACAAAATCGACTTTACTGAAAAAATAGTTGGTTGATCGTAACAACTTTTCATTCACATATTATCGTACCTGAAAACTCATTTTGTTTAGATATTAGTTGATGATTAAGTTCTTCATACTATAATACAATGCTCATCTAAAATTAGATAGGTGATTCTCTCAAAATGTAATATAAGAGAAAGACGATACAAATGAACTCTTGCTTTCATATGAAGAACTTGGATTACTAATGTTTTATTTTGGGTGTTATTTGCCTGGTGATAGATTACAGTGGAATCCAAGACGAGCGTTTCGTCCTGTTTGGGACTCCTCAGCCGGATGCACTTAGGTTTAAGTGAGTGATAGTGTCCCCGTGGAGACTCGAACCCAGGACCTATCGCTACAAATTGCGGAGAGTTATCCATTAGGCTAATGACGCATGGCAGCTAACTCTTGTGCAATGGGTATCATTTGTTTATTTATTGATGTTGGTAACTTTTTATCGAAATGACCAGTGTCTCTTGGCGTACAGGCTGCTGGAATGGATGCTTCTCTATTGTCTGTTTTTATTCTGGCTTTATTTGGTTGGTAGGTAGATGACGCATGGTTTGTCATAGTGATTGCCTTATTCAGTCAATAACAAACAAATGTTATTGATGTGACCAAGCGTCTAATTCGTCGGTGATGAACTTTTGCTAGGCACTTCTATACCTGCATTAGTTTAAATATGTATACTACCGTGATCTATTTTCACCACTTTATACGAATATACGCGCTACTATGAGAATGTGTACACAATGCACACTAATAACTGTTCTAAGCTTCCTGTCTTAATTAGTAAATGATAAATATTGGTACACGAAAATGCTAGAAATGCAGTATCGATTGACTGGAACCAAAACTATTGATAAACAATAATGGTTATTAAACTATACAAACTAAGTTGTCCAGCTATTAAAATTTTTCTCACATGAAGGTCATTGTGTCTGGTTAGGATGACTAATACACTACTTCCGTTCAGATAGGTAAGAAAGCTACGCCCTGAGCTAATATTATAAAAATGTGCTGAGAATCTGTAAAATACACAGCAATTAGGAAAACAGAGTATTTCGTCAGTTGAAACGCAGTCAAACGTATTAATGAGGCATAACGATGAAGATTCACAAGCTGTAACATCAAAGACTATACTATACCCACCGTACAAACAGTGTCTGTCGTGACACAGTAACCTGGTACATAATGCTGTTATGTTTGAAGCGATCGGCCCTCGATTCCAGTCTCGGCGGGAACAATATCGCTCACTAGGAGGCAGGTACATCCAGCTGACGAGTCCCAAGTAGGACAAAACGCGCGTTCTGGATTCCACTGCTAACCATTATCCATCGTTAATACCAAAAATGCGAATATATCGGCAGTATCGAGACATCCTCACAGGAGACCATGTGTCAACAGAGACCGATCAATTCGGTCCAATCAACGACGGAGATTCACAAGCCACAACGTCAAAGACAAAAGTCGAGAGTAATAACGATATTTACTAGGAGTGGAGCCCAGGATACTCATCCTGTACACTATCAGAAGGATGCACAATGTACCTAGGGGCAGATTCAGCGAAACCACAAGCCTGTATACTCAACTGAGCCAATACAGACTATGAAAGACAATGTCATATGCAATTGTACCTGCAATTCTTAGCAGATGTATGGTGGCATATACATAGGGAAGAACCATAGATTCATGCAAGGGAAGGCATCAGAGCATATTCCAAAGTAGCTTCTAAAGCAAATTGAATCACCTGATCCTATAAACGTTGGCAACAGATATCTAAACTCTTCCATTGAGAAACATATCATTCGGATAGGTTAAAAAACCTGTATGTTCAAAACAGTAAACCTTCCTTGGTGGATTTAGCTCTAAGACCAAGGTAAGTGTACTATTATTTTTGCTCTGTTGATTTTCATTGCTATTTTGCCCTTCAGTTTAGCCTTCCCAATTAACCTGTTTTTATATTCTCACCCCTCATCTCTGTATAACCTTGTGTTGTGCAAATATATAACTCAATATAGACAAATTACATCTTATTATCGTTTTATCTGCGTTGTCTTATTTCATGAGTGCTCTTTGTCCGTACTTTGAAACTGATACATTGGGTTAATAAAGTCTGCGTGTGATATTTTTTAGGTGTCTCGAATATTCATGTTTTACAGACATCTTTGGAAACAAAACAGACAGACAGATAAAATCAACGTTAAACGTAGTGCATCGGTTCCGGCTGCCACAATTTACAGTAGTAGACAACGAATAAGTGCATAGGAAGGACTGATATAAAAATAGACAAAAGTGTATGGAAAGAGAAACAATTTGAAAATGAAGGTTAGTCAAAACGCTCAAGCTTTAGAAGGCATCAAAAAGCGAATAAAACTACGCCATTTTGACCAATTTTCAGTCATTTTACAAAGAGTTCTCTAAACATTAGTTCCTATCGTCTCAAGGACCCTACTCCAGGGTTATCTACACCTTCTCCCACGGCTCAGATTAAGTCAGAGACTTCATGGATTGGTGCCACGTCTAATTCTGACTAGGTCCTCAGAAACCTGATAGCTCAGTTGGTAGAACATCGGGGCAAGAAACCCGGCAGTCATTGGTTCGAATCCGCCCGCCATCCAAATTTCCATTTCACTTTCAATCATCACCCAGTATAAATACTAGCCTGCCAAACCACGGCTATCTAAGTTAGTCAAAACAATAGTTAAATCAATTAATACACCACTTTTAACTATTCCATTAAGCATTGCATGTTTGCTTAACATGATCAACTATCATGAAGCGATTCATTGACCAAACTCTTTTCAGTAATAATAAACAGATACAGCAATAGAAAGGTTTGTGCAAGAGAGAATGAGTAAAAATTGTTACGCCGTAATTGCCTGCAAAGAAGAAGTCAGTTGAAGTAAGAAGATACTGAAATGAATGAGACTGAAGTGGAGAAAAATACGATGTTTAAGATTTTGAAGTTCATCTGTACCACCTTTTTTAAAGCTAGCATACTTAATCAGCACTCAGTATATGTAGACCTTGACCACTTTACTCACTTTGAATGTTACATTCAGCTTAATAAGGTGGTTGCTGATAAAATCGAAGACTATAATTTAAAAACTCATTTGTTATTTCCCAAATTATGCCATATCTGGTGCTGGCAAATTTCCTAAATGTATATCAAAAGGAGGAGTATAGTATTCAGTAGTTCGCTCTGTCCTGTTTTATAGCTGTTAGATATAGCCATTGAAAGTAGAAGACACAAGGACATAGCAGGTTATCTGATTATCGGTGTCTATGTGGTACTGGATAAGCTTAGTGGGATTAAAACCAAGTACTACTAGCTATTGATGAGGCTATGAACCTTTACCAACTGAGGTGGTTTGTACTTGTAATGTGTGTGTATCGACCGAGCCCAATGGATTATGTTGACCGAAATAATATTATGTTAGGAAGGAATAAAGGTGGCTACCACGTAATACGAAGCTACAACGTGTTTAATTGAGTGAGCAACAGAGAAAAATGTGCGCTGGCTAGCTCGGATCCCTGAGGTGATAGGAGTTAGGGATTGGAGATTCTTGGTAATATGGCTAAAAACTGGTCTCAGTGAGGCAGATACTAATACAGTTTGTCAGTTTCCAACCAAGCAAGATTTGTTTTTCACTCTGTCTTGTAAACTTCTGTCTGGCTGAATTTCCTTTTTCTATGTGCGCTGTAATGAAATGTGGTAGAAATTGAGCTGATACACCTCTATGCAAGGTTTTACATAGTTTTTCCTATGGGTTAATATTTGTTTCATAACGAAATTACATACAAACATGTATGGAAATACTAGAAGAAAGATGGGATGGTTCTGTATGTCCAATAAATTCCAGCAATTCTGTGACAAAAATGAATAAATCGACAGAACACATAAAAAGACAACTAGATAGATATTTTACAGTAATGATAGATAGTGGCTTGCAGTGGAATAAAGGACGCGCGTTTAGTCCCATTTGGGACTCGTCATCTGCCTCTCGGTGAGCGATGTCGTTCACACTAAGACTCGAACCCGGCACCGATCACTTTAAACGCCATACCCATAAGGCCACCGAGTTACGATAACTTCTTCTTGTGCGACGGGCATAGTCTTTATGTTGTTGCTTGGTTTAGTCAACGACCGTATAACACAAACAACATAAGAACTATACCCATCGCAAAGGAAGTGGCTATCCTTACACAATAGCCTGGTACACAATGCTCTCGCGTTTGAAGTGGTCCTGGGTTCGAGTTTTACAGAGAACAATACCACTCACCGGGACGCAGGTGCATCCACATGATGAATCCCAAATAGGACGACACGCGAGTTCTGGATTCCACTGCTTGCCACTATTCATCATTAAAACCAAGAATTCGAAATTTCCAGCAATATCTAGGCATCCGCGCAAGAGCCGATATGCCAATAATGACCGATCAATCCGGTCTAATCAACGATGAGACAATACAAGAAACAATATGGATAGGTAGATATATCAATACATATACCTCATCTAGAGAGAAATCATAATGCTGATCAACTATATTCTGAATTCTTTTATCCTGATTATCTGTTTCATCAATAAATTCCAATTTTTGCCATGTAACTAGATTAATACCTGTAGAATTAATCAACTGTTGATATTCCACATAATTTGTATTGGATAAATCGATAAATGAATGAATCTGTCTCTCATAAGCGTATACTTCAAGTATTTGATGAGTTGACTTGTCATATTTATAACGTGTTAAAATCTCTCTAACCTCCTTGAAATCTACCACAGATAATGAATTTTCATTCCAAACATCAATTGGTCTTTGTAATCTTTCACATAGTGTTTTCTCTTTGTCAATAATAATGATATTGTCTGGGGTAGTTCGGTGATTTCCAGAAGTAGTGACGATGGTATCACCAATAGCTGTAGTAGCATAAGTTACTTGACATTTTCCCGAGCTATCGATCTCAATGCCTGGTTCAAATCTGTGATGTATATTAAAAAGGCTTAATAATCCTTTAAAGATGTTGATTTCAGTGACACCTTTTTTTAATGTTGATCTCGAGATGAATATTCTATCAATTAGACCTTTGTGATCAAATAAAGTTAGACAGTTTAGAGTTACTTCATCTTCGATCGAGGTTTTACCATCAATGATCAATGTTACATGCCACAATCTTTTGCTTATTTCATCACTTTTCTCGACGATTTCATTCAATATTATAGGTGTGATATATACTCTACCTGACAAAATATCCAGTACTGCTTCCTTATAAGAATTTTCAGATATATTAGTTACATAATTGTATACAAATGTTTTTGCCTCTAATCGATTTATAGTGGATGAAAATAAGAATAATAGCAAAATATTCATAAATTGAAACTGCCATTTGCATTTTGAACAAACATTTATCAGAAACTCCATATAGATATGTGAAACTACGAATGAATGAATAAAAAGTGCAAATACTAAATCATAGAAAATTCCTGCATGTGCTATTGGACACATTTATCTCCATTTTTATAGGTTAATATGATTGCCCGAATACGGTACACAACCAATCATTTTTAAGGTTAGTCAGTCGTATATAGTCAGCCCTTGTTAACTTTCAAGGGCATTGGTGACCGAATACGTTCCAGCACGAATTTTGGCATACTGAATTGTGAAAATCATATAATTCCATTTCGTTTTCTGAAATTTTGATTATGCCAACTACATTTCATAAAAATGTGTTTACTAAGGTATTTTGAAATGTTCTCATAATACCGCAATGTATAAAAAATATCGGCTACCTGTTTACGAAAGTAATGGTCAACTGACGAACTTTTATAGCTAGGTATCCATGAGCCGCAAACAGAATCTCATTATATCTCTTACCACGAATTAGACGAATCTGCAGTCCCGATGTGTTGGAAGGTGAAATTTCTGTGCTAAGGAACAGTGATTGCAAATGGATTCCCACAACGCTTCATAGGCAAAAATATCAGGCCTAAACCTCACAAAGAGGATCCTACCACTGTACCAAAAAAGATACTCTACACGAGTCTAAATTCCGAAGGTGATTTTTCCACTGACACTTTAAAGAGGAGAATATCAAACCCTTGCAAAAAAAATTTCTCACATTAACGCTGAGACTAGTATTCTCTTGTCACCCAGCGATTTCTAATAACTCAAAGGACAAACATTCGCATCTAACCACTTCTCTTTGTGCTTATCAATTCATCTGTTCCTGTAAGAGCCATGTATCTAAATTCATCGGTGTGACAGTTATCTATGGTTGTTCAGGAGTACTATCCTGAGGCGTTACAAAAGAGGCAACAGTAGTTTTAACACTATTTTTATTTCCATGCTTGACAAACCATTTTAACTATCAAACCTTAACACAAACAAGAAAAATGTATAAATTTGCTATTGTCCAGCTGAAATACTTGTTCTTTTGTCATGTTCACGGACAAATCGACTTAAGAAAATCAGAAGTCGTATTCAAGTCAAATAACTGCCCATTCTGTGAAATATTGTCTGTTTAGTAAGTCGTTAACTTTTCCAACCCATATGGACGTAGATGTTCACCTCAACTATGGTTTTCACTCAAATGAGCGAATAAAAAATAATTCGAGCAATCATAATGAAAGGTAAATCAATACATACTGACATGTTCAGGTTAAAGATAAAACTGTAGTTGACTTATTGTCCTGACGATGAGTTTACAAATACGTCTGTGTATCAGTATCTAGCAGGCAAGGAGGAAAATGGTCTGGGTAAGTTCTTTTACGCAACACACGAAACAGCATTTACCTAAGGGTGTAGTAGGCATTCCATATTGGATTCCTTGACAAAATTAACATTAAACGACCTTGTAAATTAATGCTTGTTTAATTAATTTCATATAGAACATTCTATCCTTTTCTTGATGATTTTAAATTTGTTGTTAACTCGTCACTACAACATCCTAGTTCATGCTTCTTAATATCTCCACTTTTCACACTGGTTGGTGCAGATTCATCGGCAGTGTTTGTGAGATAATAAGAAAGGCGAATGTATCTCGAGAACATTATATCAACATTATATCAAGATTGCCGTCAGGTACGGGCTCAACAAAGTACTGTCACCCTCATGAAATAATTTTTGGAAAGCTTACTTCTGTTCAGCGTGTGGCTACTGCTATTACTGTCATTTCATGAGCCTACTACAACTAACTGGTAACTCCACGTGATTTGGATGTATACTGAGGACATTCCCAGCATCATTGTAGCAGACGTTTATATTCTTCTGTTACGTACTTTCCCCTCGTAATATTATTTGTTTCTTGGCATTATTGTACCTTACTACACTATTGGTAATGTCTTGGACAACTGACGGTCTTAATGTCTCTAGACCCTCGTAATTAGGAAGTTTCAAACGTGGGATCTGTGTGTGTCACTATTCTTCTTCAGCCTTTGTTTAGCTTTACCAGCCCCCATTTATAGTTTGTTCATATTACCTAGAAAAATACAGTTTGGATAAATATACTCTTTTCTGCTAAATAAAATCTCTGAGCAAGTAAGGAAGACATACCTTATATTGTTTTAAAGCAGGAAATGATAAATTTACTTATTTATCTAACCGGAAAGTTATTGACCAACTGCTAATTGACGTGTTACTTGGTCGTATAACACCTCAGTAACTTAAGCAGCATATGAAAAGTTTACTGAGACATAGAGACTTTGATAACCGTCTATTCTGTCAGCTTTAGCTAACGCAAACGTTCTTCAAGTATCCAGCAAGTATCAGAGTTTGAATATGCGGCTATTGACACTGATCAAGTAACCGACCGTACTGAGGAAGAAATAGGTAGAAGGTATTGGCGCACTAACACAGAACCACCAAGTATCTGCTTTAGAGAAAAAGATTGGCATACTAACAGTACAAGTGAGAGCTTCACAGTCGCACAGATGGTCACCGAAGTTCCTTGCAAGTAGAACTACTTCGAAAAATAGCATGTGCTAGTACTGTAGTGGACGTTGTTGATAATAATGGATAATAAGTAGTATATGATGAGAGGGCGGCAGAAATCATAGGGAATTACCAGCAATGGGTAAGGATTCTGCCAAGAAGAACGCAAGAGACAACGCGGGCGTATAAAGGGAAAATCAAGAGAGAAGCAGAAGATGAAATGAAGTACAATTTGCAAATGACTTTCTTAATGCAAGGTGCCATATCTAAGTTGTTAATCACTACTGTACCACTTCTTAACAATAAACATCGCTTCTTTCGTCTCTGTCTTCTCGTTTCCCTCTGGTACCATCTGAAGTTTGGCGATAAGGAAGGTCTCAATGCGTTGCTGTGAGATTTTGAACCCTCTATTATTCGGGGGAATAGAGGTCAATGATCACTGGTGTCTCCGACGTACAAAGGTAGTCATTTGTTTCGGGCGACATATAAGAAGGCAAAAATGCAGTTCCTGATTAACGCTGGAGGTTAAGTGAGCATGATGCCACCAACGTTTTCCAAACTCCGGCTCAGTGCTCCATGCAGATCTGCTATTAACACTTATGGAATCAGAATTTTCGCTCCAAACTTCGGTTTCGTACATCACTCCAGTGGGAATTTATCATTGTTGATATCTCGTCTCTAATCATTGACACAGATTTTCACTAGCTGGCTCTACTTGCCACATACTGGTGAGCCGTAGTTTTGAGTATTCTATCTCAGATACCTTAACAGGCACAAAAACAGTGAGCTTGATAGTAGCCCCAACAAACAACTTCCATGAATGTTAAACTACTGGGAGAATTTTCTGATCCCAGGCAAACGGATTACACGAAGTTCTCGTTGAAACACAATGACAAACCATGTTGTCACTAAAGGTCCCCAAATTCACCAAAACCTTGATGCTTACGCATCAAAAGGTTGCAGACAGTAAAGCAGGAATTACATAAGCTTCTGGAGTTTGGAATTACACGGCATTCCAAGAGCTCACGGTCATTACCGACGTACATGGTTTCCAAAAAGACGTTGGATAAAGTGCAACCTTGTGAAGATTATGGAGCGTTAAATAATAATACCTTTGCTAATAGATATCCTATCCCTCAAATACATTTTATTAACTTGACAATAAAAGAAAATATTCCTTATCTTAGCTTATTACCATATTCCCTTGGAAGCCAATGATGCAACTAAAACTTCATTCACCAATCCCTTCGGATTATTCGAATTTATTCGTTTGCCGTTTAACCTCGCCTGGTTAACTAGTTCATTAGTTACTAGCCCGTCCTAAACCCGGATAAAGAGGGAACGTTTAACATACAGCTAGCAACCCTAACCCAGAAAACCAATCCAGTAGCTAAACAAACTTCAAAGCATAAAAAACTCATTCCTCGCTGGAATCGGGGAGACGAAATGACGCCGGTTGGTGAAAGCCTTCGGGAAGCCAATCGGCAGATATGTCCTTCCTTCTCTCGATGAAGGTGAAAGTAAAGATGGGGATATGGAATGTCTGCACAATGTTTGAAGCTGGCTGGCAAGGCTGCTTAGATTGCAAAAGATAACAGGAGGTATAGCACAGAAGTGTTAGGAATCTGAGAGGAATGTGCAGATGGAATAGAATTAGACTCTCCAAACTGTCAACTAGAGAGTCAATGATCTACTCCGATATTGTCGCCCAGACGACAACCACGAGCACACTGAGTTTTGGAGTGGCTATCATGATTTCCCCCTCCCAAAAGCATCAAATGCTCTCATGTAGTAGTTACAAATCTCCTCCTGTGGGATCATGACAGCAAGATTCAAATCAAAAGGAAGGAAAGTCAGTCATACAATGCTACGCTATGCACCTACAAATAATGCAGATGAAGAGAAGAAAGAATTCTACAGACAACTGCAATCAACACTGGACAAGATGCGTACCCAGTAGACGACATCAAAATTCTAATGGGTGACATGAATGCCAAACTCGGAGCGAACAACACAGGAAGAGAACTCATCATGGGTCGGGAAGCGCTCGGTGAAATGAACGGAAATAGAGGACTGTTTGCAGACTTCTGTGCATTCAACGATTTGCTGATTGGAGCGAGTGTGTACAAACACAAGGATATTCACAAAGCGACATGGATTTCATCAGACACCAGGACTTCATCTCAATCTGAGGAAAGTTGAGATGCAGCCTACTGGACACAAGTTCAGATCAAGAAGGGGAGCAGATGTAGGTTCAGACCACTATCTAGTGCAGGAAACCTTTCAATTCAAGTTGGAAGCCTTCAAAGAAGTTGGTGATAGACCACAGTTGAAGTTCAACACCCAGAACAGAAAGTGAACTGAAGGTCGAAACTACAAGGGGCATATACACGTCAGCCATTAGGGCAAAATGGGAGATATTGAGCAACATCCCTGAAGGAACCTGCGTGGAATAACACTGAAACTCGCTGAAAGAGGTGTGGAAGGAAACTTGCATAACCGTGTTAGGAAGGAAGAAGAAATACGACAAGGAATGGACCTCCACAGACACATGGAAGCTAGAAGAGGAGGGAGAGGAAGATTGTGAAGCAGAAGATAAACCAGTGCAGTGCAAAGATGAACGACGAGAAGATTAACTGAATACAACCTATAAAACACTACACTGGACAAAGAAGTGAAGAAGAGTGCACGGAAAGACAAAAGACACTACTACGATACACTTGCAAGTGAAGCAGAACAGGCTGGTGGTAAAAGAAACCTGACAACATTACATCAAATGACCAGGTTACCATCCGAGAAGAGATCAACTCAGACGAAACCATTGAAAGATAGTGAAGGAAACCTAGTTACGAAAGAGGAGAAGCAAAAGAAACAATGGGCTGACCACTTCAAAAAGCTCTTGAGCCGACCACCACTTGCAACTCGTCCGGAAATACCACCAGCAACGGCAGAACTACCAGTGAACACAAGCCCCCCCGACTAAGCAGAAGTGAAGTTCTGAGCGCCATAAAGTTGCTGAAATACGGGAATGCAGCAGGACCAGATGGAATTCCTCCACAAGCACTGAAAACAGACGCGGAGATATCAACAGAGAACATGCTCACATCACTCTTGCAGAAGGTTTGGAAGGAAGGAAGGAAAGGTACCTGCCCATTGATTGGGAGAAGGGCTACCTTATTAAACTCCTAAAGAAGGCTGGCCTAAGTCTTTGCAAGAACTGGCTAGGAATCATGCTGCTATCCACCCAAAGCAAAATATTGAGCCACATCATCCTGGAGAGGATAAAACATGGGCTGGATTCAAAATTACAACTGGAACAGGCTGTCGACCAAACCGCTACTATCAAAAAGATAGCAAGACAGGCTTTCATTAATCTGAAATCACTATGGAGATCTGCTGCACTCAGCATAAAGCGTGAACAACATTCGGATTTTCAAAACCAGCATCAAGTCAGTGCTGCTGTATGGTTCTGAAGCTTGTCGCGTCCCGAAAAGTACTTCTATTAAAACACAGATATTCATCAACAACTGCCTTCTCTGACTCGATACTGAAGATCAGAGGGGCAGAAAGAATAGGCAATTAGGAACTATTGCAACGAACCAACTAAGAACACATCGCCCAACAAATATGTAGAAGAAAATGGAGGTGGATTGAGCATGCTGTGAGAAGACCGTTCGGGGACATCATGCGCCAGGCTCTCGTATGGAATCCAAAGGGGAAACGATGAGTTGGACGTGCAGGGGTCACATGGAGGAGATAGTGTGAGGAAGAAATGAAAGCTTCTGGGCAGTCGTGGGGTGACGTTCAAAAGACTGCAGAGAACAGAGTGGAATGGAGGCTTGCTGCCGAAGCCCTATGTTCCACCCAAGTGAAAAATAATAGTAAATTCGTTTGCTGTTTGGTTTGACAAACACTGCTCAGACCTTCCGAAGATATACAGTTCAGGTATTTCATGGTTTTTATTTGGTCATTGCATACATAAATGACCTACTAGTAATGAGCATATCTGAAATCGAACACCTACAGGACCTAAGAATAGTGTTTGAACGATCATATGAGTAGAGTATGGTGTCCCTATCAGTCTTCAAAATTGAGAATTTGGTAAGCCATCACTACAGCTTCTGGAACACATTCATTGTCGACGGTGCTAAGCCGGTTTCAACAGTAGATAAAATTAAAGAATAGCCTGTTCTGGACTCATTTCGTAAACTATGAAGTTCCCCTGCCTATTTTTTATCCCTAACTGTGCTAAACTAGGTCAACCACTAGCAGAACTGCTCCAAGAATGAGCTCGAGCATTTCACGTGACCCAAGAGACCCTTGATATATCCGATGAATTGAGGCTGTAAGTTTTGAAACTTCCCTATCTCATTGCGATCCAGAATCAATATTAGGAGTGTTGCTGTAGGCACAGTTCTGGACCTGGGTTTTCGACACTTGTTAGCAAGGTTTATCTGCAACCATAAATAGTTCAGTGGTAACGTCTCTGACTGCAACGTTGGTTGACTTATGTTCCAATCTCACATAGGAAGTCAGTTTCGTCAAGGTTGCAGATACACCTTGTTGATGAGTGCCAAAAGGCACGAAACCTACTCCAGGACTCCTTGCTGAATGCCTTCAACCAACGAAGCGGAAATCCATAAGGAACTTCAAGTTCTGGACCACTGTAAGATACCTGGCCCAGAATATTTAGTTCTCGCTCTTTTTAAGGAGGGAGATGGAAGTGTAGTTAGGGAACTGACTTCATTGTTAGCAAGATATGGCAGACTGAGAGTGTTCTGTCAGTGTGGAGTGACTACACGGTTTTGACCACTTTTATAAATCTTCTATGTAACATATGTTACTCATCGGGACATCAGTCTCCTACAGGCAGTGTTTAAAGTGTTGGCTGCTATCATACTTTCCAAACTGTGGAAAACGCGTGAGAAACGTATTTGTGAGTAGACAGGGTTTCGTTCAATTCATGGATGCACTGGTCACGTATTTACTCTCCGCCAGATTCTCGAACACTTTTATACCTACTGAAGGTCAATGATTGTTGCATTTTTGTATATTAGGATCTCTCTGGAAGTGTCTTTTAGAGAAGCTTGTCCCTGGGAACTTTGTTGACATCTTGAAAGTCCTAACCTTCAACACCTCTCTCACTGTTCGAATTTCATCGTAGAGTTAGATAAAGCTTTTTGATTTTATATTTCCTCTTTAACTTCACTATCGATGACATTCTCGAGAAATCTCCGATGGAAATGCCTAGTGGTGGTGTAGACATGCTACCAAATGAAAGATTTTTCAACCTTGAGTATGCGGACAACATTGTTCTACTATGCGACAACATAAATGCTACTCGTACCACACTCAACCAGTTGATGGTCGGTGTCTAAGTATGTTATGTGCTTTGCACTATCGAAGCGAAGTAATTCTACAATATTGGGAGGAGCCTGTGCGTGCATTCGCGCTGTAAGTCGTCGGAAAGTTAATGCACTTGAGTAGTCGTGTGAGCGATGAGATTCTCAACCGCGTATCAAACACCGGAATAGTACTCTCCAATTTGAGTCACCTTTAGTAAAGTTATGACGTTAACCTTTCTGTAAGAGGTCGTATATACAACGCTAAAGTACTAGAAGTCTTGCTGTACGTCTGTGAAACCTGGCCTCTCCAGGCTGATGATGTTCGGTAACTTTACGTGTTTGAGTAGCGTTTTCTCTTCAAGGAACGTTTCCCTCGGGTGGAAACACTATGTAAGTAATTTTGAGCTGAGGCTGCTTGTATCGGTGTATGATTGAGGTAGTCATTCATTGAGTGTAATGATTTTGAAACACCAGCTTCAATGAATTGAACGTCTGTTATGGTTTTCATGCCAGCGGCTCCCATATTGCTTACTAGGCCTGTGACTGGTTGGAAGAAGCGGATAAGTGACCAGTGTGGATCTAGGGGATAAGAGATAGTTTTGTTACTTCTGCACATGTGTGTCCCATGACTTCCTGGATGAGGTCTAACACCATACAACGTATTGGTTTGAGAAGATAGCAAGGATCGCTGAGAACAGAAACCATTGGCGGTCATAGTTCAGCGTTTTGTTTTCTCATGCTATCGAAAAGTAAAACAAAAGTAATGAATGCCTCCGCGGGACTTTTTTTGACAGTGCAACTCTGGTTTTGTTTACACTGTCTCTTCTGTTTCACGTGTGTTCATACTGTTGCCTTGGTATGGAGCACATCTTGGTGTTTATGTTGTACCAAGCCAGAGAGAGTTCCGATGATAAATAATCAATATATTATGATTTCATGCAAACTGTCACCCTACCACTTTTTAATCTGAGTTTCAAGTAAAATGCAAGGCGATTAATCTATCAGTTAAAGACGGCTGATATACAGCTGTTTGCATTTCATTTGCACCTGCAGGTTAATTGATGGAAGTCAATCGATAGAAAACTCTGTGTCTAGGTTTCGTGCTTGTCGGATGTCGTCAATAAGATGTATCTACAGCTTTGAGGAAACTGGTATCCTTGAGGTGGCTCGAACCAGCGTCACTCAGTTCTGAAGTTACAGACTTAGATTTGTTTATTTGATTTATGCCACCTCAAAAGCGAACTTAAATTATCCTCGAAATATCATCAAATAAATAATACTGTATCACTGTATGGAATTTCTAGTAAATAGACCAAAATTGAATTACAATCTACCACAGTGCGCAAATTTTACTCATATAATAATGTCTTGTTGGTCAAATTGGGAATATGAAGAAACTTTCATATTTGCGTGCATACCAATAGCCTAGGTTTTCTCTAAATCTCTTATCTTATTAGGATCTACAAATTCTGATTTATCTAAGTTTTTGTACGCTTTTATTTTTGTTGACCCTGATCGGCTATTCTGTTCACGCAAACATTGCAACGGATTCGGTAAACTGAATTATTTTGCCAAATAGTATCTATAGAATCTTTTAATCTAAAACGTTCGTTTCCAAGCAAGTTTATTGGTTTAAATGGCACTTTAATCCACTTCAGCCTTACTAGGAACTCTTCGTAACGCTCCTGAGGTGCCTCCTTTGTAAGGTAACACAGTAGAGGCTTTGAATTATCTATCAACCTGGTTACCATTATTACTATTTTAGTAGGATTACTATTAATAGCACCTAAGTTATAAATCCTTATATTTTTCTTTCAAATTGTGATAAATTTAGGTGGGTAATTATTTAGACGAAAGGTGCTTTTGATGTGTCTAATTTCTTGTAGCAGATTTCCTGGTCTACTAGTATGCTTTTTTCGCCTATCACTTAAGCATTTAACTAGACCTACTTTAACTGAAATGGAGTGAGATGATTTGAAGTCCAAATAGCGATTCAAATGGGAAGGTTCGCCTTAGACACTAGTCTTTAAGCTTCCGTCTTGTTTTCGTTTAATCTTGAAATCCAACACTGCTGGCTCACCTTCATCACTTTCTAAGTCACAAGTAAATTGGATTGCATTCACTACTGAATTTACATGTGTTACGATTTCAATACTGTAAATGTATCATCTACATATGGGGACCGTATCTTTGGAGTAGGACTAAATGTTAGAGGGGTCATCTGTAACCAACTATCCATAAATATGTCTACGACAATAGGGGATATTGATGATCCCACAGCATCCCCTTTAGTTTGTTTACATATTTTATTTTGAAACTTAAAAACCGTAGACACCAAACACAATCATACTCCTAGCATGATTTCCTCGATCGGCACTTTATTTTGATGCGCAAGCTTACTGTCATCCTTAAGCTCATTTCTAACTGCCTCTAGAGCCTTGTCGATTGGTATATTTGTGTAAAGGCTAGTTATGTCAAAACTAACCATTTTTTCGCTGTCGTCTAATCTGTGCTTTAAGTCATAAGAGTTGGTAAGTCAGGATTATGAGTGGTTTCCCATTGGGCTTATTACCACTGCTAATTATTTAGACAACTCATAAGTTGGAGTGTTTCTACTGTAGGCCTGATGGGATACCCTGGCTTATGAATCTTAATGATGCCATAAATTCCATTGGAATTATTAGCTCCCAGCAGTAAATCAAACCACTTTGACTCACCTAGAGACGGCTTCATTCAGCGTATCAGATCTCCCGTGGATTTCCTAACTTTATTCATGATAGTATCCACCGATTTCTTCATTTGGTCCTGTTTCTGCTTTTTCATTCCTTATGCAGATGTAATCAGATTCGCTCATTACAACTGCTGAGTTGTCTTTATCTGACTTGGTACTTTGTTGTTACCATTTTGGAAGTTTTTAAGAGCTTCTCTTTCTGGTTTGGGTAAATTAGGTTTCATTTTCTGCTATCTTTTTACTGCCAATTGGCACTGTGCACTTGTCTCTTCTTCAACTGTCTTATCCATTAAATTTAACGCTATTTCTATTTTTTGGGAATGACATCTTTTGATTTCAATTCATTAATCGTAACATTTAAGGCCTTTCTTTAGCACTTTTACTTCTGTTGAGCTTAGGACTCTAGCTGACAGATCGACAACCTACTTTGACTTATCGATCATTGGTGATGTGCTGTTGGCAATCTCATTGTTGTCGACTGCATACTTTTCTTCCATAAGTGTGTTGAACTTCTTAATTTGAGTATTTTTGGATTGTTTTGAAAGCAGCTGATCCTGCCTTTATTTCACTTGTCCATTAGAAGCTCACGGTATTTTCTCACTGACTGCCTCAGCTTACATTCTAGTTCTTCCATATAATTCATGAGGTGCAAGTTTTCGACTATTCTACGAATTTCTTTTTAAAGACAGTCTATTGATCTGATTTCTAAGACATCGAGTATTGAGTATCCGGTGGTTTGTATATCTATCTGTGAAAATTGTATGAGTTTGTTGATTACACTTTGAACGGGAAGACCATATAGTTCATGAATATAGGAGTAAAACTTGGGCACTGTGGTAGATTTTAACTCCATTTTAGTCTGTTTATTAGAAATGTTAGACAGTGAAATAGGATTATTTACTGGATGACGTTTTGGACATAGTTTATTGCCTCTGTGCACACCAGATCAACCTCATGGATTCCACTTACGGTGGTCAGTTTAGAAGAGCGACTCGGACTTTCAATTAATGCAGATAATAAGTTGATCTTAAGATTTTTTTTCTATAGCAGTGGACGATAGGCAGCGTCATAGCTCCGAATTCATACATACTGTTAAGAAGAGTAAACTTCGTTGAGAAATACTGTATCAACTGTTTTATTTATCTTGATGGCTAGCAGAGGAATCCATCATGCGCGTTGTTTCCTATTTGGGACTCGTCAGCCGGACGTATCTGGAAAATGGTTATCCTATTTTAGGCATACCAGTCCATGCAAGTTAGCTAGCCATATCCAGCTGATCTGAACTAATTCGACTCGATGAGATGAATTTGTCCGCTGAGGTTGATTCCAAAAGAGCGAAACGGCCGTCTGGCGTTTAGATCACTCTGATCTGCCTGGTGAAATCTACCGATCAACCTGAGTGACTTTTAACTACTCAACTTGTTCAGTAATAGTATCTTTTGTTGTGTTACCACATTAGAAAGAAACATCAGAAACGCTATGTGGGATTCTCAGCAAGGTTGTTATTCAAACCTACAGCGTCACCAAGAGGTAAACTTTGCTGGGACCAACTAATTTGATCTATCAAATAATGGTTGCGAAGTATATCAGTGAATTGAACCAGCTGATCTAGGCTGGTTAAATTGTCAGAATATAAAAGCTTAGCCAAGTCTAGAATGATACACCTCATTAGGATTGATAATCCTGGAGACCGCTCATCTACTGCAACGTGTGCACTGACACACAATCATACAGTATGGCGAGACAGACCAATTTAGTGAAGCGGAAGACAGACTGATTACTAAATATTTGTTCATCGAATCAACACCCAACACAATGGCGACTACGCACCCCTTATTTCTAGAATACAGACAGAATTATCAAAACAAGTCGTCGGAAGTTGTGCGACTTACTTTGGTATGCTAATGAGCGACAATTTGTTGTCAGAATGGTATACGGTAAGTAGTACTGTAATAGTGGAGAATATTTGCAGTTCAGGTGGATGGTCTTGGTTGCATTGTATTCTCTGAGCTGAGTTGGTTAATTATGAAGCTTTCATCGTCTTGCTAGATGACATCATCAGCACCAACTTCAGTATGAGGTGAGCTGTCAATGTCTCTCCGTGAGTGATTTAGTAGCTTCCATTGACGAAGGGGTCTGTGATTGGTTGTTTCCTTTGATTGTTGTGTCAATGACTGCATAGATTTTCCTGTTGTCTGGATGTTCCTCCGCTTCAACTCTCACCTTTCTGTCGTTTACCACTTTTCTCACTAGTTGATAGATTGGGTCTACGTCTGTACATCTGTTGATTGCTGACTGACTGAGTGACCTGAATGTCAAGCTTCTAGGAATTCTCTCATATCCATTGTGCTTCTTCTGTCCAAGCTCTCTGCACTGTCAAAACTCAATTCATGCCCATAGTTGTCATCCACATGGATGGAAATGGGTAATGAAATGTCACGACGTTTAATAGCCAATTGGTGTTCATGTAGACGAAGGTGAATAGGGCGACCACTTTCTCCAATGTAGTGTTGACTAGTTATTGCAGTTGATTTTGTAAATGACATTCGGTTTGTCATCTTTGATTGTTGCATCCTTTGGTCTGTATAATAGTGTTTGCAGGGAATTTGTTGGTTTATGAGCCACACCAATACCAAGTGGTCTCAGTAATTTTGTCATGATTTCTGATATATTCGTTATGTATGGTAGGATGATGCGTTTATTGATTCCTGTCGATGACTTTGTATTTGATGATGCACGGGATAGGCATCTTCTGATGAAGTTTCATGGGTAGCCGTTCTTCTTTAGGATGGACATCAAGTAATTTTCTTCGTTTTTCCGTGAAGTTGTTGTACTGCAGTGTGCTCTCGCTCTTTTGAATACAGTCTGCACACAACTGATTTTGTGAGCTGTTGCTACTGTAGTTGAGGATTTGGCCAGTATGTGTTGACTTCCTGTACACTTGGCTTTCCAGCTTCCCGGCATTTGTCCTACTGACTAGAACATCCAGGAATGGTAGTTGGTTGTTTGACTCCTTTTCCATTGTGAATTTGATATCATTGAAAACGTTGCTGATCAAACTGTGTTTTCTATATCATCTTTTTTAATGACAGAAGTGTCGTCTACATAGCGAATCCAAATTTTTGGTTTGATCACAGGTAGCACGATGGCTTTCAGTCTCTGCATCGCTGCTTCTGCAATTAGTCCGGACATCGGTGATCCCATTGGAGTTCCTTTCATCTAGTTGTATATCTTGCCGTTGAATAGGAAGTATGTTGTCATACAAAGGTCGATGAGTTCCATCAGATCTGAACACTTAAGTTTTGTGCGTTCTGGAAGGTTTGTGTCTTCATTGAGCAGAAGAGATATAATTTCCTCGGACAAGTAAACAATTTCAACATGGAATAACTTTGCAACTATATCAAAATTATGTGCAGTGGTTTTTATTTTGGCGCTTGACTAATCCATGTGTATAACTTACATTAACGCTTCACATCAGCAGATTTCAAGAAAAGTAACTATTTCGGTTAGATAATGATTACCGAAAAACTGTTTTGTCCGGGTGATATAATTCGAATCATGAAATATCGTTACGAAATGAAGCCTTGTTAATGTCTGTATTCATGAATTTCGGCAAAATAAGTGGGTACAAAAAAGTCTGGTTATCGGTATCGTGAGGGATATCTAAAAACAAGTCGTCCTGGCTGATCGGATAATGTGACCACGATTGATGGACAGTTATGCATTACATAAGAGTTGCCCAGACCGTTAGTAGTTGAAGTTAAAACCTAGTAAGCCACTGGGTGCTGAAGCCTACATGGTTAAGCATCATGCTCGTAGCTGCTGGTTCAATTCCTTTCGTGACCCAAGTCTTCACTCATCGCCCAGAAACAGTATAAAGAACAAAAAAATCAGCAGATCCGGGAAATTGTCCGACACACTGTTTGATGCCTGACATGAAATTGGTTGCACTCCCGTAACCAATCAATACATGTAAGCCAGTCCTACAGGAGGTCAATCGCGGCCCGAATAGCTCAGTGGTAAAGTCACTGACTACAACACTGGGTGATGCGGGTCCGAATCTCAGGAGGGACATCAGTTCCGTCGAGGTTGCAGATACACCTTGCTGACGAGTGCCGAAAAGCACGAAACCTAGGTCCATGGCTTCCTGCCGATTGCCTTCAACCAACTAACATCTACTAATGTGCACCGCGATGCTGAGCTTCCTAGCCATTTGCCATATTGCAAATATGATTAATAGGATTCGGTCTGCACTGAGGACTAGACAAGATGAAATTAGTTGCACTCCCGTGACCAATCAATACATGGTGCCTGACATTGGTAAGCCCTAAATGAGTTTAAAAACTCTTTGAAGAAAACCTATTGGATTTGGATATTATCAATTCTGGCAACAGTCTATATTTCTGTCATACTCAAGTAGTCTTTACTTCTTAATGTTTGAAGTTGTTGACGAAAAATACAGCATGAAACAGACGTTATTGCTGTAAACTTGGCAGCTACACATTGGTATGGTTTGTATGTCTATCGTATTTAGAATATTGCAATATGGATTTCCAAAATATTATTATTCATAAGATCCTAAATTTTATATTCCACCATGAAACGTCATATAAAAGTATCGTCAGACAAAGTACTGAGGTTGAAATACTACCTACAATTGTAATGATGAAACTTTATCAAATTTCAGTACTATACCGAAGCAAAATGTTACATGAATACTCAGAGTGCATATAAATGAATCTTTTCATGTTGGATTCAAAGTACTAATACCCTTTTGACTTATTTTTTTTACTTTATTTCTAGTAACCCATAAAAACGTTATCACACTGACAATCTGTACTCTGAATACATAAAGTAACAAAACACTATCAAAACTGATAATATAGTTCATTTTCCTTATTGTACCTTATATATTACAACTAACAAACGCCTTTTAACGTCTAACAGACGTCGACCGTAACAGTGCAACAACAAACTGGGTCGCAGACCATTGAAGTAAAATGGAGACACATATTTCTCCATAACATAACGTACTTCTGTTCTAGGATTCTAAACTATAGTTGGGTCAGTGAGGTCTGACGCCCGACTTCATATATGACGTGAGTGAAAGCTCCATACAGTTACAAGAGTCCAGAATTACAACTCTGCAAACTTCAATTGTAGCAGTAACAGATAAGGATTGTCAGTACAGAGACAAGGAAGATAGTAAGTGGTAAGTAGTGTGACTGAAAATCCCCAGTTACTATATACTACAAAAAATTGTCTTTTCATTTTAAAATGTTACTAACATTGCTTCCCACCAGCTCAAGAGTTTTTGAGCAATACTATACATACAGCCAGCTAAGAAAGCATTCCATGCATGTGTTTAAGTCGCCAAAATAATGGAATTATTGAGAATCAATGATTGCAAGCTTTCAGTAGTATCGAGATGGAGTAAACGTATTAACTCTTTATCTCACTAAAAACATCTTGAGTCTTCATTCGGTAGATTATTCTTTTGCCTTTATGGGTGACTTCACAATCACTCAAATCTTATCGATGTTTTCAGAAAGTGCAGCAACCAAATAGAATACGATTCCACAGGATGTTCGCTATTGTTTTGTTTGTGCGCAAAAAGGAGTGCAAAATGAAACCATGTATAGGCAGTTAGTTTTGCTGTTTGAATAACATTTAGTTCATACACTTGAGTAAGGCAGATTTCATTATATTCTTGATGTATTACACTTAGGCATAAAAGCCACCCGATTAACAAATATCATATTCAATGACCACAGAGAGAATTCATACACCGCTTTTATACAAGATTAATTATCAACCTAAAACAGCTTTACTGATCGTCACCAGATAAGATGTAAGTGATCAGTTCTCGTAGAGGCATCGCTAACAGCACTAGGTCAGTGGGCTGCTACCTCAACGTGGTTGTCGTGCTTGCATATTACAATCACCCAACGAGCTACATTGCCTGGAGTGCTTGTTCCCTGGAGGTCTTATCACCCTGATGCTGCCTTCTCAACCGAAAGGGGGTTAGAAAAGGTCGGTCCCCAAAATAATACTCCATCATGCCCCACGGTTTCTTGGTGTCGGAGGTATGGGTTCACAGTGGTAAAGACAGTTGTATCCCACAACCGAAGGTTAGCACACGTCACTGGATTTCTGCAAAGGCATCGGAACTGATTAGTACGAAAAGACTGGTTCCATGCGGCTCTGATCACGATGAAGAGCAAAAGCAACTCAAACCTAAGTTGAATAAGAGTCTTCGCGTCGATAGCTAGCAGTGGTGAGTGTCGAAAGCGAGAGAGATGGAGGATGAATCAGCGGGGGGTAACACTCGGGGACTATCTAGGCTTATTAAGGATACCGGCAGGAAGGAGACGATGGTAAAACCATAATCGAAAAGAACCGGACGCTGGTAACTTCCCGGGACAGGCGGCTACGTTGCGCAGAACAGTTCAATTGACCCACAGCAACGCCTCAGTTGCCCAACATTCTCGAACTCTCCCTGAAGTTGAGAAAATGGTATCGAACCTGAAACGCTGGAAAGCAGTAGGAATCGACAGCTTGTTACCCTGTTTTCAAGAATGGGGGTAGGAAATTGATACTTAAAGTGACGGAGGTACTAGGCAGTGTCTTGAGACTGGTCTACTTTACTGATCATACCAATCTTTAGGAAGGGAGAGAAATCTTCTTGTGACAACCATAGGGAAACTAGTTTGACTAATTTTGTGTCCAAGATCCAAATTTATCCGACGCCTAACTGGAGCTCAAGAACGGCAAAGTCAAGAAAATCAGGCAGTTTCATGACCTGAACGAGGGTGCATCGATCACCCTCCAACAGGTTCTGCAACAAAAGCAACCCTACCGGCTATCGACAACTGTCATATTTCTTGACCTGAAAGCGACATTTGAGCAGGTCGACCGTAAGGTGTTGTGGCAGTGTCTCACTGTGAAGCGAGTTCCGAGCAAGTAAGTAACGCCAATCAAAACTCTCTAGTCGAACTCATACAGCCAAGTAATGGCTTATGGAGAGTTGCCATCCAAAGTGACGACAACTAGCGGTGTTCGTCAGCGATATCCACTGCCTCGGTTCCTGTTTAACTTCGTCATAGACGTAATAATGGACATAACCTTAGGTATGTCTGACTTCATAGGGATTGATCTACTACCAGGACGTCATCTGGCTTACTTGGAGTATGCAGACAATATTGTTCTGCGACGAGAAGACGCTGAAAAAGTACAGCGTCTTCTGAACGTGTTGGGCAGAAATCTGAGTATGTTTGGCATAGGTTTTGCACTGGGCAAGATGTTCATTTAAGACTGGTCTGCAATCACTGCCACTTTAATGATAGGGAGTAAAGTGGTGGAATGTGCCAACCACTTCACTTACTTGGGGAGTTGCATAAGCCCGAACAGATTGGTAGATGACAAAATCTCAGCTCGGATACAGAAGGCCTGTTTTACATTCGCCAACTTGCATCATCTGTGGCGTCGACTGGTGAGATATTCAACTACCTGTGAAAGGACAAATATGCTGCGCTGCAGTCCGTTTTGTCCTCTATGCGGCTATGAGACAGGACTGTTAAAGGTAGAAAGTATGGAGCGGTTACAGGTTTTTCATCACAGATGTCTACGTAACACCGCTCGTGTTTGTTGGAATCACTGTGTGAGCAATCTTGAAGCCAGAGGAAGGGTACCAGACGAGGCAGGCAAGTTGATTCATGAGGTTGTCAACCTTCAACGACTGAGATGGCTTGGACATGTACTGTGCGTGCTGATTCACCGCCTACCTCGACGTGCCAGTTGGAGGAAGGTTCAGGGTGGCCACAGCAAGACATGGTATCAGTCGATGAAGTCCCTGACTGTTGGTGTGAGCCATGTGGGGAGACACACACTGGTGTCTTCAAGACGATACGAATGAGTGGTTGAGGACTTTTCCCGATATGGCCAAAAACTGGTCACAGTGGCACAGAAATACAAACTCTGTTGTCTTTTAAAGCTTGGATATTTGCACTGAGCTTTTCTTCAAGTTGTTTGTCCTTTCACACGACTTCTACTTTAACTTTAGTATGTTTTTTTCGATCCACTTGTTTTTTGCATACTACTGTGAGGTGTAGCAATTTGAACCGATGTACTTGTGTCGATTTTTATCTCTGTCTTACAACACCACCCCCAGACAAATATTGTCGGCATTTACCGATATGCACTGTCCCTGCAGAAATATTAGTCTACTAAATAGCTATATAGCTGAAAATGCGTCGAAGTACTAGAATGTATGGGGATATGTGTACGCTAAGTGGTGCCCACTACTTCCCTCGTTTAGTTTATGAAAGTCTCCTTCCCTGGCTCTACAGGGATTGAAATTGTCACAGGAAACTCCTTGACAAACATAGGGTACACCGATAACCTCACTCTGTTAAGTGATGATGACAAGATCGTCTTCTGAACACCTTGAGAATGTATTTCCCACCACCTAGATCCTAACTGTTGATAGGTCAGTGTTGGCTCACTGTGCAACAGTATGGAGTGAATTGGTTGAGGGTGTTAGCCGATTCACTTAATCGGCAATTCGGATCAGCTCTAGTGGATCAGTCATCGACGAAATCCCCGAAAGCATACTAGGCCCGATTAGCTTTTGACAAACTACGCCACCTACGGTGCTGGTAAGATATCCGGATGCCTGTTAGGTACTGAAAGCACTGCACTGAAGCTCACTCTGTCCCACTTCATGGCCATTAAAAACGGAAGATATGAGATCACCGTTGCATTCGTGGACTAGGCCGTGCATCGTTGAACTACCACATCAATAAAGTACAAAGCAGACATAGTTCTAGTTAGAAGTAAACCAGTTTGAGGTTGCGCTACGCATCCATAGTCACTATCTACCCATCAAGCAATGTTTAAAAGGAAAAGGGTTATAAACGGCCAGACTAAAACATGGTAACGGTTCATGAAGTCTCTAAATATCGGTGAGACGTGTAGAGAAATGTAGACTTTCAGGTTGAAGTCAATGTGACAACCAAAAACCAATTTCTGAAGACTCAACGTGATAAGACTTAGAATAAGCTTCAGTGGCACAGATGCATCCATATACTATTCATATCTCAATCATACCAAATTTCCGTACTGTTTACATCCCCTCTCTTATGACTTTCTTCTTTATTTCGCTATCTTTTATCTTGGTGCATTCTACTCTGATGTTTCAATAAGAGATATAGCAGGTTGGAGTGTTGTGCAACGATTCTAAGTTCCACGTTATCGGGTTGCTCAATCAAATCAATATCAACATAGAACCAGGCATTACTGCGTAACGGTCCGAGTTGCCACACCTCATATCAGCACATCAAGTAAAAAGGTAGTGAGGTGAAGGATGAAGATAAGTGAATGCAGTCAAAAGAAATATAAAGTACGAGAAGAAAGGAAAGAGGAGTGACAAAATAGTGAGATTCGGTATAGCGTTGTTAAGATGAGGATAATGTGTGTATACATCTGCGCCACTGACTTCGGTTCTGAGCCATATCACCTAGGGTCTCCAACCACTGGTTCCTCTTGTCCCGTGGACCCCAACCACCTAGTCTGCATCGTCCTACATGGCTTAAACCAACAGTCAGAGACTTCATACATTGGTGCCATGTTTTAGTCTGGCCACCTCGGGCCTTTTTCCAGCCTGAACCCACCTCAGCCAACATTGTGTGACGAGGCAATCGGTGACTAGGCATACGTAGTACGTGTCCCAACCATCTCAGTCGATGAAGGTTCACAACCTCGTCGACTGACTTACCTCTTCTCCCTAAAACTCTACACCTAACTTCTGCATTACTCACATGGTGACACCACGGAATACGTCCTATACTACGAAGGCAACGGTGGTCAAACACCTGAAACCTTCTCATGTCTTCCACTTTCAATGGCCATGTTTCACAGCCATACAGTAGAACAGAGCGGACTGCTGTGCAGTACACGCGACCCTTAATAGACAAACGAATATCACGGCGGCGCCATAGGTGGCGCAAATTGGCAAAAGCCAATCGAGCCTTTTGTATCCGTGCAGAAATCTCATCGGCAACTAACCCACCAGGGTTGATCCTACTTCCCAGGTAAGTGAAGTGGTCAACACACTCAACCACTTCACTCTCTATTGTTAACCGCGGTACCGCTGAAGACCAGTCCTGGAGCAAAAATTTGCATTTGGGTGGTGAAAATCGCATCCCAAACATTCTCAAATTCCCACTCAAAGTGTTCAGAAGACTCTGCATCTTGTCAGCGTCTTCACCTAACAGGACTATGTCATCTGCATATTCTAGATCTAAGGAAAATTCACCTGTGATCCGGTCAACGTCTTTGTAATTAGGTGACGAGAGGGAAACCTCCATAAGAATATCTATGATAAAATTAAATAAGAATGGGGATAGTGGGCATCCTTGACGGACACCACTTGATGAGTATAGCTCCCTGGACAACTCACCATAGGCTCTAACATGCCCACAAGTGTTCGAGTAGAGAGCTTTCAATAAGGTGATGTACTTACTAGGCACGCCTTTCAGTGACAGACACTGCCATAAGACTTCTCGATCAACGGAGTCAAATGCCGCCTTCAGGTCGAGAAATACAGCTATTGTCGGGCGTCTGTAAGCATGCCTATGTTCCAGGACCTGGCGCAGTGTGAATATTTGGTCGATACATCCACGGCCAGGTCTAAAGCCTGCCTGGTTTTCTCGGGCTTGCTGTTCCCGAGCTCCACTCAGGCGTCGGAGAATTATAGAACTTAGGATCTTAGACACTATGTTTGTCAGGCTGATTCCTCTGTGGTTATCACAAGAGGACTTCTCGCCTTTCTTGAAGACTGGGATGATCAGTGACTTAGACCAGTCGGAGGGGATCGTATTTGATTCCCATATACTGGCTAACACTTCCGTTAGCCTGACTAAGAGAACTCTACCACCATTCTTGTATACCTCAGCAGGTAGTCCGTCTGGTCCTGCTGCCCTTCCCCGTTTCAGGCTACCTACCGCTTTCTCAACTTCTTCTAGTGTTGGGGGACCTGTCTCTATGTCCCATTCAGGGTCCGACTGGATAGCGGGCAGCGCAATGGTGGCTGGAGGCCAGTTAAACTGTTCCTCAAAGTGTTCTGCCCATCGTCCCAGTCGCCTTCCCTGCGAGTGAATCGCCGATCCGTCCTTCTCCGCTATAACCTCACTAACTGTTGTTGACCATTTCCCCCCTCCTTCAAAAGTCTAAATAACTGTCTACTGTTACCGATCGCCGCTGCCTTTTCCATCTCTTTAGCCTTTGCTGCCCACCACTGTTCACGATCGTTGCGCAGACTTTTCGTCAGTTTATTTTTAAGTTGCGCTCGCTCTTCATTGTACTCAGAGCCTGCAGGGATGCATTCACGTGCATCCATTAGTTTGGAAGAAGCTGCTGATATCCACTGGCTCTTTTTAGCCATTATCTTGGAGTCGGCTACAGTCTCCAGTGCTGCTTTTACAGTAGACTGAAGATGGCACCAAGCTTCTTCTGGATGAGTGACAGTCTTTTGTTCCGATAACTGCCTAGCCAACTTCTCACTGAACACGGCTTTGGTGTTTTCGTTGTCCAGCAGAACTCGTAGTGGTTTTGTTGCCAAATTTTTTCTACGTCCATTGAGACGCAGGCATATACGTGCTCGGACCAACGCATGATCGCTGTCCAAACACGTACTCCAGAAGGAGCGGCAGTCTTCCACCGATCCTCTCCAGCGATGACTAATAGCAATGTGGTCTATCTGTGTCCATCGCTGAGTCGAGCTCGGTGGACGCCAGGTCAGACAGTGCCTTTCTTTATGTCTGAAATTTGTGCTGGCTAAAAATAGGCGGTTATCTGAGCATAGTTGTAATAGGCGATCACCGTTATCTGTACGTTCAGCTGGGATTCCGAAAGTGCCACCTAAGTGCCTTTCTGCCTCACTCAGTCTACCCACCTGTGCGTTGAGGTCACCTGCAACAACCACTACGTCCGAACGTTTGGCTTTCGAGAGGAGGTTAGACAGTTTATGGTAGAACTCGTCCTTCACTTCATCCGAACTACAGTCAGTGGGTGCGTAAGCAGAGATTACAAAGAGACAACGGCGAGTCTCACTATTCCTTTTAGTTCTCACTGTGCCGTTCAGCCTCATAGCGCAGAGGCGACTATCAACTGGGATCCAGTCTAGTAGTGAGTTTTCTGCCCTGGTGCTTAATGCTATACCTACACCTGCAAGACCACGAGAGCTAGCTATCGAATCTCCAGAAACTCGAAGGGTGAATTTTGCAGATTCACCAGATTGGTCAGGAGAGGTCAGGTGAATAACCACACTTGGGTCCTGTATGCGTGTCTCACAAACACAGCACACATCCATGCCCGAGTTGCTAGAGTCTTTGCCAACGAAGCCTGTTGGCCAATTTGACGGAGGGTGCGGACATTGAAGGCTCCAATATGTAATTTGGAGCGTGGTTTAAGGAGACCAGGGATGCTGTTCTGTGGACTCAGATCGTTGTCGAAGGCTGCAGAGGTAGGAGAAATTGAAGATGATGCAGCATCATTAATTAAGAGACGTGAAGGAAGATTAGAAGGTAATGATGGAGGAGGAGGATAGCAGTCAGAAGAAACTTGGGTGCTGACAGAGTTGTGAGGGCGGTTGACACTTCCCGGCTGCCCACACCGTGGAAGGCTATTTCTTCTTAAGGTACCTGAAAGAGATTTGTGTGACCGCAGAGCCCATCGGACATCTGCTTGAGGCCTGTCACACCCAGCCTTTTGAGTATGATTATTTTGAATTTTTGTATTTTTGGGGCCGGATGGTGAAAGGAAACGACAAGTGAACCAACACCGCCGGCCCGGCAGACCGTGGGGCGTGGTGGAGTGTGTTATTTTTGGGGCCGACCTTTTCTAACCCCCCCTTCCACTGAGAAGGCAGCATCAGCATGGCACTGCTGGTCATCCAAGGGAAACACCTTACTGCTGTCACACCCCATCCAGCTAGCAGCAGTACGACTTCGCCCTCAGACCCCCATCATAGTGTAGCAATTTACACTACAACGGTAACTGCTTTTCGTCTAACCACTACCCAACAGACCTTTCTGGTATGGTAGGACCTCGAGGGAACAAGCGTTCCACCAGCATAGCTCGTTGGGTCATTGTGATATGCCAGCCCGGCCACTACGTCAAGGTAGCAGCTATCGGTAGGGTTGCTCGCTAGTACCTTATCAAGGTTATATCCTTGATCCTACTGTACGGACGAAACGAATAGCAGGATAACTCAGAACTTCTGATATCATCGCAAGTACTGCCATCTCTTACAATTACTGTATCACAATGAAAACAAACCACTCTTGTAAATAGGTGTGCTGTGACTGAAATAAGTCACGAAAAAAAGATGCAAATACGGTGGTCGACTGCCCCATTCTTGTAACTGATGAAAGGGACTCAAAGGCATGAAAAAGTGTGGTTGTGAGGAGAACACAGAAGTCAAATCAGTGAGAACACGAAAGCTATAAACTACTTAAATCCATGATACCCATATACGAGCACACTGTGACAGTTTAGGTTGCTTTTAACAACCATGATCTAAACAGTAAAAGTAAACTGAAGAGGACAATACACGACCATATGAATTAGCACATACTGTAGATACTAACCTGAAGCTTGTGTTGAAAACGATAACACAATACTTTCGTAACCCGACATGGAACTTATTTTACCAACTAGTATAACTGTCAATTAAAAGCTATGAGTAAGCAACCATAATCTTTCTACAAAAAAGTTATGAGTACAACAAAACACTTGAAGAACAAGTCTGTTAGAAAACCAAATGTCATGTACATGTACAATGAAAGATAAGAGAAAACATAGTCCTAAAACGACTTGTTTTTGGTAATAATGGCTCCAAAAGCTACTAGCAGAATTGTCAAAAGCGCCACCGTTTCACAGTATACAACGGGCTTGTACGAAATACCCTAGTAAGTAAAATCATAAGCAAATAGTTAACTTACTTTATGTCGGACGGTAACTGTAAATACGGGAGGTACATCTGAGGCTGAACCACCCTTCATTGCTCGGAGCAAGGCAGTAACGCCTTTGTCATTGTAAAATCGAACAATATATTCCCCTTTCGGAACACTTTTGTGATTCAAAATAAATGATACCTATTGGCAATGACTCCGTTATCATCAAAAAATGTATATACTTGGAAGTTGTTTGTTTCTATGTGTCGACTGACCGGTTGGAGGACTCCATTTAGCTCGGCGAAGAGATCAGAGGACTTAGAATAGCTAATGAATAACAGGCACTTACTCCCTTTCCTTTACACTTCGCTTCACCTTCAACTAATATAACAGTCTCAGAAGATAGCACTGCTTCACTCGTCGAATAGGTAATAGGCTTAACATCAAATTCATCACATGAGATGACTAAACTCTGTAATTACTACAGAAAAAAGTTTTTACATACCAAGATTTACAAATACACTTAACAAACTAAGAAAAAACCAATTCATCGCCAAGTTCACGTGTAAATGACCTTCAGCGCAACAATCTGAGTACTAAAAGTGTCTTGTACTAATGTATTGTGCTACTTGTCCAGAATGCACGGAAACCTCAAGTTGAAAAAAGAATCGGTCTCCGTTCCAAACTTCATCTCATCTTTTGGATAATACGAGCAGATTTCAACATTTAATATTGCTGAACACTTCGAATAGTGATGTCGTTCAAATGGTTCAAAAGGTTGTTAAGGGAATAGAAGAAGCTTTCGCTTAACTGGTTTCAGCTTCCAAAATCCGTGGATCACTATTTCTTGTGATTTTTAACCTGTGTACAAGTAAAGAAAGAAAAAAAAGTAATGGTTAAAATATGAAGATTCAACTAGTTTTTGGCAGATCCCAGGCACATGTCAAGTAAGCGTCCAGTTGGCGCTTAAAGGATTCAGAGGAAGTGGCCTGGGTCACTTCTGCAGGAAGCGTAACTCAGGGTCTAACAACTATGAATGAGTAGAAGCTGTCCCTGATACCCAATTTGCTATATTTCAGGCTCGGTTTCTGTATGTCCTCCAAGATAGGTGGTGCAGCTTTTATTCAATCAGTGACGGAGTGGGTGTCCGAGGGTTCTCAGAATGTTGTGGGTCATTGTCAAGCCTTCGCTTAGTCTTCTATATTCCAGCAGATACAGAACTATCGCAACCGGTCGTTCTTTATGTGTTTTAAGCCCAAGTCCTCCAACAGAATTGGCCAAGCGCCTCTGGAAACGTCCTAAACCTAAGTAGTCCTTATTCAGAGACAGAGAGAAGACGATAGTGCTGAACACTAGGTAGGGCCGTATGAAGCTGCTAAACGTTCGGTGCAGAAATCAGTGATCAAATTGTCCGAAAATTCGTCTCAGAGTTACCGGGGCCAAGCTTCCACGAAATGCGCTTCTGTCACAATCGGCATGCGATTTCAAGTGCTGAGAGACTAAAACGATCAAATACATTTACATCAGTGATGCTTCGAGTCTCGTGCCATTCAGGCTTCATACACGGCATGTAAATGTACAACCTCCGGCTTTTCAGGACCAAATGCCAGCCCGTTATTGACTTCTCAGTTTTGAAGCTAGCTCGTTTTCCTCTAAAAAAACAGCCTTCCTCGCTTTTGACTTCCTTTCATCGTTCCATTTAATTTGAAAGAGAAGAATTTCGAAAGAAACCTGTTGTGGCAAGTCGTTCATGCATCCGTGCCATTCGGCATCCTGCCGTGTTACGTCGTACTGCTGGAATCTATTCTGCAGTCAGCTAGTCGGAATGCGCGGGTATTTTGACACGATCTCTCAAATATGCTATTCGATCTGACTACTATACTGTATTCCTCCCGGGTCCTGTATTCGTGGGTATATTACGAGTAAAAACAATTGGTGAATGGCCTCCACGTCTGTAGATTTGTCGCAGGGACAACTCCCGCATTAGCGAAGCCAAGACAAATAACATCAATTCGACCTTGAAGGTCGACAATGCCAGCCTACCTGCTTACCACAGTGTTAGCGGTGCAGGGGTACTCTTTTAAAATCCTTGTTATTCGGGTGCGAGGAAGTTAGCCACCATAAGGTTATCCCTCAGTCCATCATAAATTTATAATTATGTTACTTAGAAAGTAAGGGTAAACGAGTCACCGGTCTCTACTTCTTCGGGCTGCTTCGTTGACGCTGTCTTAAGACCGGGTTATATTGCTCAACTTTCATGAATTAGACACCTTCCCTTGACTCAGAGAACCCTCAAGTAACTTGTTCAAGGTCTCAGTTAAGACTAATCCTCCTTCCCGCAGTGCTTCCGTATGGATTTCAACTGGTTCCGGAGAGGTGTCCTTTGTGGGCAGTAACAGTCTATAGTTCCATTTTGGCCAGTTTATTAATGTTTCACGGTGTAATAGTATCATTTACCGGTTGGTATACAATAGCTGGCGTACTTGCCTTCACTCTGCGAATGATACTGTCCGAATGTGTGATATTGCTGGTAAACTGACTAAAATAGAGCCACAATCTACCACAGTGCCCAATTTTTATTCCTTTATCGGTAACAGGTTGTGCTGCACTAGCTCAACGCTTAATTCAACGGCCGAGTCCCACTTTGTTAGTTGGGTGTTCGTACGCTTCTCAGTAGGCGATCGACAATGAAAAGATTTTCAAATACTAATCACTTGGGAGTTCGTCTGCTTCACTGTCACTACTAACCATTTCGCTGGACCCAGTAGCCAGGAGACACTCGCTTTAGCCTCCCGAAACAAAGCAGCGTAGCGGAATGGACTTCTTGGGTTAGAAACGAACGTGTCTGTGAGCCTAACTTGGTTCGGTTACTGACTGGCTGTCACTGCCTCCGTATATATATTTCTTGTCTCCAGGACTAATCGCTATGTCCATGCGGCACCACCCCTCTTTTGTTACAGGTGGTCAACCGGCCAAGCCTTTTTTCTTCGGAAGTCGTTCCGCACTAAGTATCTCCCCTTCAAGCAGTTACTCGTCTGAAGCCCGTGGTTGCACGCTCTGCATAAGGGCAGAGGGCAGGATGGTCAGCCGGAAGTTGCAGCCCATTTTCCGAGCATAAACCACTTATAGGTCTAGAACAGGTGTTTGAAATATCTAAATATTGGCTAAACACCCTCCTGTAGTGTCAGAAGGTGTTCATACTCAAGTCATTTGAAGCCTTACTCTTCCGGTCTCCAGTTTTGGCTTCTAGACCGCCTCACCACTTCTCCGTGAATCACTACTGTCTGTCGACTTTCTCTTACTACTAAGTATAATTGCGCCCCGTGCACCTACTGAGTCGTCGGCCCAAGTTTCTTTCCTCCCCTTTTCTCCTTCAGATTCTTATGGTCGGCACCAAACTCACACTCTTCTACACAGCTCCCTGCAGCAGCGCGCCCAGTAGTTAGAGGAAAGCCCACCAACAGCTGGTCGGTAAATAAGCCTTGGAATTTTTTCAATATGTATTTATCCGTCACTCGACGTTTGGCATTCTAAAGACTTGTTCATGCACACTAACAGCCACATATTCGTAGTCCATGTTTCAGTTATCTGTAGACAGGTAACCCATGGCATTTTCCTCCAGAGTGTAACGGAAAATTGATCTGAAAATCCCTCCCGATCGCCCTTATTTGATTGTATTGACATTTATTTTAATATTTTTACCCTCGTTATGGATGGTGTACCTTTGACCCTAGCCGGTGTAATGTTATTTGCTTGTTTAACTGTCTTATTTGACTTTGCACTCGGTATTCGCCTTTGTACGTTTCAGACTTATTATAAATGTTCCACTTTCCTGTTGTTGGCAAGCTGATGTTGTTTTACTGCGCCCGACATTTTGTTTTGGTTCAACTTACGGTTGTGCAGTGATTTGACCGTCTGTCTTTTGACTGTCTACTGGAACGTTTGTTTGTTGATTTGATTCTGGTAGACAGAGTTTTCATCCCTTTTGTCGGGAATATTCTTATTGACTGTCAGGTACTTAACAGTTGTATTTGTTTAACCAGTTTTTACCGTGTAGTACGTATTTACACCCGAGAACGTTTTGGGCTGTATAGTCATCCAACGGTGCTGTTGAGGTATTTTCGTAATTTTGACATAACTTATTACTGCTTTGACAGTACCACAGATTTTGTTACGAATTTACTGCTGAATTACTACAAACCGTGTTTTGATATTTTGATCCAACCTTTGACTGTGCGTCACTCGCGGAAGTTCGGAAGCTATACAGTAGAACGCAGGAACTAGTCAGATTCACGTCGGTTGACACCGTCTAGTTATCTCCCGCGTTCAGGCCAAGATTATTGGATTCTGGCCGCTACACAGAGTAACCCTTCGACTACAGACTAGTTGATAAAACACCCCTCTGAGCAATTTCATCTTCCAACTTGTTTTCTTATTTGTCTTCTGGCCTCAATACTTATAAGTGAAAAGGTACTAGACAGCTAGCACTGGTGCACACAGGTCTAATTAAGAGTGATTACACGTCAGGTAAAGGCTACGCAGCCAGCTTCTTAAAGGTTTCTATCTTCTTACAGTTTGCCCACTCACCTTTTTATAAATATTGTTTGCACGAACCCGTTTTTCTACTTGTTCTTCCCATGCATTTCTGTGATAGTCGAAACAAGTCTGCCCAGCCTACTAACCGGGTACGAAATTCCAGGCTAGCGGGGAAAATATCTTCCTCAACGACATATCAAACTGCTACACAAGCCAAGTAGGAGTAAAGTACAACTTTGGTGTCTCAAGGGAAGGATCGCCCCCTGTGTCAAAAATACTCACAGCAATTTAGTACACACTGTACAGCAACCAATTGGAACTCCATCGCATGATGACCATAGTAAGTGGAATTGAGCAATATCGGTAGTACGTGAAACGTCTGCCCACAACTTGTGCCGCGATGGCTGCAGGGTACCCTAACGGTACTGCGAGTTCATGAAGAGATAACTATACAAATGACACTGGTGTGTGCACCCGAACAGCAGAAAGATGCCTGCACTCCAAATAGAAGACGCCGAAGTGTCGTCACTCAGTTCCAAGAAACCATCACCCTTCATGAAGATAGTTGAGAAGGTATCGTGAAGTTATTCTTACTGTCCAGAAAGAATTTCGAGAAAAGTTTATCCTTGCTAAAAATTAACCGGCCAACCGAATTTCTTTTACTGTAAATACTCGGCAGATGAGTGTCTGTTTTGTTCCATGTTCATGTAAAGTACGTAAAGAACTCAATCGAAACCGTAGACATGAATCTGTGATTTGTGTCAGTTGGCCTCGCCGCCTGCCAGGAAAACGGTTTTATTGTATTTCGGAAGTGAAAATACTTCATGATTATTACGTCGAAACCAGAGAGAACCTAAGAATAAAGTAAAACATCCTACCTCGAAAAATCTCCCCGTCTATCCTTTTTTGTGCTGGCTATGTCAAGATACGGAAGGAGGTAAAGGAGGAAGACCACTGTAGCGTACTTTGTAACTACCCGTGGCAACTGCAACTATGATGGTCAGGGGACGACTCGAGTTTCAACCTGGAAAAGCGAAAAGCAATGTACGTTGAGGCGCATGAAGTGAGGGCAGCTGAGCGACAATACAAATAAGGGTTGAATGGCCTCGCCATCACTAAAGTGTCCACTGGGAAGGGCCTGGTACATAACCTCGACACCAGCTCCAACAATGAAGAAATGCTAGCGGAGGTGAATGCCTTGCTAAATTCTCAATGCAGGCACCTCGTTAGACTCACGCTGGAAACCTCGCGTAGGGTCTTCAAAACATGTATTCGGTTGGACCTACGGGCATAAAATGCTATGTCAGACTTCATGACCTCAAACGTTCCCAGTTTCTTTGTGAAGGCTGAGAGAACCGTCGTGGGAAAGACGATAGACTAAGGAGCCATAAATACCCAGACAGGCTGAAGCATCCAAATTTGTTCTCTTTGAGACGCCATGGAAAGATGGGTATCTTACGGTGGTTTGTCGGACCATCCACCGTGAGGGCTACTAGAATAAACCTGTCTTACCAGCAATATAGCGTTCATCATGGGGATATCCCACCAGAATAGCACGTTTAAGAGCCAGCACCGGTATCAGGTTAAAGTTCTTTCTTATAAGAGTAAAAGCCTCATGCCACACTTTACCCCGGGACGTGGTCACGGCTCCATTGGTAGAATACTATGAGGGGTTAAGCGTCCGTATCGATTCATACTCAGAAGGGCTTATCTGGCACTTCATTACTCCAATACCGTCTTCTTTTTACCCAGTTCCTACTCTTTGCCACGATGCCCACTCTGTCTTCCAACTCCTCATTACTAGTCATAGTTATTTCGTATAAGTTTACTTTTCCGGAACATAGCGTAAACTTTTGTGTCCCTACCTACACTTCCCTTCGGCCATTTTCCGAGACAGGGGTCAAAGGAAGAAGCTCGTAGCTCTCTAGCCAATTTCATTTGCAGCTTTCGGACTTATATCCACAGAAAATACCACACTGGAGCCAAAACGGAGGAGATTTTCTCATCCACCACAGGTGAAAATCGAACAAGAGCCTAGCTCAAAGAACCAGGTGACAGAGTTCAAAACCTATCTGCCCTTTATGCGCTCAACGTCGGTGGTGATATTAATAATAATAGCTTTATCCCAAACACTATGTGTGACACAGTATGGAATTCCCAGCATGCGGTCTTTCAAAAAAGTCACTCACAGAACAATATTTTCAGACAAAATGGTCATTGCGCTTGGATAATGTTACCGATAACTGCATTTAAGGCGATAATGTGAAACGACCAGCTAGTTCTTGGACTAGCGCCTGGTCCACAGTGGAGAATCACTAGAAATGCGTACGTAATTTTGTTGACAATGGTTCATTCTTCATGCGGAAGAATCTGCAGCTCAAGCCAAATATCCGAGGGATGGATATATGATGTACTTTCGCGCACCAAAAAGTCAACCTCCACATTACGTGTCATTTTTTATGCTTTTTCATTAACCAGAGGAACGGTGAGCCGAAAACGTTTTAAATATGTGCGCGAGCACACGGTACCTTTACAGGATATATTTAAGTGATTGAAGCAAACTGAAAAGAAAAATCTGATAGATATGCACTCCGTCTGGTGGCCCAAAGTTCAGACAGACCGCAGTAATGATGGCGGATGCTTACGTTATGTTTTGCTCGCTGCCATATGTTTGCGACTTTAATGGCTTGAAGAAATTCAACTACGCCTCGGGGTCCAGTGTCTCCCAAGAAGATATGCACGAACTGCAATGAGCGACTGTGGAAAATCTACTTCCACTTAGCGTAGTGGATCAAGAATACCACTGGTGAATGGCCATACCCAAAATTTCAATACACTATTCTTCTGGCGAAGATCACATAAGTTCTTTCACTAAAACTTTTGCTGCTATTAGCCTTTCCAATCATGCCTAAGTAGGGAGGATGATATCCTTAGTCCCCCACCAAACAATTTATGAGGCCTAGCGTGAGATATTTGGAAGAGTTTGTAGCTCATCTAAAACCTTATTCATGAGCTCCCCGGCTTCCATTTTCAGCATGACTTATTTTGTCGTTTTCCCGTTGTGAGTTATTAGCGTTTTCATTGAATGTCAATCCACACTTCATGCTTACAAAGGTGTTGGCTTGTGTTTTTCTCTTCTTCCTTTTTCTTACCGATTCTTATGCTGACTGAATGAAGCACCGCAGTCAAACCTAGGCACACTGTCGTACGCGCCCTCCTGCGATAACTTAGCTATAGACTCAAGAAGAAACCTGCAGGAAGCTGGTAACTTCAAATTTACAGCTTCGTTCTCCAACTTTCTTTTAAATTACACCTTTACGTCTGAGATTAAATATCAGTCGAATAAACAAAGAAAACCAAGAGTTTTTGAACTTATTTATGGGCTGTTACATTTTGTTCGACTGCACTAGTTCAGCACTAGCAGAATTCCTTGTTAATTTCATGTGTATAGCCTCTTAAATGGTGGCTGTCTGCAAAAATAGGGTTTTTCCGTTTTACGTTCGTGGATTGAATATTAAGCAGAGCTACTGATGAGATCAACAAGCCTTAAAAATCTTGTTCTGTACAAGCACCCGTTATCATACGTATTAGAGCAGATCAACGAAAGACCAAGGCAACCGGCAGAGAGTGAGGAAGTGGATCATGAATGATAGGGAGACGCTGTACCCTTCATCAGCCGTGTATTCAAAATGGTATCAAAAACGGACGCATCTAATAAAGAGTGTGGGCGTAGGCTCGCGGCATTCCACCTTTAAACTGAAGATCTGAATTCGAAAAATCTAACAGAATAGGGCAAGCAAAGCGGGGGTTAAGTGAGGAATGCGGGAGGAGTGTGCAAATATTAAGGCGGAGCAATAAAAAAGTTATGAGTCGGTGGTTGATGGCTCGCCATTTTTTTGTGGACCATGTGTGCGTACGTTCGTTCATCCGACTTTCGGTTGAAAACGATAGTGCTGATGTTCAAGTCACTGACTTTGACAACAATGGAATCATGATGTCATCCTGGCACATTAGAGGAAGGAATCAGTGCCAGCATGTACACACACTTTGGATGTGACCGAGACAGTAAGCGAGAAGGCGGATGCCTGATGTACTTCCTAAAGGCTCTTTGCATATCCTGATCAGATGTAGTGAATGGAGGGACTACCCCACCGCAGCTGATCTCGAACTAGCGTTAAGCATTCTATAATCCGCATAACTGCTTTGCTGTCAATGCCCCTTGGTGAAATCAACCAAGTCAACCTCAAACAAGTCCTTTAGTTGCCAGAAAACGCATCGAAAGCTGCGTCAGCCGTCGACAAAATACTTTAGGCACCTTGATTTTGATACACCACAGTCCTCTCTTAGTAGTCTTAATTCCATTACTCATTATCAAAAAGCGTGTGTGGAAAAAAATGGACCCATAGCACTTGCTGGCTCCTCTATAGTAAATGCACCAACAGAAACCCTAAGGAAGCGGAAAAACCAGCAGAACCATAACACTGGCTTCCTCATCCATGACAAAAATGTCCACAATAACCCAAAGGAAGATGCGAGTTATTCAGCAGTGTGTTTACTTCTGGCTGTCTGCCGCCAGAAGACTTCTTCAGTGATACAAACCCAGTGTGAAGCATCGACCATCCTTCGCTCCATACAGTGGAACCTGTTTGCACCACTGGGTTCTCTTGCGCTAACATTAATCAAGCTGTCAGGACACTCAAAAGCCCCAAAAGCCCAGGTATAGATGGGAAAGCATCATATTTCTCCAAACCCCGTGGCCCTGACATTTCACTATTGTTGATTAAACTCTACTCCATCTCTCTGGAAACTTCTACATACCCCGACTTTTGGGAGACATGTTTCATCTTACCCAAACACAGGTGAGGTCAACAACTACCGGACAATAAATATTACAGTGGTTACTCCCGGAAGTGTGAGGAAAATGGTTAAAATAAACGTTCTGCAGTGCATTCTAGAAAACGGAGTAATCACTTTTAGTCAGCATGGGTTCCTGAAATCATATTCTTGCATGACTTGTCACTTCGACTTCTTTAGCTGCATAGCCACTAGCCATGACTGACGCTTATTGGTCCTGGTTTTCTACCTTAACATCTACAAAGCATTTGACTGCGTTGATCACTCTCCGCTAATGAGAGGTCGTAAAGCCCACAAAATAAAATGCTCTTTCCTGTGTTAGATAGGGCCCTCCCTTAGCAACCGTTTGGAAGTATTGGGAATCGGGTCCCACCTTTCGAAGCATATAACCACTGCATCTGGTTTCATCCAGGGTGTAGCTTTTTCCCACACGGCAAACTGTTTCTGTTTGCCAATGACCTTAAGTTAGTCTACACATTCCCTGTTGATGCATCAAACTACTTTCAAATATTTGCACAGAAAAACCAGGCCAGGTAATCAACCGCTCCATTATATGGAAGCTTCTCTTCAGCATAGACAAATGTGGCTGGATATACTCCGGTACACCCACCGTTAACCGAAAAATTAAGTTTGTAGTCTATGAAGCTGACTAGCCTCAAAAGTGTCGTCGACTTGGGTCTAGGGTATTCTTCTGACTTGAACATGTTGCAACTCAGACCCAAAAGTCAAGGATTCTTTTGGGCTGCGTAATTCATAACGTCTGCAGGCATGAAATAGAACTCCTGCTCTACAAGACTTGTGTGACATCAATGGTGGAACACTGCTCATTCACCCTGAGTAGTTCCCGTATAAGTGACAAATTTAGGGTATTCCATATCTAGCATACTCGGACACGAATATGAACAGAATGCCATTTTCACATGTATATCTCCTAGGTTTCAACTACTCTAGGTGAGATAAGTGGAGACAAAACTTGTTTTCTCCCCCAAGATTCTGCATGAAATGTAATTTTAATCGAGTCAACAACTTCACTTCTCACAACCAGGTTGCTATGACTTAAGTAACCAAGCAAAAAAGCTGAAATATGGTCTTTTAAGACATCTCTGCATGTTGACTTCTTTTCCACTAAATTCTTCCATATATGCAATCAACTCCCCGTCAAAAAAAGAACCTTCAGCTCACCGATTCAGCCTGGCCATTTGCTGAACGAGTCCTTGACTTCCAGCAGTCTGGTAAACATAATACGTCCAACACAACTACGTTTCATTCCACTCAATATAATAGGTCTCCTAAATGATTAGATGGTTGAAAGTGTTCAGTGACCACTAGACCTACTCATCTTTTCTTCTAGATAAAATCCTGGTACTTCAGGGGGTGCACCTAGTGACGTAGTAAAAGTTGCCTCGTTAAAACATCCCCAACACTACAATCAGCTTAAAGTAGGCCCCGCTAAGCATATAAGGATTTAAAAAGCCTCTTGGTGACCTTTTAATTATTGGATAAGTCGAAACAACAAACATACAAAATGCATAATACAACTTCCAAGTCTTACGGATATGTAATGCACCCTCCTGGCACCAAAATATAACTAGGGCTAAAATAAATAGTTTAAATTAAATTAACTAAATAAATCTCTAGCTTGCCTCCGGATGCTTAGGGTGTTTTAAGTTTTGTTTTAACGAGCATGCATCCGAGCAGGCTTGGACGCCATTTTTGCGCTCCATTGTGCTGATCACCACGCACGTACTCCGAGTCCCTAGTTCAGCCTTACAAGCCAGATAAGTTGATTAAACTTTTCCCTCATTCATTATTATTACATTTACCTTAAATACATAGCTCCTTTAAATACATTGCGTATCAGTTCTTTTGATTTGTGTTTTGTTACCAGTACTTACACGTTAGGTAAAGTACTGGTTAAGCAGGTACTAGAGCACATCAAATTAAGTAGGGTTGATCAAACGTTACGGAATTGTAACACGCATCCCTACAAAAATTGGTGAGCCCGAGTATCACTTCTTACTTTGTCTAGTACCTTTGTTCTCTTGCGTTGATTTGTCTGGCCTATTTTTGTTTTTGGCACGTCTAGCGTTTTTTTTATTATTGCACTCCTCATTGGTTATTTTTGCATTGTAATTTTTTTTATTATCACTATCGTGCCTCGTTAATTCCCTGATCAATGGCGGATAACGACTCGACTGCGCAGATGGCCGTAACCCTCCAGCTTCCCACCTTCTGGGCCCACAGACCATCTGCATGGTTCTCCCATGTGGAAGCTCAGTTTGCCTTGAGACACATTCAATCACAAGAAACTAAGTCCAACTTAGTCATCGTCAGCTTACCGGAAAATGTGATTGAAGACGTCTCAGATGTGCTAGATGACCCAGCACCGAATCTTTACGATCGCCTCAAAACCGCCCTCATCAAACGTGTTGCACTTACTGACCAGCAGAAAGTGCAAGAACTTTTCAGGGATGTGCATCTGGGTGATCGCAAGCCGACGCAACTGCTTCGTCAGATGAAGCAGCTGATTGCTGACTTCAACATTGATGAAGCATTTCTCAAGCAACTGTGGTTACAGAGGTTACCACAGTCGGTTCAAGGGATCCTCGCACCCTTCCATAAGTGTCCCTTAATAGAGTTGGCGGAAGCGGCTGACAGAGCTGTGGATGCTACGAAACCCAACACTAGTATCTCAGCTGCACTGTCTACTGCCACGGATTCGTCCAAAACCCACATCCTCCCTCGGCTGTTGAGCCAACAAGTTTCGATGTTATAACTCACATCTCAAAATTGTATGAGGAGTTGTGCAGCATCAGGAACGAAATGCGGTCTGGTAGTTCTTACAACGGTCGCACGTCTCGCTCGCGCAACAGGTCTGCCTCCCGTACCGGTAGCAGACGTTCCAAATCGCGACAATCCCAACCCAGGTTGTGCTGGTACCATAAACGTTATGGTGCCAATGCCAAAAGGTGCACTCGACCTTGCACCTTCGAGGCTAACCAGGCGGGAAACGTGTGAGCCAGCACGTGACGGCGACTAACGTCGCTGGCGAGCCACTTCCATGTCGCCTCTTCTTCGTCACTGATCGACATTCTGGGATACGCTTCCTAGTTGACACTGGGGCAGAAGCTAGCGTCATCCCACCTACGAAGGAAGAGCGTCTGCGGCCAATGTCTCTGCAACTTCGTGCCGCCAACGGTTCGCCCATCACAACCTATGGTCGGAGATTCCTCGATCTCAACCTTGGATTGCGTCGTCCCTTTCGTTGGGTTTTCATAGTGGCAGATGTGACCACCGGCATTATTGGTATGGATCTCTTGCAGCACTATCAGCTGCTGGTAGATGCTGGCAAGCATAAGTTGATAGATTCTACCACAACACTCTCTGTTTCCGGTATAGTCACAAAGACGCCGCCCCTCAGTCCCGTGTACTGCACGACGGACGCTTCTAGTCCCTACGCGTCTATCATTCAGTCCTTTCCGGATGTCTTTAAGCCAAGTCGTTGTGTCCCTTGTGTGACTTCGAACGTTTCTCATCACATAACGACGACTGGCCCGCCAGTGTTTGCGAAACCACGGCGATTATCCCCGGAGAAACTGCGTGCTGTAAAAGCCGAGTTCGAACACATGCTTGAAATGGGAATAATCAGACCATCCAACAGTCCATGGTCTTCACCCTTGCATGTGGTACCCAAGAACAATGGCATGGACTGGAGGCCTTGTGGTGACTACCGAAGGCTCAACGCTAAAACGATTCCAGATCGTTACCCAGTCCCTCACATTCACGACTTGACTGCATCTTTAAAAGGCTCGGTTATCTTCAGTAAGCTTGACTTGACGCGTGCATATCATCAGATCCCGGTTCATCCTGATGATGTTCCCAAGACAGCCGTCATTACACCGTTTGGTCTTTTTGAGTTCCTCCGTATGCCTTTTGGTCTTCGCAATGCAGCACAAACCTTCCAACGTTTTATTCACGATGTTTTACGTGGACTCGATTTCGCCTATGCCTACCTAGACGATATACTAATCGCTAGTCCAGACGAAGACACTCATTTTAACCACTTGAAACAGGTTTTCGCCAGACTGTCAGAGCATTCGATGACAGTCAACCTGGCCAAATGCCAAATTGGCGTTCGTTCACTAAAATTTTTGGGACACGTTATCGACGAGCAAGGCATTCGCCCACTACCTGAAAAGGTACAGGCGATCCAAGACTTCCCAGTCCCAGCGTCACTTAAAGCTCTGCGTGTGTTTCTGGGTATGGTGAGCTATTATCGTCGCTTCGTTCCCCAATGTGCACACATTTTGACTGCACTGACCGACCTGCTGAAAAGTAAATGTAAAACTTTCAGCTTGACTCCGGAGGCACTAGAAGCATTTCGCAAGATCAAAACCGCAATAGCAGACGCCACGATGCTGGTGCATCAAGACGTAAACCTACCTTTTAGCATTGCGGTTGACGCCTCTAACACGGCCATTGGAGCTGTGTTGCAACAACTTTCGGATCACACTTGGATCCCAGTTGCATTCTTCTCCCGGAAGTTATCCACCTGCGAAATGCGGTACAGCACTTTCGGCAGGGAACTGCTCGCCATATATGCCTCAGTGAAACATTTTCGTCATTTTGTGGAAGGTCGTGACTTCATCATCTTTACCGACCATAAACCTCTGACGTATGCCTTACACACCACTACTGACAGATATTCACCGCGTGAATTACGTCACCTAGATTATATTTCGCAATTCACGTCGGACATCCGTCATATTTCTGGTGTGAATAACCCTGTCGCGGACGCACTGTCTCGCGTTTGCACCACTACTTTGCCTCGAGCAGTCGACTTACGGAAGATTGCCGAACTTCAGGATTCAGACGAGGAGATTGAAAAACTTCAACACTCATCCTCTCTGAAGATACAGCGTCTACCGCTCCTGAACAGTGAAGTGTCAATATTGTGCGACACCTCCACAGGCACACCCAGACCCTTGCCGCCGGACTCCCAAACAGACTCGTTTAGTCGCGCGTATCCTGAACCTTCTAAAAGAGCCACGTCTAGTAACACTGATCCAGTAACCTCTACACGTGCTGGGAGGCGTGTACATTGGCCCAAGCGATACGCCGAGTTCGTTAATTAGCCCCAGAGCAACTTCACACTTGGTGAATTCGGAGTTTCAACTACTTTGTCGTGGCATACACTTTCAATGCGTTTTCATACCTAAAGTTTTCAAAAGTCATGTTTACTACTTTGCAAACAGTTTTTTTTTCAAAAAAAAAGAAAACCAAAAATACAATTTAAATTCCGAAAACTTTTTTTTGGTTGGTTATTATTTTTTTTCTGTACTCCTCCCACTTCGAATTGTTTGGTTTTTCTTTTCTTAGCACTCTAATGTCCCATTTCTTTCTTCTTGCAGAACCTAGAAAATGCGTTGAAAATTGGATACAATTGGCCGCTGACGATGCTACTTGGATCGTTCTTCGGTTCTCTTTGTACCAATTTCCCCCTGTACACTCCCCGGTAGATTAAGAAGCAATAGGGAAAAGTAGACGGAGGCTTTGGGTCACCTTCCACCACTGCGAGAAGGGTTGCGTCTAGACGCAAAGTTATCTTACCTCGTAGGTGTGCATAGTTGCACTAGCTTCGGAGACCCACACGTCACCTACTCCATCACCAATATGGAAAGGTGTTGCGTGTCCGCCTCGCAGTCGCCTCCTAGGATCGAAGGTTGCCGGTATCCCAACAACCTTCTAGGAGGGGGATAACCTGTAGTGCACCTTCCTGGCACCAAAATATAACTAGGGCTAAAATAAATAGTTTAAATTAAATTAACTAAATAAATCTCTAGCTTGCCTCCGGATGCTTAGGGTGTTTTAAGTTTTGTTTTAACGAGCATGCATCCGAGCAGGCTTGGACGCCATTTTTGCGCTCCATTGTGCTGATCACCACGCACGTACTCCGAGTCCCTAGTTCAGCCTTACAAGCCAGATAAGTTGATTAAACTTTTCCCTCATTCATTATTATTACATTTACCTTAAATACATAGCTCCTTTAAATACATTGCGTATCAGTTCTTTTGATTTGTGTTTTGTTACCAGTACTTACACGTTAGGTAAAGTACTGGTTAAGCAGGTACTAGAGCACATCAAATTAAGTAGGGTTGATCAAACGTTACGGAATTGTAACACGCATCCCTACAGATACATTTATATAGTCCTAGGGAACCCCTTCCGTAATACTGCAGAGACTTTCTCACAAATTCTCACTCCATACTGTTGGCACACACTTCTTCCTACCCAACATAGTAAACACAGATAAAGGTCCTAAATTACATAAAAGCATGAAAGTCATGTTCTTAAGTGTTTAGTAGACAAAACATGTACAAATGACTTCACAGCAAAGACAGTTAAGTAAGGAGAAAAATGGAAATCGGAAACAAACTCCTTGTTGGGATTCTTTCTTTCCTCCATCTGCTGCTTTGTTATTATTTTTTGTTGTAGAAAAACGATTTAGTTCTAAATGGTGACCAGGATGTAATTGAAAAGTTTTTAAAATAACAAAACTTGGCTGAAACTAACTGTAGCAGCCAGAATCCAATAATCTTGGCCTGAACGCGGGAGATAACTAGACGGTGTCAACCGACGTGAATCTGACTAGTTCCTGCGTTCTACTGTATAGCTTCCGAACTTCCGCGAGTGACGCACAGTCAAAGGTTGGATCAAAATATCAAAACACGGTTTGTAGTAATTCAGCAGTAAATTCGTAACAAAATCTGTGGTACTGTCAAAGCAGTAATAAGTTATGTCAAAATTACGAAAATACCTCAACAGCACCGTTGGATGACTATACAGCCCAAAACGTTCTCGGGTGTAAATACGTACTACACGGTAAAAACTGGTTAAACAAATACAACTGTTAAGTACCTGACAGTCAATAAGAATATTCCCGACAAAAGGGATGAAAACTCTGTCTACCAGAATCAAATCAACAAACAAACGTTCCCAGTAGACAGTCAAAAGACAGACGGTCAAATCACTGCACAACCGTAAGTTGAACCAAAACAAAATGTCGGGCGCAGTAAAACAACATCAGCTTGCCAACAACAGGAAAGTGGAACATTTATAATAAGTCTGAAACGTACAAAGGCGAATACCGAGTGCAAAGTCAAATAAGACAGTTAAACAAGCAAATAACATTACACCGGCTAGGGTCAAAGGTACACCATCCATAACGAGGGTAAAAATATTAAAATAAATGTCAATACAATCAAATAAGGGCGATCGGGAGGGATTTTCAGATCAATTTTCCGTTACACTAACCTCTTTGGTCGGCGTGTTATCACGATCAGAAATGCATCATGTTCTTCGGATTACAACTTCATCATTATCAAAACCTGGGATTTATTGATTATAAAAGTGACTAAGTGAGTGTCACAATTACCAACCACAAAGTTGTCATGACCTGCAAGAATGACGAACAAGGTGTTCCGGACATCCACTTGGTACGTTCAAACAAACTTACTGCATTTCGATACTGTAGTTGACAATTGTAGATATTTGACTTGCAGTCATAATAATCAGCAAGATTATGAATCTTCGAAGTAAACTGTTGTGAGAATACACGGAAGTCCACAGTTTTGCAACTACTAAACAGTAATAAAAAACAAACAACATGCGTATATTCAGGATGTTTTCATCATTATTTTTATGCAAAATATATGAGATGTCACAATGGAAGTATTGACTTCAGGATTTTTTTCGCCAGACAATACGTGTAATGATTAAATATAGACCCTGGTGCGTTTGTTAATGCGGAGATAATTCTTCCATTTGACTATCTTCTAAAATTGTGCATACTTATTCCGTTGAGATGCTTCATACCACTAACATGCAACACATATGTCTTCTAGTGACTGAATAGATGCAGACTAAAGTTATCTGTCGTTAAGAAACACGTAATTTACGTAGAAATTTATTCATACCTGTAAAAATGATGTGTGCCTGCATATTATTATTATTATTATTATTACTATTATTATTATTATTATTATTATTATTATTATTATTATTATTATTATTATTATTGTTATTAAATGTAACCCCTTGATGAATTAGGTCAGCATTACTTCTATGAGGATGAACTTGTTGGATCCCTTCTCCTTCTCTTTTGCATGATCCTTTTACATATTAATCAAACGAGATTTTCGTTTCTGCCAGAAAACATTACATCTACTAATGAACACGAAAATTCAAAATGTAACTTAATGTGGATTATTTTTATGTGATGTGCAATCTTTCTTTTAACCTGGACACTGCCACTACCTATGCTGAAGAAAAGACGGTAAACAACATTACCATGGATTTTCCATCACTAAATGTAGTGACCATATCTGTAAAAATGGTACCAAATTCAGATTTGTTGTTCGATGAGAGAAGCCTATGAGTCCATAATAAACCTTTTCCAGTAGATTTCTGCGTTTGTTCAACCTCCTTTTGAACGAGTCGATTGATGATGCAGACACCACTTCTTCTGGGAGTCGGTTCCAGAAGTTTATTACTCGACACAAGAACCAGCAACCTGCGGAGAATTCGTTCGTACTTTGCTTTTCTCCTGCTATGTCCTCTGAGGTATTCCGACCTAGTGTAAATTCAGCAGTAATAATAATAATAACTATTAGAAATCAAATGTGGAGTCTGCTTTTACTTCTCCAGGAACAGCTTTTGACACCTCAAAAGCATTGAGAGAAGTCGAATGTAACCACGATGTTGGTCGTCTCGTGGACGATCCAACCATAGCTTTTTACTACGCAAGAACGAACATAAAAGGATGTCAAGCATTTAAACTGTTAAGTGCAAAAGCAAGATCACAGTTGCATCTAAGATGCACTCCATCCAAGCAATATTTAGTGAAATATGGTAGTCAAAATGATCTTCACTACTCATGTTTATCGATGGTGTCATCTCGTGGATTTCAGTTGCACACAACACCATAAGCTTGCAATTCAGTTTTTTAGAGGAAAATCTTAGAAATTACCATGAGAATGGATGGAACGCTACAGCTATCAACGTACAGGTCGTCACAGCTCAGATACAAACGGTGGGTGGCAATGGAAGTGTATTTACGAATAAGAAGAACAAGATATATATCACCGAAAATAAAGGATATCTGTGATCGCATGACAACATCTAATTAAAGGTGTTGTCGCAGACATATTTATGGATAGTTGGTTACAGATGGCCCTTCTAACATTTAGTCCTACTCCAAAGATACGGTTCCCACATATAGATGATACATTTACAGTATTGAAATCGTAACACATGTGAATTCAGTAGTGAATGCAATCCAGTTTACTTGTGACTTAGAAAGTGATGAAGGTGAGCTAGCAGTGTTGGATTTCAAGATTAAACGAAAACAAGACAGAAGCTTAAAGACTAGTGTCTAAGGCGAACCTTCCCACTCGAATCGCTATTTGGACTTCAAATCATCTCACTCCATTTCAGTTAAAGTAGGCTTAGTTAAATGCCTAAATGATAGGCGAAGAAAGCTTACTAGTAGACCAGGAAATCTGCTACAAGAAATTAGACACATCAAGAATACCTTGCGCCTTGATAATTACCCATCAAAATTTATAAATAAATTCATAAGAAATCGAAAGGAAATGTTAGTAATGGTAATAGTAGTAGTAATACAGGTTTTATCACTAAAAGTCCTACTACTAGTGGAAATAATGATGACAGGGTTGAGAGAGAATTCAAAGCCTCTGCTGTGTTACCATACAAGGAAGGCACCTCAGGAGCAGTACGAAGAATTCTCGATCGGGCTGGCTAGGATTAAAGTGGTATTTGAAACCAACAAACTCACTTAGAAACAAACTTTGTAGGTTAAAAGTTCCTATCAATGCAATCAAGTAAAATAATCTGCTTTACTAGATCCCTTGCAGTGATTACGAGGTCAAATACAAATGTTAGAGTAATCTTCCAGGGTCGGTGAGAATAACAGAGCACAAAAACTTAGCTAAATCAAGCTTAGTAGATCCTAATAAGATAAGAAATTTAGAGAAAAGCCTGTCTGTAGCTCTACACGCAACTAGACACAATCACACAGTAGGGTGGGATAGGGGGACAGTGTTGAAAACTAACTTATATGAGTGGAGGGAGAGATTGATAACCGGGTCTTTGTTTATCGAATCAGCACCAAATACATTCAGTAATGGAAATGATTGTGCACCTGTTCCAGATATATGGAAAATCCCACTATCCTTGTTATCACAGAGAAGGATAGGAGATTAGAACTATATAAACTCTGTCTCGAAGTTGTGGAGTTAGTTGCCTGATATGAATATGGACAATAAATGATGTCTGAAACGTTATCCAGTGAATGATACTGTATCACTGTATGATATTTCTAATAAACAGATTTAAGTGGAAGAAAGAGGTGAAGACTGAAAGTTAAGACAATGGAAGCAGAAGGGGTTGAACAATCTCCTTTTGAGTACAAAGTTGAGGTGTCTCCACGTAAATGGCAAGAGCTTCTGTAATGCAGACAATACGAAGACATGTAGGTTTTGGAAGGTTCATTTTCACCTGATAAGTAAAGAGGTTTCTAAGATAAGGTTGTCAGTGTTCACGATGTATTTAATTATAGGACTTTTTATCGCTCCACCGTTACCGCTTTGTAATCACACAGGATAGTGCTACTGAACAGTTTTGGATAATAGTCACACCTGGCTCCAAAAGAGCACACATACATAAACAGAAGTGGTTACATGCTAAGATTTGTCCTTTGAGTTTTTAGAAATCGTCGGGTGATAAGAGAATACTAGTCTCAGCGTTGATGCACAGAATACTCTCTTTAGAGAGTTTGATATCCTCCTTTTTATAGTGTTAACGACAGAATCATGTTTGAAACTTAGACTGATGTAAAGCATCTTTTTCGGCATGGTGGAAAGATTTTCTTTCCTTCGTCTTGATTTGATATTTTTGTCTATTAAGCGTTATGGGAATCCTTTTTCAATCAGAGTGTTCCTTAGAACAAAAATTTCCTCTTCCAGTACATCGGACTGTAGATTCGTCTAATTCGTGTTGTAAGTGATATGATGAGATTCCGTTTTCCACTTATAGGCACCCATCTATGAAAGTTCATCAGGTGACCATTCCACATTGGTCTTCAGTGAACTGATCTTTTTAATGCTCCATTAGCTGTTTTTGTTAGTTCTATATCAAGAAAGTGGACTTTCGATCTATTTCTGACCACAAGGCTGAATGACAGAATGTGATTCAAATCACATTGATTATCATTGATAATGAAAATATCGTCCACGCACCTTTTGTACGGCTGATAACGTTCAGTCGTCGATTTCAAGAGTTCGTTCTCTAAACTGGCCATAAATCAGTTTGCTAGTAGTGAACTTAGTGGACATCCCGTAAGACGATCCCATCCTTATGCCTATAAATAACATCATTAAATGTGCATCTAAGCAGCAATTCCTTAAGGCTTTGGTACCCCAGTAGTCATATTCTTATCTTCTATGTATCCGCATAAGAAAGAAAAAGTTTCAGTAAGTGGAACATTGGTAAAAAGTGACTCCATGTGAAGTGATAGCATACATTTATCAAATACTTTCACTACTCTTATGCAATCAACAAATTCAAAAGTATCATGTAGAAAGTGGATGCTGTTTCTTCTTCTTATAGACTGTAGGATTTCGGCTAGCTGGTTAGTAATTGGATGGTACAGAGATCCAGAGATATCTAGAATCGAACGTGAGGTACACCAGCTTCATGAATTTATGGCAACCCGTAGAGATATGGCATTGCCAAACTTCTAAGTCTGATGCATTCATAGAGATCATTAGTTATCAACTGATCATTTTTCAACATTTTTAAAACATCAGTAAGTTGCGTCTTATTTTTCTCGTTCAAAGGTTTGTAGAATTAGTTTTCGTTCGAAAGTATAGCCAACATTTTATGTATATAGACACTTCTAATAATAATTCATCATCAGTTTAGTCTCAATTTCCGACATGTTCCCAAGACGTGAAACTGAACTTGATAAATGGTGGCTTTTTCATTCCCCTAAAGTGTTCCAAAGGGTTTGCTGATACCATAAATGCAGCTAAATAATTAATATAAACTTAAAACGTTAGTTATCAGGTTACTACGCATATTTGACACAGTAGTTAGAAAAAAGTTTGAATTATACAAGGGATTTCGTCTCATTCTCTTCAGTTGCTGACAGCCTATTCAAAGTAAATAATGGAAAAAAATGACTCACTTTCTTCAGTATTTAAAATCCTTAATCCAATAAAACAAAATGTTGAAGCCTGAAAAGTCTATCCATGATTCAGATGACATTTTTGCTGTTAGTATGTTTTGCATATCAAAGAAACTAAGCTCGATTGAACTGTTGATATCATTCAGTCCTGACAGATGTAGATTTCTCAGAATGTATTTAAGAAAACGACTGGCAGCTAAGTCCCCATCTGCCTAATATACCTACCTTGCAAAATATGAGCATATTGATAACTACAGTTTCAGTTTTTATCAGCTTTTATTTGCTAGAGTGAACACTTTACCCTGTACAATGAGATTAGCTATGCTAAAGGGAACGTGTAAGTTAATGCAGCTTTCAGTCCTTGATAGAGTTTCCCTGTTATCTGACCTTCTTTAAATTCTAATCAGATAAACGTTTATCTCATCTCTAATTTGATTGCTGAATATTTAGAGCAAGTTATACTGCCATACTTTTAAATGAGTTTTCTCAGAATAATTATTCTTCTAAAGGTTTTTATTAACAGCAAATTTTCCTCTGAGTTTCTGTTCTCAACATGGTTTCCTTGCCCCCCCCCCCCCCGGGAGTGTCATAACCAATTGTGTTTTGTGACTTATCAAACAAAAACTATGGAGTTTGAAGTATTGCCTACTTTTCTTTCCCTGATGATATGCACATCTCTGACACGTTTCATCATTTCTTCATGTGTTGCTTTCTTCTAGACCGGAGTGGAAAGTGGAAGATACTACTGATATGAAGTGATAGTAAGCCTTTCAATTATATCTAAAAGTAACAACTTAATTACACTATAGTTAATCCATATATTATTTAAAACAGCCTGAAGGAAGTGAAAACTAACAAACCGCCACTAATATTTTCAAAGTTATCAGGTTAAAACACATATATTTGTTGATATACTTGTAATTCTTCGTTGTTATACTGGATCTAATTGTTCGACTTCTGTTGGCATATGAGCTCCTATGCGGTTGCTAAGCAAACTACCATAATAAATATCCACGAAATATCAAGGCAACCGCAAATGAGTTCATACTCCAACAGAAGTAGAACAATTCGTTCCAGTATAACAACGGAGAATTACAAGTATATCAACAAATAGTAATAACTAATGCCCGTTGCACAAGAGGTGGCTGTCGTATCTCAGTGGCCTAGTGGGTTACGCTTTGACGTTTAGTGATGGGTATGAGGTTCGAGTCTCAGTAGGAACAACGTCATCCCGGACTGTGGTGTAGGTACAACCAGTTGACGAGTTCCAAATGGGAAGAAATGCGCGTCCTGGATTTCTCTGCTAGCCATAACCAAGCAAATTACCATAGAATATATATACGTCTAAATGTCTAACAGTTTATTGCTTTTCACCATAGGCCCGAATGATTATCAGTGTCACAGGTTTTCATAAAAAAGTTTATTCAATTGTACAACACATTCAACTGATATTACATTTAAATACCGTACTGTTTAGCTGCACAAACTATTGAACATCATTAGTAACCGAGATGATAATGTCACTTAGATGATTGAATTGAAAGTTGTCATTGTTACTTTGAGAAAATTTAAAATCCAACTAAGAGAATCAGTATAAATCCACATTTTCTTTTCACATTACTTGAAGGTTTACTGTAGTTTGGTTGCCTTTTTTTCTAGAAATGTACACACCTTTAAAAATAGACGCATAGAATTTCTACCCCCAAAGTGAATGATGAAGTTTTATTTCTGTTTTCTTGTCTACTTATAAATTGTAAATGAATAAAATCAGATCATGTACTGTGTTACAAGTTGTATTCAGTTAATGGGAAGGAAAGCAAACTGAAAACAGGGAACTTATGTCCAGTTTCCATTCGAAAGGTTTAAGCACAATATCCCCATTTCTACTGAAGTGTTACATCAAGTTAATTTTCGACTAAATTTATTCATTTATCAATGGTTGACAGTCGACGTTCGGTACACGTAAATGCTTCACATTAACTAGTCATTTGGTGGCAGTATGACAAATGATAAGTAAAAAGGGTTTAATGAGAAAATTTCCATACTTACGGGGCATACTGTTTCGGTGTAATGACTGTCAAATAATCAAGTGAGGAAACAATCACTGCAAGAATTTTGTTATCTTCAGTAGATAAATAGACACAATATTCAACCTGGTATCCTTGCATACATACCTATGTTGCTGTACTGCTTCACATAAGCACACTGATATGACGGTCAAAAGAGGGGAGGAAATGAAAATATTGATAACCATGAGAGCAAGATAAAATGCATCCATTCTATTCCTGTGCTATCGTGTCAACTGCTTACAGTCTAGAATATAAAAATATATAGTTATACAGAAAATTTAGCATACTTCCTTATTTATGAATGATGCATAAAGGTTATGAGGGGAATCCAGGACGCACATTTGTGACACGTCGGGTGGATCTACCTGTAAAACAGTAACAATATTATTTCCTTTATTCACTGGAAGAAAACCGGAAATCGGATGGCAGTTGAAATGGACAGAAAATCCATTCATAGTGACAGATTAAAGCAGGAATTCATCATGAAATGACACCAGTTGTAGGGACTTTGAAGACCTGGATTAACCAAGCAGCTGCTACGTCTTAGAATAGGACTCCTCAGAAGTGCGCAAATCCCTCCCAAAGAAAGCGAACCTAGTATATTTAGGCTCCACGGCCAGCATGTTACCATTCAGCCACTTAGTCACAACACAATGCTCCATATATCTCCTACTTCTGTCACTTCACGATATACAACAATCTACACCCAACATCGTCGTTGAGTAACCGTCCTCATGTTCCACTTGGTTGACTCCACTAGTCATGACTTCTCATTGGAACTTCGGGAATCACCTCTCGAAGCTAGTCACCAATGAGCGCCAGATTAATTCCATCTGGAGGTTTGTGGAGATTTACTAATTGATCGTAGGTTGGAATTCATCATGGACTGACATGAGATAGGGGAATGATGAGTTCCAATCTGAAATTAATTAATAAATCTCCACAAACCTCCAGACAGAAATTCAGGTAGGGTTAATAAATAGTCATTATTGTATACATAATCTAATGGAAGTTTTTCGAATAAGATGACGACAAGGGTAGAAATCGATGTATCGAGGGTCTTAACACTATACGATTACGTGAGTAGGTCATATGATAAATAAGCAAAATATTGTCAGTTGAACCCAGTTAGTTATTTAAAAACATTGAGTGTGTGTAAAAGATGATGTAACTATTTAGGTGTGAAGGGATAAACATGCAGAGTTGATAAAGAGTGGAGTAGTCAAATAACGATCAGGAGGGGTTACCATGATCGAGAGAGATTGACTCCAGTTTCCCTTTGAACACAACTAAGTTTTCAGTTGTTTGATGGCTATGACTTCAGCAAACTCCAGTGGGATTAGGCTTGTTTCTTCATATGGTATTCTGAAAGAACCGACAACAAGCAAACGTCTTCAAATCCTTCAAGGAAATGAATAGACGAACAAGCTCAGTTCTTCAGAGGTCCCTGAGGCCACAAGGGTCGAATACCTAAAACCTAAATCTTATTTTTTATTTGACCTTTGGGTTCCTAGTGGAACATAGGGATTCAGTAGCACATCACCATTTCACTCCTTTCTCCACACTCTTCCCAAACTGGCTCCACAACTGCTCACCATCTTTCATCTCCTCCTCACACAATCTACTCCATTTCACCCTCACCTGGAACGCCCAACTCATCGTTTCCCATTGAGGTTCCACTTGACGCACCAGCCCGATACGTGATATCCTCAAACGATCTTCACAGTGCATATCTAATCGAATCCAATCCATCTCCACTTTTTGCTACATATTTGTTGAGCGATGGGTTCTTGGTTGGTACGTTGCAAGCCAACCAGTCAGTCAGTCAGCCAGCCAGCCAGCCAGCCAGCAAGCCAGCAAGCCAGAATCCCTTCCTCCTTATTCTTATTATTCTGACCATCCATCTCATCTTCAGTATCGAGTGAGAGAGTGAGTGAGTGAGTGAGTGAGTGAGTGAGTGAGTGAGTGAGTGAGTGAGTGAGTGAGCGAGTGTAGGTGGTAGCTGTTGATGACGTGTGTGTACAGTTTGTTGGAAATGCTTTTCGTAACGAGCCACCAAGTCTGTCAACCATCATGTAGAAGCACTGACTGACTTCACTGATGATAGTGTTGAAAATCCGGATGTTGTTCACGCAAACTTTATGCTGAGTGCAGTGCAGTGAAGTGCAGTGCAGTGCAGTGCGGTGAAGTGCGGTGAAGTGTAGTAGATCTCCACACTGACTTCAGATTAATGAAGGTGTGTATTGCTTTGCTTTACCGATCCTGGTTTTGACATTCTGATGTGTGCCGGCGCCGCGGCTGCCGCGTGTAGTTGAAATGATGTTGCCCAGATAGGTAGGTGGAAGAGCTAACTGCCTTCAGATTTCTCCCGTTGATGATGATTGGTGTTTGTTGTTGTTGGCAGGGCATATTCATCACCTCCACCTTCTCTACCTTCATCTCAAGGAAGTCCCATCTTCGCTGCCTCGCCTTCTCTGTCAACTTGTTACTTTTTGCTTGTAGATCTCCGAGTTTATGCGAAAATACATTGGATATTAATCATCATCGTTGTTGAAATCCAAATCTTCTGTTGTCTTTTCATCAGTCAAACAGTGTGCGTGTACCTATCTTCTCTCTCGTGACAGTTTGTTGCATGATCCAGTCCAATCCAGTTGACCACAATCAAAAGGATCACGAGTGATAGTAGGCAATCTTGTCTTACTCCTGTTTTCACTTCAAAGACGTCACTGAGCTTTCCATTGTGTATCACTTGGCATGTGGCGTCTTCATAGAGCAGTAAACAACAAGCACTAGATAATTAGTTCACTGGTAGTTTTTAGGGACTGACTAACTGATTGTTTCGGGAGTATTTTTTTATCACAGACGAATGTCAACCGGAGGAACATTGGAGCATCCAAGTCCAATAGTCTTCCCTTCCTTTTCAACTGCAGTCATCAAAGCTACGATAATAGGCACATATTAATGTGTACACCACAATCTAGACTTCATTTTTGGTCTCAGGTTGGTATTCATCACGGACTGACATCATCTGGAGAACCAACGGAAATCTGGGAGCAATGGACAGCTATTTCTTCCTAGTATGAGATCCTTTGGCAGTGCAACACCAGTGGCTCAATGGTAGGGTACTGGAAGCGGAATCAGAAGGTCATGGATTCGTTCCCTGGTGGCGTCATGGGTGGGAACCAGAATTAAACAGCCATCCAAAGCTCCAAGGTTCTCCACTTGGCGTCAGTCCACAATAAATACCAACCTGAGATAGATAAGTAAATCCCCACAAATCTCCATTTTTTCGTTTTCTTAGACAATAAGACATATTACACTAAACAGCACTGATCTGTTTGGCCACAGATAAACTGGACGAAACCCCTTTTTACACATAAGAAGATCTAATAATATTGATGAGATCATTTTCAAGCTGAACAGCTTGATGACAACCAGACATTTGACCGTTTCTTTGAGTAAAATAATTTCAAATACCTTAGACAGAACACATTTTCTAGGGTTTACATTTAAACTTCGCTAATGAATACCAACAAACTTGAGTAAAACGTTTCCTGTCAAGTAATTTGATAATTATTTATTTCATCTCTCAAAGAATAACCTACTCCAAGTTGTTATTTATCAACTTTATCATGCAGTTGAGGGTGGGGGAACATGTACCTAAATGGCTTCAAAAACAAATGGAGTGTGAAACAGTGATAAACGCTGGTGGGAGACGACCCTCTTCATCTATAACTGAATATATCATAGAAACAAGTCACAAAGTTAGTGTTCTAACACCTTTCAAAGTTTTATATAGAAACAGTCACGGACGTATTCTGAGATTTGCGGAAGCCATAGCTATACACAAATTTAGACCACCTTTATGTGTACAAAAACAATTTATTCTTAGACATAGCACCTACCTTGGTAAACTTTGTTTTCTTGTCAAGATTAGTATCAACTATGTCACTTCCTGTTTATTCTCATCTTTCTTACTTTTAATCCCCGGTTTTGTCAATTTACCCAACCAACGCCATCACCACCACCAACAAGCTCCAATCATCATAAACGGGAGAAATTTAGAGGCAATAGCCTCTTTCACCTACGTAGGCAGCATCTTTGCAACTACAGGAGGCACAGACGAGGACGTCAAAGCCAGGATCGGAAAAGCAAGACAGACCTTCGCTAACCAGAAACCAGTGTGGAGATCTTATGCACTCTGTTTAGCATAAAGCGTGAACAAGATCCGGATTTTCAACAGTAATGTCAGTCAAGTCAGTGCTTCTATGTGATGTTTTAGAGACTTGGCGCGTTACGAAAAGCATTTCCAACAAACTACAGGCACTCATCAACAACTGCCTACGCTGGCTCGTTACTGAAGCTCAGTTGGCCAGAAAGAATAAGCAACAAGGAACTCTGGCTGGCTGGCTAGCAGCGAACCAACCAAGAACCCATTATCCAACAAATATGTAGATGGAAGTGGTGATAGATTAGGCATACACTGAGAAGGTCGACTGGGGACGTCACGCGCCAGGCCAGTTACTCGAGTGGAACCCAGATGAGAAACGACGAGTTGGGCATCCGAGGAGAGGGTGACATGGAGGAGATCATGTGAGGAAGAAATGAGAACTTCTGGGCAGTCGTGGAGCCAGGTTCAAAAGATTGCAGAGAATACAGTGTAATGAAGACGTGCTACTGAAGCCCTATGTTCCACTAGGAATCCAAGAGACAAATAACAATATTATGTTAGTTGTTGTATTTCCCCCCTCACTCTTCGGTTTAATATATATTGACTTGACAAGTAAATTTGTGATGGAGCAGATTGTTCGAAGGGTGTATTGCACAAATACATCACATAGTTCAGATAAACTTCATCTTCTAATTACGCTGTTGAAATTTATAAAAGGGACTAACTGTTTCAACTTTATATAATTAGTCTGCTGATTATATTTTATCATGATTTCTTTCTTTCAGTTGTTGTGAACTTCATTAATTAACTTGAAATTTGTAATCAAGTTTACTAACATACAATCTTTCTTTGACTTATGTTTTGTTACTCATTGTAAAAGATATCGATGTATCTATTATATTTTAGCGGTAAAAAATATGAAAAAGTTATTTGAAAAGAAAATTATTGTTTTGCTTTATCCACTTTGATTTTTTTTTATAGTAGAAGTGATTTAATTAGAAAATTTTTCTAAATAATGAAAAAAATTGGGGTTTAGTTTACTCTTGACTAAAATGTTTCTTTTCAAAAACAATATTTCAATAGTTTTGTGTTATGAGTTACCTTTGATCGAAAAAAGTTAATTTATAAATTCTGCGGTACTTTTTCATGAATAAATTTCACATTGTATTAAGTTCATAAACAAGAAGAAAAAAAAGATAATTCAATGATGAAAGCTTTTGTTTCATATTACATTTGTTTATTTGATGATACCAGCACACAGTGATACACTATTATTAACTTGATGATATTCCAAGCATAAATTATTCCTCATATTCATATCACATAACTTCCAACATTTAATTCTTATAGTCCTATTACTTGATATTATTTTCCATATCTCTGGCATATGTGTTGCATCATTTCTACTACACATGTGTTCGATGTTGATTCAATCAACAGAGATTCAGTAATTAGTCTCTCTCTCCCACGTAATTATATTGAACATAAGTACATCCAGCTGACGAGTCCCAAATAGGACGAAATGTGTATCCTGGATCCCACTGCTAGCCATAAATACAGGAATCACTGACAACTAGAAGTATTGGACAGCAGTTTTTCCTAGTACGGGACTCCTTAGCAGTAGGCACTCTCAACCCTACCCCACCTACAGATTGCATGGCGAAAGCCTTAATCATTCAGTTACTGCGTCATTGAAAAGTTTTTCCTTATTCAAGCTAAAAGTTGGAGTAGTTAACAATCAAGACGGTCATGAGTGAAAACTAAAAAAAATGAAAACCCCATCATCCTCAAACTACATCACTTTATTGTGCACGTTGATGATATGCTTAAAGATGGATATCACGAAGTTGTGATGAGAAGTCAGGATCTGTGAGGTAAAACGATCCGAAACAAAGCCCATGCAAAATGAAGACCTTGCCTGAAAGTCGCAGGCATCCAACCAAGAACATTTAGGTTCCACGGCCAGCATGTTACCATTCAGCCACTTAGTCACAACACAATGCTCCATATATCTCCTACTTCTGTCACTTCACGATATACAACAATCTACACCAACATCGTCGTTGAGTAACCGTCCTCATGTTCCACTTGGTTGACTCCACTAGTCATGACTTCTCATTGGAACTTCGGGAATCACCTCTCGAAGCTAGTCACCAATGAGCGCCAGATTAATTCCATCTGGAGGTTTGTGGAGATTTACTAATTGATCGTAGGTTGGAATTCATCATGGACTGACATGAGATAGGGGAATGATGAGTTCCAACCTGAAATTAATTAATAAATCTCCACAAACCTCCAGACAGAAATTCAGGTAGGGTTAATAAACAGTCATAATTGTATACATAATCTAATGGAAGTTTTTCGAATAAGATGACGACAAGGGTAGAAATCGATGTATCGAGGGTCTTAACACTATACGATTACGTGAGTAGGTCATATGATAAATAAGCAAAATATTGTCAGTTGAACCCAGTTAGTTATTTAAAAACATTGAGTGTGTGTAAAAGATGATGTAACTATTTAGGTGTGAAGGGATAAACATGCAGAGTTGATAAAGAGTGGAGTAGTCAAATAACGATCAGGAGGGGTTACCATGATCGAGAGAGATTGACTACAGTTCCCCTTTGATCACATGGTCAGGTAATGAAGATGCCCAAGCAACAACAACAAACACCAATCATCATCAATGGGAGAAATCTGAAGGCAGTTGACTCTTCCACCTACCTATCTGGGCAACATCATTTCAATTACACGCGGCAGCCGCAGCGCCGGCACACATCAGAATGTCAAAACCAGGATCGGAAAAGCAAAGCAATACAGACCTTCATTAATCTGAAATTAGTGTGGAGATCTACTACACTTCACCGCACTTCACCGCACTGCACTGCACTGCACTTCACTGCACTGCACTCAGCATAAAGTTTGCGTGAACAACATCCGGATTTTCAACACTATCATCAGTGAAGTCAGTCAGTGCTTCTACATGATGGTTGACAGACTTGGTGGCTCCTTACGAAAAGCATTTCCAACAAACTGTACACACACGTCATCAACATCTGCCACCTACACTCGCTCACTCACTCACTCACTCACTCACTCACTCACTCACTCACTCTCTCACTCGATACTGAAGATGAGATGGATGGTCAGAATAATAAGAATAAGGAGGAAGGGACTCTGGCTTGCTGGCTTGCTGGCTGGCTGGCTGGCTGGCTGACTGACTGACTGGCTGGCTTGCAACGTACCAACCAAGAACCCATCGCTCAACAAATATGTAGCAAAAAGTGGAGATGTATTGGATTAGATTAGATATGCACTGTGAAGATCGTTTGAGGATATCACGTATCGGGCTGGTGCGTCAAGTGGAACCTCAATGGGAAACGATGAGTTGGGCGTTCCAGGTGAGGGTGAAATGGAGTAGATTGTGTGAGGAGGAGATGAAAGATGGTGAGCAGTTGTGGAGCCAGTTTGGGAAGAGTGTGGAGAAAGGAGTGAAATGGTGATGTGCTACTGAATCCCTATGTTCCACTAGGAACCCAGAGGACAAATAATGCAATAATAAACTTTGTTTACTGCCTATCAGATTGATTCCCTGAGGATCTAATGATAAGCTTTCACCTATTAGTGTTGGCGAGGTTAACCGAATGACGAGTGATGACTAATTTCGCTGATGACACTTAATGATGATCGCTCTGTTTCGCAAAATGACAGTAGACAGAATCGGTAAACCGCTGAATTGTAACCCAGTGACCTTAATGTTCACCAAGTGAACGAAAAATGAGAAATTTGGCTCCTTGCGGAGACAAGATGCGTACTGCTGAAGAGCATCAAGCTGCGACAAGCCAACTCTCCAATACTTACTCATTTTTCGCTTATTCTCCAGCTGTTTATTTAAAGCACCTTGATGCATGATATTTGTTACAGTATCAGTGAGCGACTTTCGCACGCGATGCATAGTCAGGTTGCCCTGGTTTTCAATTTAGCTGCAACTACTTGTGCCTGTACAACCTGGTACTTGCGTAAGGTGTTAAGCAACAAGTACGATTTATACACGCATCTGCGAATACCTGAACTGGATTACTTTGAATGGTTAATATTAGGTAAACAGGAGTTTGCAAGATATTTGTCGATTTCACGAATTCAACTGGACGAGAAACGTACAGACTTTGAAGGATTTAAATTTCTTCCCACTTTCGCTTTTTTTATAGAAGAGTTAAAGCATTACTTGCAGACTACTTTTGCCATGAGATAAATGAAACAACTTTATTTATTATGATGTCTGAGATTTTCAGTAAAAAGGTAACTACTACACTTACGCAGAGGTTTTGAAGTCTAAGTATGGACAGTAAGCATACTCAATAATAATAATAATAATAATAATAATAATAATAATAATAATAATAATAATAATAATAATGGTAGTTCACTTTATCACGAACAGTTTGTGGTACAATTTGGAATTCTCAGCATGATATATTACAACAACAACAACAACACAATATATGTATGTTTATACTCCTTTCCAACATTTCGAATTGTTTTATCATAAAAATTTAATTAAAAACCAGAACATTTTACATTGTTAATTAAATTATTTAAATGAGATTTTTAACTGTTATAAAGTTGATTTCTGTACTAACACTTTTCTCCTCATATAATATGCATTCTAGGTAAGGTAGAGCTGAATTCTTATACTTATCTGTACGAGCGTACAGTCTTATGTAGTTTATTATTTTCCTCCCAGAGGAGATACATAGGGACAGCTATGAATGAAGTGGATGCTCAGCGTAAGTTAAAATTACTGTAGCTAGTTTCTTGCTAGAATTTAAATGTTTATCAATTACAGTGTTAATCACTTGGGCCAGAGGCACAGCACTCACCCTGATGATGGCTTTCAAATCCCTACGCAGCATAACATAATCCTTTTTTAGAAGACCAGAAAAGATCAAGTGGGAACAATAGAGAAGAATAGGAAAAATACAGGAATTAATAAATTGCAAAAGTAGAAATTGAGTTATACTAGAGAGCCTTAGTTTCTTTACAACTAATGATAAAATAAACAATACAAAGTATTCGTTTGTTTTGTTACTTATTCTAATAGACTTCGCCGGGATAACACAAATTCAATACACCTTATACAATGAATTATACTAACTCGGTGCCCAAGTTTTCTTAAACTGTCCAGTCCACTGTTGGTCAGGATATATTAAAATTTACTTCATTTTACATTCATTAAAAATACAAATACCAAAACAATGAATACTAAGTCTACTTTCAAAGAACTAACTAGACACTGATTGGAATATGACAAGATTACTCATCCTGAGGGCTCCTGGCACCACCTTCTGTCTGCTAGAAAAACAACTTCAAAGGCAGTGACTGACACTCGGCAAGAAGTAAGAAAGGATTAGTGGAATTAAACAGCATCTTCTGAAAAAATGGATATTCGCAACACAATTTGTGCAGACACTAAGTAAGCTGAGAGGATGAAACACAAATGTAATCTGACAAATAGTTTATGCCAATGGCCATCAGCAGTGATGGACAGAGAAGGCTTAAGAGATGGAAAAGAAGTGGCGATGGGTAACAGTAGACAACTGTTTAGACTATTAAAAGAAACTGGGGATGGAAAATCTCTATGGTTAGTGAGAACATATCAGGGAAGTACCAAAGGAGGCGACTGGACGATAGAGGTAACATTTCGAAAAGCAATTGAACTGACCTCTGTCTAGTATCCGGTTGCGTGTTATACAGTTCTATTCTTGGTGGGACCTGAGATACAGCCTTCAACCGATAGAGAAGTTGGGCAACAAGTTCACATTGATTAGTACTACAGGTATTTAAGCACAACGGTCAAAGATTATGGGTTAGAATGACTGAAAAGTTAAATAGTGTTTAGGATTCCGGTACGATCCCCCCTGACCGTTTTCAGTCACTGATTGTTTTTAAGAGAGGAGAGAAATCTTCGTGTGGTGACCAAAAAGCAACTAGTTAGAAGGAAATAATGTCCAAGATTGTGGGCTCTACAATCACCAGACGCCCGAGTGAAGCTGTCTAAAGGCAAGCCAACGAAGATTAAGCAGCTTCTTAACCTGGCTGTTAGTATGTAGGCCAAATACTGTCTTCTATGTCTATCAACGCAGGATAAGTTACTGGTGCATGATAGCTGCTGCATTCTTTGACCTGAAGGCGACATTTGAATTCGTTCATTAAAAGATCTTATGGCTGCTTCTACTACTTAAAGCAGTGAAGAGTAAGTGAATCACTTTCTTGAGAGCGCTGTATTCGAATACTTGTAGGCGTGTTGCCGCCTATGGTGAGTTATTTATTTCGAGTGGTATCTATGATATATGTTCACTTTCTTCAATCTTATTTAACATCGTCATGATAGTGGTCGTCTCGCCATCTGACCTGGTCATAAAAGACTTCTTAATGGAGCTAGAGTAGGCAGATGACTTTTTCTGTAAGAGAAAGATGCTGACGAGATGCATAATCCTTTAAAAAACTTCAGTGGTCATCTGAAACTGTCCAAGACGCGTTTCTGACCCCTGAAATGTAAATTATCGCTTGTTTACTTTAGTGCTCCATTTGACAATAGGGCATGAAGTCGTCAAGATGTTATCGCTAAACTCATCAGGTCAAACAGCTCAGTCGTAACACTGAAAGCACTGAAAGCAGTGCTCAGGATCATGATTGCAGTAACGACAAACACATACTTTCTTCTTTGGGAAATTCTAATACGTGGACTTTTAAATAATCTCATACCTGATTCGATCAATCACGTGAAATGGATCTGTCGACAACTATCACTGTTCTTATTGGCGGTTATCATCTGATGACAAGTTTCACTACCCGTCCCAACCAGCTCAATCTGTTATTATTAGTAACTGGAGGATCATGTGCATGTTACCTAGGAAGTATTTATTCCGCTCTGCAAACATCTCTATCTACAGTTTAAGAATAGTTCAGTTACAAAAAATTAGGACTCCAAGTTTCCCAACAGCTGTTTTCGCTAAGAAAGGGAGTGATAGACTTACAAGAGTTACTTCTTTTCTTGCTGAATACAAGGGCTGAAAGTGCTTACAATGTTCCGCTTTCGAATTTCTCTATGAACTATAGCACTACACAAGTCTATTCAAAGAATTAGTTTCATACCTCTTAAAGTTTACTAGCGAAATTAACATTCACTCCATACAACTAGAAATCAAAGAAAATAGTGACCACTTGACAAACCACAAGTCTCGAAAGAGGTGGTAAAAGATTGAGTTGAAAAAAGATATCCAGATTGCTTTATAATAAGGATATCAAGAACCTTTGGCAATTATCCCTGAGTGTCTAATATTTGTGTAATTCAAAGGAATTAATAGTTGATTTGTCTTTCATCTTCATCAAGATGCTACTTGGATATTCATCAAATTGTAGGCAGTATCGAAACCTCCACATCGGAGCCCATCTGTAAACTGAGCAATTCGACCAAGTATAGCAGCATGAAATTACAAGTATAAATAAGCAACTTCTGTTCTATTTGTTCATTTGTGTCTCAATGAACAATTTTTTTCAAGGACTTAAATTCATAGGAAAAGAGAGACGACTGCACCTAAGAAAAAGTTTTCTTTTCAATGAAATCATTCGCTTAGTTGTATAATCGTGAAAATATAGTAGAAACGAAAGAAAATTCCAGGGTTATTTCCGGTCAAAGATCAAAACAAACCAGATGACAAGGCAAAGTTATGTAACATTTATAAGTGTTTAAAATGGGGAAATAAGCAAATGACTACGGAATGAAACGTAATTACGTCATAAGCGAATTATCTAGAGTGGTCGATCTACGATGGCCATGACGAAGAAGAAGATTGTACATACTTTTCTTGAACGTATAATTTTAAACTTTTAAGTTGTTAATGCTTCAGTCACGCCCAGATGTCTTAACCTTCCTACTTTCTAGTGGTTTTGTCGTACTTTGTATAAATTTTTGAAGGACTTATCAAATGAAGCCAAGTACCTTAAGTTTAACAAGTGTTCTTTTACAGAGCTGAAGATACTTTTCCATCCTTCACTTGTCAGCCAGGTTGGGTAGTGTTCACCAGCACGTCTTACAAACTGAAGCATATGTACCCAATACACTTGGGTTCATAGAAGCAAATAAACTGATTTGTACACATTCATATGATCTAATGTTTCAGATTATCCTTCGAGTACTGACAAATGAGTTTCTGACAGGAAAATATGTTTCTAGGATTCGTGGAAAGATATGTTCTGTTTATGAATCTTGATATTCCCTTCCTAAGAGTTCATCAGTAAAATCTTTTTCGAAGCAGTACGCACGCGTTCCATGACTTTTTTCGACTTTAGCTTCTTATTTACTAACTTCAATGCGTGACAATTTTTCATCAGGATTTCTTGCAAGTTATCTGGTTCATTAGCGATAATATCCTCAGTACATATTTTCCTTATTCCTGAGGAGATTGCCACCTTTTCTTTGAATTTGAACATCAAAGGAGTGGAACTTCGAGTTCTAGAGTGAAGCTGAGAAAAAGGTGAGCACTATCAAAAGTTTGAAATAGGTTTTTGTTTTAATCTACTAGTATGAATAACGGTTTATCAATGTAGTCTTGATGAATTATAAAGACTATACTAGTACCCTTGTCGACAGGGGTCAATAACAGTTCTTTGTTCTTCAATAATTCCTTAATTTTACAGGAAACAAACTTAGAACAGATGATGTATCCACTTCAAAAACTGGTTTCAATGAGCATGAAAAGAAGTAAGACTTGTTCACTTTCTGCAAGAGTCAACAGAATTCGTACAGGTGGTGACAGCATTACTGAGGAGCTGGAGGCAATCTGAAAAGTGTTCAACAAAAGTGGTCACCTTCAAGAATTACTGGGACGAAATAGTAGTCTAAACAACACAAAGAATGAACATCTATAGTTCAAAAGAAGATATTAATTATAAATAATGGATTTTATAGGAGGTGAAAATAGCAAATGTAGTTAAGAGTCGATTGTATAAAGAACTGAAGCAAACCTTTTCCACAAACCTTCAGCTTATTTACTGTAATTTACAACTGATTTGAAGGTGTGTACTACAAACTACCGCCTTGGTCCACCTCCATCCATGCCTACTAGTTCACCTGTTTCTGTGGAATTGGTTACATAGATTGAAAAAAGCGTGTTTCATCTAAGTGCATTTCAAACCTTATCATGCATGATTGTTAATAGAATAGTATAAGTCAATTATTAACTATATAGTCAAATATTTAACTAATTCTTTTCACACTGCTTAACCATAATCTTTTTTCAAAGTTATACACAAAGTGAAACCAAACATTTTGAAGGGAGCGCGGACAAAACACCAGCATTGATTATTCATTAGTTTATACCTGACTTTTGTGTTCAGAAAAAATACATCACCATGGTCAAAGTTATCTTATGACTTTTTCATTTTATTGTTATTTATCGACATTACTATTATCAGTTTGATAATAATGATAGACAGTGGATAGCAGTGGAATATAGGGTGTGTCTTTCGTTCTATTTAGAACTTGTCAGCTAGATGTGTCTACAACACCCAGTGATTGTTAATGTTCTTACTAAGACTTCAGCCAAATGCCCATCGCTTCATTCAACAGAGTGTTATCCATCAGGCAGCTGAGTGATGATAAGCACTCCTTGTACAATGGGTATAGTTTTGGTGTGACAGATTGTAATTCCCTGTCACTGACTGAACCAAATTAACCAACCACTACTTGCATATAGACTCTTGTTTGGATACCGCTATATCAGCAGTAATTTTAGTTTGACAGTGATGGCATCAAACTATGCCTAACATATAAGGAGTCGCTATCGTGAGTCAGTGACCTTGTGGACAACAGTTTCACATTTGAATCGATAGTTACGTAGTTCTAGTCCCTCTGGAAAAGACATCATTTACTGGAAGGCTAGTACATCCAGTTGACAACTTCCAAATGGGATGAAACACATGTCCACCATAAATATAAAACTAAAAATACTGCTAATATCAAGGCATCTATGGATAAGTCCACAGATACTAATGGCAGCTGATCAACTTGATCTAGTCAACGACTGGAAATAACGGACTATAACATGATTATTATTATCACCCTATTCTGCTGACTTTACATTTTTAATCTCAGTTCTCTTAATACTGTTCCACTTATCTTACTTCTGCGATTACCTTTCAGATCACTACACAATCACCTTGTGATTCTAGAGACCTTTTACTATTACAATATAAAATAGGCTTTTTATTCGTTTGTGTTGACATGTTAACTATTGATGGACATATTTACTCCTTATGACAATAAATATGAATGTACAACTTCTGAAATTAATTCTATGAAGATGAAAGTTAGTTGATGGAATTGTCTTTTCATACCTTTTAATCTTGGAGTTTTATTTGTATTATTTCAGAAAAGAATGACTATAACGACAGGTAGATTAACAGATTTAGAATCTTCTGAAGATAAAGTTCAAGTTGTCCTCATAGAATCGTGCATTGAAGGTATTTTAAGGTTGTTTAAATGCCTATTTTATTTAAATTTCAACTCTTGTCAAAATTTCTTCCATATCAAGAACACATGGTGAATCAATAATTTTATTTGGTTGGAGGCAATCAACAGGAAGTCCCGAAACTAGCTTTTGTACTTGTTGGCACTCGTCAGCAAGGCGTATCTGCAACCTCAACAGAATTCATATCTCCTGTGAAACTCGAACCCACGTCACCAGTGTTGTAGTCAGCCACTTCACTACTGACCTATTCGGGCCACCATTGACCTCCTGTACGACTGGGCTACGTACATGGATTGATCACGGAGAGCAACTAATTTGATGTTGTCTAGTCCTGAGTGTAGATCGGATCCTATCGATCATATTTGCAATATGGCCACCAAGCCAGGAGGCTCAGCATCACGGTGCACATTAGTAGATGTTAGTTGGTTAGAGGATGCTGAGCCTCCTATCTTGGTGGCCATATTGCAAATATGATCGATAGGATCCGATCTACACTCAGGACTAGAGGACATGAAATTGGTTGCTCTTTCGTGACCAATCAATAGATCAACTGGTTTTAGACCACATACAAATCGGCTTGCACCATTCATCGAAGTGCCCTCATGCACAAATATTTCCCCTGCGAAATTTTTTAAAGTTTCTGGGTGAACACAGTTTTCCGATACCCTGGCAGAGATGTAGTGTTAAAGGAAGGAAGAAAGATTGTCATTATCTATACTTCAAAACCTTTGAGTATCTTTGAATAGCGATATCTTTAAACCCTGAATGAGGCAGCGTCTACCATTTGGTGAATATATGTGTTCCATACAAAGTTTTATATTGTAACTGATCATTTACAATTGAAATTTATCAATCGTTTGGTTGAGTCGCCGCATATATTATCTATTGAAATGGTTCCGAGATGGATTTTCAAAGCGACTGCCTATGAATCCACGGTAGAACACGAACAAGTGACAGGCATACCACATGGCTACCTGTTATTAAAGTTCACCTGTAGGTGGCGACAAGTGAGACTTAAGTTTTCATTGAAACCAAAAGGAAGTGTAAACAGACCTAGAACTGCTATACGGATCTTGGCAGCTAGAAGTGGAACCCATGACTTGCGTTTCGTCCTACTGGGCTCGTCAGCTGGATGTACCCACACTCCAGTGAGTGGTGCTGTTCCCACTGAGGCTCAAACTCGGTACTCTTCGCTTCAAACACTAGAGCGTTACCTACTAAGCCACTTGGGTGCGACAGCCACCACCTGAGCACTCTGGTCCTGTATAGCAATGGAGAATTGGGGGTATCATTATAAGACCTACGGGTGGTTAAAAACATGCAGGAAGAAATGTCATATGCTTTGCATGTGTTAGGTAAATAATTCATTTAGTGCGCAACTGAAATATTTCGTGACTTAAGGTGTAAGAATGCACAGTTATATCAATTCTGAATTATCTGACATCATTCATTTCAAAATGCTGTGATAGCTACTTATGAGAAGGCATATAAGTAGTATGTATAGCAACGATGAAAGTGTTCTTGATGAAGTTGTGAAAGATCAGGTGAAAAAAATAGAAGAGTTATGTGGAAGTAAGTATGAAGCGCAAGAGGCTTGCAGAACAAGAAATTATTTGCAAATGGATAAATTATTGTTATAATAGGGGATTAACGTTAAAAATGCTGATTATTGTTAAGTTTCAAAGTAGTATTAATGGCTGACTGACTTGCGTTCGAGAACCATTAGAAGCGTGGTAGCACTGGACAGCTATTTCGTCCTAGTTGATAGTTTCCCAATCCTGCCAATTAGGTGGATTTAATAATTCTGTCATCCTTGGATGTATGATTGATAAACAGACTCTGTGTCCATTTTTATTGGTCAAGTAATTTCGAGCTTTATAACTCAAGAAGTTTAGATGGCATTCAGTTTGAAAGAAAATTAGCGAACAAGCTGGAGATACTTCTAACACTTTGAAAATAAAAGTTACGCGACTGGGAGTAATAGATATTAAATACATAAACACTGAGTGGTAATTTATTCTACAGCAGAATATAAATCGACTGATAGTAACGTTTTCATAAATCCTATAAATTGTTAACACTTGTTGGGAGTTATTGAGCAGGAAACCAAAAACCTCGGTTTCGTGTTTGTTGGCACTTGTCAGAGAGGTATGCCTGTTGCCATGAAAAAGCTGAGGCTGCCTCCATTTTTCGATATGCATCACTCAGTACTGAAGTTGGAGTCTATACCAATTAGCTATTCAGGCTACGACTAACCTCTTGTTCTACTAGACTGTATGCATGAATCATTCACCAGTGGGTAATCAATGCATCTGCCATCTAGTTCCGCACTGACCGAAATTTATGGGTCGAGTTTGCAGTATGAACACTTATTCAAGTGACGTCACATGACTTAAGGCTAAATTTGATCGTTAGATTTTAGCCAGTACGGGTCAGGAAGAACTAGACAGATACATAGGTTACTCTACGAATCCACAAAATTCACTTTTCCATTGTCCAGAAATTTATTAGTTAGCCCTCATGGACTACCTGCTGTAGGTATGGCACTATTTTCTAGAGGATAAAGAGCACTTATAGACTGGATACCAGTCAACATTCGTTTGTGTACCTTTCGGCTGAATGGATCTGTAGGAACTAGTAAGGGTCGTGAGACCTGTCGATGCCTATTCACAATGTTTACATGAACGTCCATTGACTGGATTTCGGACGGTGCAAAGGATGAATTCTATAAGAAGCTATCAGTCCTGCTACAGAAGGCAAAATGTTCAGATATAGTCATAATAGCAGGTGACTTTAACGCTCCAGTAGACAAGTTGGGCCAGTCGGGAAGGCATCTTGGGAGTATGTATGGAATCTCATGTTAGTGAACTGAGAACGGTGATTGTCTGTTGCAGTTTCCTTCCGACAGCCACTCGTTTCTGGCCAGCAATAACTTTATGCATAAAGAGAGACACCACCTCATATAGTGTCTGCCGATATCAAACCAATTATGGACATAGACAGATCGTAATGATGTAAGCCATCGTTGGGGGGATCGGTGGAGAATTCTAGCTCTTTCTAGAGTATCGGTTTGGACTCCAGTCACACGCTAGCACTGGCCTTAGCGTTACACGAAACACGTGATAGTAGAGCTTGTCCTTTCTCAGTTGTTGGATGAGGTCACCAAGCAGGTATTCAGGGGGGAGTTAGCTAGACGTTTATCTGGACGTGACAGCAATACTTATTCTGGGGAAACCTAGTGTGATCTAAGTTCTGCTGTAGAAACGGCGGTAAAGACAGTTGGTAACCTGCATCCGAAAGTCAGCAAACGTCACTGGATTTCTCGAAGTCACCCTAACTGATTGATGCGAGAAGACTGATTCCATCTCACTCTGACCACAACGAAGAGCGAAAGCAACTCAAAAGTAAATTGATCAAGAGTGTCCGCAATGATCAAGATCAGTGATGGGTGGCAAAGGCTAGAAAGGTGGAGAAAATATCAGCATACAGTATTACTTGGCAATTATTTAGATTTATTAGGTATACTGGCAAGAAGAAGACAATGGTTAGTGCAACCATCACCGTAAAGGATGGGATGATGACAACCTTTCAGGAAAGATGGCTGGAACACTTTGAAGCAAAGTTCAACTGACCCAACATCCAGCCTGAACCTGAATGGGACGTAGATGCCGACCCTTCAACTCTCCTCGACACTGTGAAAATTGTTTCAAACATGAAACGGTGCAAAGCGGCAGGATCTGCTGATGTTGGACCAGAAGATTTTAAGAATGGAGGTACTATGGGGATCATTTACCTAGGGAGTTGCATTAACCAGAAAGTGTTGGCTACTAAAGAAAATCATCCGGTATACAAAAAGACTCTTTGGGATTCGCCAGCTTACGCTGTGTGTAGCGCCAGCAAGATATGCGAATACCTATGATAGAAGGAACCTCGCCTGGTTAACTAGTTCACTAGTTACTAGCCGGTCCTAAGCCCGGGTAAACACGGAAGGTTGGGCATAGGGCTAGCAACCCTACCCCGGAAAACAAATCTAACAGCTAAAGAAACTTCAAAGCACAAACAAAATATAAAAAATGAAAACAAACTTATTCCCCGCTGGAATCGGAGAGGCGAAATGACGCCAGTTGGTGAAAGCCTGACTTCAGGAAGCCAATCGGCCGGGCCGAGGTGTCTTCCGTCTATAGATGAAAGCGAAAGTAAACGTGGGGACATGGAATGTCCGTACGATGTTTGAACCCAGTAAGGCAGCCCAGATTGCAAAAGAGATGAGAAGGTATCACATCGAAGTGCTTGGGATTTGCGAAAGCAGATGGAATGGGAGTGGACTCTCCAAACTGTCAACTGGAGAATCAATAATCAACTCCGGTCACCCAGACAACAACCACGAGCACACTGAGGGAGTGGCTATCATGATGTCCCCAACAGCATCGAAGGCTCTCATGCAGTGGGAACCAATCTCCTCCAGGATCATGACAGCAAGATTCAACTCAAAAGGAAGGAAGGTCACAATCATACAATGTTATGCACCTACAAATAATGCAGAGCAAGAGAAAAAGGAGGATTTCTACAGACAACTTCAGTCAACACTGGACAAGACCTCAGTTGGCGATATCAAAATTCTAATGGGTGACATGAATGCCAAACTGGGAGGGGACAACACGGGAAGAGAACTAACCATGGGTCGAGAAGCGCTAGGTGGAGTGAAGTGAACGAGAATAGAGAATTGTTTGCAGAATTCTGTGCACTCAACGATTTGGTGATTGGAGTCAGGCAGTGTGTTCAAGCACAAGGATATCCACAAAGCGACGTGGATTTGATTTCACCAGATGGACACACTAAAAATCAGATCGACTTTATCTCAATGTGTAGAAAGTGGAGACACAGTCAGCCTACTTGACACAAGATCAGATCAGGAGGGGGAGCAGATGTAGGTTCACACCACTCATTATCTAGTGCAAGGAACCTTCCAGATCAAGTTGAAAGCCTTCAATTCAAGGAACCTGGTGATAGACCGCAGTTCAAGTACAACACTCGCAAACTGAAGGACGAAACTACAAAGGAAATCTTCACGGCAGCCATCAAGACGAAATGGGAGACATCGAGGAACATCCCTGAAGAAACCTGTGTGGAAGAACACTGGAAGTCTTTGAAAGAGATTTGGAAAGAAACCTGCCCAGCCGTATCAGGAAAGAAGAAGAAAGAAGACAAGGACTAGAATGGATCTCGATGGATACATGGAAGCTGATAGAGGAGGGAGAGGAGGATGATGAAGCAGAAGATGAACCAGTGCAGTGCAAGGATGCTCAGCGACAAGAGGAACTGAGTACAGTGTATAAAACACTACACTGGACAAAGAAGTGAAGAGGAGTGCACGCAAAGACAAAAGACACTTCTACGAAACACTGGCAAGTGAAGCAGAACAGGCTGCTGGTAGGCGAGACAGAGACCTGACAACATTGTATCAAATAACCAGGTTACTATCTGGTAGGGGAGAGATCAACGCAGACGAAACCAATAAAAGATGAAGAAGGAAATTTAATTACAAAAGAAGAGAAACAGAGGAAACGATGGGCCGACCACTTCAAGAAGCTCTTGAATCGACCACCACCACCACCTGCACTTCGTCAAGAAATACCACCTACAGCCGCTGAACTACAAGTGAACATAAATCCTCCAACAAAAGTGGAAGTCCTGAACGCCACAAAGCTACCGAAATGTGGGAAAGCAGCAGGACCAGATGGAATCCCGTCAGAAGCATTGAGAACAGACTCAGAGACAACAGCGGACATGCTCACACCACATCACTATTGCAGAAGGTGTGGAAGGAAGCGAAGGTACCTGCTTATTGATTGGAAGAAGGGTTACCTTGTCAAACTGCCGAAGAAGGGAGACCTCAGTGCTTGCAAGAACCGGTGTGGAATCACTCTCCTGTCCACCCAGAGCAAGCAAAATATTAGGTCGCATCATCTTGGAGAGGCAAAAGGATGCGCCAGATTCGAAACTACCACCCGGATAGGCAGGCTTCAGGAAGCACAAATCATGTGCAGACCGAATTGCAACGCCACACCACGCATCATCATAGAACAGAGTATAGAATTGCAGTCAACTCTCTACCTCAACTTTATCGACTTTGAGAAGATCTATGACAGCGTCGACCGAGAGGTAATTTGGAAGCTGCTTCAATACTACGGAATACCGCAAATCTTTATCAGCCTCATTCAACAACTAGCTATACGAAGATGCTACATGCCAAGTAATTCACAATGGGAAGCTCAGTGATGATTTTGAAGTGAAGACAGGAGTGAAACAAGGCTGCCTACTATCACCCATGATATTCCTGATTGCGGTTGACTGAACTGGACCATGCAAAAAACAGTGGGGAGCGAGAAGAGGAAGATGCGCTGGCTGGACCGTGGAAAAGAACCTAGAAGATTTGGATTTCGCCAACGATGACCTGTGTCTATTATTATATTATTATTATTATTAGTGCCTTGGGTTCCTAGTGGAACATAGGGCTTCAGTAGCACGCCTCCAGTGACCTCTGTTCTCTGAGATCTTTTGAACCTGGTCCCACGACAGCCCACAACCTCTCATTTCCTCCTCGCACGACCTCCCCCATGTCACCCCCGCCTTGGACGCCCAACTCGTCGCTTCCCATGGGCGTTCCACTCGACAGCTTGGCCTGCAGCGTGATGTCCTCAGTCGGCATTCGCAGTGTATGGCCAATCCATCTCCACTTCCTTCCAGTGCATATTTGTTGCGTGACAGCTTCTTGGTTGGTTCGTTCCCAGAGCTCCTTGTTGCTTATTTTTTCTGGCCATCTGATCTTCAGCAGCGAGCATAAGCAGTTGTTGATGAATGTCTGTAGTTTATTGGAAATGCCTTTCGTGACGCGCCAAGTCTCTTAACCATACATAAGCACTGAATTGACGTTGGTGTTGAAATCCTTATCTTGTTCCGCATGTTGAGTGCAGAAGATCTCTACACTAGTTTCAGGCTAATGAACGCCTGTCTTGCTTTTCCGAATCTGACTTTGACATCCTCGTCTGTGCCTGTGTCGCCTGTAGTTGAAACAGTGCTTCCTAGATAGGTGAAGGAGGTTACTTCCTTCAAGTTTCTCCCGTTGACAGTGATTGGAGTTTGTTGTTGTTGTTGATGGTGGTGGTGCTGTATCTTCATCACTTCTGTCTTCTCTATATTCACTTGAAGTCCCGTCTTAGCTGCCTCTTCTATCAACTTGTTAGTTTTTGCCTGCAGATCTTCAAGTTTATGTGACATCAGGCACAAGTCATCGTTGGCGAAATCCAAGACTTCTAGGTTCTTTTCCGTCGTCCAGTGTATCCCCCTCTTCTTGCTGCCTACTGTTTGCTGCATGATCCAGTCCACCACAATAAGGAATATCATAGGGGATAGTAGGTAACCTTGTTTCACTCCTACTCCTATCTTCACTTCACTTCAAAATCATCACTGAGCTTCCCACTGTGAATTACTTGGCATGTGGCATCTTCATATAGTTGTTGAATGAGGCGGATAAAGGTTTGCAGTACTCCGTAGTATTGAAGCAGTTTCCAAATTACTTCTCGGTCGACGCTGTCAAAGGCATTCTCAAAGTCGATGAAGTTGAGGTAGAGAGCTGATTGCCATTCTATGCTCTGTTCTATGATGATGCGAAGCGTTGCAATTTGGTCTGCACATGATTTGTACTTCCTGAAGCCTGCCTGTTCCGGTCGTAGTTTTGAATCCAGTGCGTCTTTAAGCCTCTCTAGGATGATGCGGCTTAATATTTTACTTGCTCTGGGTGGACAGGAGAGTGATTCCGCGCCAGTTCTTGCAAGCACTGAGGTCTCCCTTCTTCGGCAGTTTGACAAGGTAACCCTTCTTCCAATCAATAAGCAGGTACCTTCGCTTCCTTCCACACCTTCTGCAATAGTGATGTGGTGTGAGCATGTCCGCTGTTGTCTCTGAGTCTGTTCTCAATGCTTCTGACGGGATTCCATCTGGTCCTGCTGCTTTCCCACATTTCGGTAGCTTTGTGGCGTTCAGGACTTCCACTTTTGTTGGAGGATTTATGTTCACTTGTAGTTCAGCGGCTGTAGGTGGTATTTCTTGACGAAGTGCAGGTGGTGGTGGTGGTCGATTCAAGAGCTTCTTGAAGTGGTCGGCCCATCGTTTCCTCTGTTTCTCTTCTTTTGTAATTAAATTTCCTTCTTCATCTTTTATTGGTTTCGTCTGCGTTGATCTCTCCCCTACCAGATAGTAACCTGGTTATTTGATACAATGTTGTCAGGTCTCTGTCTCGCCTACCAGCAGCCTGTTCTGCTTCACTTGCCAGTGTTTCGTAGAAGTGTCTTTTGTCTTTGCGTGCACTCCTCTTCACTTCTTTGTCCAGTGTAGTGTTTTATACACTGTACTCAGTTCCTCTTGTCGCTGAGCATCCTTGCACTGCACTGGTTCATCTTCTGCTTCATCATCCTCCTCTCCCTCCTCTATCAGCTTCCATGTATCCATCGAGATCCATTCTAGTCCTTGTCTTCTTTCTTCTTCTTTCCTGATACGGCTGGGCAGGTTTCTTTCCAAATCTCTTTCAAAGACTTCCAGTGTTCTTCCACACAGGTTTCTTCAGGGATGTTCCTCGATGTCTCCCATTTCGTCTTGATGGCTGCCGTGAAGATTTCCTTTGTAGTTTCGTCCTTCAGTTTGCGAGTGTTGTACTTGAACTGCGGTCTATCACCAGGTTCCTTGAATTGAAGGCTTTCAACTTGATCTGGAAGGTTCCTTGCACTAGATAATGAGTGGTGTGAACCTACATCTGCTCCCCCTCCTGATCTGATCTTGTGTCAAGTAGGCTGACTGTGTCTCCACTTTCTACACATTGAGATAAAGTCGATCTGATTTTTAGTGTGTCCATCTGGTGAAATCAAATCCACGTCGCTTTGTGGATATCCTTGTGCTTGAACACACTGCCTGACTCCAATCACCAAATCGTTGAGTGCACAGAATTCTGCAAACAATTCTCTATTCTCGTTCACTTCACTCCACCTAGCGCTTCTCGACCCATGGTTAGTTCTCTTCCCGTGTTGTCCCCTCCCAGTTTGGCATTCATGTCACCCATTAGAATTTTGATATCGCCAACTGAGGTCTTGTCCAGTGTTGACTGAAGTTGTCTGTAGAAATCCTCCTTTTTCTCTTGCTCTGCATTATTTGTAGGTGCATAACATTGTATGATTGTGACCTTCCTTCCTTTTGAGTTGAATCTTGCTGTCATGATCCTGGAGGAGATTGGTTCCCACTGCATGAGAGCCTTCGATGCTGTTGGGGACATCATGATAGCCACTCCCTCAGTGTGCTCGTGGTTGTTGTCTGGGTGACCGGAGTTGATTATTGATTCTCCAGTTGACAGTTTGGAGAGTCCACTCCCATTCCATCTGCTTTCGCAAATCCCAAGCACTTCGATGTGATACCTTCTCATCTCTTTTGCAATCTGGGCTGCCTTACTGGGTTCAAACATCGTACGGACATTCCATGTCCCCACGTTTACTTTCGCTTTCATCTATAGACGGAAGACACCTCGGCCCGGCCGATTGGCTTCCTGAAGTCAGGCTTTCACCAACTGGCGTCATTTCGCCTCTCCGATTCCAGCGGGGAATAAGTTTGTTTTCATTTTTTATATTTTGTTTGTGCTTTGAAGTTTCTTTAGCTGTTAGATTTGTTTTCCGGGGTAGGGTTGCTAGCCCTATGCCCAACCTTCCGTGTTTACCCGGGCTTAGGACCGGCTAGTAACTAGTGAACTAGTTAACCAGGCGAGGTTATGACCTGTGTCTAGTGTCGTACAAACTTGAAGATCTACAGGCGAAAACTAACAAGTTTTCAGAAGAGGCAGAGCAGGGCAGCGGAGATGGCACACCATTCAAGTGAATATAGAGAAGACAGAAGTGATGAAGATACAGCACCACCACCATCAACAACAACAACAAACTCCAATCACCGTCAACGGGAGAAACTTGAAGGAAGTAACCTCCTTCACCTATCTAGGAAGCACTGTTTCAACTACAGGCGACACAGGCACAGACGAGGATGTCAAAGTCAGATTCGGAAAAGCAAGACAGGCGTTCATTAGCCTGAAACTAGTGTAGAGATCTTCTGCACTCAACATGCGGAACAAGATAAGGATTTTCAACACCAACGTCAATTCAGTGCTTATGTATGGTTAAGAGACTTGGCGCGTCACGAAAGGCATTTCCAATAAACTACAGACATTCATCAACAACTGCTTATGCTCGCTGCTGAAGATCAGATGGCCAGAAAAAATAAGCAACAAGGAGCTCTGGGAACGAACCAACCAAGAAGCTGTCACGCAACAAATATGCACTGGAAGGAAGTGGAGATGGATTGGCCATACACTGCGAATGCCGACTGAGGACATCACGCTGCAGGCCAAGCTGTCGAGTGGAACGCCCATGGGAAGCGACGAGTTGGGCGTCCAAGGCGGGGGTGACATGGAGGAGATCGTGTGAGGATGAAATGAGAGCTTGTAGGCTGTCGTGGAGCCAGGTTGAAAAGATTTCAGAGAACAAAGTGGAATGGAGACGTTCTATTGAAGCCCTATATTCCATTAGGAACCCAAGGGACTAATAATAATATGATAGGAGGTATTTAATTTTTCTACGGTTTGCTATCTCCTGTTATATGGTTGAAAAATAGGTATTGAAAGTAGGTGTGAAGTGGTTACCGGTTTTCGAACACAGGTGTCTTTGTAGCATCTTTCAGTATGGTGGAATCATTCTGTGAGCGATTGCAAGGCAAGGAGGGGGGTACTATGCAAGGTAGGGAAATCAGCCAATGAAGTAGCAAACGTTCGTTGACTGAGATAGTTTGTTTATGTGTTGCTCATGTCAAGGCACTACCAACCATAATGTGTAATGTTAGTCAAAATAGGATTGGGTTGGAAGACGGCTCAGGGTGGTCGGGCCAAGACGCGATACCATTCCAGAAAATCTTTGAATTTGTGTCTGAGCTATATAGAAAGGCACAGATAATATGGACTATCGAGACCGTTGGCGACATGATGCGAAGTTGGTCACAACGGTACAAGTTTATTCAGTCTTTGACGTCTTCTAAAGGGTGAAAATTTTCACCTAACTTAATTTTGAAATTCTTTTGCCTCCGTTACTTCTTTATCTACTTTTGTATCATTTTCGCCACCTACTTATTCGTTCCCTGCTGTTATAGAGTGTGGTAACTTGAACGAACTCACTTATTTGGGAGATTCTACGATGATTATTTCCATCTGATCGTTATCAGTTATCCACTGGTGATAAATTTGGGTAAATTTATAATACCTTGTAAGATCTTCTTCTAACTATTAAATGGCCGAACTAATTAACAGTTAATGACTATTTTTCGAAGATGGTTTCTCTTATGCAAGAAGAGGAGTCATGTGTATTCTCCGTCTTTAAAGATTAGTAACACATGAACTGATAATTCCATCAAGTAAAAGCTAGTAGATTTATATGAAATATCTTTATAGAGACGTTACCAACCCACATTTATGAACTGTAACAAGAAAAAAAAGGAGTATAGGTGTAAAACTTGGGCACTGTGATAGAATTTAATTCCATATTAGATTTGTTTATTTGATTTATAACACATAGTGATCTAGTATTATTTACTTGATGACGATTAGAGCATAAAATATCAGTGATCATAATCATATCAATGTGTGATCACACTACTTTCGACATTTGGTTTTTATGATTATGTCACTTTACATGTGTTGGATGCTGATTTGATGAACAAAGATTTAGTAATCAGCAATCTCTCTCTCCATCTAATCATATTGAACTTGAGTATAGTGGTTTTATTCCACTCCATTGTGTGGTTGTGTTAGTGCGTGTATTGCAATAGCCGAGTTATTTTCTAGATTACTGATCTTATTTAGGTCTGTTATTCTACATTTAGATAAATTCGTATGTTCGGCTATTCTAAATGACTCCGATTGGCTAGTTTGACCTATGTACTTGACCTCAGAGTCATTACATGGTATTCGATAGATTACATTATTTTGCTTAACTGGTTCTATCGGATCCTTAAGCCTACCGACAAGGTTTATCTCTGAGTGAGTTTGTAGGTTTAAATGCCACGCTAATTCCAGTTTTGTTGAGGATTCTACGGAAATTTTCTTAGGTATTCTCCTTATAGGGTAATACAATAGAGGCTATGAACTTTTTTCTCGTGTTGTCGTTATTGGTCGAACTCGTGTGACTGTTATTTTTTGTTTTTTGTGTGTCCGTAAGAATTTCTTGATAAACTGTGGAGGATAATTATTAACTATTAGTGCTTTTTTTACGTGTTTCAATTTCTTGTTTAGGTTCTTGCTCTGACTAGTCAGTTTTCTAGCTCTATCATTTAGACATTTGACTAATCCTGCCTTAACTGACATTGGATGGGATGATTCGAAGTCTAGATACCTGTTCAGATGTGTTGCTTTTCTGTAGACAGTAGTATCCAAGCCACCGCCTGTTGTTCGTTTTACTCTGCAATCCAACATAGGCAATTCTCCCTGCTCATTTTCTACCTCGTAAGTGAATTGGATTGGAAGTTACGGAACTACCCCGCCAAGTTCTGAAGAAATCTTTCCACTGAACCCCCAAATGAAAGTTAATATCACCACTGACATTCTGCGTAAACTCTTGTTTGAATCTCTGAGTAGAACGTTATCTACTGAGTTTTCGGATCACCCACTTATATCAGTAACTCGTTCACCTATATGTAAATAACAAATCAACACATTTAGCTTCATTGCTGCATATTTAAAAGTTTACTTGCTCCTCAAGAGTTGATTACGTCGACCATACTATACACTCACTTACCAAATACTTTCATGAGCATTACCAACTCTGTATTCTGTTAGGTGAAATTAAAACTATATTTCACTATGTCGTTAAGGATTTGATGAATTCAAGAGATTCAGCTCCTGTATTCAAGCTTTTCAAGTTCCTCAACGAAGTCCAACGAAATCACATGACAGAAGTGAAAATAAACCATTTATATGCAGCCAGAGCATTGAAAATTTATAAGTTGAAGCTTCAGCCAGTCTTATTTTTCATTGTATTACTGAATTTGACAATGATCGGAAACTCTACTGCAACCATTTAGCCTTTTGAGTATTACTGTAAGCGTGTACATTTATGAAAATGAGTTCATCAACAAAGATTATTATCCTCGGTCCAACCATATCTTTTGCTTTTTCTGTAACGTGAAATTGTTGATATTTACTGAATTAATTTCGAACAAATTTTGGAGGTTTTAACAAAAGATTTGTTTGTGACTGCAATAGCATTTGTTCCAGTTATTTGAAAGTTCCTTCATATTTATAATTTGACCAATAAGATATTAATATATGGGTAAAACTTGGAAACGATTATTATTATTGTTATTTGTCTCTTGGGTTCCTAGTGGAACAAAGGGCTTCAGTAGCACGTAGCCACTAAGCTAGGATGACGAGTTGAATAATGAGTTAAGTAATATGATGATGTATTTAATGAATGAATTATTAGCAGAATAGTTATTTTGCTTGGTTCTCCCGTCTGTTCTAGAAATTTCCTTTGAATTATGTATTTAATTGTGACAATTTATCAGATTTTGTAACCTGACTTGGATTTTCATATTAGACTTGTTTATATGATTTAGTGATGCGGTATTGTTAACTTCATGATGTTCCAAGCATAAATATCAGTCATGGTCTGAGCTGCTGAGTGGTAACGTCACAGACTACAAATACTGGGTGACTCAGGTTCAAACCTCGGGCTAGACATCAGTTCCATCGAGGTTGCAGATACGCCTTACTGGCAAGCGTCAAAATGCACTAAACCTAGGTTCAGGACTTCCTGCCGATCGCCTCCAGTCAACTAACATCTAACAATGTTCACCGTTATGCTGAGCCTCTTAGCTTGGTGGCCACATTCGGTCTGCACCCAGGACTAGACCATATTAAATCAGTCGCTCTCCCGTGAACTGTTCAATGTATAATTTACTTCTCATATCAATATCAATGTTATCTTGCCACTTTAGGCATCTGATTCTGATAGTCCTATCACTTCGTAATCTTCCTTTTCAGTGATAGTGTTGCGTCGTTTCTACTACACATATGTTCGGTGTTGATTCGATCAACAGAGATTCAGTAATCAGTCTCTCTCTCCCCACATAATTACACTGAACACAAGTACATTAGTTTTATCCTACTGTATTGTTTGGTTGTGTGTTACTGCATACATTGCAATAGATGAGTTTTATTCTCTAGATTATTGATCTAGTTGGTAGTCTGTCATTCTATATTCAGCTAAATTCCTGTGTTCCGATAATCTAACTGACCCCGACCGGTTAGTCTGATCTATATACTTGACGTCACAGACGTTGGATGGAATTTGGTAGATTAGGTAATTTTGCTTAATTGGATCTATTGAATCTTGAACTCAACCCACCTTATCTCTGAGTAAGTTTGTAGATACAAATACCAACGTAATTCTAGTCTTGCTGAAAATCCTACCTCAGATTTACCAACATGATTCACCAGCACACTATAAGTGTTCTCGTTTGCTTTAACTACTGATTGAAATTTTGTTTTCATCTAGTGAATTAAAGTACTTCTAGAAATATTTCTATATAAACTTGACAGACGCTTTTCATACTCTTAGACTACTCACAAGTGTGATACCAAGAAGTGGTACATAGTATATTTGATGAATTGTGCCAAAATATCGATCCATTAAGAATTACTAGCTAGAGAATCATGTATGAGCAACACAACGTAAGACGTTAACATGACAAATTGTGTGCATGCTTAACCATATGCCTCCAGCTTAACTAGTTCGCTAAAACTATGAGGGTCAGCGTCCATGCTGAGTCGTGTCGAATCCTAGGCTACTAATTTCTTGATAATGATTTACCGCTACAGTATGTTAAATTTTAAATAAAACTGTATATCTTTTGTTATCATTTAATAATTAATCAGTTACGAAGATCCTACTGAAATAAAATGAATCCATTTTATTACATCGGATATTCCCATTTAGATATTTAGAACAAAGACTGATTGAGCAAAGAAATATATTCTTTCTCAATTAGGTCTTCATCTTTGGCTCGACACTAATAAATAGGTTTACAATTCAATAAAAATACCAGTCAAGTGGTTGATGAATAATAATTATAGATTTTAAGTAAGTCATGATGATAAATCTTAGAAATTAAAATGCAAATAACCAATAGAGTAATTAAAATTGGTAATATGAAGCAGATTATTCTTAGGTAAGTGGCATAGTAACTGGTAGAGTAAAAGGAGTGATTTTCGACTGGTACTCAGTCGCAAACAATCAATAACTACGTAAGAATAAGAAAACAAATAAACAGTGATAGAAGCAACAGGGGGAAGATGCGTACAAAGGAATACTAGAAGTTACGTCATGTTGACGGCCACGGTAATGGAAGTCGTTGAACAAACTTCTTTTGGACACAAAGATTAGGTTTTTAAAGGTGGGTTGCAATCACTTCTACTGTGTGAAGTAAACAAATGCGTAATCCATGTGGTGAATTAACTGGTAAGTGATAAATAATTCTGAATGTTTTTCTAGTATCCATTTAATGTCCCTTACCCAACCATGATTGGTGGTGCTCAGAATTTCAATGATCGACATGAATCTTTGTTCGCCCAACCTAACTAGCTCCATAGGAGCAGCTGGACTGATAAATGCACATGGAGGTGGTCGAGTCAGGCAGTTTGTCTTTATTTCTTGCACCTAGAATCGCGCAGTTGTAGATGGAACATAATTTAGCGTCTGGGAATGCTTCTTGCAGGGCTCTTTTTATGCGTGGTGATGATCTAACTGACAATGTCACTCTTCAATTTCAACTTAAAGAAGATTCACTACCTAGGAACTGTTGAAGTTCTTGTTTTAACCTTCGCAACATTCATATGCTTAGTTACAAACTTCGCTGGATAGACATTCCTACTAAGCAGGTCACGGATGGTGGCGAACTCTTCCTCCATAGCATCATTTGAGCAAACAGCTGTGGCGCGGTATGCTAGACATTTCATTAGGTTCCTTTGGAGGTACGGGCACGGTACTAAAGAGGTGCATATATTGACCTATTGATGTTGGCTTTCTATATGCACTTCGTTTCAGAGTCCCATCTAACCTTCTTACCAGCATAACATCAAGAAATATAATACTGTGTTATTTTGTTCCTCTTCTGTTGTGAAGGTAATTTTCGGATGAACACCACTGAATTTATTGAGAACAGCATTCTTATCAATCTCACTTTTAAGAATTATAAAGATATCATCCATGTAATGACAATATGATTCTATTCGGCTAGTAGTTTTGTTCAGCGGACCATTTTCTAGTTTTGCCAGAAAAAAATCTGCTAAGAACGGGTCAAGAGGGTGACCTCATAGCCATACCATTTATCCTGCCTCAATTGTTGCTTTTTCATGTTCATAAAAGAAAATCCGTTCATAATGCTGAATTATACTGTACCAGTTTGATCATATTCTAATTTTACAAGCTCTCCACAAAATTTGAATAGGATTTCCTGCTTTCAAAGAATGGTCACGAGTGATTATAGCTATAGGTTCTCTAACATGGGATAAATACGCCATAAAAACTTCTTGATTGTCAGTATGTACTCACGAACGCAGACTTTTGCTGAAAACTATTCTCAAGTTGAGCGAAATTCATCGGTATATTTCTGAGGCAGAGACATCAAAATGTTACTGATACTTTCTCTTTTAAACTGGGTGATGATTGAAGGTGAAACAAAAATTTAGACCATGGCCGAATTCGAACCAGTGACAACCGGGTTTCTATCGCGATGCTCTACCAACTTTCTGTTTTGGCGATGAATGGGACAAAAATTCAGGATAAACACTTTATCTACCCCGCCAAGTTTATCTAATCGCACACATTCCGTCATCATAGTCATCGCATTGTTTGAGAAATCTCGCAAGGCAGATAATAAGCTGGTGCATTAAAAAGTCTAGTTGAAACACTAGAAACACTTCTAATTGTTAAATGTTATCAGTTAAATTGATCAATATGTATAACAGTTACGCATTTAAACAAAGTTAGTCTTATGATGTTTTTAACATCGCTTTTAAAGAGGTTGAAAACAATGAAACCCTCTTCATGGAAATGAATCTAACTTGAATGTGACTTATTATTATACTAAAATTATCACCTTCATACCTTTTGTTGACGAAAAACATTGTCCACTAGAGCAGAAATATAAAGTAGACTAAACGATTGATTTCGAAAATAAAAAATAGAATTACCATGTTACTAACAATAACAGTAAAGATAAGACTACAAAATAATAACCAACCGAGATGTACTACTTTTATAGAAATATTTACAGAGTCACGTAGTGCTGTGAGTACTTGTGATAAGAATGGATATAAGAAGTATATAATGAGAGGTAGACAGAAGTCATAGGTAATTAAGAGCGATGGGTAAATATTCTGCACAAAGAAACGTAATAGACAACGTCGGTGTACGAAGAACAAAACGAGGTGGGAGAGGAAGATAAAACGAAGCACAATGTCCAGATGAATATTTCAATGGAATGGTTACTACATATCATCAGTAGTGTACAAAGTATCATAATGAACGTTCTTCTGCGTTTCATCTTTTACCGTTTTCTTGCAAGTGGAGCCTCTGCTTCTGTGGCCTGCAGTGTTCGAGGATGGAGACATCAATGTCTTCCTAAGGGATTTCAAGTCGATCGCAGAGCTGGTGGGTGTCCGTGATCCAGGAGCGAAGGTTATGATGCTTGCTACGGCATGCAGCGTGTGGATAGCAAGGCATTTTGGGGGAGAATGGTTGAACGACTGGAGGCAGAGTATGACAGCCCATCGGAGAGGGAGCCTGGGATGCAGCAGTTCTGCAGCATGAAACTTGGAATAGACGAAAATCCGTTGGTATTCGCCTTGAAGTTCACAAATCAACTTCGACGAGCACTTCCTACTTTGGATGAGGACTCCCAGGCACAGTTGCTGACTGCACAGTTCACAGAAAGTGTTCCGAATTCCACTGTCCAGCAGCTACAGCTAGTGAACACACCCCAGCCTATGGATATTAGTGATCTGGCGAAGGTGACGTGACAGCTGATGGGTGCAAGAGTAGATGCGGTGGAGTCATCAGACACCAAAGGATGAAATGCAGAAGAACGTTCATTATGATACTTTGTACACTACTGATGATATGTAGTAACCATTCCATTGAAATATTCATCTGGACATTGTGCTTCGTTTTATCTTCCTCTCCCACCTCGTTTTGTTCTTCGTACACCGACGTTGTCTATTACGTTTCTTTGTGCAGAATATTTACCCATCGCTCTTAATTACCTATGACTTCTGTCTACCTCTCATTATATACTTTTTATATCCATTCTTATCATTAGTACCCCGCACAGACCAAATTTGAGTAGTCTGCCCATAACTGGAATCAAATTCGGTGTCTAAAAAATACACAGTTCTTGGTGTTTAACAGGTCATATCATATGTTTTGAATATTTTGTGTTCTACAGGAAATCATGGTGACGTTTTCCAGTCTGCTTATATCTGGCTGTGGCATTCCCACCACGTACTCTTGGTTTGAGAAGATTTGACCTAAATCCATTGCATGATTGTGTACTTCAATGCCACGAAGCTTATTAACTTATTACTGTCCAGAAACTGAAGTAATTGATTCATTCAACCAATGACTTTTAAATGGTTATCAGTAAACTTACTTTCCTAGGTTACTGATGAATAGTGGCTAGCAGTAGAATCCAGAAAGAGCTTTTCGTCCTACCTGGGACTAGTCAGTTGGAGGCACCTACCTCCCAGTGACTGATAGTTTCCCCACCAATAGCTGAACCCGGGACCAGCCCCTCCTAACGATGGAGCATCAGCCACTAGGTCACTGACTTTAAATGATCAGTAGACTTTCGTCACAGTTCTTGGTTCCTGAAACACTTGAAAGATCAATCTCTAGTGGTTATGAGGGTGATAGTACTACTATAGGGGGTACTAGTAATAAGAATGGATATAAGTAGTATATAATGAGAGGTGGAGAGAAGTCATAGGTAATGAGCACGTTACAACTTGGTTGTTGAGTCTGAATCCATGATTCTTCAATGGACATCATAGGTTTTTGTTTCTCATAGAGATAATTCGAAGAATGCACACAAAAGTAAATAGTATACATCTGACAGTGATTTATTTCACTGCGGAATAACCTGACCGAATTCCACCAATCAATCAAACAAGGTTGCCTCAACTCTAGGAGGCTCACTGTTGTGGTGAATTTGATAGATGTGAGTTGGTTAGGGGAAATCGGTAGGAAGCCATGGGCTCAGCTTTCATATTTGTTGGCACCTGTCAGTAAGGCGTAAATGTAACCTAGAAAGAACTGATGTCCCTTGTAAGATTCATATCCACGTCATTCAATGCTGCTGCATTAGGACGAAACGGGAATTCATTTCTCAGTAATTTTCTCTAATGCTGTTTTGATAACAAGTCTATAAAACTGTTACGAGCATCTAACTAGTATGCAGTTGGTTTCGCACATGTTGTTAAACCTGAAAATAAAGTTCTATAAAGATCAGACTATATTACAGTATAGTAATAATTAGTAATATGCTATAAGATGAATGTCGAGAAGTTCTAGTAAGACGTTGTGACCTATGGGACTAACCAGTTGGAAGTGTTGCGGATGCCAACTGAAGACCTTACATGTTAGTCGCGCCAAATCACAAGTTGATAAAAGTATGAAAGTATGCGCCAGTGAACTCCGAGCCATTGGATGAGTGGTTAATACGTTCTCTAGGCAACCTATAGATCGTCAGTTCTATCCCTGGTGGACTGGGGTGAAGTTGTGGGTGCGCTGCTGATGAATTCAATACTGGAACTAAACACCTGCCCGGTGCTCCCAGGTTTTCAATGGTCCTTCGATTAACGTCAGTCTGTGAGGAATATAGCTTTAAAAATAAATGGTAATAATGATGACGATAATAATAATAAATAAGTGAATAAATGGATGAATACATGTAATATAGGATTACATTCTACCACAGTACACAGGTTTTACAATTATACTAAAAGAAACTCTCTTTTTCAATGACACCATTTTCCAAAGTTGTACAACCTCACCACCTAAAAACAGGGTGTACTTGCATCATTGTAGTGGTGTTAAAAGTGAAATGAATAGTGGAAAGGTGTTGCGTAATAATCTATCGTATCATCCATTTGACTAGAAAGACAAAGGGTTTGACAAGGTAAAAATTGTTGGCAGACATGAAGTGCGATGATTGGGTGTCAACTTGATAGATGTGAAGAAAGTGAAGAAAGAGAAAAGAATCATAATGAAGGTGACGATAATAAAGTAATTTTATTACACATGAAGTCGAAAAATGGAAAGAGGAAAATGCGGAATGGTTAAGACAGTGGCGAGATAAGAGATTGAACATACTTGTCCAGCCCTCTGAGATTCCGCAGGAATCGACGAATTGTCAGCTCTTCTATCCAGGATGAACTCGAAAGCGCCTTCCTTTTGAACTGTCCCCTTTGACTCTGTGGATGTCATTGAGAGAGGACTCTAATAAAGTTATTTCCCGATTCGGACAAATGTCCAAAGAACTTGAAATGTCAAGTGATTTTTATTCTTTTCTCGAGAACCATATAGAATAAAAATCGAAAATACGTTCGGACAGTCCATGCATTGTACTCTCTGTATAACTACCTCCACAGGAGCAAGTATATTTTCCGACACGTTTTAAAGTAGCACAAAGCAGCAGCTTCTCGTTAACAAACGCAGCAACAATTTATTAGATAGATATGTTGATTTGTAGGTTGGCAGAACAAAATATCCTCTTTAGTGTTTTGGACAGTCAATTCTTCAGGAACTCTGATTCTGTATCACTTTTGAAGTCAACCTCATTCATTCAAAACACTACTGATGAATCTCATGATAGAACTAACCAGCTACCCAGCGCTCGCAGGTTTTCAGTGGTTTTGTAACAGATATCACTTAATGGTGAATACAACCTTTACTTTGAAAGTGTTGTTGATATTTGTCAGTAAGCATGAAACCTGAGTATAAGGCTTCCTTCAAACCACCTAATATATACACTGATATTTCTACTACAGCTCATGTAAAGAAAAATTCCTATCACCATCTAACCGCTGTTCCAGGCAAAGATTTTACCAGGTAATTACTAGTATAATGATATTCACTAGTCTTATCCAAATGACATGGTGTGAATAACACATCAAATCAAAAATTAATCTACATTATATGGAGCGTTTTAAGATACCGGGTAATGTTTTAAGGATCAGCAGAACATAAAACTTGCGAATATAAAGGAAGTTCAAGTAATAAATTCTCATTCAAAATGCATAAGGGTTATGTAGGCTAAGGTAAGGAATGTGTCACGAATGGGTGAGATAAGACTAGAAGTGGAAAGAATTGCATAGTCATGCGAAAATATTATGTCATCAGAAGGATTAGTGGGTGACATAAAATTATCGTAGTAATAATAAATACGGTTAAAATGAAACGCTAGTCATTATGAATATGAATAATTCAATAAACAAATATATCAGATATATTTTTGGGAAAGATAAGAGGGTAAAACATCACTAATTACTATGGCAATAATGAATCGGAAACTGTCTGCTTCTGAAGACACAGTTCCGGTTGAACTCATCGGATGGTGATGGCTTCGGCAGTTTGAAGTAGGCGCGATGTATTTTACCTGTTGGCTACTATGGAGGATTTGATCTAATCTACTTGATATCCCATAGTACATAAGTAACTAGCTACTGTACAGCTGAATGATGATGGGCCTCTGAGATTCAGACTTTTAGGTATGTACTCGACAGTCCTGGCAGATAACCGCCCCTCTGTCCTCCCTACATACTTGTTACTGCAAGTACATGGGGATAGATAAATACAGCTAAAGTTAATAACAGTTGGAACTTAGTGTGATTTGGATTGTGGAACTTCACATGTTTAATACAGCGAAATAAGTCTCACAATCAGATAGGTCCTGGGCAGTACACTATGAATTCATCTGTTGATTCTTGTCACAAAATCATCTCACCTGAAATTATATATGACGACTGCATTTCTCTTTTTGTATGTAGTAGGCATGTTTAAGACAGTCTTCAGCAACCACCTCGTTTACTCAGTCTATCAAAATGAACAGATGTGGTGAAGTAGTTCTTCCATCTGTTTTAATGGTCTTTAGTAATTATGAATGTGGCTGATTGCATATCGAAAAGATAAGTAATGTAAGATTTAGAGTTTACAACTGTATTCATGGTTATTTTTAGACACAGTGATATGTGCCGATGGCATAGTTAGATATTTGAAGTTTATAAGTCTCAGTGGATAAGCAAACTCTTCTTTTGTATGGACCTGCCACTTGGTGAAATTTAGATGTATTGACCAGTGGTATTACTTAGTGAGGCAGCATGCATAACCAAGTAAGATTGGATCCCTGCTACAGTTCGCTCTTACAGTTTATCGAAAGAAAAATTCATTCATGCTCATAAGCTAATTAACCTTAAGGTATTCTTAACTATCATGAATAAGAAGTTTTCCAATTAAGCTTTAAAGCCAATATGTATTACTGACAGTATAAGGAAGAATAAAGAGCTTTTGTAATGGTTGGGAGTAAAGAAAATAGATAATTCAATGAAACTAATGGTTCTGGAGTTGGATGCTCATGGTGCTGTGCAAGCAATTTTGAGGGGGTTCAAGCTGAGATCACACAGATGTTCAACACTATGAGGTTTTAGATGGCCCTCTAGCTCATGTCAATCTGTGATGATAGATACTCTGAAATAAACTAATCCCAACAAACCACTAATTGAACTGTTTCACTTCGTTTGGAGCTGTCGGTCAAAAGCTGTTAAGGTTAGGTGATGTAAAACAACCTTCTTTTTAGGACCTACCACAATGAAATAGACCGATGAAAAGCACTGAAGCTAATGAAACCAACGACCGTAGTCTTGATGGGAGACTAAAATCCATTGGGTTAAAATAACAATTTTCTTTTTGATTGTGTAAATTCGACCCATTCAACCATCATAGCTTCCCCATTGTCAAGTAATCACAAACTGCTATCCACTTCACTGGCAAACATTGCCATTATCTTCGACAATTTACAGCTCAGTTATGAGTAAACGTGAAATCAATATACAATAAACTATCAGTATACAACAAGGTCATTTAGACTAGAAAATGAGTGGAAATACTTTACAGTTGGATGACCTTCGCTTCTGAACAGTTACGTAGAAAATGATGAGTAGAAGGAAAGGCTAATAAATTACAAGGTACTTGTCTTGATGAAGCTTTCTTGACACAGAAGATAATGCGTTAAAATAAAGGTGTTCAAATTTCTTGTTCTATCTTCTTTTTCTCTCTGCACATCTTGTTTAAAAAAATGATTGTCTGAAGGGGATTAAGTATTCAGGTATCAGAAACTAATGTTTTCACATTATCGAATGTGGCGACGATGATGTTCTGTTGTTAAAAACAACTGGTCATGAGATATTTAGCTAACACAATGTATAAATCCTCCTTCTAACAAATAGTGTCGATACCCTTAGGATATTTGTCTTCCCGACTTAGTACTGGAATGCATCTATGCAAAGAACTAAACAAAATTTTGTACCAGTAGCTCTTAAGCATCTATCTACCACTCTATTCATCAGTCTTTCAAGCAAATAAGAAAAGAGAACAATCTTTGATTAAAAGCCTTAAAATTTTCATATACAATTTCATACGCCTGTCCGATATTCTAAACTTCAGTTATCCTAACCTTGGATATGGGTAATTATTCCACCCCTTGGTTGTTGTGAAATGATAACAGAGCAAGATCATTAAGGTAGCATAATTTATAGTGCAAAGTTTCTTGGGATACATATTCAGTACGCCCCTTTTTCTACATACGTGCACCGGAGTTACTCTAAAACCAATGATGTATAGGCGTCAGTAATGGCTTCGGAGTCTTACTGCTAGAATTTACTATTCAGTCAAACTTCCTTGTTTATCAAAAAAAGTCTGGAAAGGAAGGAATGTCCTTGACTGTCAGTTTAACATAGCAGCAAAAACTGATAATGAAACTATGAAGAGCGTTTTGTGTGCTGATGTAGTAAAATTCTGCAACTTGAGATGTTTATGTTGCTAGCCAAAAAGGGAAAAGATGGATGTCAGATAAGTGTCATTCGTTGTATTATTTTATTCATCCTTCATATGACTTAACTGGCAATATTATTTCATGGCCGGATTTAAGAGTTTTCGATTAACGCCTCATTCATTCATGTGTGACTTCGGAAATAATTGCATGTTGGGTGAAGTCCATTATTCTGCATTATCGCATATTTTGGACTTGAAATTAGTTGTTTCATTTTGATAAATTATGGTGCGTTGCGGTCAAGTAATTCAGTTGTATTTACAGACGAATCAAATCGCCTGAATTATACGGGCAATGAGGAGTAGCTCTAAGAGCCATCCTAGCGATTGAGAGAGATAGCCAATCAGGTTTCGGTATTTCACCTGGAAAGGTACTTTAATATTAGATAAAGGAATGTAATTGTCTGCCTCATCACTCACTAGGGTGTCCTTTAAAGTCACTAGGCAATAAGCATGAGACTTTGTGTACTGCTATAAGCAGTTGGGAGGTCAGACTTGTGTGACTCATTGTGTGAGGGAATTGAGTAAACGCAACTGGGCAAGTATATTTGAGACTAACCACGTCTAGGGTCAGTGTTAAGACTGAATTGGCACAATCATGTGAATAAGGCAATCTACATTTAGACACAGTTTTAACCACTTGGTGACAAGGTTAACGGTCATTGACTGACTTCGAAAGTGAAACTGCTGTACAAGTTTTGGCACAAAACAATGATTATCTGTTATCGGCCTTGTTACACGAAAAATGAGATATGAAAACCTATGGTTATTAAAACCCAGTAATTTAACTATTATGATAAATTTCACAAACCAACTTACAACCACTGGTATTTTATTTCAAGATGTTTTCTTTCCATACAGAACGATACAGACCAGAAAGCAACACATTTGCACGATCGCGTACAGGGTCGGACACAGAACAGTCGCGTTTCGTGACGATAATTATAAAAACTATTTTGAAATCAAATAACTGCTTTTCAGTTGCCCAAATCTTCAGAGATTGTGAATGAAACCTCACAGGATATTTTAAAATATCTTTGGTAAAAATTTTCTGAATGATTCTCAGATGGTTAGAAGACATAGTTTGAAGCGAATACGTATTTGTTCTCATCAGTTTTCATCAGGTTTTACGTTTACATTTACAGACTATTCAGCATAGTCTTCATTTGATACCAACATGGTTATTAGATTTGTTTATTTGATTTATAACACACAGTGATCTTGTATTATTTACTTGATGACGTTTCAAGCATCAGGTAAATAATACTAGATCACTGTGTGTTATAAATCAAATGAACAAATCTAATATGGAATTAATTTCTACTACAGTGCCCAAGTTTTACACCTGTATTAATGAACCAACATGGTGAATTGAATTCAGGTGTATATGAATTAGAAGATAACAATAAAGGCGATAATAGCAAAGTTTATATAGATAGTGGTCAAAATTCCTAAGGTAACAGACTAAATTGGATGTAACAGAGTCTAGAGTAAAGATGACATATTCAGACGTAGTTCACGATATTCAAAGTAGGTCACGCTAGTTTAGTAAGAAACCAAAGAAACTACATTTGACGCCTTAGTTATTAAAAACGCCGAGAATTAATCTGAGAATAAATATTGTATTAAAGATGGTGTATCCAACTATCAAACCAATTACAGATTCCCGAATAAACTGCTCACTTAGACAATCGAAGGTTGGCATATCCCTTTTTCATGTTATGAACAATTGAAAATATCGAATCATAAGTATGTGTCAAAGTAAATACATTGATCGAACAAAGGGAAGGGCTTGCGATAGTATGTTTGAGTATATTCAAAGGAGTCAGTGACTGAGAGATTAAAAAGTCTTCACCAGGACTGTGGCTTACTGCACTGCAGGTTAATCACACTTCCTCAAATATTTTAAAGTTTGCCAAATTCCCTTTTCACGTTATGTCCGACTGTAAATACCCTTTAACATTTACATTACCAAAGTACATACATTGCACGAACACAGAGAAGAATTTATGACTGCTTTTCTAGGCATATACCAAGGAATTAGCCACTGAGAAGTGTGAAAGTTTTCAGTAGCTCTTTCGGTTGTCACCTTATTGATGATGGACATCCGCAAATCTTCCAAAATAATTTATGAACAGGTGAACTCAAATTTGTTGAGTTTCCTTGAACCAGTATGTAATACTTCATTAAAACCGAACTTACGCATTCAGAAAGAAGCAATTATCATTATCTGACTATCTGAGATTGCTGTAGTTTGGCAGATTAATATTTATACTGGTCAGCAGTTGGATCTGGTAGCTGAGTCGGTAGAGCATCGAGCCGGAAACCTGGTGATCGCTGGTTTGAATCCGGCCTCGGTCCAGATTTTCATCTCACCTTCAATCAGCCCCAGTCTATCGTCACCACTGTAGGTGTTTTTGTTTGTGATCACCACCAATTCATACACCTTTATTGTCATTCTGTTTCAGACACCGTTGACCTAATTATCTCAGCCAGCGTAAATCCCGTGATCTTTATAACTATATGTTATGTGACCTGAAATAATGGAGAATATTTTTAACTCAGGTGGATGGTCTTGGTTGAGCTCAGAGAACACAATACAACCAGGTTATATGACCTTTCTTAACATGTAGGATACATCTGTCTACCCACCCCCCTTCTATTCACTCAATTCATGTGATCCCGACTACGCAACACCAAAGCTATCTTTACTTCAAGCAGATAATTTATCATAAAATTGATTCAAGTATATGAACATTTTGCATAATTTGATATTAAAATTGTTTTACTTGAGTAGGATGTCGCCCAGATTGATATCTGAGTCACAAATAACAAAAATATCATTCATGTATCTTTTGTAGATGTGAAAATGATTAGCAGTCTACTTAAGATTAAAATTTTCCAATGCTGACATAAAATAATTATCATTTGACTACCTGAGATAGCCGCAGTTCGGCAGATTAGTATTTATACTGGGTGATGACTGAAGGTGAGATGAAAATCTGAACCCCAGCCGGATTGGAACCAGCGACCACCGGGTTACAGGTCCGATGTTCTACCGACTGAGCTACGGAGGTCGTTCAAATTTTCATTTCACTTCCAATCATCACCCAGCATAAATACTAGTTTGCTAAGCCTCAGATAGTCAAATGGTAAACAATATGATGCCCCCCTCTGTAATTCAGTTACATTTGGATTGAGGTGAGAAGCCCTGACCTGGCAGACAGTGTGAATACGATCAAGCGGCAGTAAGATGTCACGAATTCACATGGTAGTCGAACGAAATCCTTAGTGATTGAAGTAAAATTCTGGTCAGCAGTTGGACCTCCTAGCTGATTTGGTAGGGCATCGGGCAGGAAACCCGGTGGTTGCTTGTTTGAATCCGGCCACGATCCAGATCTTCATCTCACCTCCAGTCATCACCCAGTATAAAATAATTGTCATTAGGGCTCTCAATATAAATCCCATTGCAACCCCATTACTTCGTCGGCATATTTTATCGTTGAAACTAAATTGCCTATTAAAAACATATCTCACCGAAGGCTCTTTCAAGTGGTTTTTCGGAATTCCTACGTCTATGGTGTGTGAATGGATGAAGTCACGTATGTAGCAGACAGCTCTACTGAGTGACATACTGGTGAACAATGAGGTGACATCTAGGGAAAATATAACTTTACCGGCGGTGTCAACATGCTATCGATTGTAGTTTATGAGCAGTTAATGAGAAAGTAGAAAACATTGTGGATCCATGGTGCTCTTTTCCTTCTCTGTTGAAACATATTAAAGGAAGAAATTATATGAGTGGGGGGAAATGGACCCCGCTAGAACTTAACGAACCCATACTGGCCATTCCATCAAAATGTATCAGTATGGGACTTAGTATTACTTCCCAACGATCTATCTTGCCTCACAGCAAATCACGATGGAATGAGGAAACACGATCAGCTGCCTTGTGTACATTCATGTAGTAAGCAATGAAGATTCAATATGACGATTATAAGACGAATAAAATGTGCGGATGCATCAACATTGGTGATATTGTTTCTGAATCATATCACCTAGAGCCTCCAACTGCCAATTTTAGTTGTCAATCAGTGGACTTCTAGTGCATTGCAGTGACTGACATCCGACTAGTCAGACTGTTTTGGTACACTCCACAGAACAGATGAATCTTACTAGCTAGTACAACTATTGTAAATGGTCATTGATTCACTATAGCTAACAGGTAATCAGACTATTGGAAAACTTCACACTGCAAAACGTTGACGACTTACCGCATAACACACAAATAGGAGGCTGGTAGTGTTGATGCGGACTGGTGATTTAAGTTGAAGTGGGAAACGTGACTTACTGTATGATTCAAACTAGCCACCTGCAGGTTGTCGGTTTGGTGCTGCAGGCTACTAGTTCGAATCTCACTTTGGTCTAGGCTTTCATTTCAACTTCAATTATGATCCTGTTACAAATCTTTTTGCCACTGTAAAATAAGTCATGTGAAATGTAACGTTAATACGATAACGTTTGTGTTGTTCTGTCTGTTTGCAATATATTTAAAAAAAACAAGACTGATCAGAAATTAAGTGTCTAGTCCCCATACTTCATTGTACGGGTAACTGTGAAACAATGACAATGACCTCATATACACTTGACGCCTGATTTAAATTCAATAAATCGGTTAACTAGAATGGCTTCAAAGGCCAATCTAGCAACGACGCTGAGTGTACCACTTCAGTTGTTTCCATGTTTGAATAACAACCAAAATGATGCTTTGTAAGTATTTCCAACTACTGAAGCATATTTTCCTACGCTGCAGCTGTGTTCAAGCAGTACATCACAGTTCTAAGCTGTTTCAGACGAAAGGTAATTATGTCTTGATAATAATCATTGTTACTTCTTCATGTTATGCTTCTTCTTGGGTAAGGTGACTGCCAAACTTCTGTTAACGACAAGTCAAGGCAAAATGTTTTATAAGGAATAATACTAAACCAGTATAAGGGATGCTTTTTGGAGACGGAGATAGAAATAATGAGAAGTTTTTTTGCAATTTTAATACTATCTAAACATGTATGACAAGGTTATAGTATATATAATTAATAGTAGACTTGAAGTTGTGATAACAGGTTAAAGTGTAAGTACAAAAGTATACATATATCTCAATTGAGGAGTTAAGCTAAGGTTAAGTTAGTGAGTTTTCCTTGTTGGGTAGATATTGCTTAGATAGCGTAGAATGAATGTCAAGTGGGCATGCTTTTTTAATCATCCCCAAGTTTTCGAATGTCTGTAGATTGACTTAATAATGTTTACATGTTTACTGAACTTCCTTGCAATAAGTTTGCTTCTTGATTACAGTAGCATAACTGCGGGAACAGTGGTTTAGTAGCAATAGGATTTTCTGTAGCTGTAGTTTCCCTATATGAGTATATCAGATTGTTGTGAGAAGTTTATAGATCTTTTCTTAATTTCTAAAAAGGAATCCTGTGTTGCTTAGTCACGGGAGAGCAACCAATTTCATGTCCTCTAGTCCTGAGTGTAGATCGGATCCTATCGATCACATTTGCAATATGGCCACCAAGATAGGAGGCTCAGCATCCTCTAACCAACTAACATCTACTAATGTGCACCGTGATGCTGAGCCTCCTGGCTTGGTGGCCATATTGCAAATATGATCGATAGGATCCGATCTACACTCAGGACTAGACAACATCAAATTAGTTGCTCTCCGTGATCAATCCATGTATGTAGCCCAGTCGTACAGGAGGTCAATAGTGGCCCGAATAGGTCAGTGGTGAAGTGGCTGACTACAACACTGGGTGACGTGGGTTCGAGTTTCACAGGAGATATGAATTCTGTTGAGGTTGCAGATACGCCTTGCTGACGAGTGCCAACAAGTACAAAAGCTAGTTTCGGGGCTTCCTGCTGATTGCCTCCAACCAACTAACATCTACTCAGAGGAATCCCTCCTATTCCTGTGCGAAATATATCTGACTCATACAGACTGTCACTCATTATGTCGTTAGTCGTTTGGACTATGCTTACTCATTTGTTTGAATGAGTTACTGTTGTAGGTCGACATGCTCAGCGTGTTAGTTTATTAAGGAATGTACATGTGGCGAGATGTAGATGTATGTTGTTAATTCTACACCTTATCGCTGTAAATAAAACTGTACTGACTGATGGTGAGTTTTCATAGAAGCATTCAAAAGGTTATGTGTTATTTCATTGGTAGGACTGCTTGATTGTTGCTGAATTGATATGAAGTTCATAGTAGTACAACTTTAGCAACAGTTCAAAACATCCTCATTACGATAAATGTTAGGTGTGACAAAGTAACTATTGTATATTGGCCTTAATGACTGGAGTGATTTTAAAGGCCACTAATAACAATTGCTGAGACAACCAATTAAGTTTCTTTATTTTCGCAAAAGAAATGCTGAAACCTGATTGGTGGTTTCAGCAGTTGCTATAGTGACCTTTAAATCCCGCCAAAGACTGCCTTCAGCAAAGTCAGTAACTCAGAATAAAATAAGAAAGCCAGTTATTGTTTGGTTGTGATGTCTGCTGAAAAAGGTCTGTACTATACACTTAAATTATAAGTAAGCCTCAGGAACAAGTTGCACTTTTTCTGTCAAACAGAATTTGACGGGAGTTGTTTTTGCGAAATTCGATCAAGCTTTAGTGTTTTTGTTACTGTCGCAGTGAGATCTACTCTGTGGAGGGAAATCCGATAACTTCAACCAGCATGATCAAAAATGCCTTAACCATTAGCATCTAATGATCTACCTTCCGGTGGTTTGAAAAACTCCAATAAGTTATAAAACAAAAGATCATTTCGGGTAGTGTCACTCTTTTCAACGGTATCATTCTCAAGATATACAAGAGTATATCAATATTCTACTCACATGGTAACAGAAAACGAATGTTTCACTAAATATTCTTGCACGAAGTTCACCTTCGATTATAAATCAGAAAATCGGAAGAAGAATTACGTAATGTTTCAAGTTGTAATGAGTAGAAGACTTATCAATACCAAAACAATATTTGGTTACCAAGTTAAATGATGTAATATGGCTAATGAGACTGATGAATGTGGTGAGAAATCAGAATTCTAGGGGATGGGAGAATGTGGCATGTGAGGGTAAAATGTTATTATAGGTCATTTTCATTGCAGTTCAAGTGATTAGATAAATTTCTTTTGAACGCAGAGTTTATAAAAGGTGTACGCTTGAAACTTCTTTAGGCTTTAGAAGCTATGGAAATTGATAATTTAAAGCTTGAAGTCTGTGTTCAAAGAAAATTTGTCCAGTAATTTGAGTTGCAATGGATGTCATCTATAAGAACATTTTGCCCTCAAAATCTTTTCTTTCATATCTCTCACAAGCCACATTCTCCCATCCCCTGGAATTCTGATTTCTCACCATATCCATCAATCCCATCAGCTATATTACATCATTTAATTTAGTAACCAAATATTGTTTCGGTATTGATAAATCTTTTACTCATTACAACTTAGAACACTACGTAATTCATCTTCCGATCTCCTGATTTATGAAACATTCGTTTTTTGTTATCATGTTAATAGAACATTGATATGGTCTTGTACAGCTTGAGAATGATACCTTTGAAAAGAGTGATATTACGCAAAATTGTCTTTTACTTCATCTGCATTTCTCACTTAACAGGTAACATATCACCTGTGTACCTGCTAGCGAAGTAAATGTACCGCATGCAAACAACGTGAATGTTTCAAAGAAGGGGTCGTATTTACTGAAGTTCTAGTTATTTTGGTCTAGTAGTCAGATGTGAGTACACCTGCATGCTAATTATGATTTCCAAATCACACTTATGGCTGTACACAGTGTTCACTTCATTCAGAACAAAACCCTAGACCATTGCACAGGACAGCTGTTTTGTCCTAATGTGGAATTCCTCAGTAGTGCGTACACATGACCCCACGAGGGACCAAACCCAGGATCTTCAGATTCCGTGGCCAGCACCTTACTATTGAGCCAATGGGTCAGTATCCAAAGGTCTGTATTTCCAACTTCTGTCAGTTTACGACATAACACTACCATCACCCAACGTCATCGTTGAGTATTTGTCCTCACGGCCACCAGGTTCACCCCACTGACCCAGTGTCTCAATGATAAGGTGCTGGCCACGGAATCTGAAGATCCTGGGTTTGGTCCCTCGTGAGGTCATGTGTACGCACTACTGAGGAATCCCATATTAGGACAAAACAGCTGTCCCGTGCTCCTAGTTTCCCAGTGTTCCTCCATCTGATGTCAATTTATGGTGAATAGCAACTTGAAAAATTGCTAAATTCTCACAAACCCTTGAAATTCATTTTGTTTTAAAAATGGCCGTTCTCTAGTTTGACCACATACAGGTGAGCATCGTTCAGTTGTCGTTGAACCAATGAATGAATTATGTTGTTCATATGAGTAGAATACTTACTATGCAAGGAAGATAAGCTTATTTGCTTGCAATACCACCGTCTGCACAAGAGTGTAAAACTGTGTGGCATCGGATTAGGTCATCTATAAAAGACATAAGCGAACAGTATTGTTTTCAGTTAGATCTTGTCAGACTAAAATGGAATTATAATCCACCACAGTGACCAGGTTTTACTCCCATATAAATTACTGGTAATATAAAGAATAATACAAATGTTCGTGACAATGTAAACATGTGTTCAAACAGCTAAGGCAAACAAAGTAGACCGAAGCTTGGAGAAGAACAATTATGTTGCGTAATGCTGGAGGGTGAAGGCAGTGGATAAATACAGTTTGGAAGTAAACATGGTAGTGCTGTGAAAGGGGTGACAAAAATCAAATGAAAAGGGGAAGAATATAATTTCAATAATCAGTGGGTAAAGTCATTTATTAAGTATTCTCTGGCCAAGGCAGCGGAAAATTCTGTAGGAATTTCCTTAGTACAAAGCTTAGGACTATTTATTCGAATTCCTACAACCTCAGCTATGCGTAAAAGGCGACTTCAAACTCCATCAGAAAGATCTGGTGGGATGTGGGGATTCCGTTTGAATGCTTTCTTTCTGCCACTCTCTGACCACTATCAACCAGATCTAATAAAACAGAGCTTCTTATAGATTTAACCTTTCCCTAGCCACGAAGGTAGGTGTTCCATAATACATTGGTTAAGTTGTCTAGTCCTACATCCGATATGACTATCTTGATAGGAGCAATTAAATTGGTGAATGCACATGGGAGTGACGAAATTCGGTAACTCGCTCTTCGGTTGACAAGATGCAAATCGTTGACTAGAAAATGATATACAGAAACTAATCGCATATAAAGTTCTTTTGATGGTCTTCGATATTGCATGGAATAGGGTCTCAATAAATATATTTCCAATAAATTGTAGCTTTATGAATGGTAGACAGTAGATATCTGTTGGTGTAAGTCACGTAGGGAAGTGCAGACTGCCCGATCAGAACCAATGGTTGAAGATCATCGACGACATGGTTGGAAGATGATTGCAATGAAACTGATCCATTCATTATTATCCTCTTACAAAGTATGAATAATTTACCAATTTACATCTATTGTTTATCCCATGTGGACATGTTTCTATGTCTCTAATTTTACATTTTCCCATTATTTACTTTTGTGAAGTATGAGAAATTCTATTGATATCACTTTGATAGTGGGTGATGATTGAAGTTGAGATGAAAATCTGGACCGTGGCCAGATTGGAACCAGCCACCACCGGGTTTCCGGCCTTAATAATAATATGAAAACGTCTATGATTACGAGAGACAGAATGAAAGGTGACAACTATTTGTAATAGTATGTACACTACAATTTTTTAACTGAGATTTTCACCATACAATACAGATTATGAGGCATTATATATGTATCATTTGGTCATACCAATGTAAAGTTTGTGCATTGTGGAATGGATTAGTGTATTATAATGTGAATGGGGATAATAATTTAGAGGTAGTATTCATCACAGAGTGACGTCAATTAGAGAACCATTGAAAACCTGGGAGCACTGGACAGCTGGTTCGTCCTAGTATGAGACTCCTCAGCAGTATACACCCACAACCCAGTTAGGCACCGAACTCAGGACCTTCAAGTTTCACGCGAACGTAGTAACCACTCAGCCACTAGGTCGGCGTGCAGTGGTTTACATCTTCCAACTTCTGTCAATTCACAATATAGCGCAACTATCACCCAAGATCTTCAGTTGGCACTCACTTCCCTTCCGACTGGCTGATTTCACAGGTCATGGTTTCTCATTAGAACTTCGAGATATCCGTCTCAAAGTATGTCACTGATGACACTATATATTGATGTATTTTGAGGTGAATAGGAATTTCAATTTTGAGGTAGTATTCAATATGGGTTGTGGATACGTACTGCTGAGGAGTCCCATACTAGGACGAAACAGCTGTCCAGTGTATCCATGTTTTCAGTGGTTCTTCAACCGCTGTCAGTTCGCGATCAATACCACCTCATAATGTGTCATAAGTAAATTTTTAATGCAAAGTATACACGAAATCATAGATTATTATTTGATTATCACTGCGTGCATATTTTGTATCAAAAATCTACTTGTAATACAGTATTGATTGTTCATTGATCGGGCAACTTATGCCAGACCAGTGATTGAAGATTTTGATAAATGAACATCATCAAGTATAAAAAGAACCTGAGGAACACTTCAAAATTGTGATAATGCAAGAATACCAATCTTTAGGTAAGAACAAAACGAGACTCAGGAACCTTCAGAATGTTTTGCAATGTGCCTCACCTACTATATATGGCCTGATAATACTACCTGGCTGCCCGAATTTCAGTAAGTGGAACGAGGTTTGAACACATGACCTACTGGTTGAAAGTCAAGTGTCTAAACCAATAAACCCCAGCTCTATACCAGTTGTTAGGTAACGAACACTGGAGTACTTTCTATCTAGCTGTTCTTATCCTCATTCACGGCATAGAATAGTTTATTAGCTCAATCACCGTAGTTCTAAACTAAATTACAGCTTATGCATGCGTATATCTTTACTTAGTTCATAGAAAAATGAGATTAGTAGATAACGTATTTAAATAGAAAAGGTTAAGACTTGCAAATAGTAAAACTGAGTTAAAAATCGATAAAACTCGCGACACAGAGTATTTTGGCGCAGAAACACAGTTCAGATATGTACAAAACAAAAATCCGAATCAGTGGAGTTCACTAACTGGCAAGTATATTTGTGCCGAAAACCTCATAAAGGTACAGGTAAAGTGGTTAATGAACAAAGAAGATTATGTGACAAAGATAAAGTTGACACTCAAGACAAGACTGATTAAGCCGAAAAGTGAATCACAAGTGTGTCCCACGAGCTCATAGAAGAGAAGTTGATTGATAATTCAAACTAAAATGATTTGAAACCTTGAGGGTCTAGTATGTCATACTTTTACTGTTTGCCGAAGGTGCGTGAGCAGAATATATACAAATAAATCTAGGTGAAAACTTAAAAAAACAAATAACACATGACGCTTTGGCACTCGAAGCGACGGTTACGAGGTTCGGATCTTAGTGGGAACTCAATCACTTACTGGGGTGTAGGTAAATCCAGCTGACAAATCCCAGATAGGACGAAACGCGAGTCTTAGATTCTACTGCTACTCACAACCAAGTGAATTACAACGGAAATAATACAGTTAAAGGTTTATGTTGGAATTTCATTTTAAACGTAATATTCATTCATCATGGACTGATATCACCTGGAGAACCACTGGAAACCTGAGAGTACTGGACGGCTTTTTCTTCCTGGTTTGGGACAAGTCAGCGGCACGCACCCACAAGGATGATAAAAGCAGGGAACCGTGGACCACTACACTCAGATCCAGTCGCTGAATGGTTAGCCCGTTCACCACGGGAGTTGAGGTCCTGAGTTTAATCCCTGGTGGGGTCATGGGTGCGTACTGCTGAGGAGTCCCGTACTTGGATGAAACAGCCATCTAATCCCCCTAGATTTTCAACTGTTCTCTAACTGACATAATTCCGTGATGAATACTACTTTAAACACAAATAACACTAAAAGGTGAAACTCTATCTAATAACGTGTTGTTCATCATCGCTGATTGGACCGAATTGTTAGTTCAAGATTGAGATTCAGTCTCCTGTAAAGGTAGTGAGAATTGCGTTGGTTGCACAGTAACTGATTGTCTTAACTCAGCGAGATAGTGGATAACGCTCTGAATTTTGAAATGATGATTGCAGGTTTCAGTCCTATTGCGAAGAACATTACTCACTAGGAGGCGAGTATCTCCTACCGATGTCACTTTTCGATTCTAAAATATAGGCACTGTTCATCATTACTACTTTTTCTGTTGTTTGTTAAAATGAATGAAATAAATGATACACAGATTACTTTAAAGTTAATCGCCAAAATATTCACAGCTAGTCTTACAGGGCATTTGATAGCATCAACCAAGAAGTAATTTGGCAACGGCTTGAAAACTACGGAATACCACAAACCTTTTTCAATCCCATTCAACAGCTATGTGAAAACGCCACATGCCAAGTGATTCACAATCGAAAGCTCAGTGACGCCCTTGAAGTGAAGACACGAATAAGACAAGGTTGCCGCACACTATCAACGATCATCTTCCCCATTGTGGTCGACAAGACTCGACTCGATCATGCAACAAACTGTGACGAGCAAGAAGAGGGGCATACGCTGCTGTTGGACCGATAAAAAGACAATAGAAGATTTGAATTTCGATAATAATGATGATTAATGTCCAATGCCTTGTCGCGCAGACTAGAAGATCTATAGGCGAAAACTAACAAGTTGGCAGGGGTGGTGAGACAGCGAAAACGCGACTTCCCTCAGGTGAACGTAGAGGAGACTGAGGTGATGAAGATACCCAACCAGCAACAACAACAACAACAAACACCAGTCACCATCAACGGGAGAAATCTGAAGGCACTTGGCTCTTCCACCTACCTATCTAAGCAACATCGTTTCAACTACAGGCGGCGGCGCCGGCACACATGAGAATGTCAAACCAGGATCGGAAAAGCAAAGCAATACACACCTTCATTAATCTGAAATCAGTATAGAGATCTAGAACAATGCATTGCACTGCACTCAGCATAAAGCGTGCGTGAACAACATCCGGATTTTCAACACTATCATCAGTGAAGTCAGTCAGTGCTTCTACATGATGGTTGACAGACTTGGTGGCTCGTTATGAAAAGCATTTCCAACAAACTTTACACACACGTCATCAACATCTGCCACCTACACTCACTCACTCACTCACTCGATACTGAAGATGAGTTGCATGGTCAGAATAATAAGAATAAGGAGGAGGAAACCCTGGCTGGCTGGCTGGCTGGCTGACTGGCTGGCTGACTGGCTGGCTGGCTGGCTGGCTGGCTGGCTGGCTGGCTGGCTGGCTGGCTGGCTGGCTGGCTGGCTGGCTGGCTGGCTGGCTGGCTGGCTGGCTGGCTGGCTGGCTGGCTGGCTGGCTGGCTGGCTGGCTGGCTGGCTGGCTGGCTGGCTGGCTGGCTGGCTGGCTGGCTGGCTGGCTGGCTGGCTGGCTGGCTGGCTGGCTGGTTGGCCAGCAACGAACCAACCAACAAACTATCACCAAACAAATATGCAGAAGATAGTGGAGATCCATTGGATCGGATTGAATTGGATTGAATTGGACATACACTGAGAGGACCGATTTGAGAAATCACGCACCAGGCCAGGCCGTCGAGTGGGACCCGAATGAGAAACGATGAGTTGGGCGTCCAAAGTGAGGGTGACATGGAGGAGATCATGTGAGGAAGAAATGAAAGGTTATGGGCAGTGGTGTAGCTGGGTTGAAGAGACTGCAGAGAAGAGAGTGAGATGATGACGTGTTAGTGAAGCCGTATGTTCCACTAGGAACCCAGGGGACAAATGATAACAATAATAATAATCACAATGATAATAACTAAACTAGGCGGATGGCTGGACCATTCTGTATTGTAGTAACGAACGAAAAGTGCTACCTGCTCACGAATAGGTACTATTATTATCATGCCTCAAGATTATTGACTCTCATTATCTACTACTCACATAGAGTTTTTTAATACTGTTAGTAATAGAGTTGTGACTGAGTAGTGATGATGGATGTTAGCTAGCAGCAGAATCCACGGTGTGCGTTTCACCCTATTTAAGACTCATCAGCCGTAAGTGTCTGTCTCCCAGTAACTCATTGCTTCAGACATTTAACTTTCAACCAATAGGTCACGGGTTTGATCCACACCCTACTTACTGAGGTTTGAACATTTGGATTCTATTCCTAGCCCTCATATAATAAGTTTGGCTCACTGCTTACCACATGAGCGTGAAAGTAGATGTTTAGTGCGTTTCTGTTGTACTTGGGGAAGTTTGAGTAACCAGTTAGCATCATTCATTATTTATTCCACTTGTATATGATTTAGTCAAGTGCATGAACCAGTACTTCGTTGCTGCATGAATATTTGAATGAGAAGAATAAAGGCTATACCTGTAATAATGGACTAAACAGTACCAGTATTCTTTTCCTCTCTATTCAAAATTCAATTATTTTAAAAGTCATAATCCCTTCTCTTAATGAGAAGTGGATCTGTAGCCTATTGGTTTAGGGAGTTGACTTTTAACCAGTGGGTTACGAGTTCGAACACCACTCTTCTATATACAGAGGTTTGGCCCGTCAGGTAGTATTACTAGCCCTCACACAATAGGTGTAGCTCATTGCCTACTGCACATATGTGCATAAGGTGGCTGAGCGGATTTCAATTTTGATTCGATTATTAAAAGTGTTCTTTCACTGTAAAAATGACTTGGAACGAGTTGACAAGAAGCACTTTGAATTGGAAATGGATGCTACAAAGTTTTTACAGATGAAACCAGGCGTATCTGCATCCTCAAGGCAACTGATTCTCCTTGAGAGATTCAAACCCATATCAGCCACTGTTGCTGTCAGAGATGTCGCTCACATGAATACAAATTTGTGCTTTGGGTACTTTTACTTATAAACGATGTTACGGTGATTTTCACAAAGCTCTTCAAATTATGACAGACAGTTGAAGCAAGCTTATCATCATTATAACAGTGATGATTAACTGTGAAGTAGGACCGAGCTTGATTGATCGGTCCTTCTTGTACCCCAGTGGTCTAGTGGATAATGCTTTGGCATTTGAAGCGATGGGCACCAGGTTCGAGTCTCAGTCGATACAATGCTCACCGGAATGTATGTACATAAGTACTACAATACATGGGTCCTAAGTTCCACTGTAATATAATGAATATCCGGGGACTATCCAGGCATCCGATAAAGATCCTGTCTTCCAACAGAAATCGAACATCTCAATCCAGCATAGCAACGAGAAATTACAAGTATCATTGAACAGTAAGTCTGATTGTTTTCCGATAAGTAACATTGCTATTTCAGTCATTTCACACTTTTCATCAGAATAGTAATTTCTGAAATACTATTGTGTGCAAAACGGGTACTATATAAGTAAGTACCTTATAGTGTACAGAAAATAGTTGTTCCATGCCAAGTGATTCGGTACTCGGCACTGACTGACTGAAGTCTATTGGTCCGGTTCACAAGGTGGTTTCTACGCCAACTGATACAACACAACAGTGAACTCTGTTAAGACTGAGTCGGTTGGAAGTGTTGGATCTATGTTTCGAAATTGTTTTAATAAGGAATAGGTAATCATGACTTGAGTCATATAGTTGGCAGAGTTTCTGATTTCACCACTGAGTGATATCAGTTCGAATCTCTGAGTGAACATGATTTTCCTCCACATTACACGTACTCCTTGTTAATGAGTCTCGGAAAGCGCGAAAGCCAAGAAGAGCACGGTTTTCTACCGATTTATTCCTTGCAAATTATATACCACAAATACAGGACAATAACAGTATTAAAGAAACTACACAATTTATGATTTCTTATCACAAATTAACTGACTAGTTGACTAAATAATCAATTATGATTTGTTATGTACAGACGTTATATGATTAATTTCTTTATTGATGGACATTTTATAAGTTGTGAACAAAATCTTGTTTCATCTTGCTGGTTGACAATGCATTCAATCAAGTTTAGATTAAAAAAAGAACTGAAATCAATTGACTCATACAAGCAGATTTATTAAGTAGTTTAAGAGGTAGCTGGCTGATTTTTTGAATGTAAATGCATTATATCGTCGTGTAATCAGGTCGTTGTCTCTGCCCTCAACTCCACCACATGATACTGTTTATCTGTTGAATGTAATGTGATCCTATTAAGAAAATGCTAAGAGTGGTCAAAGTGAAGGATTAGATCATAATGTTTATTCTTCACCTCTTTCAGCGTTCACCTTATCCTTGCAAGAAAGTGCAATTCGCTTCTTTGACGTTAGTGAGGTAACCAAAATGGATGGTTGATAACTTGAGGCAGTATAACCAGAAATCGATTACATTAATGCAAATATATTGGTGGCTTATTTTCATCTGAATCTTTCTAACTTGTTTGGTGATGGATAGTAATGGAATCCATGACTCACGTTTCATCTTGATTGGTACTTGTCAGCTGGGTACACCTACATCCCGATGAATGTTACTGTTCGCCCTAGGATTTGAACACAGTACCCATCGCTCCAAACATCATAGCGTTATCAACTAGGTAACTGAACCATGAGAAATACCTCTTCTGCATTGGGGATCATTTGTTATGTATTGATGCAAAACTGAGATATCCGTCTAAAGAACACATATGCCAACACTGATCGATCAACTGGATCCAGTACTGTTATCAGCAAGAAACTACAAGTATGAATGGATCATTAACACATACCTTTATTCATTCTTTCATTTTGTAAGATGGTATTTTATGACTTTTAACAGTATGATTTTCACTTCTTTACCTTTCCTTTTGTTCGGTTCCCCTTCGCAGTACCTATTTGAACTAGGGGAACTTTACCTGGTATATATGTATGATATACATGAGCGAGAGCACGCAAATACACTACCTAGCATACTTATTCGTTAACAGTTAGTTATACGACTTCCTTTTTTAAACTTTTTTATTTGTCCTTTAGATTTTTAGTGGAACATATGGCTTCACTAACACGTCATCATCTCACTCTCTTCTCTGCAGTCTCTTCAACCCAGCTACACCACTGCCCATAACCTTTCATTTCTTCCTCACATGATCTCCTCCATGTCACCCTCACTTTGGACGCCCAACTCATCGTTTCTCATTCGGGTCCCACTCGACGGCCTGGCCTGGTGCGTGATTTCTCAAATCGGTCCTCTCAGTGTATGTCCAATTCAATCCAATTCAATCCGATCCAATGGATCTCCACTATCTTCTGCATATTTGTTTGGTGATAGTTTGTTGGTTGGTTCGTTGCTGGCCAACCAGCCAGCCAGCCAGCCAGCCAGCCAGCCAGCCAGCCAGCCAGAGTTCCTTCCTCCTTATTCTTATTATTCTGGCCATCCATCTGATCTTCAGTATCGAGTCAGTGAGTGAGTGAGTGAGTGAGTGAGTGAGTGAGTGAGTGAGTGTAGGTGGCAGATGTTGATGACGTGTGTGTACAGTTTGTTGGAAATGCTTTTCATAACGAGCCACCAAGTCTGTCAACCATCATGTAGAAGCACTGACTGACTTCACTGATATTAGTGTTGAAAATGCTTTTCGTTCTTCTTGAATCCAGCCAGCCTTTTCCGGTCGTAATTTTGAATCCAGAATATGTTTTAATCTCTCCTGGATGATGCGGCTTAATACTTTGCTTGCTTTGGGTGGACAGCAGCATGATTCCTCGTCAGTCTTCAAAGATTCAGGTTCCTCTTCTTTCAGAGTTTGACAAAGTAGCATTTCTTCCAGTCGGCAGGTACCTTATATTTCTTCTTTCCAAACCTTCTGCAATAATGGTGTGAGCATGTCCGCTGCTGGTGTCTCTGAGTCTACTTTCAGTGCTTCTGGAGGAGCTTAATCTGGTCCTGTTACTTTCTTGGATTTCAATAACTGTATGGCATTCAGGACTTCACTTCTGCTTAGTCGGAGGGCTTGTGTTCACAGCCATTTCTGTGGCTGGGCTACTGGTGGCATTTCCGGACGATTAGCAGAAGGTGGTGGTGGTGGATTCAAGAGCTTTTGAGGTGGTCAGCCCATTGTTTCCTTTGTTTCTCCTCTTTACTTTTAACTAAGTTTCCTTCACTATCTCTCATTGGTTTCATCTACGCTGATCGTCTTCCTCTCAGATAGAAACCTGGTTATTTGATATAGTGTTGTCAGGTCTCTCCTACCAGAAGGCTATTCTGCTTCACTTGCCAATGTGTTGTAGAAGTGTCTTATGTCTTTGCGTGCACTCTTCTTCATTTCTTTGTCCAGTGTAGTGTTTTATAGGTTGTGTTCAGTTCCTCTTTTCTTTGTTCATCCTTGCAATGCACTGCACTGCGCTGGTTCACCTTCTACTCGCCATCTTCCTCTCTCTTCTCTGTCAGCTTCCATGTTTTCGTCGAGATCTATTCCTCGTCGTATTTCTTCTTCCTCCCTGATACGGTAATACAGATTTCCTTCCACATCTCTTTCAAAGAGTTCCAGTGTTTTTCCACACAGTTTTCTTGAGGGGCGTTGCTCAATATCTCCCATTTTGCCCTGATTGCTGACGTGCAGATGCCCCTTGTAGTTTCGTTCTTCACTTTATGTTCTGGGTATTAAACTTGAACTGTAGTCTATCATCACCAGCTTCTTTGTGGACTTTCAACTTGATTTTGAAGTCAGGTTCCTTGCACTGAATAGGTAGTGGGGTGAACCCACATCTGCTCCTCTTCCTGATCTGATCTTGTGTCGAGTAGGCTGCATCTCTGCTTTCTTCACATTGAGATGAAGTCGATATGATTCTTAGTGTCTTGTGTCTGGTGAAGTCGAATCCATGTCGTTTTGTGAATATCCTTGTGTTTGTACACACTGACTCCAATCACCAAATCGTTGAATGCACAGAGGTCTGCAAACAGTTCTCCATTTTCATTCATTTCATCGAGTGCTTCTCGACCCATGATGAGTTCTTTTCCTATGTTGTCTGCTCCAAGTGTGGCATTCATGTCACCCATTAGAATGAATTTCAGTGTCGCTAAATGGTGTGGGGTCTTGTCCAGTACTGATTGCAGTTGGCTGCAGAATTCCTCCTTCTTCTCTTCATCTGCATTATTTGTAGGTGCATGGCGTAGTGTTGCAATGTATGATTGTGACTTTACGTCCTTTTGAGTTGAATCCATCTTGCTGTCATGATCCTGATTCTGCAGGAGGAGGAGATTGGTTCCCACTGCATGAGAGCCTTCGATGCTGTTAGGGACTACATGATAGCGACTACAAAAATCGGTGTGCTCGTGGTTTTCGTTTGCGTGACAGTATCGGAGTAGATTATTGGCTCCTCTCCAGTTGACAGTTTGGACAGTCTGCTTCCACTCCATCTGCTTTCGCAGATTCCATACACTTCCATGTCATACCTTCTCATCTCTTTTGCAATTTAAGCAGCCTTGTTAGGTTCATACATGGTGCGGACATTCCATGTCCCCATGTTTACTTTTGCTTTCATCGAGAGAAGACACATCGACCAACTGGTTTCCCTAAGGCAGGCTTTCACCACCCGGGGTCATTTCGTCTCTCCGATTCCAGCGAGGAATAAGTTTATTTCTATTTTTTTATATTTTGTTTGTGCTTTGAAGTTTCTTTAGGGGTTGGATTGGTTTTCCGAGGTAAGGTTGGTAGCCCTATGCCCCACCTTCCTTCTTTATCCGGGCTTAAGACCGGTTAGTAAACTAGGCGAGGTTTCCCAGTTTGATAGTTTTACAACACTATAAACACTGTGATTGCCATCATTGGTATATAAGGGATAGCCAAAGTAGATAAAAGTAACGTTATACCTAGTTGGTAGTTAGTTAAACTTTTATGAATTCAGGATGTACATTTTCAGTCTTAGTTATCCGTGTTCATATGTCATAAAAGCGGTAGACAGGGTCAGCATATGAACTGTAGAAATCCTAATGTTTTTGTGTGTTATTTTTCTCCACAACCTGTTTGCCTACGCTAAATATTTGGTCCATACGGAGGTATTCATCACGGACTGACATCAGTTGGGGAAACATTTAAAACCTGGGAGCGCTGAACAGAAGTTGGAAACTGTGAACCACTGAACTCCGACCCAGTGACTAAATGGTTAACACGTTCGCCGTGAAACTTGAAGGTCCTGAGTTCGATGCCTAACCGGGTTGTGGGTGTGAACTGCTGAGGAATCTCATACTAAAACGAAACAGCTGTCCAGTGCGCTTAATTTCCTTGTTAATCCATACAACTGTGCCTCGTTTATCTAAGCAGTTAATGTTTTCGTAGCAGATTACAGGTTCCAATCCTACTCCACCTAGTTAGGTCTGGTAAGACAGATAATGTCATCCACTTTTACACAATAGATAATTGCTCGATACATGAAGTTTGATTTGCTTGAGAAGCTGAAACCCAGTCATGGAGACAATATATTGAATAACTGTTCCATGGAAGTAACGTACATGTACAGTGATTAATAAAATTTACTATTCTTCGATGTAAAAAAAGGTATTTGCTCCTGATGAGATAGGTATCATAACAACCTAGACGGAAGGTTGATTAAGTAGGCCATAACACTGAGACACCTTCTCTGAGCCTATGGTAACGTAAAAGCACAAGGTGAATTATCATTTGAAGTGTTGGTTAAGAATGTTTATCCCCTTCATTGTTATTGCTCTTCCATACAGATGCTTGTGGAGATGGCTTTCCGTGCTAATAATTTCACAAAGATTCATCTCTGATCTGGATATTGATAGACAATAATATATACATATATTAGATCAAGATGTCTTCCGGACGCTATAGTAGAAAATCTCAATAGTTGAGATACGTTCGTTACCAATTAAAAATCCTTTAGGGAATGAAATTCTCGAATCACAAAGAAGAGAATGAAGTAGTTGAATCCACCGACCATTTAACTTTCCTAAGCAGTTAAGTCAGCTGAGATAAGTCAATAAACTATACAAAATGCCTTGTCAGATCTCACTAATTACGGGGTCAGTAAGATAATGCGAAAAAAATACGGTTAATAACGCTGTCTGATCTGGCAAGGAGTTGTGAAAAACGTTGGGCAGGGTTAGGAGATATGAAAGCATCACAGGTATTTAGTAGGTGGCATCTTCGAAATGTAATACGTATGTAGTGGAGTCATCTGGTAAGCGATAGCTGAGTTAGGTGTAAAACAGTAGCTAGTCGAAGCATACCTACCAACCAGAAAGAAAACCTTTATTGAATGAGATGTCTAGACAACACGGTACGACTGATTACCTCGAAGTATTATTGTTAACAGAGTATAGTTTAAAAGCCTTCACATGTGATTAGAGAAGACATGATACGACTAACTGAAGTATCTAGCTGTCGATTTGAGTGGTATCAGTTTCTTGTTGAAGGTCTTCAGTCAATCAATCAATATCAACATAGGATCAAATATGTAATGTCCAAGTTGCAACACCTCATATCAGCACACCAAGTGACAAAGCAATCAGATGAAAGATGAAGAAAGAGAGATCGGTCAAAAGCAGTAAGACAGTGGAAGGAGGAATAAGAAAATGCTGAGTTCAGCATAGCGATTAAGATAAAACTACTGGTTTTTGTTATCACGTAGACCCCGACTGGTTAATCTGTATCTCCCAATATGACTCAAACCAACAGTTAAGGACTTTTAGTCTGGCCTTCCAGGGCCTTTTTTCAGCCTGAAATTTCTTGAGTTAACATTACGCGACGAGGCAGACGGTGACTAGGCATGCATAAAACATATCACAACCATCTCAGTCGATGAAGGTTCACATCCGTATCAAATGACTTTCCTCTCCTGCCTAAAACTCTACACCTGGTTTCTTCGTTACTCACGTGATGACACCACGACTCATGACCTATGCTAAGAAAGCGATGGAGGTCAAACTTCAAATGAACTTCCCGTTATTATCATTATTTTGTTATTAAAATCTTTGGTGCTTATCAGAAACTCTCACATTATACTACAATGTAACTGAATCAAAAATGAGTAAGAATGAATTTAGTAAACTGACAGAATGTCAACATTTTCATAGTTTGTAACACCCCCACCCCATCCTGCAGTAATCAGATAAAAGTCTAGAAGTAATCATATCACAATTAGATGCAAATTCAAAGTTAATACTTCCCAGCTTCAAATTAATCATGATATGTAATGTAGGGTTTACTCCTAGTGTAAGACTGAGGCAAATAATGAGTAAAAGGGGGTCGACAACGGAGAAATTTATGAATATGTATGAGAATATCATTACCAGGTTAAAGTAAACAGCTCTAGAGTAAGTTAACTCATGACACCCTGAGTAACCACAACAGTATCAAACTCACAGGATGAAAACACCAGACGAAAGATGCAACATGCAAGTAGTACTGAGAAAAGGAAGTACCACTTTTAAGGTATTGTATTCCAAATTTCTCTAAATGAATGCACTTTGAGTATTTGTCTAAGGTCTAAGGTTCCTACCGACATATGTGCTCCAATTACATTTAGTTCCGTTATCAACTTTATACCTGCTTATTCTGGGTTCATCAAGTCAAACTTAACTGTAGAAGGGATTCACTAAAACAGAAACATCTTTTCTATATTATCGATGAACAATGGTTTTCAGTCCCAAGTAATTTGATTCTGAGGACTGCAGTCCCCATATTGAAACTTTACTGAATATACACCTAAGTAAGTTAATGATAACGGTTTAACCACAGAACGTGATAGTCTCAGCTTTAACATCAGATATCATTAGGAGTGGACGCATGCAACACTTCATAGTCATCGAATAAGTACAGCACAGCTGACCAATATTAGCTGGTTGGAGATAAGCGATAGAAAGCGCTGCTAGACCTTGTGTTTGATGGTTTTTAGCACTCGTCAGTAAGGGGTATCTGCAACTTTAACGAAACTTATGTGTCCCATCTGAGACTCAAACCTGTGTGACCCAGTGCTGGAGTCAGACACGTTACCACTGAGCTATTCAGAGCATGATTGACCTGACTAAGAAACTCAGCATCGCGATGCACTGAGAGAGATGTTAGGGCTGAATGGAAGCAATCGACAAGAACCCCTGCTTGACCTAGGTTTCATGCTTTTCAGTAGATCGCAAAGTGATCGACAGAATTCGATCAGAACACAGGACTACGCAACACCCTCCATCCCTAATGACCAATCAATCCTTCTCCTCTCCCTCATTATTAGTAACAAACCAATAAAGCAAATTAAACGAAAAACATTTTTCATTATTTTCAGAGGCAAGTTAAAATTAAACAACAAATCATGATATCGTAATTTCCGTATAGTACAAGTATGATATAATAATAATAATAATAATAATAATAATAATAATAATAATAATAGTAATAGTAATAGTAATAATAATAATAGTCTCTCGTCAAGTTTGATGAGAAAGGGAAAAAAATAGACTGATTTTATAAAGTACGCGTGTGTGTTTGGGTGTATGTGCAATAGGTATATGTAAAAGTAGGCAAGTATAATAGTAAATGATACGATAGAAAAAACAAAAAATAAGAGGAATAAAGAGAGAGAGATCCATTGCGTGGGAATTAATGTTTATCGCGCGCTTCTTCATCTTTGTAACTCTTTTGTGGAAAGGGGGAGAAAGAAGAGGGAATAAGAAAATGATGTATTAAACAATAGATGATTACGACCAGCTGTATAATTTTTCTACTTATTCATATTACTTGTGTCCATGTCCAATAGGCAACTTCATCAATCATGATAGGTGATAAAAGAAGAAGAAGAGTATCAGCAATGGAAGTTTGAGACACTATGAAATGATCATGAATACGAATGCATGAATGAATGAACGAACGAGAGAAAATGGTCTACATATGTCCCCATGTAGCACATTTGACTGTGATACTATTTACACATGTATAGTATATATGTATCATAGATATAAGAGAAGAAGCCTAGGTATCATGAGAATAAAGTAGAATACAACAAAATGAAAGAAGGAAAAAATTCAAAACCAATCAACAAATAAACCGAACCTGCAATAATAAGTCACTGGCCAAAGTGTAGGACAAGTTGGAAATGACAAAGAGACTAGTAGAAAATGAAACTGTGTACTGTAAACCGGAAAAAACGAGAGAGAAAGAGCACACGCGTGGAAGATGTACCACTATGTATCAGTTCGCATGTGTGTCTTTACGTGCAGATGTGTGTTAGACAAAGAGAAAAAACAGGAGGGGGAAACAAGTTTTGCATGACAGATTATCAACTTATAAAAAAGAAACACATCAGTTATTCAGTCCACCCATCAATCGATCAGATTAGTTACCAACTAAATAACAACCGTGGATCGTTTACGTGTCGATCTCTACATAAGTCCACAAACAAGAAGGATCCCCCCCCCCCCCAACAGCAGTAACAGTAGTAGTAATATTAATAATGATCGATAGACAGATAGATAGGTAGATACAAGAAAAAACAAACGAAATCAATGCTTAAGAAGAAGAAGATGGAGAATATAAATGTACAACTATGCAGTTGCTTGACTAAAAAGTGTGCTGCTTCTAATATGAGACAGGCGAATCATTCTACACTAAATAGACAAAGGTATGATGAACACTGAAAAAGAATGAAACTTTTTGCAGAAGACAACAATATTCCTAATTATTTTTAATAATAATAATACAAGACTAATACACATTTTCTTCATACAGAAAGAGAGAGAGAAAAGAAAGGAAGAAATCAAAAGTTAATCATGTGTATATCGTATATATGGACGGATGTCTAAGTGTGAATATATATATGTGTATGTAGTAGATAATTATGCTTATTATTATAGATGTGTTATATAACGAACACATGAATATGTACAGATTCACGGATGCCTGTGCCCATGTAGGAAATAGTCTGTGCGATGGAGGCGTAATGCCTGATCAGTCAACGTGAAAGCATAGATACTTGTTGTCACACCCAAACACAGACATATAGATCTATGCGTAAGACGAATAAAGAGAAATTCCCTTACTTAGCAGATAGACAGATATACATAAACAAGCATAGTAAGAGGATACAAAAATGTCCGTTCGTTGACGCTCACACACACACACACACATACACATACATACAACGCGATAACAATAAGCACTCACAAGTGACAAGTAACTACCACTATCACCACCACAAGTCTTATTATCCTTTCAGGTTAGTACTAATACTTGAAGTAGTCGCAGAGTAATATATGTACACAAATTAAATCAAACTATTTCCTGCACTAACTGGTCACTTAAAGCATGATTATTAAACATAGTCATTCATCAAAATAAATATAACAATGTTAACAGGAGTAGAGCAAGAAGATTAACACCAATCTCATTTCTTCATAGTGGAGATAAAGCCTCGAGAATGAAATATATCCAAAGAAGACGAAGAAGAGGCTATTGTTGGGATAAAGACCAACTATAGAAATTTAGCATTATCAGTTTGTAGTAATTGTCATCCATCTCATTAAATATTATTACATTATTATATACACAATCGGATATTCTTAAAGAAATTACTGACAACATGGATTGAAGGATAGTCAGATAAAGTTCATTCGAGATAGACGGTAAGAGAGGAAGTTAGTATACTGCATCAAACAAATATGTAACATTTTCATTAGGTAAAAGATAGTAAGGAATGAGAGATCTATGAAAGAGACTTTATTTACTTCTTTTAGTCCATATCCTTAGTTCCTCTCCTTCATCCCCAACCCGTCCCACTACTACTCAATAGTTGCATTCAGTAGTAAACTAAACAATCGATGATGAATACACTTGTGTTGATAAACCAGATGATGCAGACATTTGAGTCTCATAATTATCTTGTGATTGTCTAAGCATCATGTTACGATTTCCACCGCCACTATTATTGTTTTCTATCATTCTAATTGCTGTCAAGGCGGTAGTATCAGTTGAATGACCAGTACCTTGTGGTGGATTTAAAGGGAATTTTGTATTATGCATTTGACCAGAATACATTTCTCGAGTAGTATTACTATTATGACTAGGTGATGAAGATGATGTACAAGAAGATGAAGGCATTACAGGATAATTCATTGAATTCCCAGCAGACTGATGCCAGTTTGACCGATTACCAGCAGCAGCACTCATCATTTGTTGTTGTTGATGATGATGGGGAAATGAATGCGGTGGATGAGAATTCAATGGTGCCAATGAATTCATATTATTTTTCACTTCTTCATTCATTGAATTCGGTATAAATACCCGTTTACCAGTAGCAGTAGTGGTAGTAGTGGTAGTAGCATGTCCCATATTTGTAGAATTGTCAATGCCTGGATTTGATGTTGTACAACGTAAATTGTTATTTTCACCAAGTAGAATATTATTATTATTACTATTATTAGGAGCATTACAATTATTAGTACTACTGGGGACACTACTACAATTATTATTATTATTATTATTATTATTATTATTATTATTATTATTATTATTATTATTACCATGTGGCATAACTCCTGTAGCAGACATATTATCAACAATATTACTACTGTTACTATTGTACATTGCAGAGGATGACATAGCTGAACTAGACGCTGAATTGGACATTACAAATTGAACTTGATTTGTTGAACTCCAGTCATTATTACCAGAATAGTCACACATTGATGAAGACATCATCATTTGATGATGTTGCTGCTGCTGCTGATTCTGATAATACTGATGATAACTACTCTGTTGATGATGAATATGATTTGATTGATTTTGTGATTGAGTTGATGAATAGGATGGAGGTTTACCAGTTGGCTGACGAATATATTGAGATTGTTGTTGCTGTCCTATATTGACACGTTGTTGTATTGGTACATCGAATGAATTAGGAAACATTTGATGATGATTCAACATGTTATCAGTAGACAATGGATCAACAGATGACAATGCCATTTCATTATTACACGAAGAATAATTCATCATTTGACCATCACGAAAGCCTTGTTGATGCATACCTCTGACAATACGAGTATCAGAAATTTGATCTAGAGTAAAATTAAAGGGAGGAAATATTATCGTAACACTAAATGATTAGCTAATTTGATCAAATTAAAAACACTAAACCAAACAAATCTCATTTACCAGTATTGGTGGATAGCGACTAACAGAAGAGAGGGAAAAAAACAGAAAGCACTTTCTCTCTAATTTGGGACATATCACCAGCCAGACGTGCCTACCTCCTAGTTAATGATGTTCTTCCCTTTGAAATGCAAACCCAGAGCCCATAGCTTCAAACGTTAGACCCGTTGTCAACTAGGCTACGGATTTACAATAACCCTACATTATCGGCCAACGGGTATAGAGCTTACTTAATGTCACACCTTATAGTTTCCATTGGTTACTGACAAATATTTTCATTCTTTTGCAGCAACAGATGTTCGGTTCAATTGTAAATCAAAGTACGCACCAATATACAGTAAGATACTACTTCAATCATCTAAGTAACATGAAGGTGGTAATTAATTTGTCACCAATTGTAAACCCAAAGGAACGACACAGATGTTTGGCTAACATAAATATGAATATTTGAAACAGATGCATAAAATTAAATTCATCTTAGAACCTATCCTTTATGTACAATTGCATTCTCTCACTAATTAACGACATTCATCACTTCTGATTTGCTGCTATACAAACTCTGAGTTTTTCATCTAAATAAACCGCTACATTTACCATAGGTTTTTCTCTACTCATTTTTCGATGCTCTTTACCATCACTCTTTTCTTATCAGCCCAGTGCGTGTTTGTCCAGGATGCCTATATCTCTTATATTCCATACTTACCGTTTGTGTATATTTGAACTAGTTTACTTAGCGCTCTTTTCCCGCGCATGAGTCATATTTCGTATGACCCGCTAGTGTTGGCTCCTGCCTCTTTATATGTACTAATTATTCCTTGTATTTCAAGGTTATTGTAAACTCTATAAATAGGGCCTGTTTTCACTAATAAACGTTTTCAGTCCGAGACACCATAAACTCATCCGATTTCCAGTCTTTTAAATTTCTCTTTGCGAATCACTCGGGTTGAATAATCTCAATCCTCGACTATCAATCGTTAAGCATTTTTGTTCGTTCGCATCATAACAGCGTTCAGTCATCTTTCTATGGATTACCAAAAGCTAGATAAACGCTAGTTTTAGTTGTAACCTAATAGCGAAGTTTACATTTCTTCGAACAGGAGTGCACCACTTCTGGCACGGTATTAAAGTTGCGTTTTTTGTTGAATTTCCAAATAGAGAATGCAAATGATGAGGAGTTGAAAAATTGCACAACTTAGTGAAAACACATAATATGAAAAAAAAATAAAACTGAGATAGGATATATGATACATGTACGATAATACTTATGATCACAGAATAAACTCAGGTGTAAACAGTGTAAGAGATAAAACACAGTCAAACAGATAGACACGTCAATCAATACAGAACGTCGTACAAAACGCTGCCACGCTTCACAGAAGCACGGAAAGAACAAGTGGGTAGCAAAAGAATGATAGTAAGGTAGACAGAAGTGTATGGGAGAAAGAACTTTTAAAAATTAAGACTAGTAAAAGTGATCAAACTATCATAGATACCAGGATGAATACATCCCAGCAATTGGGAACAATCTTCACTCATATTACCAAGAGTCCTATACCACACATTCCAATTGTTCCGAGGACCCTAGCCACATTGTTTGTACCTCTTCTTGCATGGCTCAGACCAATAGTTACGAACTGCATGCACAGGTGCCATATCTTGGTCAGGCCACCCTTAGCCTTCTTCCAACTCAACCGTACTTCGGGTAACATATTACACTGAGGTAGGCAGTGGCTCGGCGTACGCAACAGATGTCCGGACCGGATCCCCTCGGTTGGTGAAGGTTCACAACCTATTCGACTGACTTCAAACACATCCAATTTAGCTAACCTAGTTATCCCTAATTTTACATTGATACCAATCAGTTAGGAAACATTTGTCTCAAAATTAACACACTGCCAATGTTGTAAGATCAAATCTTAGGCACTGTAGTAGATTATCACTCCATATTATTATCGGAAACTGTTTTCAACATCAATTACGTAATCCAACTTCACCAGTTCAAAATGATTTTGAAAAAAAGTTATTGAACATGAAATACTTTACCAAAATTACTGATATAATTCACGAGAATGCTATGTTTTACAATGATAACTCACTTTGATTATTAGATGACAGTGTAAAACTATTCAGACCGGTATCATTAGCTGAAGACACTGTCAATGGACCACTTGGACCTAATGGAAGTGAATCAAAATTAGCCTCATTCCATGTATATGCTGAATTATTCGGTCGACTAGGAAACTGGCCACTCTGTTGAGGATTTTTATTATGTGGTTGAAAGTTAGACACATAAGTTTGTTGTACAACTGACTGAGATGATGGATAGTGTTGATTTGGTGAATAAAATTGTCCAGGTTGCCCAGAAATGTTTTGATTGGGATATGACTGATTGGATTGGAATGGAGTACCACGTATAGAATTGTCAGTCAGATGTGGATTATTATCAGAGTCAGGCGGAATATACTGGTAACCACGCACTGACCCAGACCTAGGAATTTGATTAGATCCAGGTGATAACCCTGGTGGTCCTTGATTAGACACTTGGGGAGTAACAGTAGGAAGATACTGAATTGTATGTGGTGTTCTAGGTGTAATCTGAATGCTAGCATTGCCATAACCACCAACAGAGGACCCTAAAGGTGTACACACTGATGAAGTAATCACTGAACTAGAAGGGAGAACTGAAGGTACTTCAGGTTTAGAGGAACAATCAAGACGATGATTGACAGGATCAGAACTGTATAAAAGTGAAGGGTTATTTGAAGACATTGGATTATATTCATTTGGTGTTGGATTCGTCATTCGTATTGTACTTTCTGGTTGTCGAACTGATCGTACTTGTTCATGAGGTGGCTGTTGCTGTTGAGCAAAATGTATCTGCATTTGACCAGTTGAACCAGGAGCACTTACATGTTGATAATTCATTTGTTGCACATTTAATTGGGCATTGAAGAACGTGTTGTTCACCTATGTTAAACAAATAATAGAATATAAACATCCCTGTATACCATAACGTGTACAGACAGACTTTTAAACAAAGAAATTTCCGCATAATACCTCTTTCTTCATATATTATATGAATCAACTCATAAACTGTACTGTCATTATGGTTTCATTTTTTTAAAAATCTGTTTTCTGCGTATTAACGATCATATTTGTTCCTCATAATAACGACCTGACCAACTTTATTGAAAAACCTATCAATGCTTTCAAACCATTTCAATGTTGTATGAACGCGAGAAATTGTTTTACAAGTTTACAAAATATAACTGTCAATGAGTGTCATCAAAAATGATCTAAAGAAGTATTTCGTCAACTGTTAAAATAAGTAACCAAGATGTAAGCATTACGCATCCCTAGAACTGACTTTTCGCCTTCGTTTTCAAACATATTAATGCTTTCTATGAGAGAAATAACAAATAAGATAGTGTAGAGTTTCTTCAGAAGATGCAACATTCTGTAAGTGATTTACAAATTGCACCGTGTAACTTGACATTTCTCATAGCTGAGTAGTTTTTCAACTGCCCAACTGTAATGGTGTCAACATAGTCATAAGGTTTGATTTCTGACACAAAAATGTCATGAACTAATGAGATTGCAACATTTGGTCAAAAACTTATTAGTAGACTTAGAGTAGGTAAGCGATATAGTCCTGCTGGGTGAAGATAGTTGACAAGATGTAACGTTTTCTGGATATCTTGAGCATAATTCGAAAATGTTTGAGATACACTTCTCATCAATGAAATGCAAACTGTTGTCCAGAAGCTTGTCTGCTTTGCATCCGGTTTTAAAATAGGGGGGGGGGGGGGGGAAGTAAATGAGTTCATTGACCACTTAATTAGGAAGATAAGTCAGCGCTGGCGGCTACGTGATCGACGAAAGCTCTGCACGGATACAAAAGTGTCGCTTGACTTTGGTCACGTTACGGCACTTGTGGCACTGGTGTGATATCCGACTGTCTACAGTTCGCTCTGTCCTACTGTATGGCTGTGGAAGGTGACTATTAGAGCGAGAGGATATGAAGAGGCTCTAGGTGTACGACCACCGTTGGACTTGTAGCACCGGTCATGTGTCGTAGCATCATCATGTCAGTAACATACAGCTTACGTGTAGAATTGTGAGTTGTGGGTCTTCATCAACTCAAGTGGCTGGGATGTGTTACACACACCTAATCAGTGTTCAACCTGTCGCGCAGTGTTAATTGATGGGAGTTTAATCAGAAAAAAGGTTAAAGGTCGGCAGACTAAAACTTGGCATTCAATTGTGAAGTCTGTGTTGGAGAATGCAGACATCATGGTTGGGACCCATATGATAACCTAAATCAGCGGTTGGAGACTCGAAACGACATGGCTAAGAATCGATCTCAGTGACACGGATGCATCCACACATTATTTTCATCTTCATCATCATACTGGCTGTTATTATTCCTTCATTTCTTTTGCGTCTATCTATCCGTCTCTCCTTTCTTTTTTTGCATTTTTCTACCACTTTTGATTACCCTTTTACTCATTTCAATTTCGTTTTTGTGTTTTCTACCTTGATATAATGTGTGATGATATACTTGGACCGAGTCCTAAATAGGACGAAACAGGTGTCCTGGGTTCCACTGCTAGCCACAATCAAATGAAATACTTAGGTTTGGTTTCTAATTACACATACGACAGATGTATACACAAATGATAATAAAGTGAAAATGTTCTCATAGAAAAGTTAAGACAAAAGAAGATGAAGAAGTGAAAGGATTCATCAAAATCTCGTATACATCTTGTGTATTCATCAAACATCATAAATACATAATCTAACTAATTTTCAAATATTTCATAATTAGGAAGATATCATCGATAATGTGTTGTTTTGTTTTTATTCTTTTAGACAAACAATGTTGTATGTGACATTTACTTCAATAAAATAGGTTAACCAAAAAACTGTTTTACTTTTAGTATACAGAGAATTTAATTTTACAACTATTATTATCATTATTATTATACTCTTCGCCTATTTTTCTCTTTTTTCAAGTGAACTATTTACTGAATTCTACATTCCATTGTAAAGCATACAGTTCAGACTGTATGTATATAACGCCAATATGAACACAATAAACATTAGGCGAAATCAAATATACGTAGAAGACTGTGAACATCAATCTTCTTTAAACTTGCAGGTAGACGGAAATCAGCAGAGAATCTCGCATACAAATGCATCATTTCAAGTTGACACACTTCACAGTAGTACACAAAGAATATGTGAGTAGAAAAGTAGTCACATGGAAGTAGACAGGTTTGTGTGAGAGAATCAACAATTTGAAAATCATGGTTAGTGTAAATATTCTAGCTTTAGAAGACGCCAAAGAGCGATTATATCACGTCTGTGATAAAGGAGAGAAATCTTCTTGTGACGACCGTAAGAGAATTAGTTTGACTAATATTCTGTCCAAGATCCTATGATCCATAGTTATCCCATGACTAACTGGAGCTCAAGAACGGTAAACTCGAGAAAACTAGACAGGTTTCAAACCTGGATCATATGACACTTGCCATATTTCTTGACCTGAAGGCAACATTCGACTCTGTCAACTGTTAGGTGTTGTGACAGTATCTGACTGTGAAGCAAGTATCGAGTAAGTATGTAACGCTGATCAAAGCTCTCTGCTCGAACTCATACAGCCATGCAATGGCTTATGGAAAGTTGTCGTTTGAAATGATGAAAACTAGGTGTCCGCCATGGATGTCCACTGTCATCGTCCGTATTTGATTTCGTCATAGACGTCCTAATCGACATAACCTTAGACACACCTCAACTCACATGGATTGACCTACTTCCTGTAAATCATCTGGATGGTTTGGAGTATGCGGACGATACTGTGCCGCTAAGTGAAGACTATGATAAAATGGTCTTCTGAACGCGTTGAGCAGAAATCTGAGTATGTTTGACATAAGTTACGCTGGCACCTGTCAAATGTAAGATGATGTTCTAGGATTGGTTTGATGATAGAAAGTGAAGTGGTGGAATGTGCCAACCGCTCCACTTACTTGGGGAGTTTTATCAACCCAAATGGGCTGGTTGTTGACGGAATCTCGGCTCGGACATAGAAGGCCCATTCGGCATTTGCCAACTTGCGCCATTCCTGTTGTCGGGCTTCCAGATACCCAACTATCTATCAAACAACGAGTATCCTCTGCTGCACTCCGTTCTGTCCTGTTATACAGTTGTGAGACATAGCCGTAGAAACTAGAAGATATAAATCGGTTACAAGGTTTTGATCACAGATGTTTTGGAAGCATTACTCGCGTTTAATACAATCATCGTATGAGCAATGTTGAGGTCAGGTGAAAAGTACTAGGCAAGACAGGCAAGTTGATTGGTTGAGTTGTGAACCTTTATCGACTGAGATCACTCGGACAGGTACTGCACATACAGAGCCACAACCTACCTCAATGTGTCACGCTACGGGGAAGTTAGATTAGGTTCACAAATGACTCAGGGTGCCGAAACCAAGACGTGGCACCAGTCGATGAAGTTTCTTAACGCTGGTCTGAGTCATGTGGGGAGATGTAGACTATTAGGCACGGGTCCACGGGATGAAAGGAACCAGTGGTTGAGGACTATAGGTGAAATGGCTGAAGATTTGTCGCAGTGGTGCAGATGTACTTACTGTTTGACGTCCTCTAAAGCTTGAATATTTGCACTAAGCTTTTCTTCAAATTGTTTATTCTCTCACACAACTTTGTCCACTTTTGTCACTCTTATTCTATCCACCTATCTTTATATACTACTGTGAAGTATGGCAACCTGAACTAATGCACTTGTGTGGGAGGTTGTACGTTGATTCTGTCTGTCTGAATACATCTTCCCCATAGTTACCAATTTCCAACCGCCACCACCACCCCTCAACCACTCACTCCTATCATTTCAGAAACCCCAGTCAGGTAGTCTACATCTCCCTAAACGACTCAGACCGACGTTAAGAGACTTCATCAACTGGTACAATGTCCTGGTCTGACCACCCTGAATCCTCTCCCAACCTAATCCAATTTCCCCTAGCATAGCACGTTAAGGTAAGCGCTGGCTCAGCATGAGCAGTACATGTCCAAACCATCTGTCAGATAAAGATCCACAACCTCATCAATAGACCTTCTTAGCTGATCATGAAATTTTATTCCTTTTAACTTGCATGGTCAACTATAAAATATAGATTTACTTAATTATCTGTCGTATATGAAGTATACCAAGATAGATGAGTGCAGCACTGAAACTTACAAAACTTAATTTCTATTTGAATGAAGTGTATTATTCAAATAATGAATGCTTTGTGTGTGTATCAGAACAATAATTCAACGCCTACATAGCCCAGAGGCAAGGCTATTTGACCCAGTATAGTAACATGCCAAGTGATTCACAATAGAAAGCTCAGTGACGCCCTTGAAGTGAAGACACGAATAAGACAAGGTTGCCGCACACTATCAACGATCGTCTTCCCCATTGTGGTCGACAAGACTCGACTCGATCATGCAACAAACTGTGACGAGCAAGAAGAGGGGCATACGCTGCTGTTGGACCGATAAAAAGACAATAGAAGATTTGAATTTCGATAATGATGATGATGATGATTAATGTCCAATGCCTTGTCGCGCAGACTAGAAGATCTATAGGCGAAAACTAACAAGTTGGCAGGGGTGGTGAGACAGCGAAAACGCGACTTCCCTCAGGTGAACGTAGAGGAGACTGAGGTGATGAAGATACCCAACCAGCAACAACAACAACAACAAACACCAGTCACCAGTCACCATCAACGGGAGAAATCTGAAGGCACTTGGCTCTTCCACCTACCTATCTGGGCAACATCATTTCAACTACACGCGGCAGATGCGGCGCCGGCACACATCAGAATATCAAAACCAGGATCGGAAACGCAAAGCAATACACACCTTCATTAATCTGAAATCAGTGTGGAGATCTAGAACAATGCATTGCACTGCACTCAGCATAAAGTGTGCGTGAACAACATCCGGATTTTCAACACTAATGTCAGTCAAGTAAGTCAGTGCTTCTACATGATGGTTGACAGACTTGGCGGCTCGTTACGAAAAGCATTTCCAACAAACTGTACACACACGTCATCAACAACTGCCACCTACACCCACTCACTCACTCACTCGATACTGAAGATTAGATGGATGGTCAGAATAATAAGAATAAGGAGGAAGGAACTCTGGCTTTCTGGCTGGCTGGCTGGCTGGCCAGCAACGAACCAACCAACAAACTATCGCCAAACAAATATGCAGAAGATAGTGGAGATGCATTGGATCGGATTGAATTGGATTGAACTGGACATACACTGAGAGGACCGATTTGAGAAATCACGCACCAGGCCAGGCCGTCGAGTGGGACCCGAATGAGAAACGATGAGTTGGGCGTCCAAGGTGAGGGTGATATGGAGGAGATCATGTGAGGAAGAAATGAAAGGTTATGGGCAGTGGTGGAGCTGGGTTGAAGAGACTGCAGAGAAGAGAGTGAGATGATGACGTGTTAGTGAAGCCGTATGTTCCACTAGGAACCCAGGGGACGAATAATAATAATAATAGTAACAGGAAATTACAAGTATCAATAAACAATATCTGATATTCGCAGCACAGGCAGCTCTTGTGCCCTAGAGGATAACCCCTTGGTGTTTGAAGTTATGGGTACTGGGCTCGAGTCTCAGTAGGAACAACATTATCACTCATTGGGATTCAGGTACATCCAGTTGACTAGTCTCAAAAACAACAAAACGCACGTCCTAGATCCCACCACTAGCCATCAAGCAGATTATAGCGTACAAAATTGGTAAATATAACTTGCAAACTGAGATAATGAGCACAAGGAAGGCAATGATAACTACTACTGACTAACAAAATATAAACTATAAAACATATGCCATTTAGAACAAAAGCGATGAATGGAGGCAATAAACTTACTTGAATTGAAGGGGGTTGTTGAGACACAACTGGTAAATTTGGGATTGGAGAAGGGAGAGATGAACCACCGGCTGGTGTTTGTGAATGCTGTTGTAATGTCGGTTGAAGCTGTGGATTTGTATGAGGATAGCCTTGTGCATTAAACTTAGAATGGATTGGAAGTGTTTGAGTCGATGATAAGGAATGCGGTAAATTAAAATTATTAGAAGTCATGTTAGATGACAATGATTGGTTGGGATTGCACAAATGTGACTTTGTACCACAATGTCCAGGACTTGCAACAGAGTTATGATTGCGTACACCCTGGGACAAAACATGATGTGTCCCTTGAGGTGGCATCACAGGATTCCCATCTGCATGAAAAGATGTCATAGACCCGGTTCGGTTTAAATGGGCACCATGACCAGACATTGTCGGGAGACTGCTTCCAATGGTTGAAGTATACAAGGATGATGAAGATGAAGGAACATATGGTCCCTCAGGTCCAGACATCTGAGATAATCGTGCTAGACTAGCTAGGCTAGCAGAAGTCAAATGCTGCGTACATGGAGTATTTGGTGTTGTTCTCATTCCAACAGACTCTGAATTCGGTCCCATCATATCGGACGATCCGAAATATGAATGGTTTGGTGGCTTATTACTCATATTACCACCACCACTTCCATAATTACTACCTGGACCATAGTTGTTGCTACAATTTGAACTTGCACGACTTCCAGGAGCAGTAGCAGAAGAACAGGATATATTCGGACTCATAGGACCACTAAGAAACGGTTCACCACTTTTCGGAGTTCCAGAATGACGAGGATTGACCATCATCATCATGTCCATATTCCCAGATTGTTCAAGTGGAAACTGTCCTGAATTCGGTCCGCACATCATATCCTGCAAGAAGAAGAATTTATTACACTGTCAGTACAATTAATAAACACTAAGGTTTTGAAAAAGTAGTAGTGAAATTCATTTCCATAGTATCCACCTTTTCCAAACAAAAAACAACTGTTGTGAAAAAGATGAACATATAGTTGACCGAGATAACAAGTGGGAGCTATCAACTCAAGCAACTAGACTGCAATTCTACCTAAAGTAGAACTCATAATGAAAATTATCGAATAGAATACAGGTCATTTGTTTTAGAACTAAGTATGAACAAAGATAGAACAATTATCGTAAATGAAGCAAAACCAGAGGTTTTTCGTCTTATTATACGATTACTTAGCAGCAATCACTGACAACTACTTCAATGGATTGAAAGCAGAATTATTATGATGGCTTCTACAAACATTTTTACTGTATGCATCACAAGTGAAGCTGTGGCTCATTGGTTTAGGAGAATGACTTTCAACCAATGGGTCACTGGTTGGAACACCGGCTTACTTATCGAGTTGGTTTGGGTAGCCAGGTAGTAGTAGCACTAGCCCTCACAACACAATAGGTGTGGCACAGTGTCTACTGCATGAGTGCGCACAAGATCGCTCAGTGCAAAGTCTTATCTAATACGCGCGAGAAAAAAACAGTCGAAAAGTGGGCAATTCCTTTCTAGTATTTTCGCCTTAACAGAAGTGATCACTGATCAAGTAATGAGAGCTAAATGAATCAAACATCGAAGTCATTCAGCGACCTTATCTGCACTTTTGCAGTAGGCAATGAACCACCCCTTTTGTGTGGAGGCTAATGATGTTGCTACCTGGCTACCCAGACCTCGGTAGGTGGGACGGTGACTGAATCAGTAACCCATCGGTTGGAAGTCAACTCTTTAGACGAATTGAGTCACAGCCCCATGGAATTAAATGAATCACAATCAGAATCATTTAGATAACACAAGTAAGTAGACGATTTGAAACACTGAAACGAGTTTTCATTCGTTGACAAGCTACAATGAAATACTTGTTGACTTCATCGAGAAAAATAATCTAAGGATGGCAAAAATCTGTGACAATCAGTGGAATACCAAGTAATAGCAATAATAATCTAAAAAAACAACACTATTTGTTTACTTAACATAATTTAAGCATCCTGAAAAAAAGAAGCCGAAAAACAACAACAAGAGAATAAATTTTATCGAAGTAAAGGAACATGATTTCAATCGTATCATCATGCATACGAACACACGCACATACAGGAGTGCCCACAGTCCCTTAAAACTATGCATATAGTAAATCAGTTCCAGTAAAACGGAGAATCCGAGATGCTGGGGCAGAAAAAAGTATTGCAGAAATGTAAGGCAACTACAACACGTTGAGAAAGTGAGTGGTACACCACACACGCACGCGTGCACACACGTACATGGGAAGGTAAACAGCATCCTTTTGTCCTCTTCTCTTCCTAATGCTACTCGTTTTCATCTGGTGGCAAATACCAGCGAATAAACAAAACAGATAGAATAGTGTGATAGAGAGATATGGATAAGAAATTAAGCTGTTTGACTTTATATATATTTATATATATATATATATATATATATATATATATATATATATATATATATATAACCCCAAGAAAAAAAGGAAAACAGATAAATAAGTAAATAAAAGCAGTTAGAATTGAGTGAAGTGAATAACCGGCTGATAAGGTTCAATAACGAACGCAGTAATCATCATAATACTAGAAATCATAATAATAACTATAACAGAAGTAAACAGCCAGTAGCAAGGGGAAATTTATGACCCAGCTAAATAAAACAAAAAAGAGTTAACCAGAACACGATAAATAGATGAAGATGTACAGGGGTAAATGCGTGGGAGAAAGACGAATAGGAGAAAAGAGAGAAAAAAACTAAAAAGAAACTATACATCTATTGTAGGAGAAAACTAATTTTTTTTTCTTTGCCCCATATTTTTTAACCAGCAACTGGGACAAACTTAAGCCTTATTCATCAAACAGCTAACGGTTAACAATCAATAGACAAAACGAGGCAAAAACATGGAAACTTGGTGTATATATATATATATATATATATATATATATATATATATATATATATATCAAGTAAAGTTTTACATAAGAGATGCCAGTTTACAGGGATCATCAGGTTGGTATAAACCGGAAGAATATCAAATTTGTGTTTGTTTTTCAAGTTATTTGCAATACATACTTTTCTTTCCGGCATTATAACTACTGCTATACCGGTTCGTGAGTGAATATTCATCAGGATCCATCAATCTTCTTTATCAAAGGATTGTGAAAATTCCTTAATATAACCATTGTTTGTTGATATCAAGAGTTGGGACTTTATGCGCTGTAACTAGAAGGTGAGTAACAGATAGAATAGTTGACTGGCTTGGTAGGGTGTTGTAATTCACTGTTTAGTTACATATTTAAATCACTATTGTTTAGCATCTGGCTTCATTAACCTCAAAGAATACATTTAAGTAATCCAAAGCCAGATAGATGCTCATATATATGATAGAGTCAAATGGATGAATGGGACCGGTAATTCCTACTTATCAGATAGTAAATTTCGTGGCAGCACAGTTTATTCTTTTGAGGAAGATAGGATTGTTGAGAATCGGTACCACATAATCCTCATTTCAGTCCCGATGACACCAATGAAGGTTCTCTAGATGATGAGTTTTTGATTTGGTAACCAGTCCGATAGGCAGTTACTGTACGACACAGGTATAAGAAGACCGCTCATTCAAGTTATACAGAAAAGTGTTTCTCTTAGGACAGTTAGCTATCTATAGCTGAGGTTATGACCGGTAGAATCACCGATGGGTTTATAATGGAGCAGAAAATATGAAAACCTGTTCATCAACATTCTGTTACCATGTACTGGTGATACGTGTTCTGTCCCGAAACTGCCAACTTACTTAACTATCAACCATTTAGGTGAGTTAGTCGTGTGCGGTAGCGAATTCTAAGCCAAACACTTCGTATATTTTCAAGGTAAACAAAAGTAGCTAACTGTTGGATTCTTGTTGGATAATGTAGCATTTCAATTATGTTGGGGAATGCACACATGTTACTCTGGAGTTTGCACGACATGACAACTGGAACCGATATCTGGACAAGTAAAGTGATGTGGCTCATAAAATGTTACATCTATACCTTGTCTCTATCCTAACTGTTCATTCATATTTCTTTATTTGCCTGAAATCTCTCTTCTTTTCACCTTATGGCCTTTTATGACTTTGGATGATATAATTTTTACTTCGCTGGTTTACTGTGTATCTCTTCATGTGTCAATGGGCCAACTTCGATTGCTTTTAAAGAATTTCAGATCCCATAGTGATATTCTCTGGATGACTGATTGAATCAATGGTCGAAAGGATAAAAATCGAGTGTCTAGATCGTTGAGTCAAAACTCCACACACACACACACACACACACACAGTCACAAGTTACCTTGAGTGACTTATTTATTGCTACCCTATAACACTTGTGGAAAGTAACAAGTAGAGTATTCAATGGCGACAAAAAATCATTTCCATATAGGAATATCCATTAGACTTGATTTTATTTATATGACAGCTAACGATACCTCAAAATTATTCAGAATGACGAACCATTATGTGAATCATTGAAATAAAACTTTACAAGCAAGTAAATAAGATATATGAGAATGCAACTGTCAACTATTAGCGGTTATGCTTAACATGACAAGAATAAAAGAGAATATACAACTGTAGTTTACATTTACATTGCTGGAAGAATTTAGTCAATATTTTTATTAAACAAACTTAGATATACTTCGTATCAAACATTTAAAAAATAATTCAATTTGAAGGTGACTAGAGGTTGAATGATTTGAAGTTGTTTATTCATCACAGACTAATATATCAGCTAGAGAATCATTCAAAATCTGGGAGCACTGGACAATTGATATCAGTCTGTGATGAATACCAAGTTGAAATTTAAAAGATAATCACAACCTAATAATAGTCAAATTTGAATAAGAATTGATATAACTAAGAGGAATGGGATTACTATAGGCAAAATACAGTCAATTAATTAGGACAATATGATCGATACTGGCTGCTGACATCCAACTGAACGTAGATGAAGTGAATTGAGATCATTGAATCAAGCAAAGAAAAGTTTTCAATGCGTATATGTAAGAGAGGAGATGACGTGTGCATACATAACTTTTCATTTCTAAAAGCTGCTAAACATTTAAAAGTCACCTGCATCGATTCACGCTGAATATAACAGAATTTGAATATGCGATTATTATCAGTTCGTCTACTAGAAAACAGAGTTTGAAGCGAAAATGTATTTTCGGTAAATTCTCATCAGGCTTTACATTTAAAGTTTATTCAGCATAGTCTTCATTTGATACCAAGATGGTTAATTGATTTCGGGTGTATATGAATTAGAAGATAACAATAACAGGGACCCAATGGCTGAATGGTCAATGCGTTCGCCGTGAAACCTGAACGTCCTGAGTTCGATCCCTAGCCGGGTGGTGGGTGGGTACTCCTTAGGAGTCCCATACTAGGATGAAACAGCTGTCCAGTGCTCTCAGATTTTCAATGGTTCCTCAACTGATGTCAGTCCATAATGAATACTACTTCTAAATTTAAAAAAATCCCCATTCATCTCAAAAGTCTCAGAAAGTTTATATATATATATATATATATATATATATATATATATATATATTCTCAGTAGTCAATCCTTGCAGGAGTGTGTGTGTGTACAGGAAGAGAGGAGAATAAAATTATTGTCACATAGAGATTATATATAATAAAATGTTGAAATTCTTAATTATGAAACTAAGGGCAAAAAATAAAATGATAATGATAAAAGAGTATAAACAGAGACACTATTTACACTTATCCGGATGAGCAGGACGGAAATTATTGTAGTTGTATCTGAGTTGAAGTTGACGGCCATGAGAGGGAAAGGCAATGAACAAACATCTTCTGAATACATAAATTAGGTTTGAAAAATCTAATTGATATGGCTTCTGCTAGGCTTACCGGTTGGAAGTGCACAAACTTAGAGTATTGTCATGGAACTTTGTAAACAACAGTAAATGCTGGGATTTTGTCAATCTTATGCTCAGTAATCTATTAGATGGGTGAGTACTGATCTTTTGATGGATTTCACTGTTCCTTCGCCTAACCGCGATGGATAGTGTTCAATGAAGCGATGATTGCCTTGTCAAGTTGTTCTACCTATGTAACTAACTAAACACGGGCAATTAGATTTATAAATGCATGTAGATGTGCCCAGATCACAGTGAGCAGTAAATCCCAAACATAGTGTGGTGGCGAAGATTTCTGAGTTTGTGTCAGTGTTTCGGTAGCTGCATCCTCCTAGAAAGCTAAAGTTAGCTACATTTGTTCCTTCAGTACCATTTGAAGGCATTTTTCTTCAGCTGTTTTCATTGCTACAGCCCTTACGAACTTTTTAGGGTAGCCATTCTCATATAAGGTGTTCTCTATTATTCTTATTTCGTCGTTCAAAGTGATAGCTGTGCAAATCTTACTAGCTCAAAACATCAATGTACAGATTAGATTCCATTTGCACAAATGATGAGAAATCTGTATTCTGACAGGCTCATGATTGCTAACGATATATATTACGTCTGATACTGCCAACTGTCCGTCTTGATAGCAAAACATCCAGAAATGACAAATATCTATCCATCTCCGTTTCACATGTGAACTCGATTTCTGGATAAGCACTGTTGAATGTATCGAGAAGAATTTCAGGATTAGCATCATTTTTGTACACAATGAGAGTGTCATCCATGTATCCATGTAATGGAAGGACAGTTTATCTATCATGCTACGCAGTGGTTCGCTTTCCAATTTTGCCATAAACATATCGGCTAGAAGAGGACCTAATGGTGAACCCATTGCTAAACCTTCTATCTCAAGGTAAATTTCTTTGTTAGACTGAAATTGTACATTCATCGTACAACGAGGAAGCAGCTATCGTAGGGCTGCAAATGGAATACTTATCTCCACCTACCAGTGAACCACAAATAAAATCAACTGTTTCCAGAATAGAAACACTGGTAAGCAAATTCTCTATTGTTTTCAATATTAGTTAATTATCATTGAAACAATTACTACTGATTTCCCTCAGTTTCAATTTTAACGATCACTTGATATTGGAAACTGTAACATAGACATCGCCTCTAAATATACCGAAGATCTATGGTACATTTATCCAGTATTATTATTAGAAGTTACGGTTCCCATTTATAAACTCCACTACTAGCCACGATCCATCATTACTACCATTACAACACCGATAATATCGAGGCATCCGCACAGGATCCCATATGCCAATAGAGACCGGTCAGTTCGGTCCAATCAACGACGGTATGATATAAAAACAATTATACTAAATAATAAACCAGTCTGAAGAAAACAGAAGAAATAAAAGAGGGAACCTTTGGAAATTGTTTTTCGCTTGTTGCTTCACTTACATGTGTGTGTATTGTGTGGATAATATAGTTCCTATAATTAGCACAAATTGTTGTTATTATCATAATGATTGTGTATTCTGATGTAGACGGAAGTTTTTTTTTGGGGGGGGGGGAAGGTAATTCAATCTTAGCTGCTCCCCGCCTGAAAAAACACAATATTCTATGTTATGAAAATTTAAACAATCAACAAGTCAGACAACAAAGCTCTCCAGGTCCAGCTACACATTGAAATAATTCACCACAAAAAAGTGTAACAATGGGACGTGTATGTGTATCTTTATACAATATATATATATATATATATATATATATATATATATATATATATATATATATATATATATACATTCAAAATAAAAATGGCTAGACTGTGAATAAAGTGGATAACAAAGAAGAATGGTGAGAGAGGGGATTCAAAACATGACCTGGAAACTCTATCACAGTAGGTGGTCATAGGGCATATCTATTTTGTGCATGTGTGTTAGTGTATCTTTTCTTCAGTGTGACATATAATACAGAAAACTAAATAAACAAATGTTTTGCTAGGAAAATAATGAAAAAAATCATGAAACAACAGGGTCAAGAAGTGATCGATACAATATGTGAACTATGTGTAAAAATTTCGACCTGAAGAAAATAAATCTAAACAGATTTATAGTAAGGAGAGTTAAACAGAGTTGGTTGTGGCTAGCAGAAGAATCCAGGACGCGCGTTTCGTCCTGTTGTGGACTCGTCAGCTGGATGCAATTAACATTCAGGCAATATCGAGGCATACGCATAGGAGCCCATATGCCAATAGACGTCGAATAATTCGATGCAACATAACAACGAAGAATAACAAGTATATCATTAAGTAGTGATTAAACAGAGTGTTTAAACAATGATATATTTGTGGCGAATAAATATTTGCATGAAATCTGAAATGCACACACAAACTTCGCTTTTTTCTGACTTTGGTCAGTAGACAACATCAAAACGGGATCCTTTCAATTAGCCTCACATTACTGCTCACTCAGTAAGATTGATGATGAACAATAAAATCATTGGTTTTTCTATCAATTATCACTTACACAATATGAAGACTAATATGTCTTTAACTTAGTTTATGCACAATATTAGTATATTATTAAGATTTCCTTCGACTTTGGTCATTCAAGTCTCTTTTTATTCACTTAAATACCCGTCAACTCCTATTGGAAGGATATGTCTTCGCTTCAGTTTCTGCAATTTTCTCATAAATCTATTGCCGATAAACTTAACTATCTGAGATTCGTAGACTTGTTTTCATACTGGGTAATAATCAAAGGTAAAATGAAAATCTAGGCCGTAGGAGGACTTTTGAACCCGATTGAGTTACTGTTCAATAGTATTTAACACGCAGTACATCCTTTACGAATATACAGGCTTAACGGGTTTACTTAAAAGCTTTTTTATTTATGCATCGAAACAGGCACCTAGTAATACACTTAATGCTTCTAGTATATTGACTAGTTTTCTGTGTTGCTAGAAGGAGAGAGAGAGAGAGAAAAAAAAGACACAAGTATAAAATGCTAAATCTGAAACGCAATTCTTATCAAAAATAGTCAAAAAAAAGTTTTAAGACAGAGTTAACGGTTGACAGGCAGACAAATAGATCGACAAAATAAACATAGTACGTCATACACAAGTGTATCGGTTCAAGTTGTCATATTTCACAGCAGTATACAAAAACCAAGTAAATGGAGAAAGACTAATATCAAAGTAAACAAAATCGTGTGGGAGAATACAATGATTGAAAATTAAGGTCAGTGTTAGTAGTATTCAAGCTTTACAAGACCACAAAGACTAAATAATACATCTGCTCAATCGTCACCAATTTTCAGTCATGTCACCAACAGTCCTCAACCACTCATTCCTATCGTCTCATCCATCCCAGTCAACTATACTCTACATCTACCCACACAACTCACACCAACAGATATAGACTACATTGACTGGTTCCACGTCTTCGTCTCATCTCATCTCATCTCATCTCGCCACTCCAAATCCTCTTCCAACCTAATACAACTTCACGTGTCCACGTTCGTGGTGGCTCAGCATACGCACAACATGTCGATCAAGGTTCATAATCTCTGCCACTTACTTAATTATATTGCCTAGTACCTTCGCCTGACTTCACTTCAACATTGCTCACACGCTGATTCCACCACATACGAGTAATAATATGGAGACACTTGTGATCGAACACCTCTAACTGTTTCATGTCTTCTACTTTTAACGGTCATGTCTCACAGCCGTATAACAGGACAGAACGGACTGCAGCACAGTATACTCGTCCTGCGACAGACAGTTGGATATCTTGCTAGTTGGTGCCAGAGATGACTCGAGTTGGCCAAACAAACTTCTGATACCCGAGGTGAGATTTCGTCAGCAACCACCCCGTTAGGGTTGATGCAACTCCTCAAGTAATTGAAGTGGTCAACGCATTCCACTACCTTACTGACTATCCTTAAACTAAGAGTAGTTCTAGACCAGTCTTGGAGCAGCATTTTGCATCTGACAGGTACGAAACACATACTAAGCATACTCAGACAATTAATCTTTCAGAATTACTAGAATGGAATTTAGTAGAAAACAATTGTCATTCCAATCAGTTAGTGAACTAACACAGTAAGCAGTGGTTCAATAATTTCACAGAAATGTAGCACACTTTTATCATAAATTGAAACAATCGCCTCAGAAAATGATCACTGATATGAGCATCACTAGCTTATAATGACAGATTAATGAGTCGATAAATTCCTATACGTTGTACAGAGTTCACTATAACATGAATTAATTTGAAGCTTAATATATTATAAGCTACTGCGATCAGAAACGGACCCCGAAACATGTTGATTACTTAGCAAAATATATTTAAAAACATGAAATTTACTTCTTATCCATTACATTTGATAGTTATGAGTGCCAACGATAGGTAGAGTAGGTCAATTCCTAGCTTCATGAATACCACTAATTATTTTCTGATTAGTTTGACTACCTGAGGAGATAGCTAGGGTTTCGTAAACTTATATTCGTACTGGGTGATGATTGAAGGTGAAGTGAAAATCTGGGCCGCGGCAGGTCGTTGACTCAGTAGTTCAGAATTTTTTTTCACCTTCAACCATCAACCAATATTTTCTTATTATCATTACCATATTTTCCTCTCTCTAGTTATTAATCAGTAGCCTTTTTATAAAGCAGAGAAACAAAAAAAGATGAGAGAGTAGTTCATTGAAAATTGTTATATGCAGAGAGAAAGAGAGGAATGAAACAAAATTACACTCTCCTTTGTTCGTATTGTACACTATGTAGTGATAGCTCTAAAGCTCACAGTCACATTTCTTTCGTATATATATAGACTAATCCTCAATGTCAATGATTCAGATTCCTCATTGTAAAAAAAGTCTTGTGAATGACGAAAGTACTACAAACAGTCATCCGTTGACTCATATATATATATATTTGCAGAACTCTGGGAATCGTTTGAAGATATGCGCTTTCGATGGTACACATACATCCTCTGCATTAAAAAATATGGATAATACAGTACTGAAAGTTGAGTGTGTAAACAATTTTACATAATCCTATTTCACTAGTTGTGTTACTCTCCAAACATCGGTCTTTTGGATATGAGGAGAGTTTTCGAAGTCCATCTCAACATCATCTTCACTGCTACTTTATGACAAAATTAAGACATCATCTGTTTACATGAAACTTATACGGCTCTTGGTTTCTCACATTACGTACATTAGCATGACACAAACACAAGTGAAACTAGCTTAGATGATCGATTTTCAGTGATTAGGTTATTGGGTTCCACTGACGTTGTACTTATCGATATGTCTGAGAAGTCCAGTAGTATCACAACTTCTCATATAACAGGTGTATTGCAAAGCCTAACTTATACACATTTGTTCACAGGAACATCATTAAAAAGCAATAAGAGGCGATGAAAGTTTGATTTACGTTAGAATGAACTTTACAGTGGTGAGTAGAGATATGGTGATTCAAGTAACAACAAAAAACACAGATTGACAGTAGTCAAACTACTTATAAGACATAAGGAACTATGAAAGATTGTTTATTTAACTATCCCCTCCGAAAATTTACTGAATGCTTATAACTTTTAAAGTCCTATTTTGTCACCAATAGACATAGATGGAAAAAACATAAGAAATAGTTACAAATGCATGAAGGTTAAGTGTACACGAATAAGAGCTATGGAGTGTATGAGAGCCAATAGTAACATCCGACTGCTGACTGACACTGACAAAAGCAAAGTAGAACCTGGAACACAAGTGGATCACCTCAAGTTTCCATACTTTACAGCAATACATAAAGAACAGGTGGATAGGAAAAAAGTGATATCAAAGTAGATATAGTTATGTGAGGGAATATAAAATCTGAAGATAACGGTTAGTGCAAATCTCAAAGCTTTAGAAGATATAAAGGAGTGAATATGTCTGCGTCACTGCGACCGATTTTCAGCAATGTCACATACAGCTCTCAACCACTCATTCCTATCGTCTACATCTCCCCACACGGCTAAGGCCATCAGTAAGACTTCATCGACTAATGCCACATCTTACTCCAGCCACCCTCAACCCTCTCCCATCGAAATCCAACTTAAGGCATGGTACATAGAGGTAGGTGGTGGCTCAGCATGCACAGAAAATGTCGAAGTAATCTCAGTCGATTAAGGTTCGCAACCTCATCAATCGACTTACCAGTTGTATATATAGTATCCTTCACCTGACCTCAACATCGCTCACACCGTGATTCCACCAATCGAGAGCAACACTGCGAAGACACTTATAATAAAAACACCACCTCATGTCTTACAACCGTAGAACAGAACAGAACGAACTGCAGAGCAATATAATCGTCCTTTGATAGGTAGTCAGATACCAGTTGGTGCCACAGGTGACGCAAGTTGGCAAACAGCAAACGGTCCTTATATGTCTGAACTGAGATTTAGTCAGCAACCAGCCCGTTCAGATTGATGCAGCTCCTCAAGTTAGTCAAGTGGTCAACACATTCAACCACTTCACTCCCCTATCATTAAACTAGGAGTGATTGCAAATCAGACCTGGAGCATCATCTCATATTTGACAGGTGCTAGCGAAAATACAGACTTCTGCTCAGCGTGTTCACAAGACCTTGCATTTTATCAACGTCTTCGACTGCAGAGCTTAAAGTTTATACGTTTGAAAGATACAACGGCTGCAGAGCTGCCTCACAGTTTCATCATTTACCCTGTTCTAATTGAAGCAAAAAAAAATCAGAGAATGTACTTTTCTTTAGCAAAGCAGAAGCAAATAACCGATAATTACTACTCACAACTGGAATAATTCAAGTAGAAAGTAGGTATAAAATTACGAAAAGACAAAAAAACATTCCAGAAAAGTACTACTCAAATGCATACGTTTAAAAGTTACGGACATTATTCTACTCGATTAAGTAGACAATAGTGTAAAACTGAGTTTACTTAGTGCTCTTATCGATTCATGGAAAACCTATGCACTGAGATGGAACATGACAACAAAACCCTATGTCCAATCAATTAAGCTAAGCTTCTATATTAACTACGTATAGAAACATAATAACTCAACAATTATGCCCACTAGACGATAAGCTACACTAAGTATTACTATGTGCGGGTTTATGATATTGACTTCATTGTTCAGGTATTAACAAATAGGACGGGGTTCGAACCGGTGTGCCTTAATTACCTTCTTAATCGATAAACTAAATTACGCTTAGACACTGTGGTCACAACACAAAGATATGTGTCACTTGTTGAAATTATTTCATATATCCGTGTTGTAAGCAGTCAGAACAATAGTGGTATCATTAGACGTCTATGACTAAAAGGTTTTAACCTCTAACTGTAAGATATGATATGTGAGATAAGTATCTGTTCATTGACTCATGGGTTTAGGAGAATGACTTCCAAATAATAAATCACGAGTTCGAACACCACTCCACCTACTGAGGTATGGGCAGCCAGGTGGCGTTCACAAATTAAGTGTGGTTCATTGCCTACAGCACAAATGTGTACAAGGTTGATGAGTGTATTTCGTTTCCAATTACCATAATAAAAACACTTCGATCCATGCTTGATCTAAGCTAACCACTTCATCACCAACACAATTAAATACACTAGTTAGGAATGTAGATCTGCAGACAGCAAAAACAACAACGACAAACAACTATGCAGTGAAGTGCATTGGTCAAAACAAATGCGCCAATAAACAAATACAGACAGTGAATACGTGAAAAATATTCAGACAAAACAAGTCATACAGTTTCAGCATAAATGAAGAATGAATTGTTACAACAAAAATCTCAGCTGAGAGTAAACTTGATGAGAGCAAGTGAATTATTTGTCAGTCATATGTATTGATACTGGATGATGATCGAAGGTTAAATGAATATCTGCGTAATGGCAAGATTAAAACCTAGAATTTCTGGGTTTGTGGTAAGACTAGTGATGATCGAAATGATCTGCTCTGCAGTTGGATTTCGTAGCTCGGGTCAGAAACCTGGAAGTCGCTAGTTGGAACCCTGAAGCAGCCCAGTTTTTCATTACACCTTCAATTGCTACTCAGTATCAATGATACAAGTATGCCAAACTAATATCAAAGTAAACAAAATCGTGTGGGAGAATACAATGATTGAAAATCAAGGTCAGTGTTAGTAGTATTCAAGCTTTACAAGACCACAAAGACTAAATAATACATCTGCTCAATCGTCACCAATTTTCAGTCATGTCACCAACAGTCCTCAACCACTCATTCCTATCGTCTCATCCATCCCAGTCAACTATACTCTACATCTACCCACACAACTCACACCAACAGATATAGACTACATTGACTGGTTCCACGTCTTCGTCTCATCTCATCTCATCTCATCTCGCCACTCCAAATCCTCTTCCAACCTAATACAACTTCACGTGTCCACGTTCGTGGTGGCTCAGCATACGCACAACATGTCGATCAAGGTTCATAATCTCTGCCACTTACTTAATTATGTTGCCTAGTACCTTCGCCTGACTTCACTTCAACATTGCTCACACGCTGATCCCACTACATACGAGTAATAATATGGAGACACTTGTGATCGAACACCTGTAACTGTTTCATGTCTTCTACTTTTAACGGTCATGTCTCACAGCCGTATAACAGGACAGAACGGACTGCAGCACAGTATACTCGTCCTGCGACAGACAGTTGGATATCTTGCTAGTTGCTGCCAGAGATGACGCAAATCGGCTCAGTGACCTATTGGAGGGATGTGCATAATTTTTGTGAATGGATTTCGATTTCCCAGGTGATACTGTGATCAAGTACTCATCAAACCAATGAATCGGTGTGAAAACTCTTTTATATCCTTTTTCATGAATGTTATGCCTTAGTCATTTGGAAACAAACATCAGTCAGCCTAACTTATGATTAACTAGTGACTACACAATATCAAGTTTTAAGCAAATCACATCGATCTATAACAGATATCAGTGATATTTCAATGTATATACACGCACACGAATACACATCTGTTCACATTCACTATATCCCTGTGTAGTTAGTGTACAAGTGAATTCGTAGATTCTCTGAAAGCAAATATATGTCCACTCCACTAAACACAAAATGCTTGACCGTGAAGTCTCAATCACACACACACACACACACACACACACACACACACACAATTTCTATCGGATGCAAATATTTTCGCAATGATAAATGTTAGATATAATGATAATAATAACAATATTCTTAACAGTATTAATAATAACAATAATACATTTCAAAGACCATTTGTCACACAAATTTCTTAGTCAATACATCGAACTAGGTGGAACAGAATGTAAGTAAAAGTGCAACACATATGCGCATGTTTTGCAACTATGTTGAAATTAAAATAAAACACGAAAATTGAGTTAAATTCATTATATCAATCATGACAAAAATTGAATGCGATTGTGCGACAGAATATATTATCTACTATGATCATACTGGCAGACGGCCTCAATTCTAGCAGGATATTCCTTAGTTTGAGATCCAATCGGTGCTTAGCAGTGGAAAACAGGATGGGCGCTTCGTCCTATCTAGGACTTGTCAGCTGGATATGCCAGCAGCCCAGTGGGCTATGTTGTTCCCACTGAGGCTCGAATCCAGTACCCAACGCGCCACTGCCAGCTAGAATCCATCAAAGGAAAGAAAAACTGAAGGCCAATGTGTTGAATTTAGAAATGCAGACTTTCCGGCTGGGGTCCAAAGTACAATAGAAGTCAACGGTTTCAGACACTAGCTGATATGGTTTATAATCAGTTGTTGTGGAGTAGGTACATTAACAAATCATTTTCCTTTTGACTGAACTGACATACCGAATTTCTATCAATCCCTTTACTTTACTGGTTTATAGCTTCTTACATATTTTATACCATTTACATTTCATTATCTTCTAACTTGCATTGCATTTTGAAGTTTTGATTTGAGGTGTGACAACTTGAACCATTAGGAGGTGATGCGATTTCTTAGGTTTCTTATGTTGGTGACGAGAATAGTGTGGCGGACAAAGAGAAGCTGAAATGCACTCAACAACAACTTGAACGTTTTTGCAGTAGGCAATGAGCTTCAACTATTGTAAGAGGACTAATGATACTACATATCTATCCACCCACACTTCGATATAGATGGAAGGAGCTCTGGACACATAATCCACTAGTTGAAAATCAATGCTCCAGATGAATAAACAATAGCTTCACATTTCACAAACAACGGAATTGTATGATAGTTTTGTATGCAATACAAACGTGAATGGTTTGGTTTAATGCACAGAATACAAACGAATTCACCAGAGAAACCAATACTCGTATCTTAGCATGAAAGTAGAGTCTTTAGCGTTTCTGTCGCCCAATTAACATACATTCACTGAAAAAAAATATCAGACTGAAAAACATATATAAGACGTCTTGTCGGCCTAATCTCAATAGGTAACCCACTGCACTTAGATGAATGAGTCAAGTACTTAACTTTCTGAAATATGTAAACTAGATGTCGAAACAAAATTAACTAATGACTACTACTTGATCATTGGATCTTTGTTTACCATACAAATGTGCAATAATTTACAATTTAATCCAACTCAGTCTGGTACAAGCGCCTATTTATCAGGCTATGCGTCACAAGTGTCGTTTGAGGGCTTATGATACTCCACTTGGGCATCCACATCGAGGTAGGCCCAACAAAGTTAGAATCCGGCATCCATCGTATGAAAGTTGGATGTTTTAGTCAATCAGGTACAGTACCACTTAACGCGAATCGATCGATCGAAATGCAATCACCAACCATGTACACATTGGTGCAGTAAGCAATGAGCCATAACTATTGTGTGAGGTCTAGTGATACTATATGGTTGCCCAAACCAAGTCGGTAGGTGGAGCCGGTTCGAACCCACGATTCATTTGGCTGTAAGTCATTCCCCTAAACCACTGAGCCATAACTACACGGGCGAATTCATACTCGATCAAACACAGTTTGATCTATGAATGAAAGTGTATGAAGATGTGTATATAAGCATCGACGGCATTATTCCGCTTCAAGCAGTAGTTCATGGCAGAAGAGGAAGAAAAAGGCAGTGAGAGAAAAATGAAACTTTAAACAATCTCAACCACAACACACACACACACACATAGAGAGAGAGAGGGAGAGAAAGAGAGAATGATAAACACATGTATAAACTTTACAACTCAATACACAATAAATCAGAACAGAAAAAAAGCAGATTAGTCTAACCAACAAAACAATATAGAGATCAATAAAGAAATAATGACTGCGTATCTATCTCTAACTAATAAGAGAAAAATAATTTACAAAAATATGTCCATTTTATTTCCATTTAGTTAATTTTTTCACTCGAAAAAAGAATATAACTCAAATAAATATCATATTGAGTGTACTTGGGATTTGTTTTTTTACTAAAGGGATGAAATTCAATTGGCTATCAGACACCGTGACACTTGATTGGCTGATAACTACTAATTATGGGTACGCGTTTAAGGCGTAACAGAAAAAAAACACGATGGGATTATTCGAGTACATGTTTATATATGCATTAAAGCGGCAAATCAATTGACAAAAATTATGCAAAAAAAACTAAAAGTTTAAGAGCATGTGGTACAAATGAACTGAACTTCATTCATTACAGAGTAGTGATTAATGAAAACTCAACTGAATATTAAAATAACTACTAGGAAGTAATTAGTTCCTACACTATGATTTGAACTGATCAGTATTCCTATATCATAATGCGAAAATACACTTCCTAGTCACATACAACTTCATCTAAGGTCGTTACAGTACGGAGCTGATTTCTAACCAATATGTTATCGGTTCAAATACTGCTCAGTCTACTGAGGTTTAGGTAGCCAGATAGTATCAGTGACCCTGCACATGTGTGCAGAAGATTGCTTGCATGCATTTCGATTTTTTTCGATTTCATCCTAGACAGTGGTTTACGTCGCTTATATGATGTGATAATTATTTCCAACCATATGTCGAGATCCAAGAAAGTGGAACAATTTTGTACCCAGTGATAGAAGAGGTTAGTAAACCGCTCGAATATTCAACAAATAGACAGATAATAATTCAGTTTGAAGGTGTATGTAGAGATTTGATTGATTTCAAGATTGTATTCATCTAGAACTGATATTAGCTCGAGAACTATTGAAAATTTGAAGAGTCCCATTACTAGGCTGAAAAACTTATCCAGAGCTCTCAGGGTTTTCAATGGCTCTCCAAATGATATCAGTTCATGATGAATACGACTTTGAAAATAGATAATAAAAAAACCTATAACAACTGAAAAAAAAGTGTATCGGTTAAAACTGTCAAACTTTACAAAATCACAGATAGAATAGCAGCAGAAGAATTACAAAGAACAATAGGAATGGTATCATTTTAACTATCTGAATGGGATAGCCATCGTTTGGCAGACTAGTATTTATACTGGGTGATGACTGAAGGTGAAGTGAAAATTTGGACCGCAGCGAGACTCCAACCAGCGACTACCAGGTTTCCGACCCGATGCTCTAGCAACTGAGCTACCAGGCCTGATTGCTGACCAGATTTTCATTTCACTTCAATCACCGACTATCATGTGAATTCATGACGTATTAGCACTACTTGACCGTATTCACACTGGCTGCCTAGTCAGGACTTCTCATCCCAATCCAAATCTGAATTACAGAGGGGCAGCATTATATTGATAATTACGCTGACTATCTGAGATAGCTTTGGTTTGAATGAAATGAACAAAACGGATATGAAGTAGTAATGCATATTCAAAGTTTAAGGAAAGGAAAAATAATAAATAAGTTTAGCAAAGTGTAAACTGTTAGAGTCGTGCTACTTCGAAATTGTTACTACTAGTTTTTAACATTCTATGAACCCCAAGTGATTACAGTCGCTTACAAAGTTGCATGAATGGACACTAACCTTGTAGATTGGCAATGTACCTTGATCTCATCAGGCATAGTCATTTCACAACTGACTTCCTACTCCAACTAGCATAGCATCCCTGTACCGTAGAACTTGATATACACAACACATATCCCTACAATCCTACTCAAGTAAGCACTCAATAACAATAAGTAATGCAACTCAAACGCTTGGTATAAGTCTTACGTAATACGTTATAAGCCAAATTTACTTTGTGAGGGATTATCATACTACACGGTTACCGAAGCCAAAGCAAATAAAGCGGAATTTACGACAACAAAGTTGAATAAAAATAGTAGTACTAAGCATCCAAAATGAGCCTTAATCATTTTCAACAATTCTACACTGAGCTGTTATACAACTCCGAAGGTTTGAGTAAACAGCCTTCAGAAAATCAACAAACGTGTTCAGCTCGAAGGTTTTCGATATACAGAATCCAGTGGCACTCTAGAATCAAGTAGCATACATAAAGTTTTAAGGAAGTTTCAGCAGACTACATAGGATAAATGTATCTTCATCAAAGCGTAGGATTTGCTTGAATTTCTCAGTTTTGCTGTTTGTAATCAAATTACTATGGATCCTAAGAATTTGGAAATAATTTTGTCAGGTTCATTTCTCTGGAAGTATAGAAAAGATTTGTTTTCTTTTGAAATGGATATAACCTTAAGTAAATCTGGCTTTACAGGGGTCCAACTACTCCCTGAAGGGGATCTGGTTGACTTGCAGTATGCAGACGACATTGTCCTGCTAAGTGGAGACGTCGACAAAATGTAGGGTCTTCTGAACATGTTGAGCAGAAATCTGAGTATCTTTGGGATGCGTTTCGCTGGCACCTGTCAAATGTAAGGCTGGTTTGCAATCATTACCAGTTTAATGATAGGGAGTGAAGTGGTGGAATGTGCCCACCACTTCACTAACTTAGGGAGCTGCATCAGCCCGAAAAGGATGGTTGCTGACAAAACCACAGTTCGTTTTCCGACTTGCATCATCCCTGTCCCCAGGCGGTGAGATATCCAACTATCTATCAAAAGACGAGAATACTGTGGTGCACTTTGTTCTGTCCTGTTATACAGCTATGAGACATGGCCGTTGAAACTAGAAAAAAAGAAGCCGTGACACTTCTCAGAACATAAGTATCTTCGTGACATTTCTGATGTTTGGTAGAATCTTGTGAGCAATGTTGAGGTCAGACGAAGGGTACTAGGCAAGACAGGTAAGTCGGTTGATGCGGTTTTCAACCCCACTCGACTGAGATGGTTTGGATACATACTGCGCATGCTGAGCCACCGCCTACCTTGACGTGCCATGCTAGGGGAAGTTGGATTAGGTTGGGAGAGAGTTCAGGGTGGTCAGACTGACTGTTGATGTGAGCTGTGTCGAGAGATGTAGACTACCTGACTGGGGTTACCCGAGACGATAGGAATGAGTAGTTGAGGACTGTTGGTGACATGGCTGATAAATTCACTCCATGACGTCTTATAAAGCTTGAATGTTTTGACTAACCTTCATTTTTAAATTCCCTTTCGTGTCATACACGGTCTACCTTGATATCTCTCTTTTTCTACACATAGTGCATCCGATGAAATTGCCACACATCCATGGTAGCATGGAACGAAAAAGTGGACATAAAAACACAGATCATAAAGTAACCCTGGTAACTGCACCAGCGGTTGTTATGGAATATACAAAACAATGAAGTTTGCATTATCAATCCTGGCTGGGGAATGGGTCTTTGGAAGCAGTCACCAGCTGACTCCTGAACCTGGTCAATTGTCTGCTAACTACGCAGGCAGCAAGGACTGAAATATCTGGATGCCATCAATTAATCGCAGTGGGAAGGAAGTTGGTATTTGTAGAGTGATAAATGTCAAATACGAGCAGCCTTAGCGGGATAACCCACACAAGGCACTTTCTGCCATCCCAGCTTAGGAGGTAAGAAGAGAAACCCAGGATTTCGGAGACCTCCTCCGCTAGGAGTGCATCAGCTCTTGTGTACACTGTTTTCATGCATTTCCTGCTACGCGTAATTAGAACCTTCCTTACTGTAGATGACGTTTGATCGATCGAGTTCGGAAGGTCTACAAAAACTAAAATAACCAAAAGAGTATGAAAAGAAATAACATAAAGTTATGGAAAATGTTCAAACTTTCGAAGATGATAGAACGGATACATTTGACCTATTGTAGCCGACAGTGAGCCGTGTCACCGATAAAAATTAAAGTGTGTTCAATAACATTCTATTCACAATGAGTAAGGTGCATTCTCTGGCTACGATTGATTGGGATGCTATATTACTTTGTATAAATAAACACAAGATATAAACTGTAATACATATAACAAGACATTTTCTTCTTAAAAATATGTTGACAAAGCGAACTTATACACCTCAGTAGCAGTCAGTGACTTTTTTAAACCCTTGTGAAAATTTATGTTAACTTCATGACTCGAAACAACAACTATGCAGTCAAAGGTCTACCACTGAATTATTCAGTTTTTCAATGATGTTCTGTAGGATGAAGTTACGCAAATGAATCGACTGTCAAATTTCATTCCACTACATTATAAAATAAATACAATTGATCCTCACGATGTCTAGTAATTCTTTACGCCACTGTAATACTATGAAATGGAAAAACATTTAACAACCTTATACACGACCGTACATTATGCAATGAGCCACACCCATTGTATATGAGGGCTGGCTACTGATACTACTTGACTGCCCAAAACTCAGTAAATGGAGAGGGGCTAGAACCCAAGACCCATTGATTGAAATCAACTCCCCAAAACCAATTAGCCATAGCTCTATTATAAAATAAGGAGAAGTCCCATACAATCAGAGTAAATGAAGTAAAACAGAGAAATTCAAAAACTTAAGAAAACTGGGTAAGGTGTACACAATGAAAATAATCAAAACAAATTCGAAGAGCAATGAATAAATATCGGTGATAGGAATAAATTGAAGCATAATTGCGGTGGTGGTCATGGTCATAGAGGAGGAGTGAAGTTGCTGTTAGTAATGATGATGATGTTGATGATGATGATCAGACTAGTAGGAAAGGTAGGAGAATGAAAAATATATACACAACAGTAAGAACACAGGTTTTCCTCTCTAGAAGAGACAGTAGAAACATTTCTAAGCCCTTAGAGTAAGCTAGACAGATCAAACTCTAAACACATGTGCGTGTGTGTGTGTGTATAGCTAGGGAAAGAGTTGGATGAACGACTTTGGCAGGTGGTGAGGTGAATATTCACTGCTAAGAGAAATAGCAGTGTAACTATGATAACAGGCCAATATAGGATGCAAACAGGTCAATTAGAAAGAAAATGAAAAGGTGAAATGTAGAGACTGCTTACTTCTTGTATCTATTGTGACAAACAGTGTACAAAGGCAGTTGTGTGTATATACATGCACATGAACAGTTACAGTCATGCATACATGCATACATACATTGAAGGGTGTTTTCAAGCCTCCCTGTTACGATAAACGAAATTCGATATCACTTAATAAAAACGACCTTGAGAAAAACAATCTAATTCCATCCATAGACATTGGAATAATAATTCACGCGCTTGGATTCATTCATTCATAGAATACATACATACATACACAAATACACACATAGGAACTATGTGTGTATAGTTGATATGATGACGAAGTATTTAGTGGAAAGGAAGAGAGGAGAGTAAAGAATAGAACGAAAAGAAAGGAACTTACTATTTTTTTAAAAATTGAATGCTGAATTGTAATTAACTCAGAAACATAAATTCATGAAATATATTACCTGGTAAAAATTCATAGCTGGAAAGTACCGATACTAATCAGCAGTAACTATAGTCTCATTAGTCAGTTCATATCCAAGGGGTCTAAACAAGAGATGATAGCTTTACTTATTCACTGATATATAAAAAAAAACATCCTTCATGTACCGTTTTTACTGATAAGAAATCATTCAGCTGCTTAAAGTTTACAAGTGATTTTAGAAGTCACCCTAACAACTAGTGAAATGACCAATTAAGTTTCCGTATTTCTACTGGGTATGCAGCAACATAATTGGTTATCTCGGCAGTCGTTAGGGTGGCCTTTATAGTCAGCCTAATTTAATCAAGGTTAACTAATATATTCACATACTTTATAAAAGACAACAAAGCAAAAATTATGGGAAAAGTTTTACTCACAGAATAATGCATCATACAAGGATCGGTAGGTTGAAATGGTGGACGACCAGGAGGTGGTACTTGATGCGTAGGACGCGGATGATTAGCTATAGAGCGAGGGAAATGATTGGTTTGTAAATCATCACTACTGTAGGCAGGATTCAATAATTTATTCGGAGTTGTACCACTTGAATTAGTTGTTGTTGTTGTCGTTGTCGACTGCTTAAGACAATGAGAATTTTGATTAGTGGGTGATGGCTGTTGATTTACTGCTGGTAGTGATGAATTATAACCAGTATTTGTAACAACACTAGATCTACCAGATCCAGCAGCTTTACGTTTTTTTGTACCAGGCTTAGTTGAACCAGAACCACGACCAACTGATTGTTGGTTAGTATTAGTGATTGGCATGCAAGTAGGAGGGACAGAACCGACAGGAGAGGGAACAACACTTAACATTTGGCTTGCTCGACAAACAGATGATATTGAATTGGGTTGAATATGACCGACAAACGTTGAATTTTCAATATTCGGAACAGGTGACATCGATAGACGATTTGGATTCGGGGACAACCAGCTTTCACCACCTGAAGTAGCATGATAAGATCTTTTTTGTCCAGCGGATGGAACTATTCCAGAAGACATATGTTCCTGACCAACCGGTCCTATTGTTCGACCTGGTTCCTCAGTTAGACAGTTCAATGAATTTGATGGAGGATAACCTGGATTCGACGAACACATATTAGAATTATTTGGTGGAACCATTACAACAGGAGGACCACTTTGGTAAGCAGGTGGTTGACAAGCTTGCTGGTCCATTATCATGACTTGACCAGAAGGCAACATCATTGTTCCAGCAGCCATAGGTGGGACGGAACATTGAGATGAAAGACTGTTCTCTTGAGGAATTGAATAACCAGTTGTATCGAAAAATCCCATTTGTCTGGATCCTGGATAACGCATTACAGATGCATCATTCTTACCCCGTTGATAATCAGAACACAACCGATCCCATTCTTGTTGAGCTGATTCATTGTTGATAGATGATCCAACTACACAACCTTGACGAGTTATATTATAGTTTTCGGTATCCATCTGACATATTCCAAGAGATTCAGGATATGGTAACGTATTATTACCAGCTGAATGGTGAAGAGATTTCGAAATAAGAATCGGTTAAGCATTTGTAAAGAACACTAAAGTTAACTGCGAACCCATAAAACCAAAATATGACAACATCGAGTGATTTTGTATTGGTCAAACTTACCACACTTCACACCAGTACATCGAAGTCAAGTCAACCAGTGGAAAAGTAAGAGAATTAAAATCATGATATGACTGGCAGTAAACAGATAAACATAAGAATTTACTTTTACAGTCGAAATCGGGAAAATAAGTTTTAAGTTCGGAACTAGATGGCATATGGACACAACTTTCTCACTAGCATACAACAGCGAAGAACTTAAACTGATGATAGCTTGATCAAGTAATTATGAAGACTGGTGACAGTCGATCATATTTCAAAAATTCTCCTTGTCTAAATATTTTCAACCATCCCCATTGTCACTACCTGTAGCAACCTTAGTGATTCAGCTGCTTCTATAGTGAATGCGGTCTACAACCTATAAAACGATTACAAAACACACTGTAGCACTTATCAAAATATTTTCTTAAACAGGATATTCTAGATTTTATTAATATATTGAGGGCTGAGCACAGAAAAATCTTAGGCAAACTATGCACAAATCGTCAGTTCTACTGTTCTTACAAACAAACGAAATTTCACTATCCCTCTTCAATTTTGCGATTTATGAAATACTCGAAGGAGGTTGAAGTGAAACTTAAAAATCAGATACAAAAAGTTATCCAAAGAGAGATGACTTTATACTCAATATGTAAATAATATCATCTTTTTTATGCAATGACCAATAGGTTACTGAAATTATATTTAACTTGTCAATATCTGTAAGTATAGTGTGAGTTTTACACTAATTACTTTCTTCCAACTGGCATCCTTGTACTCAATTTTAATGGCGGATAGTTAAAATAAGTCTAAAACGTAGTGTATATTGATTGTTGTATAGATACTAGTGTGAGTCGGGGTAGGTGAGATAACTCTCCATATAACCAAAATCAGAAAAACAGGTTGATTTGCATCACTTTACAAGTAGTTGAGAGGTCAATTTATCTTTCAAAGGTTAGGCTTACAACATTTCAGTAAGACCTGACTTTTTCTAGTTAAAGATATACAATCACATTGTGTTTTACCATAGTAATTACACAATATGACAATTGGGTTTGTTTTACGCAACAATGAAGGTGTCTTTTTCATATATCCGAGTGAGAGAATCGAAACTATGTTTCATCGGTTTCAAATAACTTAAAAATAATCCAGATTTTTTTGAATATCAACAATATAAACTAACCTGATGGTGGTTGAAGTGCTGGGTTATTTAATGCCGTTGATTGTTGTTGTTGCTGTTGCTGCTGCATTGAAACTGAATTACGCATTAAGCGTTGTTGTAGTACAGCACCAGCTGTTGCTGCAGCCATAGCACCTGGAGTAGAAGCACTTTTACTCTTACTTAATGTAGAATGAATTTTTTCTAATTGAGCAATTTTACTTTTACGATTTTCCCATTGCTCTTGAGTTAAAGGCATACCACCATCTGGAATACCGACCATAGGCGATACTAAGGCAGTAGCAGGACCAATACATTGTTTCGAATTAGAACCTAAAGGAAGCTGATATTCCGCCCCACTACATGGACTTATATCTTGTTGTCCCATACACAGATGCCGAAATTGTGATGCACTAGACAGTTTCGTGTTAGCTGGATCCATACTTTCGTTTGGTGAACCTTTTGCAACATGAGAATCAAAAGCACACATTTGCTTAGAAGCAAAATTTGCAGAAACTTGATTCTGTGGAACTTGTTGAGATGATGCATATGATCGATAGTTGGGTAAAGTGACAGCTTCATCAATCACTGCACTGTTAGTTCGTTTTTGGTTCGATTGTACTTGAGAAGGTGGTTGTGTCGACATTGATAGCGCATCACTGGTTGGAGGTAACTTACGATCACCTGGAAATAAGTAAATACAATTGTTTTTCATTGGAAATATACATTGAATAAGTAGGTGGTGTTACGTAATCAATCTACACTAGTCTATCCCTTTATGGGGCGTACGAAATTCTCTACAGACTGAACAGCTGTATCTGTTATCGACTGTATTTGAACACGAAAAAAACACTAATATCCTCAATAGTACAAGTTTAGGTGCCAAGAATTCAAATATCCAGTGTTTTAAACCAAAGGATAGGACTATTTCATAAATTCAAACTTCTTGTTACTTTGTGACAAAGCCTAAAACGTAGCAGAAGCACCTAAACGAAACCCATATTTTGTCTCTGAATAAAAGGAAAATTATCACTAAACTATGCTTGTCAACGACATGAGAATAATACGGAGTAGCTAATAACTACTAGCCACTGCACCAAAGTATATATACTACAGCCTGGAAAATCGAGTAGTGTCGCGATTACTCAGCGTCCATTTGAGATAATCATGGTTTGGCAGGTTTGTATTGATAATGAGTGATGATTGAAGGTGAGATGAAAATATGAGCTGTGGCAGGATTCGAACTTACGACCTGCTAACTACTGATCTGGTGCTTTGCCGATTGAATATAATTCAGGGATAGTAACGCATCACGAATTCATATGGTAGTCGAGCAAAACGCTTGGTGATTGAAATGAAACTAAAAACTGGTCAGCAGCCAAGTCTCGTAGCTCAATTAGTAGAGTACTAGATTGATAACCCAGACGTCGCTGGTTCGAATCTTACCGCGGCCAAGATTTTCACTTCACCTTCAATAATCATCTAGTATATATATTTGTGTTAGTTTGGTAACTGGTAAATTATTCGTCATGTAATTGATCAAATTGTGTAAGAAAGGAATGTATGTAATCGCTTATACTTACAAGAATTATGAATTAACGCATAGAATATATACACACACAAATTTGATGTACTTTTACTCAACAGAACCTATTTACATAGTTTAGTGAACTTATTGAAGGAATACTTACTTAACAAGATTATGAAAGTGATCATATGACATACATATATCAATCGATAGAGGATTACAAAATAGAAGGAAAGCATGATTTCATGAAACTGGCTAACAAATAGTTTTAATTGTTAATTCATTTACTTTTCAGACATTCGTTTAATCTATTAATTCATATATATATATATATATATATATATATATATATATATATATATATATACTGGAGGCTCCATAGGTGGGAATTCGCCTTGAGTGTTGAATACATACCGCCTGAATATTAATGACGCAGGTAAATGACGTTTAAATATGATTCTGACAAGCAGCATTGAAATATTTGTCTTTTACAATATGCAAACATTTAAATTTACATTGTAAAACAGAATTTTAGTTCACAGTTTGATGAATCAACCAATAAAACTTGAAGTTCAAAGATCTGTTTAAACAAAAGATTGGAGATAAGTTTCAGTGGGTGATACTGTCACTGCGCTACAGAGGCAGAGCTGAACAATTACCGAACGTTGCATAACAAGCTTACTATTGTTGACAAATTACACTGTAAATCAGTTCTACTGATGCAATGAAAAGACATTCATAATAACAAGGTTCCTGAAACGGTCAATCAAGTCATACACACATATATACACACACTGGTTTAGTTGTTCTCTATAGAGAAAGATGGTTACCCTTATTCGTGAGGTTGGTCCGCATTAAATGGTGAACATCAAGAAGAGTAAACAAGCGTAATTAAATTGGATATCAAGCGTGAGCTTAAAAGTATTAATGGCAAAGGAAAATGCCTTTCAGTTATAAGGTAGTCGCATAAACAGCTTGTTAGAGATATTGATAAAATTGAAAAAGTATCAGTGCAGCAGATACAATCATTGTATTGATAGGAAATTCACCAGTCGTTAATAATGAAAGACAAAAGTCCCTTATCTTGCATTCACCATAGCGCCTAGTAAGTTTTAAAACATCCTGCAAGCGAAAAGACAGTGTCGATAAATAATTCCAGTGCTTGAAAAATAAGTCTACAATAAATTAGTCACTGCTCCCAAGGAAGACGAATTGGATAAATGCAAGACCTATGTCTAGCAGAGGTTTTTTTCTTCTCTAAACTTTGACACCTTTCATCTCCGTATTTTGCTTAGAAATGAGTTTGTGTCACTATGGATACTACTAACAGCCGAAAGCACTTTCAGTTCAATTATGAAAGCGTAGCACGCTGAGGTAGATGGTGGCTCGGCATAAACAGTGAATGTCTAAGCCATCTAAGTCGACTGAAGTCGAAAACCGCCCTGGTCGATATGTCTGTCTTGCTTATTATCCTTCGCCTGACCTCATCGCTGTTTACACGGTGATTCCACCAAACGCAAGTAATGCTACGAAGACATCTGTGATGAAAAGATTGCTACTGTTTCGTATCTTCTATTTTCAACGGCCATGTCTCACAGCCATTTAACAGAACACAGGGGACTGTAGTGCAGTATTCTCGATTTTTGATAGATAGTCACATATCTCACCGGCGTTACAGGTGACGCAAGTTGGCAGAAGAAAGAAAGAAAATAATTTGTACGGGTGATAAAGCAAATGAGAGAGCTGGAACTACTTCGAAAAGTGTTCACTGAGAAAAGTTATCCTTCAAGATTCATTGAGAGGAACACCAAACCTAAACATTTCGATGAAGGAACCTCTATGGTTCCAAAGAAGACACATTTTATGAGTATTGGATCCAAGGGAGATAAATTGGCAGAAATACTCAAGAATCGATTGTCCGAAGCGCTGAAGGAGGTCTTCTTTTCCACTCAACTTCGGGTTATTTCCTCCAGTCAATAACTGATTCGAGATTGAGCCACTTCTATATATGTTAACCAATTAGGCTGCTCTTGTGGGGCTCGTTAAATAGGCTGCATACAGCATGTTTTATCCAAAACATCTCCGAACAATATCCTGCATGACCGTCTAAAAGAGTACAAAGCCATTAACAGCTCGATTATTGAACAGTTGGTTAACGGTGGCCACTCTGCTCCACAAGAATCTTTTCCGAAGGAATTTCTAGATTCAAATTAAGCATTTCGGAGTGTGGTGTGTATTGACCACGACAATACAACAGCAGCTTTTGCAAACCGGCTGTCCATGCCTCAACTCCGTGTTCAATCTCTAATTTTACCTTAGTCATAATCTCCATAAGACGTTTTATTTATTTCTCTATTCATTACCTCTTTATTTGTTGTAATCATATGAGCAATCTTTTTATGACCTTGGCTTCACCTTCCAGCCGTTATCACCATGGGACTTTATTGATCGTTTCTGATGTTTTTGTATTGATCCATTAGCTACTGATGGATATATATTTTGTTGTGACTATAATCATAATTGTAAAACTTCTGAATTCGTCAGAAAAAAAATTTTGTTCGATACTAAAATGGCTTTTTTTTAAAAAAAATGTTCCTTACCTAATGAGACTATATCGATGGTTCAATTGTAAATAGACAGGTCAAAAGCTAAATGCAACTGAGAACAGCCAAACTTATATTTAATCATACTAATATTATTTTGATAATTAAATTGTTTACAAATTTCAGGATCAAAATTTGACGTAATGAAGTTGAATACGTTGAGCATTGGACAAATGAATTATAAATGAAATATATTTATAAGATCTTAATGAGGTCGAAAAAAAAATTTCTGATGTTTCGTGATCTTGTGAAAGTATAAACAATGTGATCTGATTTATCACCATTTACTATTTAAACATGCGATAACTTGTGCAAATTTTATTCTCTGAAGAAGAGACTTGTATACGGTCGCGAAACTTCAGAAATCTACTATTCTATCTCATCAGGATTTTAAAAATATATTTCATCGACGTTGAATGTTTATCTCAAGATTAATAGACGACGATACATCGACCAATAGAAAAAGAAGCTACTTCAAGAATCTACATTAAAAACTTATGGAAGCGACTACTGCTAAATAGGTTCAATTTGATTCCTTTTCATGATGTTTTTTTCACCTGAGAATCTCTTGGCCACTTTTTTCACGTTCTGCCTCTCAATCGATGGTGATGATGATGCAAGGGAACAATAACAAAATGCCATATAGCAAAATTGTCAGGCATTTTAATATGATTATGAGGTGTATAGTACCCAGCAGTATAGTTCAGTATTACATACGCATCTACCATCCACTCATACAACATAATCTGCATTGTAAACTGCATATCTATTATACCACAGTGAATAACAAACATTATTTAACTTACGCTGGAACGATGGAGATGATGCCATATTGGAATTCCATGGGACTATAGATTCATTTATTGGAACACCAGGTGTAGTAGTTATAGCTGGGGATGAAGGTGGAAGTTGATTGGTAACAGTGCTGATAGGAAAATTATTATTAATATCAGTATTGTTAGCAGGTGTAGCAGTAAAACTAGTATTAGTATTAGGAGTAGTATTACAACATGTAGTAGTGGTGGTATTCAACAATTTGGCAGATTCACTAACCATTGAATTGTTACTATTCTGAGATTGTATAACGACTGTTGTCGGTTCAGTTTCTAAATTTCTGACTGATTCATTACTGTTCGACATAGTACCACTACCATTGGGCAAATGATTATACCTTCCAGTAGAAACAGATACAGGCGAAGATAAACTATGCATTGTTGTAGATGTGGATGTTATAGAATGAGTTGAATTAATTGCTGTGTCTTGATTAGAAGTGACAAACGATCCAAACGATGAAGTACCGCATTCTGTGGTAATCCCTTCGGACTTGGGGGTGTTAACTAAGTCTGTATCACAAGGTGATTGACCAGAAAGTGTTCGCATCTTTACAGATAATACATCTTGAGACCATACTGTAGACTGATCTAAACACAAAAAAGAAAAAAGCAAACTATAACCTGCGGTAACAAAAATGTTATCATGAATATTATATATACATATGCTGGAATTTCTTGTTCCTTTTTTTGTTTGAATCAGTGACAATTTTTGTGCAGATTCCCAACATTACTGTTTACAAAATTAAACAACCATAACGTATTTTGTTTTCTGATGATGATAGACTAGTATGCATGTTGATATATTAGGTTGGGAAATAAAAATTGAAAGGAGACCTCGGTCAATCAACACAACCATCCATGACATCAGAAGGTTGATATGAATTTCAATATCAGGGGAAATGTCTAAGCTAAGTGAGTCTCAGAAACTAAGACTTTAAGAATTGAAAAGTGATTAGCTGCGTAAAGTGAGAGTAAGTTCATGTTATATATTTATGAAAATTTCTAGAGGTACTGGGACTACAAATTACACTGTACGTTATTTCAACAAATTGTCAACAATGAGATGTATTACAAAAGTAGATTTTAGTATAATCTCTCGTGTGTTTAGAAAACTAAAAGCCTTTTTTGAACCTTTTCATTTGAAAATCACAGTTTCTTCAGTCGAATATTGTCTTGAAGACGGTGTAGCTTAACGCAGCTAAGCATTCAGATAAATTTATACTGAGTGATGATTGAAGATGAAATGAAAATTTAGACCGCGGACGGATTTGAACCAGCGACCATCGGGTTTCTGATCCAATGCTCTATCAACTGATTTACGAGGTTCTACTGCTCACAAAATTTTTATTTCACTTCAATCACCATGGGTTTCACGCGATAAATCTTGTTTAAATTTTTAAAACACGCTGATATCAAATTAAACCTTTATTTTATAATGTCTACGAAACAGCTTAAAAACCCTTCTAAGACATTAATGAGATGAATATTTGAAAACAAATGTATTTCGAAGGGGATTTCGGGGATTTAGAAATATTTTCAAGTTAGTATTCCTCCAACTAATGTCAGTCTACGATGAATACTAACTTGAAAATGTATTATTGAATATATTTTTAGCACGCTACATATGTGAAATCTGTACATTACTATTTTTCCCACTAGTTTGAGTGTATAAAGAATCTTTTCGAAACTAAAACCATATCAAGATCAAACAAGTATTCGTGAATATGCTAACCAATTACACAAAAAGCATACATTTCATGCAATATTTGAGAAGACTCGAGTATAATGCATCAACATATAAGATTTGCAACTGATTGATTTCAACTGAATTTGAAGAGACATAGAAACTTTTAAGTTAAATTCGTTAGTCACTTTTATTGCACTGCTGGTATTCAGCATGTTACCATGTAAGCTTTATGTGGTGTAACTGAAGTTAGTGGTCACTATTCCGTTCAAACAGTGTGTGAGATAAGTCATCCTGAGAGTAACTTTTGATTATTCTCTTCATTTATTGTGATATTTTTAATCTAGAGTGTTGCATTAAGCTTAAATGGCATCAATTCGGATGCAGGCAATGCTTCAATTGCCTAATGATGTTTACAGTAACCAGATATAAAAGGAAGATAATGAAGCAAAAACAGGAGTTAAGATTGAGGATGTGTAATCGATTTCGAATAGTGTCATATGAAACCTTCAACAAGTGACTTCATCATCACTATTTATTGAAGGTCGAACAATTCGATCCAGTAAAACAACGGAGAGTTGAAAGCATATCCATAGATAGTAACAACTAACTAATACTCGTTGTACAAGAGGTGGCTATCGTGCCACTGTGGTCTAGTGGATAACGCTTTCGTGTTTGAAGCGATGGGTATGAGATTCGAGTCTCAGTGGGAATAACATCACTCACTAGGGTGATGTGATGATGACGAGTCCCAAATAGGACGAAACGTGAGTCTTAGATTCCTCTGCTAGCCACAACCAAGTAAATTTTCATGATTTCGTTATACTTCGATGACACGAAACTAAAAATAACAAAATAATAACTGACTGCGAAAACCCAATATTGACCTCAACGATGAAGAAACATGAACTTTGTTTTTCGTGCAATTAGTTTTTCCTTTTGAAAAGTTCAGCAAAACAAGAACAATAAACATTGTAGGATGAATCGAATTCATTTCGTGTGCTTCCATATATGCATTAAACTGTGAGTATGAATTCAGTATAAATCAGTTGATACAGTTCAGTAATAAGATCCCCAAAACACCAAAAAACATCTTTCATATCTAGACATCAATACATATATTTATATGGGAACAAAGAAAAATGACAAAGTTCACGACCTAATCAATCAATAAAGGGGATAAGTCAAATAGTTTTTTAAAACCATAAAATTAATCAATAAGCACTTACGAAAAATAATAGTGATACAACGTAATAGTGGAGTAGGTGTGATTACAGGTCAAGGTGGTAGGGAGAACAAAGATGATGTGCAAAGTTTATGAATTGATAGTAGAGGAATAGAAAAGGATGCGTTAAAAACCATGATTAAAATATTATGAATTATGAAGTCAAACATGATCGAAGTATGAATAATGTTTGAGAATAATAAGGTTTATATAAACTATGATCAAGATTTGATCGTATAGTATGGCAAATATTGGGCGCTGAGTAAAAGGTTGACATCAGATATAGGGTTGTATTTGTGTAAATCACAGCGGGTTTGAAATCAAATACTTCCAACGTTTCACATGGAAGTCTGGTCCGAGCTTCTACAGGAAAACGTCGGAAGTATTTGATTTCAAACCCGCTGTGATTTACACAAATACAATTCTATATGCAATATGGTTTAGTAGACTAGTATTTATAATGGGTGGGCATCGGGACGGAAACCTGATTCAAATCCGGTCGCAGTACAAATTTTCATTTCACCTCCAATCATCACCCAGTATAAATAATATGTAAGACAATGAAATGAAAGAATAACACCCACGAATAAAGTCGTAAGGAAAGACCAGTGCGTCAAGACAATGCAAAGTGAACCATGAAATTCTCTTGTATACAAGTTTGGTTTCAGTCGACAGACTGCAGTTGCTTCTGTATAACTTAGCAATCCATTATTACTTTGTCTGTTGCTTACCTAGAAAGCATGACCTGTGTTTAGCAAGGCACTGTTAGGTACCCGTGCACCTCCCTATAATAAGGTTTTTTGCACATGTTCACAGATTCTGTTAGACAGAACCCTCTCCGTTTATCCGATGCAAATAAATAGATATAATTTACGGTAACATGAGGACTCATATCCAAATTAGTTTCTCTGAGTATCATCTTCGAGTTATAAACAACTGTTAACTTTGCAACAAGAAATCGTTAGTGCGAACCATGCATTTAGCCGGTACTTCAATTTATAAACTCAATTCATCTCCTTGAAATGGTAGTCTGATGATTTAAATATGTTGAACAGAGTACAAAGTACAAAATAAATCCCGTCAATCTCCCCATGAACTTTTTTCCTTTTTAGTACCAACTTGAAAACATGAATGATCCCATCCACATCTGATGAAGTAACCGGTAGCTAGTTACCTGTCCCACACATTATAAGCCATTTATGGGACGAACAAAAGGAAAATGCTAACATATATATATATATATATATATATATATATATATATATATATATATACGGAGAGAGAGGGATGAATGGGGATTTTAATTTTGAAGTAGTATTTATCACAGGCCAGCATCAGTTGGGGAACCGTTGAAAACCTGGGAGCACTGAGAATCTGTTTCGTCCCAGTATAGGACTCCTCAGCAGTACGTACCCACGACCCAGCTAGGATAACGTTAACCATCCAGCCACTGGATTGGCTTCCAGTGGTCAACAGTTTCCAACTTCTGTCAACTCACGATATAGCTCGACTGTCACCCTAGGTCTTTAGTTGGCATCCTCTTCCCTTCCGAATGGTTGGTCCCATAGGTCACGGTTTCTCATTAGAAGTTCGTGATATCCATCTGGAAGAAAGTCATTAGTGAGCACTATACAGTAATGTATTTTTGAGATGCCTGTGGATTTGAGTGAGTTGACTATATTACCCCCTCGCTTGAAAAACGCGCTCAAAAACACTGCCCAACCTGGTTGCCGAAGGGAGAGCACCAAACCATCTCCAGTTCCAGTGTTGAACATCCTGTAGACTCTGGACATCTAACTCCTCTAAAAACCTCATTCAAAATTCTCTACAAAAATCGACCAAATCGTCCAAAAGGTGATGATTAAACGCACATCGATAGTCGAAGCTTTGGCAATTCATAGTTTCAAACCTCAATTGTGTATACAAAAGAAACGTGTGCAAACACTTTTTACCATGGCCTTAGTCAAGTACTCTGCGACTCTATTTGTATATAACTTACTTATATGTCATGATACTTTTATTTATTTCCTTTTACCAGATACCAAATCCTACTGTTCACTGAATTGTATAAAAACTATTGAGATCATATCTTGTGTTACGGAATATCATTTCATTCCCTATATACACCTATCGATTAAGTTTGACCTTTGACCGGAGACTCGTCTTGAACATTCTGTCATTTTCGTTATATACTTGCCAATCTACAGCTGAAATTAAGCTGTTGGAAAGATAATTATCCTCAACTTCATCTTGTGACAAGTAGACATTCCAACCAAGTTCTTAGGAAAAGACGAATGAATAAATTTTATAGCATAATTATAAGCAATATGAAGGAAAAAGAACTTTGTACAAAGCCTAGAATTGCATGCACTTCATCAACGGGGTGAAATGCTTGAACAATGAAAATTGATAACTAGTCAGTATGGTTATGAGACAATGGAAAATGTGCAGACAAAAGACAGTAAGAGAAAACATGTTTCAAGGGCAATTTTGAGATGTTTTTTCAAGTTGGTATTCATCATGGACTGAAATCAGTTGAAGGAATATTAGTAACCTGGAAGCACTAGACAGCTCTTTCATCTCACTATGGGACTCTCCAGTAGTGCGCACCATGACCCCGCCCCCCTTCGCCAGGAGTCGAACCCACGATCTTAAGGTTCTGTGGCCAGCACTTTACCATTGAGCCACTTGGTCGAAATCCACTGGTCCATATTTCCAATTTCTGTCAGTTCACGACATAGCGCGACTATGACAATGTCATCGTTCAGTATTTGTCCTCATGGCCACCAGGTTTGCCCCACCGGTCACGACTTCTCATTGGAACTTTAGCAATCACCACTTGAAGCTAGTCACCAATGATCACCAGGTTAACTGAATTCGGAGGTCAAAGAACCTGAAAGTCCTGGGTTCGATCTTTAGCGGGGTGGGGTCATGGGTGCACACTGCTGAGGAGTCCCATAGTGGGACGAAACAACTGTCCACTGCTCCCAGGTTTCCCATGTTCCTTCAACTGATGTCAGTCCATGGTGAATACCAACTTGAAAAATCATTAAATCCCCACAAACTCCTAAATTAAACTTTGAGACGGCAGAAACAAACAACAAGGTTTTCTATCATGAATGAATGATAAATTATTATTTCTTTCTAATTGTTGATTATGCATTCAGAGGTGACTGGGAAATTTTTTATTTCAACAGTTAATAATCAAAATTGTTAATTAAATGTTTAAGAATTAAAAAAAACCGCAATATAAAGCAAACTTTCTAGGTTTATTTATTTTCAAGTAATTTTAATTGCTTGTAAATATTGGCAATGTTTTACTCCATAGTTCACCAAAATCCTTGGGTTAATGATTACATCCAGTTACTCAATGTGAAGTAGGCACGGTAGGATATTAATCGAAAATCCATTGCTTGAAAGTTGAATGCTCAGATTATTGAAATCCACCTACACAGTTTTAGCTTATCGTAGTCTAACAAACACGTAAAATCAGCAACTATTTATAGATACATGTAAGAGATGAATATAAGTAAATAAATGAAGTCTAATTATTTTATTTTTGAGCAAAACTTCTTCAAGGAAACAATGATGAACTAATTTGAAGGAATTCTTCTTCTTACGGAGTAATGTTGACCAGAGGGTTTCTAGAAACCAGAGAGTATTGAATAACTGTTTGACCTCAGTTTGATACTGTTTAATAGTGTACACTTTAATTCAAAATTAAGAATAGGCGGTTCAAGTTTCAATGTATGAGTTCTAAAACTTTATATTCTCCTACTTCTATCATATAACAATATAGTACAAAAGAAATTATTATTTATTATGTGATATATCGACTTTTATCATTATCAAAAACAGCTTCAACATGAAATGAATATGTACAGTTTTATCCATTAATAATCACAAACTTTACAATAAACCATTAACATCGACATCATATCGTTTACACGAGATATGTGAAGTATAAATTCATCGACATAAATGATGTATGATAGACTAAAAGAATTTTCAATGATCACATACATGTAAGTAACCTAGGTAAGGAAAATAGATAATACGTTTAATAACACTATAACCTAATAATGTATGTAATATATACTATACAGTTGAATATTCATTCCAAAGAAAAAGTTGAACATTTATAAATTCAAGAAATTCAACTATATTGATCTATTTCAACGAACATAAACGATTTTATAAACATACAAACACTAGTACTGAATAGTTCAAAAGCGCATGTGTGCGCATATAATATAGGTTGTGAACAGTTGAAAAGACTAAAATACTGATCATTCCATATATATATATATATATAGTACTTACTTAAAAAGCGGTACATATGCAATATGTGGTAGGTAAGACAACATCGAATTGATCAAATACGTCTTAGTAGTAATCAAATAAGATAAGAAGAATAAAATAAATCAAACGTTATCTTCACACACTAACACTATCCACAATAATCACAAGGAGGATTTGGTACTCGTTAAAGTTTACAGTTGCTTCTACTCTTGTCTAGTAGAATAACTATAAATGCAGAAGAATAATGTGCTAAACGCTGAACATTAGTTATTATAGAACTCATGATACAACCCATTTCTCTTAGATTATAAAGTAGGTGAATTATATCACAGCCCTTGAGGAAAAGTATGTCCTCTTGAAGATTTGAAACTGTATCACGGTATGTTAAAGTCACAGTCAGAGACTTACATCAGTCAGACTGCACCTCCTCCTTCTTCTTACAGGATTTGAATATTCGCATGAATTGGTTACCCGACGTTTGGCTCTCAATTCCTCTCGTAAGGATCTATTATGACAGATAAAAGTCGATCCCAGTGATTTTCATGTCATACCGACTCTGTGTTATCTTTAACATTCTGAATATTCTACCAACTATCAAAAACTTATTTACTCTGGTGTTATTTCGCTTACAGTCTATCCCAGTATTTTCCTAGGTATATTCTTTTATTCCCTCTGTGCTACTGTGCAAAGTATAACAAGTTGGTTCGAAACAGTATACACTGATGTGTCTACAAAACACAAATGATACTGATCTCATGGCTGATGACATTTTTATCGCTAATATTAGTGTGCACACATAAAAATAAACATCAGAAACACAAGATTCACATATAGAGAGGAGAAAACGATAGTAATAACACAGAAAAGTGAGGAATATATGAAACTACAAACTAACAAAATGGTTAAGATTAGTAAAACGATAACATATGGAAACAGTATCGCTGTTGAAATTAATGTTCAACTACACCATTCAAATCTTCCGCTCAACGATTCACGTTGTCTCATGAACTAAAATTAGGCTATCGAGAATTCTCTCTATATGGAGTATATATATATATCCTTATACATATTTCATTCTCGAACTTTCATTGCATTTTAGGTTTATAGGCTCATTTTGTAAACAAATAAACTAAGTAAGCTAAGTAAGAAAACTTAAAGACGATTTTTTTTTACGCATATGGAGATTTAAGTGACTAGAGGGAATTTCTCAATGATATAAGGTTACTACTCACTCAATGAAGGCAAATGCAATGTCATAGATAATTTAATTCATAGATAAAACGAATCTAACCAACTGATTACAATAATGCATCTACACCTAGTTACTACGTTTAGTTAATAACGAAATGAAGTCATACGACTCTTAACCAATTCACTACTGAGTGTTTTTGTTCCTTTGAAGGTAGAAAAGTGAAATATCGTGTTAGTATGTGGATTCCTGTTTCACATAAAACATATCCTCAAATAGGTAATTTCTTAGGATGAAGCATGGTTTCCTAACAACTAAACAGCATTCTTTGATACTTCTAATCTCTCGATGCTATGCTGGGTCGAATTGTCAGATCTCTGTTGGTCAATGAACTCCTATGTGGATGTCGTGAAACTCCATGAGTATCCCTTATGTTGTAATCTGCTTGCTACTGACTAGCATTGGAATCCATAACATGCGTTTTGTCCTATTTAAGACTCGTTAGCTGGATGTACCTATACCCCAGTGAGTGATGTTTCCAGTGAGACTCGAACCAAGTATCGATTGCTTCAAACACCAGAGCGTTATCCACCAGGCCGTTTGAAGCGCACTGCATCAAATTACAAATTACACCGTGTAGTGTATACTTATCTCAAAATACAGAATATGTCAATGTCAAAGTGTAAAATGTTTCATGCTACGACGTTGGAATAAGCCTGACAGTAGATTTATTCAGTTGAGGATGAATACAACAGTAATGAGTTGATAATCAAATGCTAGCTTCTGAATACATTTGTGAAGAGTAAGGCGTGACACATAATAAAATTACAATATATGCTGTAAGATTCTGAAAGCAATGTGTCTGAAATAAGAACACTGTAGAAAGGATCTATTTCGACAGAGCATATCCTCTAATAAACATACATCTTGCAAAGTAAAGTCATGAAGACAGAAGAAATACTAGTATCATCATACTATTGTTTTACCTCTAAGGAAACCTCAGTACCATAACAAGAAAGATAAAGAATATTGCCACTTTATCGATACTGATTCTACGAAGAAGTTCAAAATACATACTGGAAGATGTATGTGAAAATAAAAGTTTCAAAAGAAACATTCAGAAATGTCCAACTACTTCATGATTGCGTCAATTTGATGAACCTTCTGAGAACATTGAAAGGTAGCAGGTAACAGTATTATGTTAAAAGTACTATATCAGTTTCTCTTCAAACAGTCGAAAATAAGTCGGTCACTTTTGTACTAAACAGAATTCAATTTAAAAGAAATAAAACGGAAAGAAATCATGATTGGAGAACAAATAAACTAGTTAAAACCATAGAAACCAAGATAACATTGGAAACACTATATACACTGTGGGGAATTCAAAATATCTCCTATACTTTACATCATAAAAGTACTAGAAACATAGATTGCAAAGGTATACATATCTATCTACATCTATAGGTATAATTTTAGTTTAATAAATAATTCACCGAAGGAAGAGAAGAAGAAGAGGAAGACAGAAAAGAATACTGATATGAAAGTGAACAAAGCAACACAGGGAAATTTAGCGTAGTTTCAAAGGATAGAAACTAAGAAAGTTTTTTGCTTCATGCACAGACTTATTTTTAATGTCCTACTTTCCCTCCTCGTATTTCCACAATATCGTGTATTTAATGAAGACAAATTAAATGAAGCAATGAGTACGGAAGAGATAACTCATACACTGTTTTTTTTCATATATACATATATTTAGCGTAATATAGGCAGAGGATTTCAATTCTTGAATTTCATAACAGCATCTCTGCTACAGTAGTAAGAAACTAGATATCCTTATTTTCCAACTCAGTCAGATTCAATGTCAGACAAGAGCTTTGATTCCTTCCCATTTTCTCTTTCACTTCCTACCATTTTCTACTCAGTTACTATTATTCTTTTACAGTTCATTGTTTTTGTTTGTACATGGGTACATGGATGCACATATATATACCTGCATGTGCACATTGAGTACAAAAACGAAAAAAACTGAATGAGTATTACACCCAAGTAAATCTCAATTACCCCACATTTAAATTGTCTATTATCACTTCCCTAGTTCAGGCGCTGCTTTACTCACTTTTTCACCATCACACTAACTACACTACACTGAAGACCAACATAATTATGAAATATAGGAATTAACGTAGCTACACTTACTGATACATAACCAAGTGAAGATGTTTTACATTTAGGACATGTACACACATACAATTGTATGCTAAAATATAATTGGAGGGAAATTTCAAGGTAAGTATGAACAGACCAATCACAGAAGTTTCTAAGCGGAAGAGTAAATGGACACGAATAACTTTGATTTGCTGTGTAGCATGCAAAAAACAATCATATACATACGCGCCCACGTACGTTACCTGTATACAAAGTTGATGAAAACTCAGTAATGCAAAATTCGTTAACAGCATATTTCTACATAGATAAGAAAATGACTATAACTAGTGTGCAGTCAACTGGAAAATACTACACCCACAAGAATCTTCCATGGTAAAAAGTTATCTGTCTCCTCAAATATATTATAATATGCATATCATTTTTTCCTTCGGTGAAATCAACTTTATTATATATTCCACTTAACTCTCCTAGTCATCGAAAACAGTTAACAGATAATAAATCATTGGCTATTCTGTGTGCATACATGTGTTAGTGCATAAACAACTCAAGTTAATGTAGGAAATGCTTAGATTAGACGGGAATAACTCATTCACAAATGGAAAGAATAATAAAAACAAACTATGTGATAACAATGATAATTGGATAGCTCAAAAGCTCTACATACAGACAGTATATGATTGAAAGTAACTGCTATAGTAACTTACATAGAATACATTATTGGTCAATATAAAACTCAGAATTTGCACACTTGTTAATTCTTAGCAGTGTATAAGCATAAATTCTGTGATTTTCTTAACTTTCCACTGAATTCTCAAATCCTAAAGGTGAAATCTCGCTTGCTGTTAAAAAAAATGAAGCTAAATTGACTTAAAAAGCCCCAAATATGCTTCCATATACATGCCAATAGGGTAACGCAGAAACCAAGTGTCAGTTCGTGTACCATAGACATGGTGCAAAGAATTGTGACACCTTATAGTTTGACATGCATCGTGGAGTTCGAGTCAGCAACCCACTGGTTACAAGTAGATCGCACAAACCAATGAGATAGATTTAATATCTGGTTGTATGTATGAGAATGGATACTTGAAGAATAAACTATAGGTTTCATCATTGATAGTCGCTCAGGTTCCTCGGAAAATAGAAAAGGCGGTAAAATAACAGAGGGAGCATAGAAATGTCGAAATATGTACAAAATACGACAGTTTATATACATGGCCTTGGCTATCTCTAGGCTTTTCTAAGACGACATATCCTGTTCATTTTGTCTCTTCAACCAATCTGGTATTTACACATAGATTCACATGGCTTTCAAAGGAACTTCATAGCAAAACGATTGTTGGTGAAAAGCTTCGGGGATTTAAAGCTCCTGATGAGGATCTGGGCAATCTTATCACATAACAATTTCACTTTGGTATTAATTAAAACAGCATGGAGCTTACTAAAGTTTCACTCCAATTATTGGCCCAGCTCTAAATTCTAGGCCGGCCCTCAGACTCATGGAAGTTCCGACGCAAGCCTACTGGATCGTTCCCCTTGCCGAGAAAGAAACACTCATATGGAAGAGAACAAACCTTCAGAGTATTTTGTTAACACTCAGACTGATCACTGTTCTCTCAGAACCCTCCGAACCGCCAGGCTTCAACCCATTCACATTCGCCGGGTAATGGCTTCGTTGAACATACTCGCTTCCCAGTCGAAAGCTGTGCGTATGACATGTCTCACTTAAGTCTCCACAACCTTGCGAACCACAGAACAGCTCACCTTTCCCGAAATAAGTTGTCCTAGGAGGCTTGGCACGTGAATCCATAGTGTCGACGGTTACAGTGGTGACTCCTTTGGGGTTATTGCACAAAGATAAGGCTAGGGTCAACCCCAACGGGATTACGGACCGAATATTATTTGCTTTCAGAAGATAAAACTCCATCCGCCTATGTGGACTGCTTCAACAATCACTACCGGAATTAGGAGGGTGGATTCACCTCACTACTCGGTTATATTGTTCCCACTTCACTGGATGGAAGCATGACGGCTAACGAAACCATCCGTGCTTTGGAGATCGGTGCCAATGATCTTGCGTAAGTGGATTTCATCGCCAAGTCAACTTGATGGTGCATCGGTTGATATACAGATGGGGCCACGAAGAGGCTCACTGTCATACGCAAACTTAACTAGGCTCAACCCATAATCCCCGGTTTTCACGAGCCAGCAACACATTATGGCGCTGTGTAGAGGTTCTTCATACTGACGCTTTAATATATAACCATGGAGCGGATACACCGTGTCTAGAAGAGAGTCATAATCACACCCACACCTAACCAGAGAGAACAATTTACTTAACCTCAAAAGGAAAACGCCAAGCGAATGAAAATAACGTGAAATTCACACCGGAGTAAAGTTTTAGTTTTTATATTTCAAAAATGGTTTTTGACAAATCAGAAAAACAAATGTCCAATCACCTTTTAAAGAGTTGACTACTAAGTGATATAATGATACCATACACATTTGTGATTGCTTTTTTCTGACGCTGAATGATGCATAACACAAAGGTAAATACAAAAACTGCACTAGGTTAAAGGATTATTTGTAAATAATTCAGCTAGGTGGTATTTCAATTTTATTAGTGAACAGGATTAGTAGTTAGAAACCACTTGAGTTGACCTAAAGAGCTGGCTAGCTGTATCAAAGTGATTTAAACACTAGAATATTTCAGTTCACAGAGTATCTGAATGTATGTAACCGGTTACTGAAACTAATTAAAACAACTAGTTCCCTTTACAAACTTCAATAAAACAATAAGAAGATGTAGTTTGTATGTATCGCGTAATGCACTTGCACAGCGTATTTCAAACAATCTGATCATATGTACTTATCATAAGTATTTATATAAAGTTTTTCCTAAATAGATATGGGATGAGATTATGAAAATAGGTCAAATAGTAGGGCTAAATGGAATCCAAAATTACAGAAGAAATCAACCGAGGAAATATAATAGTACATCAACCTTCGTTTCAGAGCTGAATTCAACCAAGGAAAGTTTATCATGATAACGAACTATTTTTGGACATGTAAACATGGCTTGAACTTCTTGATAGCTAAAACCTCTACGGATTTGAGGATCCATCCTCAACGCGTTTCATAAGTAGATCAAAAGGACACAGAGATGCCGATCCTATTCCTCAATGAGGAATGTGAATGACTGCTATCAATATTCATGGATTCAAGTGATTCTATTGCTTTAAAAGCCCCTTTAGAATATGCTCCGACATCCGTAATTGCATAGATATATGCATCCTTTCGATATACTTGTCACCACACGTACATTTGAATTGGTAGATGCAATAGGATGTGACACAGCCATTCACCTATTGTAAGGGTTCGGGCGGTGGTTTCTATTAATCCGATCCTAGATGCATAGCAGAGTGTTAAGTTTTTGGTTACGGATTGTGCCTTGAGAGTCACATTTATACAGAAGACTGATGAAAACATCTTTCTTCGGGAAAAAGTGAAGACCAGACTTCGCTACTCCGGCCACTTTGTGCCGACTAATAAATTTTGACGAATAGTTTAGTTACTTTACAACAATGCTACTGTCCCGTCTTTCAAAGTATCATCTATGCATATTTGTTGAATTCTACTGAATAGGCATCTAACTAACACTCACTTGTATTGAACAGGACGAAAGCTATGATAATTTAAATAATGCTTTATCCATGTAGGTTTTCTGTGGGCACACCTGGTTTATTGAATTGGATGAACCAGCGTACGAAAAACTGAATGGTGAGTTTTGGTTGTATTGTGTTCCCTGAGCTGGGTTGTTTAATCGTGAAGCTTTCATCGCAAATTTTATTTACAGATTGAGTCATACATATAGGGGTATTTCAAAATTCCATATTAGATTTGTTTATTTGATTTATAACACACAGTGACCTAGTATTATTTACTTGATGACGATTAGAGCATAAAATATCAGTGATCATAATCATATCAATGTGTGATCACACTACTTTCGACATTTGATTTTTATGGTTATGTCACTTTATATGAGTTGTTTTTATTGATAGCAAAATTTTCTATATCTCTGGTATAGGTGTTGCGTCATTTCTATTATATGTGTTGGGTGCTGATTCAATGAACAAAGATTTAGTAATCAGCAATCTCTCTCTCCATCTAATCATATTGAACTTGAGTATAGTGGTTTTATTCCACTCCATTGTGTGGTTGTGTTAGTGCGTGTATTGCAATAGCGGAGTGATTTTCTAGATTACTGATCTTATTTAGGTCTGTTATTCTATATTTAGACAAATTCGTATGTTCGGCTATTCTAACTGACCCCGATCGGCTAGTTTGACCTATGTGCTTGATCTCACAGTCATTGCGCGAAATTCGGTAGATTAGATTACTTTGCGTAATTGGATCTATCGGATCCTGAAGCCGACAAAGCTTATCTCTAAATGAGTTTGTACATTGAAATGTCACCCTATTTCCAGCCTTGTTGAGAATCCTACGTAAAGTTTCTGGTGTTCTTTCCTTACATGGTAACACAATAGAAGTTTTAAACTTCTTTCCACTCGTGTTCTCGTTATTATCCGCAATCTTATTACCGTTATCATCTTGTTTTTTATCTGTTCGTACGTATCTTTTAATAAACGGTAGGGGATAATTAGTAACTAGTAACGCTTCCTTCATGTTTCAATTCCCCGTTTCAGTACTTAGACTGACCAGTGACTTTTCTAGCTCTATTATCTAACCATTTGACTAAACCTGTCTTAATTGACATCGAATCAGATGATCTGAAGTCTAGATACCTGTTAGAATGTGTCGGTTTCTTGTAGACGGTAGTATATTAACAACCATGTGTTCTTCGTTTTACCCTCCAATCCAACAGCTAATTCTTCTTCTTCTTCCTTGTCTACCTCGTAAGTGAATTTCAAAGTTGAATGATTTTTTAACTGCCATCCAGTAATTAAGTTATTTTAACTTGATTAGTGAAAACTCTAGATCAGAGGTCACAGTTTATACTTACAATTGGATAGTTTCCAACGGAAACCCCAATCACATGACAATCTCTAAGTAAGAAAAAATATTTAATGATTTCAAGTCGGTATTCATCAATAAATAAATCCCCATAAACCTCTTAAACTATTTAACTTTGACAAATATCATTATGGACCATGCAACTTGTAAATAAATTTTAAAATGATCATTCTATATCGCCAAGCTCGAAGAGACAATAAAAACATCGAAAGAAATTGAGTTTTACCTCTTAATGTTATGTGAACTATTTACTTATACCCAAACATTATCTTCGCTACTTAACGAAACACAATTCATTTTATTTAATAGAAACGATATATATATATATATATATATATATATATATATATATATATATATATAAAGTTGGTATTGATTATGGACTATCAGATGAAGGACCATTGGACAAATGAGCACTTGACAACTGTTTCGTCCCAGTATAGGACTCGTCAGCAGTGAGTGTCCATGATTCTGCCACGGGTCGGACCTAAAACTTCCAGGTTTCGCAACAAACACGTTACCACTCAGTCCATTGGACTGGAATCCAACGACTCACATTTTCCTACTCCTGTCAGTTTACAATGTGATGAGACCTCCATCGAATGCTATCATTGAATAACTGTCCTCGCGTCCTATTTGGTTTCCCCTACTGGTCACGCGAGGACAGCCACTCAATGATAGCAATGGATGAAGGTCATGAACTGGTACAAGTAAGGAAATGTGAACTATTGGACTTCGACGCATTGGCAACGTGTTCATCGCCTTAAAGTCTCATCTCTATTGCGTTAGTGGGTCCGCGCTGTTGAGGGGTCTCATATTAGAACAAAACAGCTGTCCAGTGCTCCCAGGTTTTTGGTGTTTCTCCAACTGATTTTCAGTCAGCGATGAATACCAACTTGAAATCGATAAAATCCCCACAAACCTTTAAAATACAACCATCTTATTTAACAAGAACCGATGTATTTTAACGCGTTGATGTGAAATGTGATAAAGTGTACTGTTACGCCGTAATACTGGTGTAGACTGATACATAGAAAAGTTTCATGTTAGACTGAAACTGGTTTTTATAAAGTGATTTTATGAAATTCCACATAGTTACAGCCCCACATTTTCTCTAACAACAGTAGTGTAGCTGATGATAAAAGGATTTTCAACCCACAACTGAATAGATATATAGATGCATAAAATTTTATGTGAATAATTGTAGAACTACTACTTCCCTTTTAATTAATTAATTAAATAATGAGAAAACATGAAACGGAAATCATATCAAGTTGTTTCAGCCACTAAAAATACAACACCGATGATGAAATAAGAATGCTGAACACATCAATGGTGAATAGTTGTCTTGTCTCCTAATGCATTTTCTAAGCTGTACACTACTAACGTCTTACTTCACGTTGATTGGCCGCATAATTAGACTTTTTATGAGCAAATATCTATTATTATTATTATTATTATTATTATTATTATTATTTAGTATGAGTACAACTAATAATTCTTTTAACATTGTCTCTCTTATACTATAACACATATATACGTTTTTAAAACAAAATTTGTCTAAAACGACTGTTTCTTATTCAAAGACAAAGAAACGAATTCATATCTAGTACTTAAAATAATAGTATAAAGGTTAAAGAAAGTCCAGCTAATCAAGTAATAGATAAACACAGTAGCATACAATCTATGCATATATATGAGACAAACTGTCTGTACTAAACCTGCAAACTGTATGAAATGCATACAAACACATATGATAATATTCAACTAACAAGACAAAAGTAGGTTGAAATGGGTTCAAAAGTATGACTTAGGGTAACTGACGGTCTGCTAATGCTAGTACAGCTCTAGACAACAACGTAGAATGTATCAGGTAGGTTGTAAGCATCTTTTCAAAATTGAATTATAGACGTCAATCTTCTACAGGAAGACTGTAAGGCCCGTTTACTACCAGGGTATTGTTGTCACCTGCTTTGTAATTGTGATAGTGTAAATGAAGATAACTCAGTCGAGTGCAGGCTAAGGGGTATTAGACAATGAGCAACACTCATTCAAAATTTGTAATACAACCGCGGTTATCCAGGCCAAAGTAGGCGGAGGTGAGTTCAAACCCTGAACATATTGCTTAAAAGCCAAGTGTTTCAGCTAACCAGACACTGAAACTGAAAGACACGATGGGAGTATGGATATCTGATCATTACTGATTTCCCATGGAAGTCTATCCAGTGAGCTAGCTATGCTGACGTTAGGAGAGAAACTTAATTTGTTTAATCAGAGCATAAACACTTCAGAGACTTAGTTACACCTTCTGAACAACAGCAGTCTATCGTAACCAGTGATTCCTACTGAAGTAAAACGCGGCTGATGTCAAGACAGTTGGAATTGAATAAACTAAAACATAGTCTCAGACAATGAATCCATCCATTCTTGATTTGAATCATGCAGAGAGAAGTTTGAGGAATCAACAACTAAAGATTGTAGACGTCATGTTTCAAAATCGTTTACAATGACATCCTTTGTTTCTTAAGGTTTTAAACATATTGCTGCTCAACTGTTCTTACTTATTTTGTTTTGCTGAAAAGATTCCGACATTTTTTCCGACTACATTTCTATCAAGCTTACCTAGCACATACGAAAAGTCAACATCTAAGATGTCCACTCTGGTTTAATAATACAATAGATCGTAACTTATGTGACATCAAGTAGATGCGATGAAATCCCTTATAGTAGTCAATAGACGAAAGACCTGGAGTCTACTTCGGATCGCCGAAGCCGTCACTATTCGATGAGTTCAACTGGAATTCAAAAGGAGATAGTTGACAATTTATTATTAACGTGGTAACTGGTGACCCTTCACCTCATATTACCCAAAAATATTTTTAATACATTTATTTTATGCTTACTCATGGTGACCAGCGTTTTATTTTAACTGCATTTGTTATTATTACGATGGTCTTATCACACTGATCATTTTGCTAACATGATATTTTCACGTGATTGCGCAACCCCTTCTACTTTCTTATTGCTGTTGATTTTTTCTCTATGCTGCTGAAAATTATATGGTAGCATTTTTTGAGGTTCCACTTTGTCGCCCCCTGTTTCGTTTTGAGATAGAAAATCATTAACTTTCAAATGACTAAGGTGGGACCCAGATACTGAAATTTTCAACTTCAATAAGTTACATCAATCGTTTGTTATGCGGTAATGCAACAGGTATAACAACCGACGGATAATCACGCGCTACACGAGCTGACTGATGGTGAAAATATATTAGAATTCCATCGTGAAAGTTAACCATAAATGAGATGTCTGATTACGTAATATAGCTACAAGTTACTGTTGGGGATGCCTATATCCCTTATATTCTATGCTTACAGTTTGAGTATATTTGAACTATTTTACTTAGCGCTCTTTTTCCCGCGTATGAAACAGACCTCATACAACGTGCTTGCGTTCTGATTGGCTCTTGTTTCTTTACATGTACTAATTGTTCCTTGCCTTTCAAGGTTACTGTAAACTCTATAAATAAGGTCCGTTTTCACTAATAAATGTTTTCAGTCCGACATACTATAAACTCATCTAATTTCCGGCCTTTTGATTTCTCTTTGCGAATCACTCGGGTTGAACCGTCTCAACCTTCGACTATCAATTTATTTAAGTATTTTCGTTTGTTCTCATAACTTCACCCGAAACAGCCGAACAAAAGTTCAATATTGAGAAAAAGTTGAAGAGTATAATGCATGTAAGCAACTGGAAAATCTAGACATAAAAAACGACAAAGAACGTAGAAAAAGTGTTCAGAGGATTATTACACCTTGCAACATCGTTTAGTGACTTCGTGGATTGGTGTGATTCTTTTATCTGACTAAATTAAGGTTAGTTGTACTGTACTTGACTTGGAATTACGAAAAACGCCCATGATAATGCAAAGTTTATTACCTGACTCTTTTTTCGAGATCTTGCATCACGATTGCTTATTTAACTGCTCCACACGCAAAACATATTAAAAAGATAACGACCACCGTATCCCTCATCTTCAAGAGTTATGATGTACACATATACACCCTTAAGTTTCTCCGTGTATGACATGTAGTTGACTTGCAGCACGCAGACAGTATTGTCCTCCTAGGTGAAGGCACTGACAAGATACGGGGTCTTCTGGACATGTTGATCAGAAACCTGAGTATGCTTGGCATCTGTCAAATGCAAGTTGGATGCTGCAGGACTGGTCTGCAACTAATTCCAGTTTGACGATAGGGAGTGAAGTGGTGGAATATGCCGACTACTTCACTTACTTGAAGAGTTGGGTCAACCAGAACGGGATGGTTGCTGACGAAATATCCGCTCGAATACACAAGGCCCGTTTGGCATTTGCCAATATGTGTCATCTTTCGAGTCGGCGAGATAAATTACCTAATAAAAGATGATTTTACTGCACTTCAATCCCCTCTGTCCTATTATAAAGCTCCAAGGTATAGCTTTTGGAAGTAGAAAATATGAAGAGGTTTCAGATTTCTGACTACAGATATCAACAGAACACTACTCGCGTATGGTGGAATCATCAAATGATCAGGTAAAGAGTACTAGGCAAAACAGATAAGGTTGTGAACCTTCACCAGCTGAGGTAGCTTTGACATGTATTGCATATGCCAAGTCACCGTCTACCTGGATATGCAATCCTAGGGTAAGTTGGATTAGGTTGAAAGAAGGTTCAGAGTTGTCAGATCAAGACGTAGCACCAATCAATGAAATCTCTGACAGTCTGGGCAGTGTGGAGAGGTGTAGACTACCTGGCTGGGGTCCTCGAGACGATAGGAATTGGTGACTGAGTACTCTTGGTGACATGATCTAAAATCACTACAATGACGCAGATGCATTCGCTCTGTGATATCCTTTAAAGCTTGGATATTTTGAAAAATCTCTTCCTCCTATGCACCTTTGTCTACTTTGATATCACTTTTTCTATCCCCTTGTACTTTACATGCTGGTGTTAAATGTGGCAGTGTGAACCGATGCACTTCTGTACGAGGTTATACGCTGGTTTTGTCTGTCTGTCCATGTACAACATATGAACAAGCTAATTTAAAAACTGTGACCATCCGTCGATTGGTCAACGATACTTGGGATGCGTTTTTCACCACCTAAGTGCAAATTATTGCTCCACGATTGGTCCTCAACAGTGCCTCCTCGGCTAACAGTAGACAGTGTAGTGGTTGAGTGTGTTGACCACTTCACTTACCTCGCAAAGAGGATCAGCCCTGATGACTCAGTGGCCGGTGAAATCTCTGCACGGATACAAAAAACTCAGCTGGCTTTTGCCAACTTACGCTACCTGTGGTGCCACCGTGACATCCGATTGTCTACTGAGGGTGTACTGCACAGTAGTTCACTCTATTCCACTACATGGCTGTGAAATATGGCCATTTAAGGTGGAAGACATGAGAAGGCTTCAGGTGTTTGATCACTGTTGCCTTCATAGTATAGGCCGTATTCCGTGGTGTCAGCACGTGAGTAATGCAGAAGTCAGGAGTAGAGTTTAAAGGGAAAGGTAAGTCAGCTGACACGGTTGTGAACCTTCATCGACTGAGATGGCTGGGATACGTGTTACGTATGCTTAGTCGCCGTCTATCTCGTTGCACAATGTTGGCCGAAGTAGGTCCAGGCTGAAAAATGGCTCGAGGTGGCCAGACTAAAACATGGGATCAATGTGCAAAGTCTTTAACTGTTGGTTTGAGTCATGTGGGGCGATGCAGGCTAGCCAGTTGGGGTCTCCCGAACAGGAGAAACTAGTGGTTGGAGACTCTAGGTGATATGGCTCAGAACCGATGTCAGTGGTGCAGATGTATACACATATTATCCTCATCTTAATGACGCTTTAACAGTAATCGAAAAAAAATCAATTCTCAAAAAGGAGATATAGGAGATTGTGTTTGGCACACTTGAGGTACATTCTATCTAAGCTTTGAATTCAATTTCACACTAATAATATTAACTTACTTGATATTGAAGTTTCTGTTTTCATTGGTGTTTGTAGCGTTTCTTGACAATCTGAAGGAGGTAAAGAAAGCTGTTGTTGTACAGTTGATGCCGGTGGAGCAGAAGTCGGTGTTCTTGCTGAACTAGGAGTTAGTGGAGCAGCAGAACTTCCAGAACTACCGATTCCACTGATACCATGACCACCAGAAAAGGCAGGTGATGCACTTTTTGGACCATTAACACTCATATTTACAATATTGTTCAAGTGTAATTTATCATTATCAACTGATGATAAACTGATAGATTTATGAGTATTACCCAACTGACGTCTTTTCAACTCAGCTAATTCATTCATCTCTTTTGTACGTAAATAATTTGAATCTAATTCTGTGTTTGGTGTATGCAATTCCAAGGCATCAAGACTTTCTTTGACTAGGTCAAACAGATCTTGTTTTAAGAAACAATATAAATCATATTCTTCTTCATTCCGACTTAATGACATAATAAATGCTAGCCATTGTTCAGCTGTTGGTCCAACTGCTATATCCCATTGAGATGAAATACCAGTCTGAGGACGTTCACGATATAGGCGAAGATCTAGTTGATACAATAAAAAATAACAATGCATGAATGTGTAAGTATACAAAATTTCAATATAAATAGTATGATAAGATCACGAAATAATCGGGTACTCTTTTATCTGCATGTTAGTATCAATCTCCTTGTAGCTTTTTTTTAATCCCAAGGCATAATTCCGTTTCTTTTTATCGAGTTAGTATGTTGTAAAAATTTGGAAGTTTCCGGGGACCATTGGATTCTAACTGAGTGACTTAAAGGTAACACGTTCCCTACGAAACCTGAAGGTCACGAGTGTGATTCTTGTAGGGTCATGAACGAACACTGACTGGAGAGTCTTATATCAAGACGAAACAGCTGTTCAGTGCTCCCAGGTTTTCAACAGTTCTCCAACCGATGTCAGTCTGCGATGACTATCAACCAAACATTTTTTTACAACTTGCAGATTGACGATATGTATATGTAGAAGGCACTGTACATTCTTCATTCCTAAACATCTCCCAATAATCGAGGTATAGTAGTGATTACTAATATTTATTTATTTGTACACAAACTCTGTACAGGATAGATGACAAGAAATGCAACACTCATATAGCATGTTTCAACAATACTAAAGAAATAAAGAAGGGAAGGGGATATACAAAGACAAGAATAATCAGAAAAAATTAGCAGTGAGTCATTGGTTTAGGGAGATAACTTCCAACCAATGGGTGGCGGGTTCAAACACCAGCCCACCTACCAAGGTTTGGGCAGCTAGGTCGTATGAATACCTCTCACACAACAGGTGTGGCCCAGTGCCTAATGCAAGAATGTCGACAAGGTGACTGAGAGGATTCTGATTTTTTCTCAAGCAACCATACATTATCTAGTCCTTTCGACCAGCACCATCTTTCACGTAGAGGAGAAAAATAAGACTTCAATGCAATCAACTTTTGTCTTGACACCCAGTCATATCTGGTGTTTCATGCTACTAAGTTGCTTGATCTCTGGGATATAAAATCAGGTAATTCCGTGTTGATGCAACACAACTAGTCTTTAGCTAGCTCAGAGTTTTCATCAAAAGCTAATTAAATATTTGAGTCTTCAAACCAGTTGCATCACCAGCGATAGTCGGCGTTACATTTATTCAAGTCACTGAAAAGCTAGTAATTTATTTCTCCAATTAAATCACACTGTAAATGACACGAGTATTAGTGAATCTATCACAATCATCTGGATATAAATATGTACGAACTCAGCGAAAATGAAATCCATATTCATGGTGTACGTAAGCCTGTTATGTGAGAACTGGCTAGTGATACTACCTAGCTGCTCAAACCCCAGCAGGTGAAGAGATGTTCGAGCCCGTGACCCAATGGTTGGAAGTCATCTCCCCAAACCAGTGAGCTATAGCTCCACATGAATATGTACAAGTTCATGCATGAAGCAATGAGCCACATCTTTCGTACAGCAGCCGAGGAGGATATTATCACTTGACTACGTAGGAATTTACAGACAAACTGTAGTTCGAGTCCGTAGCCAGTGGATTGATAGCTAGCTATTTACATCAATGAGCCATAACTTCAAGAATATATCCATGGTAATGCAAATATTATCAAAACAGTAAAAAGGTTAAACATTTTTATCGAGTTCCCGAACTTGTATCAAATAACAGTTGGTCAATAATTGTCCATGTTAGATTCAAGAATAAATCTAATAGAAATATATTCAGAAATCTTGTACAACTAGGCAGTGAACCAGACCTATTGTGTGAGAGCTAGTCATACTACCCTATCTACTCAAACCAATGAGCTACAACTGAAGAACTCCGCATAATGAATTTGTTGACATTCATTTTTATACATAAAGTTTACCTGTTCGTCTGTCGAAATGACTATAAACAAGAGTAGCAGTTTGTTTACCAAACAGTAAACTTATTCAAGAATTTTCTCATAGATGAAGGTAAACTAGGAATTTTCTAGAATAATCCGTTGTATCACCTGGTGAATAACGATGAGGTCAATAATGGTGGTTTATGTTTTTATTCGTGTCTATAGATTACCTTCATCTTAAATAGAAAATATGTCCAAAAAATAACAAATACAGCAGTTTTATAAGATCTAGTGAAAACTGCTGAGAATGTTTAGCCTTTGAAAATTCAACGGACTCTTAAATCTTCTAACCACCTTGAAAGGTCTATTTAACGAATAAGTGTGACCTTTATAACAATATGGCTCTTTTTCAACATACTTTTTTATAAAACGGTAGGCTAACAAAATTCAGACAGGGTTATTTCAGTGAGAAATCGGGTGCACGCGTGTCATGTTTATAGTTTTTCAGCTAGTGAACAAACACTTTTAAATACAACAACCAGTTAGTCAGTACTACTACTACTACTATGGGGAAAAGACAACAATATGAGTCATCCACACACTGCTAACTGCTTCTTTGCTGTACTAACGTCTAATCAACCAATCATGGTGTTAGTAAACCAGACAGTCGATTAGACTATAGTAGTACACTCATTTTTAGCCAGTCAGTTGATTTACTAATACATGCAAGTGTTTGTATGTGTACAATATTTTGTTGTTCTCGTTTAAAAGCCAATACACATATCTACTGGACAAATAGCATATTGAGTGTAACAAAAAAAGAGAATGGTGGTAAAACAATCGTTAATTTATGAAAAAGCAGAAGACAACGAGAGAGGAACTGTGACAGGATAAACTTGTCGTTAAAAATAAATAAATAATCACAGACCACAGACCAAAATACAATAATAATAATGATAAATGCTTTTGTGTACTACTTCTCTAAGTATTCATTTCTTTATTTTAGGAATGAACATGTTTTCTCTCATTCTATATATATATATATATATATATATATATATATATATATATATATATATATATATATATATATATATATATATATATATATATATATATACGATTGACATGTTTAGACTGTACATTTCATACGTGAATGAGTGATTAGACAATTAAATAAGACAAAGAATATTATTGACTATGAGTATATCAAATGGATTGGAGTTAGATTCAATACAGCTTAAAGAGAAATTAAAATGAAGATTTCCACAGAACACACACAAACATATTAGGCACTATATTAAAATGTTAAGTGTCCACACTGATTGTCTTAACACTGAGTAAAGCTAAAAAGTATATTTGAAAAACTTCAACAATTGCTTCAACACTTGATGAAGGCTACTAGTGGAGTTCAGGACGTGCGTTCAATTCTATTTGAAACTCTTTAGCTGGGTATACCTAATTCTCAATGAGTAATGTTGTTCCCACTAAGATTCGAACCCAAAACCGATAGCAACTCTTTATGTGAAGACCATAGTCTTGATGTTATTATTATCGAAATAAAATTACTGGCAAAATCGAGGCATCCGTGTAGGTATCTATATGCCAATAATGGCTGTTTGCTTCGGTCCAATCAATAACACCAAGTCCTTCAATAGTTTATTTTTAAAGATCTTAATGGATAGTCACTCAGAAATACTAGTTACTGGTTGAGATATTATGTCAGGGTGTGCAAAATTTAAACTAGCTTTAACAAGTCATCATATTAGTTAATCAAGAAACCTTTTGTGATCACCACACAGGAGTTGATGTGACATATTTCCATAGACTCTAGGATGCATATCAATTTCATGTCTAACTAGATTTCGTGAATAACAAAGCCAATTAAAGCAACTAAATATGTTTCAGATATGTTCTTCGACGCATCAACTACAGTTTAACCCTTGGTCACGTTCTAGAAAACAGGAATACTAGAACACAAATAAACCTATTTTCTTTGCTTTTATTAAAGTGACTTTGAATCTGTAAACTGCGAGGTAGTTGAAACTGTATGCTGGAGGAATTAGTTAAGCTCAAATGAAAATTTGTGTTGTGCATATTCGATATACAATAAAGCGAACAATGATTTAAAAGAACTGCGATTAATAACAAACTAACATAATGGTATGTAAGATAGTCAACATTTTCTAATAGAAATAATGGTTACAAAAATATGCCATTTGAAGAGGCTAGCTGATGACGAAACTTCAGCTCAGATATATGGGGCTCGTTTGGCATTTGTGGCGTTGGCGAGATATCTGACTATCTATCAAAGGACAAGTATACTGCGCTGTAGTACGTTTTGTCCAGCTGCGAGGCTGTGATTCAGTGGTTTAGGGAGATGACTTCCAACTACTGGGTCAAGGGTTCGAACCCCGCCCCATCTACCGAGGTTTGGAGGGCCAGGTAGTTGCATAAACCCTCACGTACTAGGTGTGGCTTATCGCTTACTGCATAGAAGTTCGCAAGATGGCTGAGTGCGTCTCCATCCTGCTGTAAGACTGAGACATGGTCGTTAAACGTAAAAGATAGGAAGCGGTTACAGGTTTTTGACCATAAGTGTCTTCATATATTATTTGAATATGGTGGAACCACCTTCTCAGTCGAAGGGTTCTAGACAAGACAGGTAAGTTGGTCCATAAGGTCGTGAACCCTCATCGATTGACGTGGCTTGAACAGGTACTGAACATGCTAAGCCACCACCTACCTCGACGTGCTATGCTGAAGAAAGTTGACAGAGAGTTCAGGATGCCAAGACCAAGACATAGCACCAGTCAATGAAGTCTTTGATTGTTCGTTTACGCCATATGGGGAGATGAAGACTACCGGGCTGAGGTCTCTGAGATCGTAGGAATCAGTGGTTGGGGACTCTTGGTGATATGGCTGATCATGCCACTTTGCAACTGAAATGGTCGCTTACAATTAGAATCCCACTGATGGATGAACTAATATTTTCTACTAAATAGATGAAATTTCCTGAAGTTAACTGGATAAAATACATCAACTCTGAAATAACATAAAGATCGCCTCAAGATTCAGTCTTGTTTGGTGGTTAAATGTCGGATACAAAGTGTTCAATACACGTTTTGTAGTGACGATACCAAGACAGTGATTCACTGCAATCTTTTATACTCATAATTATACGTGAATATCAGGGAGATGGAACCTTTCAAAGAACAGTATCAGACCAAAGTTACAGCTGGTCAGCACTAACTTTAAGCATAAAGAGAGATACTGTCTCAAGTGATATCGACCGACATCAAACCAAGAATGGACATACAACCTACGTTGAAGTCCAACCTATGACACTTCATAGCACCACACAAAGAGAAAGTTAATACAAAAAGAATTATATTGACATAGGTAAAAGTGTAGTATAGTGAGATAAATATCAAAATGGATACTTACCATCCATATAGTAATAACTACAACCTTGAGCATCCTGACCAGCTTTAATGAGTACATTTACATCTTCAGCTTCAGTAAACACATTATTTCCATCTCTGGATCCAATATCTCCAGAGGCAAATAAATCTGAATTATCTATTCGATCGAATCCTGTAGATCCAGGTCCATTACTATTACCACGTACTCCATTCGACATGGAACTATTGAAACATGTTGTAAAATTAAAATCTGGTTGTTCATCATAAACTGATTCAATTAGATTATCTAATAAAGCAGCTCTTGCAGCTGGTCCTAACTGATGTACTAATTTCCCATTACGATGACGTTGCATATTAATTCTATATGATGTACGTTTATCAATAGCAAATCGATCAAGTGCTTGATCAATATTAGCCATACAAATCTCTGGATCATCATGATTTAAAAATCGAAGTATACGAGCAGCAAGATCACAAAATGCTACAGGATCTGGATCTTTTAATACTTTTTGATATAGATCCTATAATCAAACGAAAAAACAGAATTATAAGGATGTATTATAACCGGTAAAATTCAATCAATTTAAGAGATATTCTTTTGTAGATACAGTTTGCCACAATCTCGTCAGTATACGTTAAAATATAACCAAGAATATATTTAGGACTCATAGAGAGTAGTGTTTGTTATGATTGGCGGTATATGTAACGGTACAATGCTCTGATTCGATACGATTAACGATAGAACAATGACTTCTCAACTCGATATTCAGCTGATACCAGAAGAAGACGATGACATTGAAAGTATATTTACTTCAACCGAATGATGATAGCTGAAAACTCAATCGTTTATATATCCTTAGATGGCTTTAGCCAGGGAAAATAAAACAGTATATCAAAAGTGTAAAATGGACCAATCGGCGTTTGGTATCCTAAACTATGGTAAAAATAAGTCACATTGCATGGCGTAAAAAGGGTGCAAAAATAAGGTTTAAATTTTACAATGATTTTCAATGGTTCACCAACTGATGCCAGTCCATGATGAATACTACTTCTGAATTAAAAATCCCCATTCATCTCAAAAAAATACATTACTGTATAGTGCTCATTAGTAACTTCCTTCCAGAAAGCTCTAATGAGAAGCCGTGACCTGTGGGGTCAACCAGTCGGATGTGAAGTGGATGCTAACTGAAGACCTTGGGTGACAGTCACGCTATGTCGTGAATTGACAAAAGTTGGAAATTGTGAACCATTGGGAACCGACCCAGTGGCTGAATGGTTAACGCGTTCGCCGTGAAACCCGAAGGTCCTGAGTTCGATCCCTAGCCGAGTCGTGGGTGCGTACTACCAAGGAGTCCCATACTAGGAAGAAACAGCTGTCCAGTGCTCCCAAATTTTCAATGGTTCCCTAACTGATGTCAGTCCATGATGAATACTACTTCTATATTATAAGTTAGTTTTTCTTAGGGATTAGGCATCCTTCCTGTGTTAGCATCAAAGTCACTTAATTTTTAATTCAACACTAACATTATTAGAATTGTATAGGTAACTTGAAGGTGATGACTGAAGTAGAGTCTAAACTATAAATTAGTAATAGTTTATGATAGCGAAATAAATCTTCACTTTTAATGAACTCCAAAATCATCACCATCAACATTTTCATAAAACCTTATATTTCTAAGGACACCTTAAATCATTCAAATAATTCATTTTAGCTATATTAATAATGATGGATAGTTACTATCTATTAAGACAGAGAATGAAAAAAAAAACACATTTCTGTTAAAAACAACAACAAAACACAACTAGATTCGCATATAAAGTACATCAAATGCTTAAACATTGATGTCTCTCTCTCTTTGCTCACTAACCAACCATCAGTTATGCTGAACTAACTAATCGATGAATTTGAAAAAGTTCAATCAATAATCATATCATAATGCATTACATTAATTTAGTCAAATACTGAATAAATCCTAATGTATATAAATCTTTTTTTGTGTGTACATCATACGAACAGTCAATCATTGTATGCAATCACTATTTTCTTTAATTAAAATATTGACCTTTCTTGAAAAATAAGGAAATTGATGAAGGAAACTCAACTATCATCTCTGTATTATTTGTTAGTATTGTAAATGTTTTTTTTGAGATCATGTGACTCACATTCATACATGTGACTATTTTAACACATGTACATTGATCTAACACAACAAAAAAACAACTGATGTTACGTCAGCTCTCAGTCTTCTTGTAGTTAGTTAATTCATTAAATCTAACACATTAAATTATATGAGTCAGGAAATACAATAGTGTATAACAAGTTAGAAAGAACGGAATAAAGCACTTCGTTCAACAACATGTATTTATTATAACTGCTTGCTTTATACCATTGGGAAAGCAGAAGGACCAGATGGAATTCCTCCACAAGCACTGAAACCAGACTCAGAGACAACAGCGGACATACTCACACTACTATTGCACAACGCCTGGAAGGAAGGAAAGGTACCTGCCCAATGACTGGAAGAAGGGCTACCTTGTCAAACTCTGAAAGAAGGGAGAACTAAGAATTTACAAGAACTGGCGCCAAATCATGCTGCTGTCCACAACAAGCAAACTATTATGCCACATCATCCTGGTGAGACTAAACGATGCGCTGCATTCAAAATTACGACTGGAACACACTGGCGCGCTGGCCGGCTGACTGGCTTCAGGAAGAACAAATCATCTGCCGATCAAATTGCAACCCTACGCTACGCATCATCATTGAACAGAACAGGGAATACCAGTCAACTCTCTCCACCTCAACTTCATCCACTTTGAAAAAGCCTTCGATCGAGCATTCGACTGATAAGTAATTTGGCAACAGCTGCTTCAACACTACGGCTTCAGTGACACAAATCTTTATCAACCTCATTCAACAACTATATGACGATGCCACGTGCCAAGTGATTCCCAACGCAAAGCTCACTGATGCCTTTGAAGTCAAGACAGGAGTAAGATAAGGCTGACGCATACTATCACCAATCATCTTTCTCACTGTGGTCAACTGGACTGGACTGGATCATGCAGCAAACTGTGAAGAGCGAGGAGATGGGCATACGCTGACCGGACCGATTAAAAGAGCCTAGAAGATTTGGATTTCGCCAACAATTATGATTTATGCCTAATGTCTTGTAGCACAAGCTCGAAGATCTACAGGCGAAAACTAACAAGTTGGCAGAAGAGGCAAGGCAGAGAAAATGGTACACCATTCAAGTGAATGTAGAGAAGACAGAGGTGGAGGTGATGAAGATACCCAATAAACAACAGCATCAACAACAAACACCAATTACCATCAACGGGAGAAGCCTAAAGGAAGTAGTCTCTTTCACCTACCTGCCTAGGCAGGGCAACATCGTTTCAACTACAGGCAACACAGGCACAGATGAGGATATCAAAGTCAGGATCGGAAAGATAGCAAGATAAGTCTTCATTAATCTGAAATCCATGTCGAGGTCTACTGCACTGGATGGACTCAGCATAAAGCGTGAACAAGATTCGGAATATCAACACTAATGTCAGTCAAGTCAGTACTTGTTTGTGATGGTTCAGAGACTTGGTGGCGCGTCACGAAAAACATTCCCAACAAACTACAGACATTCATCAACAGCTGTCTACTCTCCATACTGAAGATTAAATGGTCAGAATAATAAGAATAAGCAACAGGGAAGTCACTCTGGCTGTCTGGCTGGCAACGAACCAACCAATAATCTATCACTCAACAAATATGCATAAGAAAGTGGAGATGGATTGGATTGAGCATACACTGAGGAATCAAGCACCAGGCCAGGCTGTTGAATGGAATCCAAAGGGGAAACGACGAGTTGGGCGTCCCGGCTGAGGGTGACATGGAGGAGATTGTGTGAGGAAGAAATGGAAGGTTGTGGGCAGTCGTGGAGCCATGTTCAAGAGACTACAGAGAAGAGAGTGAAGTGGCGACGTGCTACTGAAACCCTATGTTCCACTAGGAACCCAAAGGACAAATAATATAATAATAGTATACCGTCGTTGATTGGACTCAAGTGATCGGCCTCTATTGGTCATATGGGTTCCTGTGCGGATGGCTAGATACTACCTGTGTTCTATTTATCGTAATGATGGGTAGTGGCTAGCGGTGAAATCTAGGATGCGCGTTTCGCCCTGTTTGGGACTTGTCAGCTGGATGTAGCTGCCTCCCAGTGAGTGATGTTATTCCCAATAGAGACCGAACAATTCGGTCCAATCAACTACGGTATAATACGAGCGATCATACTAAAACTATACCTGTTTCACAAAAAGTGGCTATTGAGGCTTGGTGGTGTAGTGAATAACGCTCTGGCGTCTGAAGCGATCGCTCCTGAGTCCAAACCCCGGCGGGAACAACACTCACTGGAAGGCAGGTGCATCCAGCTGACGAGTCCCAAACAGGATGAAACGCGCATCCTGGATTTCACCGCCAGCCACTATCCATCTTAACAAGCATTTATTCTTGAAAGATGAATGACGCAATAATAAAAGCAAAGTAAGCTTATAAACAGCTATACAGCGATATCCGTATTAGGGCTTAATATATTTGTATTGTTTGAGCTTTAGGGATACCACTATGGGGGCGAAAGCAGGATAAAACACACGTCTAAGGTTAAACAAATATGTTAAGTATGCAAGGAATGCATTTCGGACGATTGTAGAAGAGGTGTTGAAAAATTGTACACTGAATAACCGAATGAAACAAATTTCGAAACCATAACATGTACGTTCAGTGATTTGTCGGTTTATTATCCAATTCACTTTCAAGTAACGGGTCATGGGTTCAAATTCCACCTCACCTGTTCCATTGCATACAAGTGAAATTGGTAGTCTAGTACATAAATCTACCTTGAATCAAGTGGGATTATTACCACTACTCAAGTATGGATAGGTAAAAGCCGTACATACAAATAATAATCGGTAAAACTTGATCATCTTTAAGTAGTTTACATATCAAAAAGCCACTGAGGAGTCCCATACGAGAACGAAATAGCTATCCAGAGCTCATAATGGTCTTCCAACTGATGAAAAAAAGCTATTTATAGATACCTGTACCCTCCCGTTCGTATACCGCGTCGAACTTGAGTGATCTCTGCTGATAGATGAGCTCCTATGCGGATGCCTCGATACTACTCGGATATCCATTACACCGTTATCTATTTCATGGCTAGCGGTGGAATCCAGAACGCGCGTTTCGTCCTATTCAGGACTCGTTAGCTGGGTGTACCTGAACCACAGTGAGCGATGTTGTCCCAACTGAGACTCGTTTCAAAGTATTATCCACTAGGCCAATGGAACTGCGAACCACCAAGTAAGCTACAAAAAAAGCTGTTTCTGATATCTCATAATTGATTTATTCGTGAATATATGTTATTCTTCTTTTGCACTGCGGAAGTTATTCGCTTCTATAATTATTTGTAGAAATAACAGTAGTACTGAACAATAGATAAATAGTACTTGAATGATATTCCAAATTTCTTACAGTTAAACACACAGAATAAAGTGTAATATGGTATGGATAATCATGAAATGCTTCACTTTTCTTTCTTTAAAACGCGCTGGAGACTGAAAAAAGCCATCATGCATATTGTAAAATAGTTAACTGCATAAAACACACTACTCCTTTCAGCATTTATCAGGGTGACAACAACAAAAACTGGCAAACAAAATGGTCCAGCTAGTAAAAGTCGTCATCATACGATGTATGGTTCATAAACCAGTAAGTATATGAAAACAGGTACTTAGTTATGAGCAACAAACTGCACATGAAACATCATCCAGTAGATAATACTATTCTGTTGTGTGATATATCCGACGAGAATAGAACGATATTACAATAGGTTTCTGGCACAGTGACTGGAGAGAGTAGATATTCAGATACTAGAGGTTTTTGACCATAGGAGTCTTCGTAGGATTCCCCTCACGTACGGTGGAATCACCATATAAGCAGTGTTGGGGTTAGGCAAAGAATACTGTACAAGGCAAGTCATTCGAGGAAGTTGTTAACCATCACCGACTCAGGTGGCTTGGATATGTGCTGTACACGCCAAGCAACTATATTTACCTCAATGTTCAGTGTTGACCGATGTAGGGTTGGAAGAAGGCTAAGGATAGTGAGTCACAAAATGTGACACCAGTGTATAGAATTTTTTTTCAGTTGCTCGTCTCAGACGCGTAAGTGTAGATCTTCTGTCTGAGGTCTTCGAGACATCAGTAACCAATGGTGGAAAATCGGTCAAAATTGCCGGAGATGTATTGGCTATTTGTCATTTTAAAAGTTTGAACATTTTATTAACCATCACTTATTTATTCCATCTTCTCATACAGATTTATCTACCTAAATATCGAACCCCCTTTCTATTTACTTATTCTTTGCATGCTGTTATGAAGTTTGGCAACTTGAACCGAAGCACTTGTGTACCAAGTTCTAAGATGATTTGCTTCTGTCTTAGGTTTTCTACTGACGTATACTAAGCAAATCAAAGCATGACAATGAAACAAAGTGAAATCGAGAAACTTTCCTACTATCTCCAAAAGCCAGTAGAAATATTTTACGTCAAAAGCTTCATCCTCTAGAACCACCAACAATACCAATATGGAGAAACAACACATTTACACACTGAAAGCAATCACATAAAGTTCGCTTTGCCGAAAATGCACAAGTAAGAGCAAATTTTAGAATAAATTTAAAAGTTTTTTCAACTTAGTTAATGAGGTTTCTTCTTTGTGAAGACAGCCTAGAAAAGAAAATCTAACTGGTGATTTTTACAATATACTTTCTAAATGGCGACCCTCGGGCTCACATTAATATGAATACTATTGAAACCAATCAGAACAGTAGTAATATACCACAGCACTTATACGAAGACAAACATCAACACACACCGCCTTAACTAATTAATTGACAACTTTTGTACACCGAAATCAATATTATGTGAATACTTGCCAACCAACCCTGGTTATCAACATACACAACATGTGTGTATACTATTGGTAATCCTGGGTATTGCATAATACCACTACTAGTAATAATGCAATAGTAGTTATGTTTAAGGTGACGAAGGATTATGCTTGTTGTGTTTAACATCAATTAATCAAGTCGTATAGCAAAGATGAGATTAATTAGAGCTTTTAATTGTAGTACTATACGCTACTTTTTTTCTGCTACCAAAACTACTGCCACGACGACGATGACGAAAATATCGTAGGTGTGTGTGTGTGACCAGGTGCATATGCGGCGAACAAGTCACAAGAGAGAAAAAGAGACAGTTGGAAAAAGATCTTAAATACACTTGTAAAAAGTGTTGTATTCAACACTGTGATGCAAAGACACACACATGTAAACATACATTAGATAGCCAAAATAGTGTGCAACCAATCAACTGGCAAGATTCAATCATATTTATACAGGCATCTTGGTACATCGTTTTTAATATCTATTTCTCAAGAAGTAAATACGTTGTAGACAATAGTCTTGACAACCTGTGATGACCGATTGATTAGATCAGAAATGAAAGAATTATGATTGTTGGATCATCACACTAGAAAGGCTTAACAGTACATCTTAATAATCATATTCGTTCCTGTTGGGAACGAACATACAATTATATTTATTTAACTGAACATATTTTAATGACCTAATAATAAAAAAGAACAACGTACAACCTACAAATTTTACAATTGATTTGAATATGAAGCCTAGTATACATAGAAAGCGCAATACCAATCTGTGTACAGGAAGTAACACATACACATATGTTAGTTAGTGTAAAAATGCAAAGCATGCGTACTTTGTTGTTATTTCAGCTAGCGTCTAGTACAAGAGAACTGCATGTATGTATGTGCTAACAAATGTTTACATTATTAAAACCAATTGAGTAACAAGAAATCAACACATACATACACAGACACAATAGTAATAATCGCAAACAGATCTGATTTTAGATGAAAAGTGCATTGTTTCAATTCGAAAGCGGCTTCTACCCAATGGTTAGAATGATAACCATAATCTCAGTATACCATGAATTGACAGAGGTAGGAAAAAAGTGAACCACTGATATCCAACTTAGTAGCTGAATGGTAACATGTTCGATATGAGACCTGGTGGTGATCTCTGGGTTCAGCTACCCCTATGAAGTGATATTGAATGTACACTGCAGAAGTATCCCATAAGAGGAAGAAAAAGAAGTCCAGTGCTTTTCGATTTTCTGATCCTAACCCATGACGAAACATTATTATTATTTGTCCTTTGGGTTCCTAGTGGAACATAGGGTTTCAGTAGCACGTCGCCACTTCACTCTCTTCTCTGTAGTCTCTTGAACATGGCTCCACGACTGCCCACAACCTTCCATTTCTTCCTCACACAATCTCCTCCATGTCACCCTCAGCCGGGACGCCCAACTCGTCGTTTCCCCTTTGGATTCCATTCAACAGCCTGGCCTGGTGCTTGATTCCTCAGTGTATGCTCAATCCAATCCATCTCCACTTTCTTATGCATATTTGTTGAGTGATAGATTATTGGTTGGTTCGTTGCCAGCCAGACAGCCAGAGTGACTTCCCTGTTGCTTATTCTTATTATTCTGACCATTTAATCTTCAGTATGGAGAGTAGACAGCTGTTGATGAATGTCTGTAGTTTGTTGGGAATGTTTTTCGTGACGCGCCACCAAGTCTCTGAACCATCACAAACAAGTACTGACTTGACTGACATTAGTGTTGATATTCCGAATCTTGTTCACGCTTTATGCTGAGTCCATCCAGTGCAGTAGACCTCGACATGGATTTCAGATTAATGAAGACTTATCTTGCTATCTTTCCGATCCTGACTTTGATATCCTCATCTGTGCCTGTGTTGCCTGTAGTTGAAACGATGTTGCCCTGCCTAGGCAGGTAGGTGAAAGAGACTACTTCCTTTAGGCTTCTCCCGTTGATGGTAATTGGTGTTTGTTGTTGATGCTGTTGTTTATTGGGTATCTTCATCACCTCTGTCTTCTTCACCTGAAGGAAGTCCAGTCTTCGCCTGTAGATCTTTGAGTTTGTGCGAAATCCAAATCTTCTAGGATCTTTTTATTGGTTCAGTACATGTCCATCTTCTCGCTCCTCAAAGTTTGTTGCATGGTCCATGAAGAATATTACCTTGATATAACCCCTTCTCTTCCATCCACCTGTTCTTTTTTTACTACACTGATGTATGGCAACTTGAGCGGATGTACAGGTGCGCCAGGTTCTACATTGATTTTGTCAGTCAGCCAGTCAGATATAATCACTGTTAGCTAGTTGCAACCAGGGCATCCGAAAAATGTGTTGCATGAATGAGTATTTTTCACCAAACAATCATCAAATTGTCGCCTTTCAACGTAAACAAACAATTACACCCATATTTGCCTAACTGTATCCTTGAATATATTTACTTCATGAAGACCACAACTAGTGATCCTGGTTGCGTATTGGTACGACTTGTGACGAGCATAAATTGCCGAACTAGTTTTTTGCAGCACAATACCACTGAAATAGAAATGTTGTAAACATAGTTTCATCTCTTTAAAGTTCAGGTCATAGACAGCTAGAGATGAAAAAAACGAGAACAGGTGTTCACAAACACCATAATCACACATGATTGTTAGTTTTTAAAACATCAGCAATGATCCTAGTTTTGTTGACACTCCCCCCCCCCCCCCGATTTATCATTCATTACTGTCTACACAAAAATATTCAACTACTTTTTAAAATCTGTTTTAAGTTGGATTGCGTAAAATGATGAAGATGGAAAAAAATATTGATTTGATCTTTTGACAGATTCCGTTCTACACCTTATTCTGATGTTTTTACGGTTATGAGGAAAAAAAAGTATCACAACCAGATAAGTTTATTATTGTTTGTTTATACTTGTAATCCTCCGTTATTATACTGGAACGAATTGATCCGCCTGTGGTAGTATTTAGGCTTCCTATGTGAATGCCTCATGATATCGTCTGAATATTTATTGTTATAACTAATACCCGTTCCATGAGGTAATTAACGTGCCTCAGTAGTCAAGTGGATGACACTTTGGGGCTTCACAGTCTCAGCGGGAATGACATCACCCATTGGAATGCAAATACATTTAGCTGACAAGTCCTAAATAAGACGAGACAAGTGTCCTGGATTCCATTGCTAGTCACCATTAAATCAATTATAGTAGATAAAGTTAGTCGCACCCATTACACACCAAAACGTTTTCAAACAATAGATTAAACAAACTGACTTATCTCAGTAAATGAAATTCCCGGGTGTGCATTACAGACAAGTAACGAATTTCAATCAATCTTTAAGTAGTTTTTCCCTAACTAATAATTTACGTTATTCACTTGAAATTAAGCACTTTCCTATCAATTCAGTATCCAGAATATATGGGAAATTAAATGCCACTAAACTTTCCTCAAACGGATATATTCATAGTAAAACAATGGATAGCACAATACACCTTTAGATTTTAGCGTCCACATAGATAATGATACTGCGAACAAAAGCGCTAAGACAGTACAAATTGAAATATAGAGGAGTGCAAAGAGATCATAGGTTGTAATCTCATAGATTTTTCTCTAAATTTCGAAAAGAAAGAGTATAACTCTGTGCTGATCCTTAATATTGACTACCATGATGTTTAACCAAAAACAAGCAGTCATGAAAGTATGTGTTACAAAACCCGCTTATTTTGACATTTATTTATTAGAAAAGAGTAAATTCCTTTGAGAAATAATCGGATATCTTAATGGCACATATTATTCGCAAGACATTTCTATTTATGATGAAATCCCATCAGCAACTAGTCCACCAAATTGCATTAAACAATCCAGACAGATGTGATAAACGTAGTCAATACCGTCACTGCTTATCCTCAAGCTGGGTGTTGATGTGGACTAGTTGTGGAGCATCATTTTACACTTGACAGGTATAAAAGCCGTTGATGGACAGCAGTGCCCTTCCATATAATGAAGAACCCAACTATACTGACCTATCGGCAGACTTTTCCTATTATGTTCCATTTTAGTCTATTTATTAGAAATAGCACACAGTGAAACATTGTCATTCACTGGATAAGGTTTCAGACATCATTTATTGTCCATATTCATATCAGGCAACTAACTCCACAACTTTGAGACAGAGTTTATATAGTTCTAATCTCCTATCCTTCTCTGTGATAACAAGGATAGTGGGATTTTTCATATATCTGGAATAGGTGCACAATCATTTCCATTACTGAATGTATTTGGTGCTGATTCGATAAACAAAGACCCGGTTATCAATCTCTCCCTCCACTCATATAAGTTAGTTTTCAACACTGTCCCCCTATCCCACCCTACTGTGTGATTGTGTCTAGTTGCGTGTAGAGCTACAAACAGGCTTTTCTCTAAATTTCTTATCTTATTAGGATCTACTAAGCTTGATTTAGCTAAGTTTTTGTGCTCTGTTATTCTCACCGACCCTGGTAGACTACTCTAACATTTGTATTTGACCTCGTAATCACTGCAAGGGATCTAGTAAAGCAGATTATTTTACTTGATTGCATTGATAGGAACTTTTAACCTACAAAGCTTGTTTCTAAGTGAGTTTGTTGGTTTCAAATACCACTTTAATCCTAGCCAGCCCGATCGAGAATTCTTCGTACTGCTCCTGAGGTGCCTTCCTTGTATGGTAACACAGCAGAGGCTTTGAATTCTCTCTCAACCCTGTCATCATTATTTCCACTAGTAGTAGGATTATTATTGATAAAACCTGTACTATTATTACTACTACTACCACCACTACCAATATTTTCTTTCGATTTCTTATGAATTTATTTATAAATTTTGGTGGGTAATTATCGAGGCGCAAGGTATTCTTGATGTGTCTAATTTCTTGTAGCAGATTTCCTGGTCTACTAGTAAGTTTTTTTCGCCTATCACTTAGGCATTTAACTAAGCCTACTTTAACTGAAATGGACTGAGATGATTTGAAGTCCAAATAGCGATTCGAATGGGAAGGTTCTCCTTAGACACTAGTCTTTAAGCTTCCGTCTTGTTTTCGTTTAATCTTGAAATCCAACACTGTTAGCTCACCTTCATCACTTTCTAAGTCACAAGTAAATTGGATTGCATTCACTAGTGAATTTACATGTGTCAAAACTTATTGATGTGTTCCGATTTCAGTACTGTAAACGTATCATCTACATATGGGGACCATATCTCTGGAGTGGGACTAAACGTTTGAAGGGCTATCTGTTCCCAACTATCTATAAATATGTCTACGACAATAGGGGATATTGGTGATCCCATGGTAACACCTTCAGTTTATTTATATATTTTATTTGAAAACTTTCTTAGTATGGCCCAATGAAATTAAATTGCACTATATGAAGGCTGATTTTAGGGTGTTACTTAATCTATTTATCATTTCACGACATGTGAATCATCACAAATTTATTTCAAAAAATGAGTAAACAATAACTTAATTAGGTAAAAACAAAAAATTATTAGTATTCTTGCTTCCTTACTTGCACAAACAGGATTTTATAATTACAGTAAATATTTTCCAAATTACAAGCTATGAGAAGTTAGTGCCCAAATTTTGGAAAATATTGGATTTTTGGTTGAATAGATTCATATACAAATAGTGTAAAAACAAAAATTGATTAGTTAGTCAATGTTGCGTTGTTAACGAAAAAAAAAGGTTGTATTAAAGGTTCTTTCTTGGTCATTAACATTATTATCTAATTTCTGAAAAAATGGAGAGATATAAAAGTGTTGAAATACGTGAACCACAGACAACTGGACCGATTAAACCTAGTAAAATTGGTTTCAGCCGTAAGATTGAGAATTTTACTCATGTATGCTAAATTGAACTAAGAATAGGTAAATAGTGTCTACATTTGAAAGTAAGCGAGTTAAGGAATTGAAATGGCTCTATATCATTTTCATATTATTTTAAAACCAAGGAAAAGTTTAAAAGTATTATAGTTATTAGAGTTTAACGCTACCAGTTCACAAAATATACACCTTGATATTTAACAGTTATCATCTAACGAATTCACGAATAAAATGAAGACTAGGAGACAATTTAGTGCCCAAGGGTAGGAAACGGATGAACTCTTCTATTTTCTGTCAAAGAAATTTTGACTATCGATTGAAATTTAACTCTAGTGTTTAAGAATTTTTGTGGTAGTTTTTAATAACATGTTGGAGAATAGTGAATCAATATAACGTGAACAGGTAAGTGATAATTGAGCCTTTCATGTATGTACGATGCATAAAAATCTGTCCTAAACGAGATATATTACTCACATGTTTTCAAGATTACATGACTAACTCTGATTAAATATGTGGATGACAGGCAGTTACGAGTAAAGTTAAAGGTTAAGACCTGAGACCTTATCCATATCCTTCTTTAAGATAAGTATAAAAATAGTAGGACAAACGAGATTAATATAGAACTAGACATTACTGATTAATGGTCTAAATCATTACATATCAAACGAGAATGCAATAAGATGAAGCATAAAGAAAGAGAGAAGAAAGCAGTCAAAGATGGAAGGAAGTCGTGACAAGATGACAAGGTGGAACAAGAAAATATTAAGGTGACTGGTTACTGCTAATGAAATGACATTTCCCTTAATGATAAAAGATTGTCATCATGCTAGAAAGAATCATAGTTTGTATTCTGTTGTTCAGAAAATATAACAATTAGTCTCAAAAAATATACCAAATCTGAGAAATAATAAAATACTTGGTATTTAACTTACTTGCAACCGAAGGCGTGGAAACCGAAATCTACGTTTATGTTGTACAAAAAACTGCATTAAGAAAGCCATCCGATATCTTTCGATGTCGCCAACATCCACAGTAGGATCCTCCAGTTTTAGAGCAGACATTATGCCTTCATTAACAGGAAAAAAAATAAAACAGGATTATTTGTACATTTACCTCAATTCATGAGTCACCATGACCCAACGATACAACAGAAAACAGAGTGCACTATTCTTGCATGAAGTTGCAGTTGAATATGTGCAGTATCGAGAGGGAACAAAAATTTCGCAACTACGTTGAGAAATTTTGATGAAATGCTGTTAAGGTTATTCAAACTAAAATGGAATGGACTTGAACCTGTAATTTAACGATTAGTGATTAAATGTCTACACCACTGAAATGAAACTAACAAAACTCAACAGTCAGACACACATAGTGTACCAAGCCATTAACCATATTGAAAAAGTGAATAGGGGGTAATGACACTCGTAGGGTATTCACGCTGAATTATTTGCTGACGGACTTGAAAATCTGACACAGTTGCTACAGGTTTAGGACAAAATGATTCCTAATGTCATGCATCAAGATTAAAATATTTGACCACTGCCAAGTATGCGTTATCTCAAAGAATAGCAAAGTAAAAAATCTTAAGGCTATAAAGTCACCTTTCTAGCTACACAGTTTTTTATAACACTCGGCATTAGCAACCTGCAAGTTTGTGCACTACACTATGGACTACATCTAATGTATGAGGGTTGATGATACTACTACTTGGAAGCCCAGACCACGACAAGTGGGATGGCGTTCAAACCCGTGACTAGAAGCCAAATGACTAGACTACTAGAGCTACATCTTTCTGTTATGACATGCACTTTACCCGAACACACTCGGGGTTTCAAAATCGCTTTAGGATGCGTGGCTATGATACTAACCAGTATGAGTTATAAGGTACAGTCGTCTGCAGTGTCCACGAGCCAGGATTATTAGCGGTGTACACAAACCGACTGAAATCAGAATGCTAAATTCTTGATGTTCCAAAACCGACAGTTTTTTTCGGGGATTAACGACACCAAGAATAAAAATAGGCGCTTTCAAGATTCAAAAATCTTGTTCGTTCTCGGACATATTACCACTGATTTATATAAACAGACAAGTCAACGTAGAACCTAGCATAAAAGCACAGCAGTCCAAGTGGCTACATTTCAAACGGCAACTTGAGAAAAAGTGACCTTTTAGCAGACAAAAACTTATGGCCAGAAAAAGCAATGAACTGTATTCAGAGACAAAACTTACTAAATAGTGTTGAACACAGCCTAAAGCTAGGCATGGTTTTATTACCAAATGTATTGTTTTAGTTTAACTTACAGACCGCACATTTATATTTTTGAATAGACCTACACCAGAGATTCAAGCTCTTTAATAGAAAACCACATCATCCCAATTAATGCAAACAGCCCATAACTTAACAAGTGATATTACATGTGCCTCAATAGTGTCGTCAAGCATTTTTGTAACAAAATTGAGCCATCTGCATTTAAGCCTGTGACCGTCCCCCTTAAAGACAGAAATTTTCTTTGTCTAATCCGGAGCATATAAGCTTATTAGTTTAAGCTGCCTAATTCAGAAACAGAAGGAAGAAAACTAACGACATAATTTAGATAACTATATATGAAGCTAGAAATTAGATAAGAAATATTAGAACCTCCACTCTAAGTATAAATAGTTAGTCTAGTTTTGAGCTGTGACTCATTGGTTTAAAGAAATAACTTTCAATTGATGGATCGCGGGTTCGAGCCTCGCTCGTTCTACCGAGGTTTGGGGAGCCAGGTAGTGTTACTAGCTCTCACAATAGGTGTGGCTCATTGCCCACTACACGAATATGCACAAGGTTGCTGAGTGCATTTCGATTTCCAGTCTAGTTATTTGGATAAGGATTTGATGTGATAATACCAGACACCGATCGGATCAGCATATGGTCACAAAAAATACAAGAAACAGAAATTCTACGTCCAGAAGGAAGCCAAATACAACAAATGAAATCACAAAGCATATTTATCCCCATCACTTCAGAATATTTAGTTTTTATCATGCATGATTGCTGGTTAGAGGCGATCGGTTCTGTATAGAGCATCCAAAACAATTTATAACGAATAAATGTTTAAATTTATCGCCTTTAACATGGCACAACTAAAGTTTGACATTTCTGACCCTATTATTACAATACACATAAAAGGTGCTAATGTATGGGCTACTGGATGCTGTTTTTGAAGGATAAAATAGGATAGACCTGAGTGACATGCATAATCAAACCCATAGAGATATTTTTTTACAATGTGACATTTTTTGCATTTACACCGAGGTTGTGTTATCATCTATGCCTTACGAATGTTTGAATCCACTTGTTGGCCTGAATAAAACTACTGAAATAGCGACAGAAAAACCTGAGGATGTGACAGTCAACTAGGTGAGAAAAAGAGGAAAAACAATCTTGGGAAGACTTTCATTCACTCACGAACTATTTACTAACAAGAAACCACTTATGTACAGACATGCGCATAATAAAGCACAGCTACATATATTAAGACGACTGTTATGCCTCAAACATTAACGACCACCTATTTGAAACAAAACAAATACACAACTAGCATATATTAGATGAAACGCAAGCATACTACTTGACCAAATGAATTCAATGTTCATACAAAATATACCACTTCAGGAAGTTTCAGACTATTTTTGACAATCATCAAATATGACAAGAGTAGAAGCCCTAAAAGTTTACCAACCGATTAAATAATAACACTTCCTGTCACGCTTTCTTTGGTGATGAATGGATTATTAAGGGATATGAAAACGGTTCAAGTGCGTTCAGTTGTCATACGAAATTCCATCATTCACATGGCGAAGAAATTAGACTGGACTTGAGTGCTAAATTATTACACTTCAACTTATGTCTCTAGACGGAGATTACCAAAGTGTTGCAAGAAGTTACTTTACTTTTAACGAACATAGTGTGGAAAATTAATAAACGTTTGTTCAATAAGTGATCACTTAAATCGGTTGAAAACTACTGTATCAATACCTAGACAGTGCACTGTTTCTGCTTTAGACTAACTGGGTGGACACTTACTTGAGTCTCAGTACGGATTACCTAGACTTGTTCCATAAAAGCGGACAGGTTATATTAACAAACAACACAGTAAGTACCCCTAATAAATTGTCTGGAAGTGTTTACCGCTGTTTAATGCTTTGCGCATGCCGACACCTTTTACCTCGACATGGTATGCTAGAGGAAGCTGGGTTAAATTGGAAGAGGATTTAGGGTGGCCAGATCAAGACATGGCACCAGTCCCTGACTGCTGGTCTGGGCCATGTGGGGAAATGTAGACGGCCTGGCTGGGGTCCCCGAGAGGATATGAATCAGCAGTTGAGAAATCCTGATGAAATGGTTGAAAATCAGTCACAGTGGTGCACACCTTTTACTCCTTGATGTTTTTTGAAGCCCGAACATTCGCACCAACCTCTTTCTTCAAATTGATTATTGCCTCACACTTTGCCTACCTTGGCATTATTCATTTTCTGTCCACTTGTTATTTGTATATTACTGTGAAATATAGCAAATTGAACCAGTGCACTTGTGTGCGAGGTTCCACGTTGATTTTATCTATCACTGAAGCTGTGGCTCATCGAAATGAATACCACTTTTAAACAAAGAATTCTGGTTTCTAATCGTGCTACACTTACTTTGACCTCAGTAAGCCGGAGGTATCATGCACCTCTATACACTAGGTGAAACTCAACTTAATAATTAAAAGCGTGTCGAATAGGTAGGTTACGGTACTGTCATATATGCTTGTACAAAGACTAAATACGACCAATATTCCATTCTTCAGAATGGAGTAACAAATAAATAAGACGACTAACATTTAAATGCTTGTTTTATGAATCGAGGAAAAAACTGCAGAGATACGATAAAAACTGGTTATCTCTGTTGAAACAAGTGGCGTAGGAAGATGTCGAATATCAACGCTACCATAAAATGAATCTTAAACACGGTCAGTCACTTAACCTGTCAATCATTATCGTGGCGTGGCACCAAATCAAGTGAAAGACATGCTTAATTAATAAACAGGAAACGGCTTCTGTTCTCATTCCAGCAACGTATAAAAAGTTCGTATTTGAACACACTAAACGACGCAGTGTTTCAAAACGAAACCCACTCAGTTACCTTGGGGATATGCGGGCGGCAGGTAACAAGCCACACCTATTGTGTGAGGGCTGGTGATACTACCTGACTTCCTAAATCTCAGTAGGAGGAGCACGGTTCTAACCCGTGATCCATCAGTTGGAAGTCATCTCCCTAAACTACTGAGCCACCGATCAAAAACCGTTAAGGTCTCAAGAGCAATTGTGAAGTCCCAAAAGAGCATATGAAATCAAAGATTGAAGCAGAGACCTTCTCAGTAAGCAATTCAGGGTAAGAACCACATCCGTCTGATAAATGTGATGAGGGCCTATGGTATTACCAAGTCGCTTAGACCGGAGTGAGGAACATTTCAGTATACGTAGAAAACAATGTAAATAACGCCAACCATTCCTCATGTTCAGCATTACTGTTTAACGTCGTTACGCTTGCAACTGTGACCATAATGTTAGGCAAGTAATGAATAGACTATTAAGTGCGGAGGTCATATCACTTAACATTTCATTTTGATAGATGTCTCGTTGGCATACAATAACTAACAGAGCAGCAGTTACATTATGCATGACTGCTTATTTTGTAAGGCATGCTGAGGTATGAAACTGAATTAGTCGTTTGTACTTGAAATCTCAGTCGTTTCAGTTAACTATTGAGAAATACAAACATATGGTAGGTAGAGGTTTCAGAGGTATATCAGTAAAAAAGGCTTGACCCATGGTAGAGAAGTGAAATGATAAAGACATCATAAACAATGTTACACCCTGTTAACAATTGGTGTAAGTAGGTGAGCACGGATATCAGTTAGGCCACTACACAAAACAAAACTAACTGCTAAGCAACCACCAACAAAAGACACCCACCTATAGAAAAATATGTTCATTAATTTACAAGGAGCACTGAGTTTAACTCACAGAAGTTAAGTAAAATTACTTTGATATATGCTAAACAATCGATGAAGGTTAACCTTTAGAGGAGTGACTTTTTGGCTTCAATTAGTAGGGACCGACTCAACATAATATGGCTGAGACGAAGGAACTCACAACTTGGATGAGCACAAATCAGCAAAGTATTATAAGCTCCAACATAATAGATGCAAAAGATAAATATTGAGTGATTGCGTGAGGGAAAAAACAAAGACGTTAACAGGACATAAGGTACTACGGACAACGAATCCATATGCTTGAACTGACTTACCTGGTTTTGGGTATTCTATTAGTGAGGAAAGACTATGGAGGTTACTAGGATTTTAGGAAATAATTCTCTTCATTACATAGATCCTTCCCAGCAAAAAATCCTTCTACAATTTTTAGTAACTGGTGATAGGTTTAAACAAAATCGTCAAGGTCAAAAACTCAACTTCCAATTTCCACTCGTAAGATGCTATTAAATGAAACCTTCGCAAAATCTGGTCTAGTAGGTCTCATAACAAGCATCAAAAATGAAATGTGCACAATGTTTATGCATATTATTTACTGAATTAGGTAGGATACACAACTAGTTTTTCCCTCGATTTGGAGGTGTGGATTCAAGTCAGTTGTAGACTCTATTTTCCTCAGCAGCTCAAAACGCAGACTAAATTAGTGGGACAACTCAATAAAGAGGCCTCTCAGTTTTTCGAAGAGTTTGTGCCAACTAACTATCTGTTGAAGTCGCGACCTTTCGCCCAATGTCGAAAGTGGCATGCAGAACAGTGAGTAGCTAGGAGTTCCTTTCCAAATGTACTGTACCTTATTCCCACCACCCTCAGCCCACCTAAGAAAAACGCTAAAGGTTGCCACTGGTTGTCAGTTAACTGCCAAGAAACTGCCCCAGTTGCTGGGTCAGATCCATCATAAGCAGTACTCAAAGGGGCGGTGGGGTCGTGGTTGTGTTCGGAATGGCTTCCTTGGCTTTAGAGGAAGCAAGTCTAGCTATGTTGTTCAGTCACACTCTTGGTGGCCTTTTGAAGTAGGTATGCGAGTGGTCTCATAACAGAGGCACGGTTAAGAATACACCTCTGGTAATAACTAACCAGGCGACTGGATGTGTGAAGCTGCTTCACAGTGGTCGGTTCTGGATGGATCATGACAACCATCACTTTATCTGTCAGCGGGCGCATATCTCTGTTGTCCACGGTATAGCCAAGGAAACTGAGCGATTCGTATTTCACACTTTCGTATGTTGACTGCGGTACCACACTCTGAATCTGTTGAATGCGAGGTCAAAATGGTCAGAGAGGGTTACCTTATCCGGACTCGCAATGAGACAGTCATGGATGTAGACACGGACAAATTCCAAACCACTGAAATCATCATCCACAATGAGTTGAAGTGTTTGTGTTGCAATCCGAAGTCCAAAAGGCATGCTCAGGAGTTCAAACAGTCCATGAGGGGTGATAATGTCTGTTTTGGGGATATCTTCTGCCGCTATAGGTATCTGGTTATACACCTTGACCAGATCGATCTTGGGGGACACGTTCATTCAAGTCGTTGATGCGAAGTATCGTGTGGCAGTCTGGCGTTGTTTTAGCGCTAAACCGTGGGTAATCATCGGACGAACAGTTCATCGAGTTTGTAACTTTGTTGAGAGCGCATAAATTTTGATAATCTCTGGCTTCATCGCCTCAGGTATTGTGAAACCAGCACCGTTTAGGGTTTTCCACCCCATAGCTTTAGTTATTAGACAACTGCGTGGGCTAGTGCCATGAGGTGGAACACATTTCTGCCTTGTAATTCGTAACCTAGAACTCCAGGTTCGTCGGAGCTGTTTAACAGAGTTGTGTAACTCCGTCTCCTCTGAGTCCCAGCTCTCAGGTTTTCGTAAATCGAATATATACTGGAGATAGGTTTGCCAGGGACCTCCAATGCTTTATCATCCGAGGCCGCCAAGTAGTCGACTACGAAAGACTGGATTGGCACAGACACGGTTTGGACAGGTTATGAGAATTTCGATGGCAACAGTTCCCGGAAGAGGCTATTATCGATGGCCTACTGGCCAATAACTTCTCGCATGCGAGCACATCAGTAGCTGAGTTGTTCCGTAGCTCGATGTCGCAAGGCAATTTGTCCAAGAGTTGGCGATCTGTGAGATCACGTTTCCTAAGGCGAGCTTCTTTGAGAAGTGCATAAGTATCGATCACTTCAGGGTTAAGCACGTGCACCGTGACGTGGCAATGAACGTATGACAGCACGAAGTCCAGAATGCGGACTTGTGACTCCCTGTTCTCGGAAATCTGATCCAACATACAGAAGTCCTGTTTCTGAACTATCTGATCAGTATGGAGTGGGCTGGATCGTATCCGTTATCTGGCTAATGCGTATACCGTTTGGAGCAAGGTGACATATGGAGGCTGGAGTTTAATGCAAACGAATAAAAGTTATCAACATGAAGATGGAGATGCACGAGTATAAAAAGGAATGGGTTCGTCAGTTTTGAATCTCATCGAGCCCTGGGATGTTGATCTTGGAGAATAATGTGCTGCGCAGTAGAAATTATGATCCTAGTTTGAATGTTGTTAGGTAAACTTCTGTGTAGTGCCACCGGTAACGGAGGTCAAAAATGCTGCGATCCCCATCTATGGAAGATTCAATTTTAAAAAGGTAAGCCACCAAAAGTGGCTCTATACAGGTGAAGGAATGGGTCACCCCTCCGTCTGCCTCTTTATCACTTGCAGGTACCATACCTGTAATTCACGTTCAATAAACGATAAATGAAAGCATTATTTATTCTTATTAGATAATTCCAACTTCACTCATCAACAAAATGCACCAACTAACTTTCCAGATATTGAAATCGGATAGACTTAGGTGTCAACATATTTGAGTATGCGCGTATTAGAAGGGGGAACACGGAATTTTTTACCGATGTGCTCTTTAGGTAGAAATTAGTCTTGGGTTATTATGGTCAGGAAGACTGGTGATTTTGGTCTTCTATCCGTTACAGATTTCATTTGTCGGCATCGTATTCCTGAACCCGAAAGATCGTGATGATGAAATAACTAATCTACAATGTCTCCAGCTCTCTGCGATGAAAGAAAGTAAGTTCAAGATTTGATAACCACCGTAAACTTAATCTGGGCACCCTGAGGTAAATAAAAAGGTAGGATGTTAGAAGTTAGTTGCTACGACGTTCAGGATCTCGGTTTCACGCTTATTGATCATCACCACCAAATACGGCTTCCGAAGCACACTGCAGCCCAAATGGGATATTCCCAATTTGCAGACTTTAATCTAATTACTTCTGCATGGAGCTAAGCAATCTGCATGATATTCAGAAAATTGGGATGATGGATAGGGAACTTTGTGGAGCATGTTGGTGTCACAAAATTCATATAACTTGTGGTATAAGTCATCTTCAACTTTATGAACGATACTCATATGCATTGTCCACTTGGAATGCAGTGGTAGATATCCAAAGTCCTGAGGCCATTTGCATTCCGGCTTTCCAGTGTTCTGTGAGGCTAAATTTTAATGCGTTTTGGAATATTCAGCCCGTAAAAGCTGGTCTTGAGGGGCATTTCAAGGTATACAGGTTAGCTGTTGTGAAAAGAAGGACACAAATGGAGTTCATGACCCCCAATATGACGTGAAAACAGCTGGATTTCTGTACCAGTTTCAAACATATCCTAATTTCGTCCCATAGTCTGAGTAGGTAAAGTATATCTATCGGGAGTAATCCTTAACACAGAGGTCTTGTCCTGCAACACTGATGCCATTTGATCTACTTTCCTGGACATAAATAAGCATAGGTAGACAAGGTGAGGTACAATCCTTTTAGGCACGAACGAATTCATCCAGGTCTTCAGGAGGATAGGGTGGTAAAATTCTTACTTAGCGTCCATCCACAGCACACAGTTCTCTTGAGGTCAAGGCAGCGAATGTGCTCACCACCTTTCCCGACACCAAATCATGAAAGAAGGTGACTGTACTTCATCTTTAAAAATTTACTTCTGAATTCATGAATGCCAGGTGGTCACTGCATTTGTATTTAGGCCTGTGATACATGAGGTCTACATACGGTCTCATATATCCCACTGTCAATTCAGTCCCTTGGTTCACATACAATATCCCCCGGGTTAGATGAGATAAAGTAACTTGTTACCGTTAAAATATGACCCTGAATATATGATACCTCATAATGGGGCACTTATCTTCATCTTTTTCTTTCATAACTTCCCCGTTATCCACATTCAATGACCCCAGGCTCACCCTACGCGGATCAGTGCTGTGAATGTTGGCCATGTAATGTGCAACATTTTGACGTTTGCCGACCAACCAAAACTGGATGCCAAGTATTAGCTTCACAAAAACCCAGCATAAGAATTCTGAAACCGTATTTTTTTGCCGTTAGATTCCGGCCTGGCCGGCCGGTCTGAATGCGTGGTAATGCTTACCCTCTGCAGCAGCGTTCCTAGCCGGCTTTTTATCCGAAACCTAGTCGCTTTACAACTACAGCACACTCCTTCCATCACTTTGGACTAAGCAGGTTTTACCGAACATCATTAGAAGTAAAAACCATCCCCTTTGGACCAATAATAATGACATATTTCGAATAAACGTTTGAGGGAGTTGTGGAGATTTGGAATTATTTCAAGTTGTTATTCATCGTAGACTGACATCAGTTGGAGGAACGAAGGAAACCTGGGAGCACTGGACAGCTGTTTCGTCCTAATGTAGGACCCCTCAGCAGTGCGCACCCACGACCCCACCAGCAGGGTGCGCACTGCTGAGGAGTCCCATACTAGGGCGAAACAGCTGTCCAGTGCTCCCAGGCTTCCTTTGTTCCCCCAATTGACGTTGGTCTACAATGAATAACAACCTGAAATATTTCGAATAGTCAGTCATACGAACACATGCCATTTTATAGGCAATATCTAAATGCTATTTTTCTCAGGCTGAGAAATTTTATGAAGAATAAATTATCGACCCACATACGGTCTTCCGGGGTAAGCAATTGCTTGGATATTTCTGGTCACAAGAATGGGGCAAGGCCACTTCGCTGTACAGCAGCAGTGAAAATTAATGGGCGTATAACCACCTAGCATGAGTAGTATGCTGGCTATAGGGACTCATACACTCCGCAAGGGTGCATTGTTTAGGATTCGTCCTGGTGCGAACTTGACAGGTGCGAAGGCCAATCACCAATTATTCGAACTTGTTATACACCCTCGAATACGAGACCAAAGAAGAACACGATAGCGTAGTTGGATAGTATGGTATATTTAGGTGGTTGCACCAAGATACAGGTGCGTTCCAACTAATTAGCTAGAGAGTCGAATAAGAGCAGTGCAACGTAACATGACAGCGTGCCGAATGGCGAGGATGCTTGACCGGGTGCCTTCGGCTTAGCAAGTCCAGTTAAACTAGCAAGGTCAGCATCAGTGTCGAATGTCGTCGAACCCTAGGCTATTGACTTTGGAGAATTGTGTGACGCCACAACTGCATATCGAGTGTCGCGCACACATAACGCTGGAAGCGTGTAAGCACCCAGTAACTTTCTGCTGTCCACAGAAAGCATGGGAAACTGCGGTAAAATAATGAGATGGTCGGATCCGGGTTCCAGAGCTAATATCGTATAGTGTCAGGCGGGGTGCAGTGGTCGTTCAGGCCCGCGATATTGTGAACAAGATCATTTGAATAAGTTAAGCCACAGATGCTTTCTACCCAGCTGTTGCTGTCACATTACAGCGGAGCACGTGTAAGGTTTCATCATTAAACCATTCAGCAAGGCTTCTAGGTCGGCTTTTCACGCGAGGCCACTATTGGATAACTGTGTCCCCAAGCGTGGTGGTCAAAAGTTGAAGAACTTGCATATTTAGGTACAAACGGCTTTGATACCAACATTTGAAAAGGCGATTCCAACTAAAGCCATGGATTTAGCGGAGCCTGTATCCTGTGATCGATTGTCTTTTGATTTCTGCCTCTGCACCTTTTAGTGGTAAGTAACTATGGTTGGCACATCTCGAATAGCAGTTCAAAGTTTATTTCGCCGATAGGTGTGCGTTCATATGATCCGCGGTCATAGCATGCATATCGGATGAGAAGGGGAGACAAAGAGGCATTGGAGATGGAGTTAGTTATCCTAGAATTTGGGAAACACTGTCAAGGACTGGAGTAAGTAAAGACCGCATGAGGAATGGGGGGCTTCATAGTTCAATACCGTACCTACAGAATACACTTGAGGTTTTATATGGTACATTTCTCAGGTTCGAGTTTAAGCTGTATTACCAACGACCAAAAATGGTGACTCTGTTTCGCATTTGAGAACCATTAAGAGCTTTTATATGCACACGTGGGGTTAGGCTGAGTGAGGGGAGAATGGTTACTGCGATCCCAAAGGGAAGGGAGGATGTAGGGCTTGTCGTGGGAGTTTAGAGAGCTTTTGCAATGAACTGTTTTTATCATTACTTTTGGGTTTTCTTTACGTCAGAAACATGTTTTCGTTGAGACCGTATATTATCGCTTTGGGCGATGAAGGATATGATACTGTTTACAGGGCGTCTGGTATTTTCGCCTTTTTCCTTTTGACCTCTATTCTCTTTGCCAGCCGTAATGATGCGGGCCACATGGATGAAGTTAGACGTTGTTGGACTGGTCATTAGGTACTCGGCGTCGTTCGAAGTCTCTGTTGTGCTATGCCATAGTGCACTCGGAGACCTCAACCACTTTTGGCTGTCTCACGGATAAGGGTGGTTTCCATAAGTCCCCACCACTAGGCCAACCATCTCATGTTGGTGAGCTATTTTCATGTTTTGAATTATCTTTCGGCCCGCTACGGATACTGTTGTGCCATGAACTATCGCGAAGGTTCTTTTTTCAAGAAACCTTTTCTCTCGCTAATCGTTACGTTACTTACAGGAAGCTTGTGATCACCACACGTTCGCTTTAATACTACGGAGTGAGGGTAGGTGTGTACTTGTTGAACAAGATGTATTTAGAGTCAGATAACATTCAGAGGAACATGAGCTCTAGTTGTGGTAGGCAAAATTCGTTTAGATGGAGCAAGAGGGAAAAGATTCGCTTTTCACGATCCCGAATGTGGGAGGTGCTAAGTCGTAAGATCGGTTGGGTTGTGAAGAAATCCAGGTTACATCGGGGTGGCTCACAGCTCAGTGCTGCAAATCGCATGACGCCACGTGTCTATTCTACGTCAGCCAATCACAACCACTACATTTATTCCTGAATACATAGCCACTTTTACAGGTATGGATAAGTGACTATAGGATACACTAAAGGATATACAATGAACTCCATGGCAAGGGAAGTTAAGCAAGGAGAAACATGAACATAGAAAACACCCTTCTTGTTGAAATTCTTGCTTTCTCCGCCTGCTGCTTTGTCTGTTTTTTTCTTGTTGTAGGAAAATAATTCAGTTCTAAACGTTGGCTTTGTTGCTATGGGGAATTAATTACTTAAGGAACAGACCATGGCTGAAACTACCCTTCATGGAGGGTAGCCAGCTTTACCAAGTTCAGAATACCTAACTACAACAAACAGAAATAAAAAAATGTTCACTGGACTACAACTTCATAATTATCAAAATCCAGGATTTACTCATTATAAGAGTGACCAGCAAAGTCCAACACTTACCAACTGCAAGGCTATCACGACCTGTGAAAACGGCTGACAAGATGTTCTGGAAGTCCATCTGGAGCATTCAAACAAGTCTATTGCTTCTAGATGCTGGAGTTGGAGAAGTGAAGACATTTGGCTTTCAGTCACAATATTCATCAACATTATGAATCTTTGTTGTGGAATGGTGTTAACGTGGATGAATTATACAGTCCTGGAATCGTCAATGGAGTACATTATGTTAGCAATCCATAAACTTTTCATCAGTATCTCAAGCAAAATGTACAAACTGTCACAATGGAAGTATTAGCTTCAAGTTTTATTTTTCTCCAGGTAATACCTGTAGCGTCTGGATACAAACCCGGTTTTTTGTTAATGCGAAGACAATACTTCCACTTGTCCAACTTGTAAATTTTCTGCGCGCTTATTCTGCTGGGATGCTGCATTATACGAACATGCAGCAGTTATATCTTATAGTGACAACGGGTATGGATTGAGATTACCTTCCATGAAGATGAATGCAATTTGTATATAAACTATTTCATATCTGTAAAAATGGTGTGTGCCTGTATATTCAGGAATAAATATTATTATTGTTACTATTATTATATGAATCACACGTATCTTTACGGCAAGTAATTTCGAAGAACTCATATTCTGTCACTAGAGAGTATGCGTGCTGAATGCTTATGTGGTGAAATATCCCAGCAGAATCGGTGCGCAAACATTCGCAAGTTTGATAGCATACAACCCGTGATTTTGTAGGAGCGCAGGGGAACTAGATACACCCAGTAAGCATCTAATGCGTGACGGCTGCCGTTTTAGACTTAGGAACTCACAATAATCTTGAGTTTAGCACTTTGATAACATGCTGCACGGTACGTCTGCTAACACCTTCGAAGACAGCAGTTGTGCGTTTCAAAGTAACGCCTAATTCACGCGGCTTTTCCCACGCGAGAAGCGCATAATAATGTTTATCAAGCAGTATCCGCATGGCCTATGGCTTCAGAGCCTTCAGTTCAATGCAATCAAGCACGTCTGGATATGTCTGAGTGCTCCGCTGATAGACACCCAGCTACATGTTCAATGTATTAAAATATCTGCTCTTAAAAGAGTCTGTGACCTTGGGCCAAGGTACTAAGATGAACTTACGTTTTCTGAAAAGATCGCATCACTGATGCACAATTACGAAATCTCATCGGATGCATAAGCCGTAGCCTCTGCCGCAAGAGTTCCAAGCCTCTGCCTTCTGAAACTTGCATACCTCCTCTGCTAAAACAAAGTCCACTTGTTTTGAGTGGTATACGCACCAACGACAAACTAAAAATAGACGGTGTCCAAGGATGCTTTACATCTAGATTACTAGGGTATGGTTGAAAGCAGGACTACAAGCCAGGATACATGGCTCCAAATATGGAATCACCGTAGATAAGATGACTTAAAATCAACCTCACCTTTTTCTTTAATGCGCTAAGCGAACCAACCCTTACAGGCAGTGGTAAATTCCGCTTGTAAAAACAGTTATTATGACCTTTACATTTACGTCTGCAGCCGTCCTTGAAGCCTTCGCTGAAGTCTTCTTTTTGTGCGGATTTCTTCAACCCGAAGTTCCCTCAGATTTGTAGCAGGCTTCCCACTGAAGTCAAGGCCACCGGATCAGTCCCCGAATTTAGTCGGTTAACAGGCAAATTCTTGCCATCTCGTAGCTTCTCCAGATATTTGAGTGCAGCATCAGTATCCTCTACGGCACTGACTATTTTAGACCCTCTTAACTTCCAGCACGACTCCTAATACACCAGCATTGACCCCTCACCTTTAACGTTTAGGAGACTATCCCGTAAATTTTCAAACTCACAGTATGCGCTCCTTTCTACTCACCATAGCAAGCATGGATACGTGTCCCAAACTATACAAGAGCGTGAAAGTTACATCTTTAAAATGTTTAGCAAACAAAGCGCATGCAACCAACGTCACATCAAATAAAGTGAGCTAAATGAAAACATGTTCGCGGAGAACAGACTCTTTGTTCCAATTCTTGCTTCCTTCTGTGCGCGTCACTTTTATTCTTCGTTGCAACAAACGCTTCAGTTCCAAATATCGGCCTGGTTGTAACTAAAAATAGAGTACTTTTCGTTGGTATGCCTGTAATTCTCTGTTGTTCTATTGGATCAAATTGCCTGACCTCTTTTGGCACGTGGGCTTCTACGCGGATGCCATGATACCGCTTGAATATTCACCGCAATAATTTACCAGGTTGGGGCTAGCCGAGGAATCCGGGGCACGCAATTCGTCCTACTTTGGAACTCGTCGGTTGAATGTACCTGCACCCCAGTGCGGAGTGATGTTGTTCCCAGTGAGACTCGAACCCCATGCCGGTCGCTCCAAATGCCAGAGCGTTATTCGCTGGGCCCAATGAGGCACTATGGCCGCCCATCGTACGACGGGCATTAGTTGTTACTAGTTGCTAGTATGCTTGCGATTCTCTGTTGCTTCGCTGTATCGAATTGCTTGACCGCAGTTGTGGTTACGCAAAACTCGCCATTACATTTGTGAAAAAATTTCGCATGAAAAAGTTGATCACCGTAGGAGCCACTGACGTATTTTGTTCTGAAAGACGTTGACATAATCAAGGAAGCCCAAAATGGTTTGTCAGTGATAATTCGTTTGGCCGGCGAAATCTGGAAGAACCTGAGGAACCCCTATTACTAGCTTTTCTTTTCTGCAGGTACATTGACGCAACAACCGAACGTTGAGAAGCTCTATGAATCTCGTCCGCAACCCTAACCAGTGGAGCGGTGGATTGATCCACTTTTATTCTGTATAGGGCGTCTCAAGAAACCGGTGGCTGTCAGCAGCGCTACTTTCCATACATTCAGAGCCGAGAAAGCGTCCCAAAACCTTAAACACTAGCAACAACTCACGCCAACCCGGGCGTACGAAAGCCATTCGATTTACGGCGCCTTTTGCGATTAGATGTGCGCGTAGCAGTAGGATTCTATTTGAGTGAGTTCAGATCGCTGTGTACAACACTACCCATTCGAACATATAAACATCGTGCAACTACTGGGTGCACAAAACGGTCGTCTAGCAATGAAAATGCGTGGTGTGATCATCTATCATCACCAACGAAGCAGTGGCCGATAGTTATCTTCACCACTCTCTTATTGGTTTGGCCTAATGTGGAAATGAAGCCTCTCAGAATAATCACCAAGTAAAAAATGCGGTCAAGCGTTCAACCAGAGTGTAAACTCAATCTGCACCCCAAAAAGAGTAACTCTGGTAACCTATTATCTAAGAATGGGGGAAACATTTTGTAGTTAATAAGACTCTAGTGACTATGAGCGCCACTTTGCAAATGCGTTCAATAGCTTTAAAGGTATGTTTACCTTCGCTTGTGGTAGCTCGTCCTCTCTCAGGAAGACATCTGAATCTATGGCAGCGGTTCTACTCGACAAACTGGCTGGTGGCTGAATTATTGTTCCAAATATCTCTTCTTTTAGTATGGGCTTGTACACATACATCCAGATATTTCTTCTCGCCAATGGTTATCGCAAGCATGCCAAAGAGCGTCTCATCCTCGTTTCATCCCGGTCATAGAAAGTAACATTGAAGGTATAGAAACAGATGAGGTCACCGATTGGCTGTGAGTTGTTTTACGCAGTGCTCAACTCAGGCACTCCATGGCTCATGTAAAGTATCATTTGAAGCATCAGATAATGAATCACTTGTTGTCAACTCTTCCGTTCAATCTCTTTTTGTTTGATGTCCACCTTAAGCTGTTGCTGCAGAAAAGACACATCTTCGAAATATCTCATTTCATTAAACCCCAAAAGAAGTTTTCCACGCATTTTCTTAAACAAAGCTTCATGCTTGAAATTTTGTATACTAATGGTATTACGCCTGTATTCAGTAGCAGTCAACAGAGTAGCTCGCCGAACTGTAGACTCCAGGCTCTTTCATTCGAGTCTGTGGTGGTAGAGTCAGTAATCAGTAACCTGACTTCTAGTGATATCTTCCTGCCCCAAAGAATAGATGCTACTAACCTGATATCAGTATCGGATAAACGGAGTGATATTACTGACCGCACAAGCAGTATAAATTTCATATGCTTCAGCGCTTCCTGAATGTTGGATGGCACCAACGGCCACCGTCAGTTAGACACTTAGGATTTATAAAGACTGAGTATTAGCAGTCGACTGAGAATCAGTGGCCACCTTACAGACAGGCTTTTTCGTAGCGAAAATACAGGCAAATCCAAGAAGAGCCTACAACAGGCTACAAGTATGTGAATAAATGATGTTGCTCCGCCAGTCTTCCAAGGTAGCTATGGAAAATTTTCTACTTTTAACATGAAGTTGCGTAACTGTATAAGAAAAACAGAATATATCCCAGTAAAAATAACTAGATTAATGGCCCTGTGGCATAAATCATGCGATTTCGTTGCAACAGTAGAGGCGCCGTTTTTCATCACATTCCTTTGTGAGTTGAACTTCTGTCAGAAAAAAGCCAAGTCCTGTGATAGGTAATTTGAAGGATACATTCCAATTCTGCGGAGAACTGGATAGATTAGATATCTCAGATAAATTCATGTTATCATTTGATGTTCCCTCATTATTCACAAACATACCAGTGGATGAAACGATAGACATAACATGCAAACAGCTTGATCTACTCCCACTGCCGAACACAGAACTCAAGTAATTACTATCCCACTGCGCAAAAGGTGTTCAGTTCCAGTCTAATAATCAATCATACCAGCAAATTGGTGTAGCGACTTTGGGTTCACCACTTGGACTTATCCTAGCTGGCACATTTATGACTCATCTAGAATGAATATGTCAGAATCCCAAGATCAAGAAAACAACACATTACCACAGGCATGTAGATGATACTTTCATTGTTTGTGATAATATGAATCATTGAACAAAGTTGTTCAATACCTTCAATCAAGCTCATCCAAATGTGAATGAAATACGAAAATAAAGTCAGATTCAATATTTCGCATACAAGTATAAGGCGGAAATGTGACGATACAGTTGAGAAAACTATCCACAGGAAAGACACGTGGATTGGTTAGTACCTTAAACACAACAGTTTCTGCTCCTTCAGCTATAAGCGCGGTTTATTGAGAACTCTTTTCATCAGATTAAAGACGTTGGGCTCAAAAGACGAATAAGAGGAAGAAATCGATGTCATCAAGAAGATTCTTATAGAGAATGGATATTCAAATAAACTCATTATGAAGCATGGAAAAGGATTTATGAAGAGATCTAAACATCCAGCTGTCAATAAGGAGTCTGTTTTCTTTTGTCTTGGATTCAAAAGTGATTCGACATCTCAAGATTAAAAGCTGCACTGAGCAGAAGCTTCCCTGCTGCCAGACTGGTCTCAATTTACAATACAGTGTGCTCAATAACGCACTCAAATGTAGACAGCTACTCATCTCACATCATCTCCAACTGTGTATATTGAATCACCTGTGCTTGTGGTAGCAAGTACATAGGATGAACTAAAAAGATGGCGTCTACTGGATTTTATGATCATATTCCAAGAAACCCATGTCTGAGAGATTGCAAGGTCCTCACCAGCACAATTACCAGGCACCTGATGGAAACAGGACATCAAATAGGTGTTTCTCAATGCTTCAGGATAATCAACAAACAAAGAACGCCACGTTTATTACTGTTTGCAGAAGTTCTTGCCGTCAAACATTTTCAGCCTGAAAGCCAGAAAGAGACTGTAATTAACCTTTCTTTACTCCGACAGCTGTATATGGTTTTGGCATGTGTATGTACACAGTCTTCTTTTTTCGATTCCATCATCTCTTCAATAATTACTTACTCTTAATCACCTAATAATTTTTCAGTTTTCTCATGTGATTACGTAACTTAATAGTTCCGAAACAACCAGACCTTTACTCTCCTATTTGACTGTTTTCCCCTTCTTTCCACAGCTCCAGAATTTTCAGTCTCATCCGACATAAATTGTCATTGATTTTTACCAAGATTCTTATTGATTTATCCTGTTTTTCCTTAACCTACTTACTACCTTATTGTTAATCCTGGGTTTCAAATCTTCGTTTATCTCCTACATGTTGGAACTATTTTATGCCATTAATATCACAGACACTTCATTTCAAATATAGGCTATTTGCAGCTGATGAAAGGCTGTGAAATAAAACGATCTCATTTCGTTTTGCAAATGTATTTGTTCTTAAACTGTTCAAATTTGCCGAAGGGAACTTGATGTACGACATAGATAACTTTCTCCAAGTTAACTGTTATAGTTCATTCTTGAAAAAATTAATTCATCACTTCTTACTTCGACGAGTAAAACTTCATCAGCTGAAGTCACGCCAACAAAATACACATAGATTCAAACTCGCCTTGGTGACGTTCATAAAACTTTGATTTCATCATCAACGAATAGCTGTAATGAGATATCTGTCGTGATTGTCTTTGATTAAGGTGGGATTTAGGAAGATTGACGAGGTAAGCACTATTGGAAATGAAAGCTGGTCTGGAGTAGGGGGCATGTGAAGCAGACTTGAACATCAAAAATGAGCAATTTCTCGGAGACATCCATTTGGAGAACAAAAGTAATACTTAGGCGTATGGACTCGAAAGTCTTACAGAAAAACCCAGTCAAAACCTCCCGGAATACACTAAGGTCTACATACAATCATTGCATGAACAGGACCAATTCTACGAGGAGCTTGTCTTATTCCGAGCCCTAATGGAAAGCAACCTACCAGCATGGAATTAGCTGAAACATTTAGTTCTGCCATCAACATGCTTCTCAGCATGACAGTTAACTATGTCATAAGTGGAAAATTTGCATATGTTTCGCAAATTTCACGGTCCATACTGACATTTCTTACACCTAAGTAGTTTTTCGTCCCCGCAACGTGGTGTCAACGAGGTCTCCGTTGGAAATCACCCACCAGCCAAGGTCATACGGTGTGATCTCTGAGTATTATAAACCGGCGAAATACACTGCTAATGAGCCAGTTGAGTGGTAAGAAACTACACAGGCTGATTTGTAGATTTCACCGGACAGGCCAGAATGACCTAAACGTCAGATGGCTGTTTGAGGCCGAATACATAGGTGGTGTGCTCGGAAAATTCCGTTCATCCCATTTCAAGCAAAGCAGTCCATCCAGGTTAGATGGTCAGATTTAGGTGATCTGAACTAATTTGGCTCTGCCAGTTAAATTCGCCCCGAGAAAACTGCTGATGAGCCCCACCCCGAGCAAGTAAAATGGCTGTCCGGTGTTCAAACAACTCTGATTTATCTAGTGAAACCCACGGATCAGCCCAAGTGGTTTCTAAGCCTTCAAGCTCTTCCGTGACAGTATAAATCAAATATGTCCACCTAAAAGCCGAACAAATTATGTAATCCCAAGCTTCTGACGACAGGCAAACAAAAGAATAATTCTAGCATATTATTTTAAAAGCCTGAAAAGCGCCGTTTAGTTATAAGACAATAATAATAGTAGCCTTATAACAAACAGCATGTTTGATACAGCATGGGATCCTCACCATGTAATATTCGAACAAATTCAGTCCCAAAACAATATTTCCAAAGGAAACTACCATTTCATGTGAATGACCCCTTTAATAACGGCATCAAAGACAATAATATGAAGCAGCCGGTTGGTTCTGGGTTAGCGTCTGGTCTAGGATGGGGAACACACTGTAGAATGAGCCTAAGTTTATTGGTGGTAGTTTACTCAACTATTAGAAGAATGTGCTTTGAAGGTGGGTATCCAAGGCATAGAAGTATGATGTGCTTTTTTGTGAACAAAGGCCCAAATCCGTCCCAAACAACATTTTTCCTCCATTTTGTTGTTAATTCAAAAAGTGGCTAGTTCAGAACACTTTAAAAGCCTGCAAGAGTATGTGATACTTTTGAAGGATATACTTGCACGATTGAAACAAACTTAAAAGTAAGAGTTTGGGATAATATGCTTAGTGTAAAAAATTATTCGGAACTTAGAGTTCAAGCAGGGTCAAACTATAGTGCAGCCATCCCTTCTCCAAACTACATAGATATGTTTATGGTCGGCTGTGAAGCCTGTCTTGACAATTATTTAAAGAGCAGCTTTTCTCAAACACAGTGTTCCTCATAGTTATCGAGAGATCAAATCAGTAGAAACTCAGTAGTTTCAGACTTGTAGTACTGTTTTCAGTAGTGCTGAAATTAAGGAGACTTAGCTCTTCATAATTCAGATGAACATTGGTATAGTTATGGAACCCTTCGTGATGTTCAAAATAGTTGGGGAAATGTTGGTGATACATTTACAGCCTGTTAGATACATGACACTACTGGATGGCATCTTGGAAAGTTTAGTTTCTCTCCCATTTACTGCTAAGACTTCGATATAAACCTATTTGGCATACTTCTTTTCAGAACGTTCAAGATAAGTAATGAAAACTGAACGCTTTTCGCACTTGACATTTAGCCTGAAGTTGTAAGATTCTGTCATGAGTATGGTAAGAAAAATTAAGGACCTTTCCTGCCTCTTCTTCCAAGCCGAAATTTTTTTTCACCGCCCACACTGTACAATCCTCTTTCTCACTTGTAACTAAGGCTTTAGTAATGCCGTGAAGTGCTATGGTAATAACTCATGCCGAAAGACTACCTTAGAATGTTGAGAAAGTGCAATCATTGGTCTTTAGCCTGATCAAATGCTTAATCACAGTCTGAGGTGCCAAAATCACAGAAATCTCATTTTCTCCAAGTGGCACACCCATGCCATTTCGTTAGGAATTTTGGGGTCAATAAACTTTGGCCTCACTAACTGACATTTGTTGCATGGCAGCACACCAACAATCCCATCTCGTTTGGAAGCTGAATGAAGAAATTAAGTGATCACTTGAATAAAAGCCTCTTTTTCTACTAAATGTTAGTCATGGGGAAACGGAAATCAAATATATTATCTCGTTTTCACATATATCCCACCGAAAATTAAACTTGGTCTATGCTGGGCTTAAATAACGCATACAAGTCAAAGCCGTGGTAGTCCTATAGATGTAAACTGCTAATTTATGCCATTCAAACTATCTTAATGCAAGAAATCGAATGTCTCTCAGAAATCGGCGTGATTCAGACAGTGAGTTATCTGTCATAAAGAACTCTGATCGCAGTCCCAAAAACGTTAATAAAAATATTCGTTTCTGCGCAGACTGCTGTATTCGAATACATGCAGATCTTATCAATAACAGGTATTTATATGCTGCATTTCAATATCTGTCTACGAAATCAAAGTTTTCGTGAGGTTGGACATTCAAGAATCGTTCTCACAAATTCCAGTTACTAAGGGCTACAAAGAAGTTTGAAATGTACTAATATTGGCTGAGATCAATGTCTGAGGTCCTCCTTAAATTGGGGGAAGTACTTAATTTCTTGTGCGCTAATTTGCCTTAGGGTTAAGTGAGTTCCGAAATCACCAAGTCAGGGTGATTGTATATATCCTGAGAAAGTTTAAAGCTGTTTATAGATGGTCATCTGCCCTACAGCCAGAACACAAATCATTTTAAGTATTGAGTCATAAAGTTAGAAGTCTTTGTATTTCAATTTTTGTTTCATATCACCATGTGGTCAGGGAAAACTTTGTGGACAACTTTATAAAGTTGACTAATGGGAATAAATTATTCTGCTTTAGACCTAAAGGTTTTATATGTTCATGAAAACTGTACATAAATAATGTATTCTTGTCAAAAAAAGTGTCTTCCTTACAGTCACAGGCTAGTCTTTGTCTCCTGATATTTTCGTGGCTCAGTGAAGTCTAAGGTTCTGAAGAAGAACATTTGCTATTCGTATCCAGCTCAAGTGTCTCACTGCATCATTATCGTTAGCGTGTTTTTTATGATTCACTCGGTTACTTCAGCTATGCTATGGGATACTGTGCAGGTCAAAATCTGGCAAATGATAGGGGTTGTCACGTGCCATCACAACGAAACAAATAAGACTGACTTTAAAGGCTACCCTAGCAGCAACTGGAACAACCAATCAGACTTCTGTATTTTATGAAAAGCTATTTTTCTGGCTGGGATACGAAACCTGATTAGTTGTTTCAAAAGTTGCCAGAGTCATCTTTAAAATCGCCCAACAAATAAAAATAGTATGGAGGCTTATCCAAGCCTGGAGACCAGGAAGACAGACTTTACTATTAATTAGTAGCAGTAGGTATTAGTGGACACACTGTAACCTTTGCTTTTCTAGAAGCCTTGATGATTAGAGATACTGCGAGCACAATGGATAATTACTGTCAAAATAACCGGTCAATGTTTGTGCCATAGACACAAGCAGATATGATTTGACCATCTCAGATAGCCGTAGTTTGGCAGACTAGTATTTGTACTGGGTGATGTATTACTTTTAATTACTTACCTGCTGATGCAGCACGTTTTGTTCAATAATAAGAAGGCTTGTCCACTTTTACGTATTTTGGTGATGCTCATTACATTCTGTTTCAGAAATGCACTTTCTTCATGTTGGTGATATTTCATTAAGTGCCATATCAAGATATAAACTGATGTGAGGTTTCTCATGAATGCGATCATCAGAAGAAACATAGACTGTGAAAATATGAGCAGTGCTGTAGGATGGAAATCCTAGTGAAGTCCAAGCATTAGGATTACGATTATTCGTCGGACTTGATCAAAAAGTAAGAGAAAGTGTCACACATCATCTACTAAGATGATTGCCTTTGCTCACGCAGAGATATACTATTTCAGGCAATGAGAACACTGTAGAACCAGGAAATGGTTTCGATCTTATTCTGCCGCTTGATGCATGATACATCCCGTTGCCTCCGCATCTGAAGCGTTGGATACTGAGTTCTAGCCTCAGCGGGAACAAGATTACTTACTGAGGTAGGGGTGCATCCGGCTGAGAAGTCTTAAATAGGATGAAACGCATGTCCTGAATCCCGCTGCGAGTCACAAAGATGAATACAAGACCTTTATCTTTATCGAGGGACCCATCGATTTATCTGCCATGGTCGCTGAGCCAGAGCCTAGCCACAGTTAGAAGCAAACGCACATCTGACTCGTCCTATCAGAGAGCGCTAGACAAATATCCGGAGTCGAGATAACTAACGGGAATTCCACCATGCATAACCAGTAATGTTATGTATCACATCGCAACTGCAGGTTCACTTGTGATATCCGGAGAGTGCCCTCTAGACCCTGACAAGTTCAGAACAGTGAAACGCGGGTTCGCTCATGTGCTTGAATTGGAAATTATTGAACCGTCAAAAAGTTCTCGTACGTGGCTATTGCACATGGTTGCCAAAAAGGATAACAACGATTGGCTTTCGAATGGTGATTATCGGTGGCTTAACGCTAAAACAACACTTAACTGCCACCCTACACTTCACTACGACCAACCAGTAGAAGACGTGATTACTGAATTTCTCTAATACTCACCCAGCAAAAGTAGATATGCTGCTATCTTTCACACAGTGAAAAACATGTTCTACTTGAACCGTCAGGTTTTCAGAACATTTAGAAACATACCTAAGTGTTTAATGTGCGTGAACTTGTGCTAACTTTTTATCTTCCAGAAAGCTTTTTTCTCGTAGCATCGTCTTGACTAGGAATGCAAAACTTTCCCTTCATTTAATCTCCATGATCTCTTTTTGCTACCAGGTTGTCATCCATTTTTCAAAAAACAAAAATAACTCAAAATTTTTTATCGATGTATTTGTTTTTCTACATGTAGCGTAAAAGTGTTTCTCATTTTAGGTTTCGTAAACCCCTTTCATGTTATTGAAGACTTATGTCTCTATTCCAGGTGCATTGTAAGCCGGACGAAACTTCAAAGAACCGCGAGGTTTGCTATCCGCCTATTTTACGTTTCATCATTTTATTCTTTGAATGAGATTCCGGAATAAGTTCAGACATTTGTGGGCCACTCTTTACAGCGAACACATAGAGAGACTTATACTAGTGGTGAGAATACTGGGTTTTTGCTCCCACCCGGTATGTTCTTAAGGTCCTCACGAACCCACTAGGGGTGAGTAATCTGTAAACAATCTATGTAATGCCTAAAGTGTCTTAAAACTCCAGGCTGTGACTAGACAATGAACCGGGATCTTCAAATCACGGGTTACTTCTACATCATTGTGGGCCAATACTCAGAACAAAGCAGTCCGACAAATAGCGTGAATTTTGCCATCTGTATGCTCTTTGAGCATGCTCACACACTAACCTGGATTGACAGGCACCAAACACTTTTCTGACCAGGTTAAAAAACTGCTTGAGTCCTGTGTCTGAAGTACAGGTACATCACCGTCCTCCCTGATTTCTCTCTAGATATCTACATCTTCAATATAGAAGGCCATGGAGATTTCATGATATTTTGTAGTTCATTTATGTACAGGAAAAGCAGGGAACCTAGGACTATGTCTCGTAGCACTCCACTCTGTATATACATCCAGGTGAAGAGCTGAGAATCGGTCCTTACCCTTTTCCTCCCCGACCCATGCAAGTAGGTTGCCAGTGATCCGGAAACCTTCCAGTTTCATGAGAAACCTGGAATGAGGTACCTTTCCAAACCTTCCACTAAAGTCTGTGAAAATGACAGGTATCCTGTCATCCTTAGACTTAACCCAAATTTATCTGACTGGGAGAAGGTTCGTCAAACAAGAGAAGATTCTGTGAGACAAAACATTGTTACTCGCTGGGTGAACCATAATGATGTTCTTGATTAACATTTCCAAGATTTCGACTACGTTTCTGGCCAATCTTATCAAAGTGTCATTTGATGGACGCTGCATGGAACCTTCCTTGTAGACAGGTGTGACTATGGTGTCCTTCCAGTCACAGGGTAGTGTGACTTCACCGTGAGACAGTTTAAATATGGTAACCAGTGGGCCAGCTACGTAGAGTGAAAGAAATCTAAGTAGCCCTGAGAATAACTCTTCCTGTCCCTTTGGTTTTGCAACATCCAGAATACATAATGTCCTAAATACATCATTGCAGTCGATGCCAACACAATTTATCTTTTGGGATATCAACGCTTCTTCCGCTGAATAATTGTCCATTGTAGGTCCTTGGTTTAGTCTTTCAGCTGAATATCCAGTGATAGCCTCTGTTTTGTCTTTACCATCTTCAATCAAGCAGTCATTTCCCGTCTCTTTGATTAGAGCGTGGATACGATGATTTGGGTGTTGTACTGGAGCCTGGATAAGACATGTTCCCAAGCATTTTCAGAACAAGTTGATAACAGCGATTTAATTATTTCGGGCTCTTTTGCAATGCTCACCTTGAGAGTATAGAGATTAGTACCGAGATTCCAACAGGTTTACCGTGAAGGACAATTTTTTCCTCTCTTTGGAGCAGTCCATGGAATGAAGCATTGTGTCAGTTGTGCATATATCCGGTCGGAAGAAGCATTATGCAACCTCACTTAAGGCTTCTGAATTGACCGTCTAGTCCTTTGCAAATGCCTCTGAGTTAATGGGTGTCTTGTTCACTTTCTACCCATCCAGTCTAGCTGGACATCGGCCTCTCACAAGGTGGCTACCTTGAATCTGAAGATGAGCGCTGCCCCCAAGGGGTCCAAGGTACTCGATGAAGCTTACATCGTCTGCGTGACAGAATACCAAATCTGGAACTGGGGTAACAAGGTGATGATCATGTCTGTTTGCCACCTCAGTGTGCTGCATAACAGTCAAGGAAATTGATATTTCCAATAATCTATGATCAAATGAATTATGTGATCCTTCTGTAGCTAGGCCGTCATGGTCACCTGACGGTTTGTAGAAGTCTCTTAAAACTAGGTATCTACCAGTATTCTAAATAGGTGTTTTTTGCCGCATTTAATGCCACCTTCCAAATTATGTAGTGCTCTCCGTACTAGTCTCAAAGGTCACTCATTTCCATCCGCAATGTCAGAGACATGAGTAATTCGCCTATGTAGGTATTTCTTTCATGATCTGCCCACTTATTCTGCTATTGTAGCAAGGAAACGTACTCCTTGGAGTAATGTTTAAAAATATCTGCACAAGACACCTGTCTTGTCAGCATCTGCAGAAAACCTGTACGTTCAGCTGAACCCTACTATATTGTTCTTCAAGAGCAGCAACTTTGACGAATTGAGTCTTGGGAGACCCTCAACATCTAAAGCAAGTGGAAATGGCGGACGACTGTTTACTTTACGTTCAGTTTCTGCCGTCAGTGTTATGAGAATTTCATTTCCTACCGGCCGCTCACTTGCGAGAGCATTCTTTACCTTATGTATGGTTCGGATCACACTTTCCCAAAAACGACCCCAATGACCGCCGGCTGTTAGGTTTTAATGCCAGTCAGTCCTTTTATCGAGTAAATTGCTGTCAATCCACTACTGTTTCAGTCCTCATAAACACCTGTGCTACTCATTCTTGGTCACTACTAGGCTAGATCCATTGTCACCGAATAAATGTTTCCATAACTCTTCCTGTTGAAAAATCTCATCAGTGTCTTTTTGAATGAGTTTGCTATAAAACTATAAGCTACTGCGCAGTGAACAACGTGGATTTTCAAACATGTAAATGCACAGCAATAACGCTCCTCTAAACTTCTACCACAAACGATTGAAAGTGGATCAAGATAGTCTACCCCAACTGAACTGAAAGGATGACTATCTTTGATTGTTGCTGGTGACTGTGACTGATTTTCAGCCAGGTAACCAAGGATTGTCTACCACTGATTCCTTTTGTATCGGGAATCGGAACCAAGCAGTCTACTCCCCACACGGCTCAGACCAGTGGTCAGAGACCAAATGGAGTGATGCCACTTCTTGGCCTAGCCACCCTGAACCCTCATTCAACCTAATCCAACTTCCCCAAGTACTGTAGGTCAAGGTAGGCAGCTGCTTGACATGAGTATTGTATGTCCAAGTTATCTCAGCCAACTAAGGTTCACAACCCCGTCAAATAGACTTGCTTGTCTTGCTTAGTATCCTTCCCCCTACCTCAACATTGCTCACATGGTGATCCCACTGAACCCGGGTAGTGCTACAAGGACACCTGCGATGCAAACACTATAACCGTTTCATGTCTTCTACCTTCAACGGTCAAGTCTTGAAGGCGTATAACAGCACAGAAAGAACTGAAGCGCAGTATACTCATCCTTTAACAGACAGTCGAATATCTCATCTGCTGGTGCAGCAGACAACGCAATTTAGCAAATGTTGAACGGGCCTTCTGTATCCGAGCTAAGATTTCGTCAGCAGCTATATTCACAGTAGTAAAATGGTAATTAGTGTACACTAATAAAGAGAAGTGGATAATGTCTAAATCCTACATCGAGATTTGGCGTTTCCTTGCATCGATCGTTAATAAGTTAATAAATGATGTTCTTGCCGTATTTTAATATCTCTTGAAGTCATTTACATGATTTGGGGTTTTTCTGTTTGTATGCGGATTTTATTTATTCCAACACGGCATCCATTATGGACTGACATCAGTCGAAGAACTACTGAAGACCCTGGCGTACCGGACAACTGTTTTGTCCTAATATGGGACTCCTTAGCAGTAGGCACCCACAAGTCAGGTCTTTCCTCGTCGTTCATTGCTGCTTGATATGCATAATCAAGCAGGTTATTTAAGTTATTCATTGTTTCGTTGTTCGCATCTGATTCAATCAAATAACTGCTGAATATTTCTTAAACTCTCACCTCCTGCTTTACTGTGTTTGCCAATTATGTATTCCAAGTTGGGACAACATTTAATTTTTCACTCTTCATTCTGTGGACCAAGTGATTTGCTGATATTTATCCATCATTTGAATAATGAAATCAACCTGTGTACAAAACTCTCTAGGAATTGCACGTGATAGATAACTTCCTTTGTATTAGTCTTGAGATAATCTTAAGAATTTCCAGCATAAAATTCAGTTTTTCACTTTGGTCATCATGATTGTTTGTTCAAGTCACTTTGTTCTCTAAATTTAAATTATACTCTGCTTTTAATTCAGTTGATCAATATAAACATTATGCAAACAAATTTATCTGCCCTCAAGGTTATCTTAAGTGTCAAAAAAAGAGATTTCATATAAGAGTACAAGAATTTATGATTTGTGGACAAACTAGATTCAAATAGCTCATGATAAGTTCAGTGAACAAATTTGTTTTCGGTGATATCATTGTCCGTAGCTGGACAATTTCATTAAAATATTATTTAGTACATATATTAGTTAACCACTGATTTTTATTAGCTATCGATCATAAGCCGCATTATCCTGAGGAAAATAAACCATGCGCTACATTCAAAATTACGACTGGAACACACAGGCTCACTGGCTGGCTGACTGGCTTCAGGAAGAACAAATCATCTGCCGATCAAATTGCAACCCTACGCCACGCATCATCATTGAACAGAACGGAGAATACCAGTCAACTCTCTCCACCTCAACTTCATCCACTTTGAAAAAGCCTTCGATCGAGCATTCGACTGATAAGTAATTTGGCAACAGCTGCTTCAACACTACGGCTTCAGTGACATAAATCTTTATCAACCTCATTCAACAACTATATGACGATGCCACGTGCCAAGTGATTCACAATGCAAAGCTCAGTGATGCCTTTGAAGTCAAGACAGGAGTAAGATAAGGCTGACGCATACTATCACCAATCATCTTCTTGATTGTGGTCGACTGGACTGGACTGGACTGGATCATGCAGCAAACTGTGAAGAGCGAGGAGATGGGCATACGCTGACCGGACCGATTAAAACAGCCTAGAAGATTTGGATTTCGCCAACAATTATGATTTATGCCTAATGTCTTGTAGCACAAGCTCGAAGATCTACAGGCGAAAACTAACAAGTTGGCAGAGGAGGCGAGGCAGAGAAAACGGGACACCATTCAAGTGAATGTAGAGAAGACAGAGGTAGAGGTGGTGAAGATACCCAACCAACAACAGCATCAACAACAAACACCAATCAACATGAATGAGAGAAGCCTATAGGAAGTAGTCTCTTTCACCTACCTACCTAGGCAACATCGGCTCAACTACATGCACTACAGGCAGAGATGAGGGTGTCAAAGACAGGATGGGAAAGATTGCAAGACAGGCTCTCATCAACCTGAAATCAGTGTGGAGATCTACTCCACTCCACTCCACTCCACTCCACTCCACTCCACTCCACTCCACTCCACTCAGCATAGAGCGTGTGTCAACAACATCCAGATTTTCAACAGTAATGTCAGTCAAGTCAGTGCATGCTTCTATGTGATGGTTCAGAGACTTGGTGGCGTGTTCCGTAAAGCATTTCCAACAAACCACAGACACACATCATCAACAGCTGCCGACTACGCTCACTCACTCGATACTGAAGATCAGATGGCCAGAATAATAAGAATAAGGAGGAAGGAACTCACTCTGGCTGGCTGGCTGACTGGCTGGCTGGCTCGCAGGCAGACAATGAACCAACCAACAACCTATCAGCCAACAAATATACACAAGAAGAAAGTGCAGATAGATTAGATATGGCATACACTGAGAAGGCTGATTAAGGACATCACTCTCCTGGTCAGGCTGTAGAGTGGAAAACAAATGGGAAACGACAAGTTGGACATCCGAGGCGAGGGTGACATTGTATGTGAGGAAGAAATGAAAGCTTGTGGACGGTCGTGGAGTGAGGTTCAAAAGAATGCAATGCAGGTGTGCTACTGAAGCCCTATGTTCCACTAGGAATCCAACGGAAAAATAATAAAATAATAATATGTAATTTGAAAATATTTGACAAAGTGAGGTAATGTAAGTTGAAATGAAGAAGTAAAGAATTTGTCATAAAGTGAGTAGACAGTTGTCAGTCAGTAAGGAAATTAGAGATTTCTAACTGAGTTAAACAAAGATTATTTATGTGTTAACAACATGAAAATGAAAGGATAATTTAGTCTGAAGAACTGAAAAGTCAAGGAGTTAGGAAGTGAATGGGAACGAAGAATGACGAAGTTTCTTTTTGATACATAACTCTGGTTCTGAGTATTGTCTGACTGCAGCTTTAGCTATGTAAAGTGTATCTTCACACTGTTGTGAAGATTATTTTTCACACCATTTATTCTATGTTCTACTGGAAACGAATCTTCTGAAACTGTCTGTTTTTAGTTAAATGTTGTAACACGGAGTTGTTAATTCATCTGCTTTGATCTTTACTGAGCCATACCGGCCACTGTTGGCGAAGATGTTGAACATCCTGCCTCTGTGTACAGCCTATGTACCCAGCTCCAGAGTAGAAGGTGAACTGACATATATATGCACACTGGAGTGACTATCAGGGATAGTTTGTCCTCTTGATACGTGTTCGCCATTCAGGAACTAGTATAGATTATTTACAGAGTGGCTGAATAGAATGTCTTTTTCTATAGCCTTCATTAAATTTCGTCTTTTAAAGTGTCCGGAGTACAAATCCTTCAGATTCATGGGAAAAGGGAATGGATTAAATTTATTTCTCAGCTGATGAGAACCCATTTTGTCATTTATTCTTTGATTAGTGCTTCTTTTAACCATCCCATCATCTCTTCTTGTTAACAATAAGCGTAGGAATGATATCTTTGATTGTGATTCCATCTCCGATCACTGAAAAGCTGTAATACTTCCTGAAAGTCATAATTCTTATCAAAACGTATGAATATATCACCAATATATCTTCTGTAGAATAAAAACTGCTTGATAACCGGACTGAGTGTGATTGTTTCCAGTTTAGTCATAAATATATCTATCAACACAGGATTCAATGATCACTTGGTTACCTCTGATCCTACGCGTTATTACAGCTTAATTACATGTCAGTTGTGCATCTTAAGAGTAATTCATTTAGATATTTTATCGGTGTACTGATGTTAATTGTATATGAGTCAGTATATTCATATTTGAAACCAACTTTTTCAATTCTTGGAGCATTTATGAACAGTGAAGTAACATCAAATGATAACATAACACAACCTAAAACGTTTCTATTACATATGGAATAAATAAACTCTAGTTTATCTCTTAGACAGTAGTTGAAAAATTCCCTTATAATGGGTTCCAGAAGTTCAGATAACCATGTAGTGCACCTTCCTGGCACCAAAATATAACTAGGGCTAAAATAAATAGTTTAAATTAAATTAACTAAATAAATCTCTAGCTTGCCTCCGGATGCTTAGGGTGTTTTAAGTTTTGTTTTAACGAGCATGCATCCGAGCAGGCTTGGACGCCATTTTTGCGCTCCATTGTGCTGATCACCACGCACGTACTCCGAGTCCCTAGTTCAGCCTTACAAGCCAGATAAGTTGATTAAACTTTTCCCTCATTCATTATTATAACATTTACCTTAAATACATAGCTCCTTTAAATACATTGCGTATCAGTTCTTTTGATTTGTGTTTTGTTACCAGTACTTACACGTTAGGTAAAGTACTGGTTAAGCAGGTACTAGAGCACATCAAATTAAGTAGGGTTGATCAAACGTTACGGAATTGTAACACGCATCCCTACAAAAATTGGTGAGCCCGAGTATCACTTCTTATTTTGTCTAGTACCTTTGTTCTCTTGCGTTGATTTGTCTGGCCTATTTTGTTTTTGGCACGTCTAGCGTTTTTTTTTATATTATTGCACTCCTCATTGGTTATTTTTGCATTGTAATTTTTTTATTATCACTATCGTGCCTCGTTAATTCCCTGATCAATGGCGGATAACGACTCGACTGCGCAGATGGCCATAACCCTCCAGCTTCCCACCTTCTGGGCCCACAGACCATCTGCATGGTTCTCCCATGTGGAAGCTCAGTTTGCCTTGAGACACATTCAATCACAAGAAACTAAGTCCAACTTAGTCATCGTCAGCTTACCGGAAAATGTGATTGAAGACGTGTCAGATGTGCTAGATGACCCAGCACCGAATCTTTACGATCGCCTCAAAACCGCCCTCATCAAACGTGTTGCACTTACTGACCAGCAGAAAGTGCAAGAACTTTTCAGGGATGTGCATCTGGGTGATCGCAAGCCGACGCAACTGCTTCGTCAGATGAAGCAGCTGATTGCTGACTTCAACATTGATGAAGCATTTCTCAAGCAACTGTGGTTACAGAGGTTACCACAGTCGGTTCAAGGGATCCTCGCACCCTTCCATAAGTGCCCCTTAATAGAGTTGGCGGAAGCGGCTGACAGAGCTGTGGATGCTACGAAACCCAACACTAGTATCTCAGCTGCACTGTCTACTGCCACGGATTCGTTCAAAAATCCTCCCTCGGCTGTTGAGCCAACAAGTTTCGATGTTATAACTCACATCTCAAAATTGTATGAGGAGTTGTGCAGCATCAGGAACGAAATGCGGTCTGGTAGTTCTTACAAAGGTCGCACGTCTCGCTCGCGCAACAGGTCTGCCTCCCGTACCGATAGCAGACGTTCCAAATCGCGACAATCCCAACCCAGGTTGTGCTGGTACCATAAACGTTATGGTGCCAATGCCAAAAAGTGCACTCGACCTTGCACCTTCGAGGCTAACCAGGCGGGAAACGTGTGAGCCAGCACGTGACGGCGACTAACGTCGCTGGCGAGCCACTTCCATGTCGCCTCTTCTTCGTCACTGATCGACATTCTGGGATACGCTTCCTAGTTGACACTGGGGCAGAAGCTAGCGTCATCCCACCTACGAAGGAAGAGCGTCTGCGGCCAATGTCTCTGCAACTTCGTGCCGCCAACGGTTCGCCCATCACAACCTATGGTCGGAGATTCCTCGATCTCAACCTTGGATTGCGTCGTCCCTTTCGTTGGGTTTTCATAGTGGCAGATGTGACCACCGGCATTATTGGTATGGATCTCTTGCAGCACTATCAGCTGCTGGTAGATGCTGGCAAGCATAAGTTGATAGATTCTACCACAACACTCTCTGTTTCCGGTATAGTCACAAAGACGCCGCCCCTCAGTCCCGTGTACTGCACGACGGACGCTTCTAGTCCCTATGCGTCTATCATTCAGTCCTTTCCGGATGTCTTTAAGCCAAGTCGTTGTGTCCCTTGTGTGACTTCGAACGTTTCTCATCACATAACGACGACTGGCCCTCCAGTATTTGCGAAACCACGGCGATTATCCCCGGAGAAACTGCGTGCTGTAAAAGCCGAGTTCGAACACATGCTTGAAATGGGAATAATCAGACCATCCAACAGTCCATGGTCTTCACCCTTGCATGTGGTACCCAAGAACAATGGCATGGACTGGAGGCCTTGTGGTGACTACCGAAGGCTCAACGCTAAAACGATTCCAGATCGTTACCCAGTCCCTCACATTCACGACTTGACTGCATCTTTAAAAGGCTCGGTTATCTTCAGTAAGCTTGACTTGACGCGTGCATATCATCAGATCCCGGTTCATCCTGATGATGTTCCCAAGACAGCCGTCATTACACCGTTTGGTCTTTTTGAGTTCCTCCGTATGCCTTTTGGTCTTCGCAATGCAGCACAAACCTTCCAACGTTTTATTCACGATGTTTTACGTGGACTCGATTTCGCCTATGCCTACCTAGACGATATACTAATCGCTAGTCCAGACGAAGACACCAATTTTAACCACTTGAAACAGGTTTTCGCCAGACTGTCAGAGCATTCGATGACAGTCAACCTGGCCAAATGCCAAATTGGCGTTCGTTCACTAAAATTTTTGGGACACGTTATCGACGAGCAAGGCATTCGCCCACTACCTGAAAAGGTACAGGCGATCCAAGACTTCCCAGTCCCAGCGTCACTTAAAGCTCTGCGTGTGTTTCTGGGTATGGTGAGCTATTATCGTCGCTTCATTCCCCAATGTGCACACATTTTGACTGCACTGACCGACCTGCTGAAAAGTAAATGTAAAACTTTCAGCTTGACTCCGGAGGCACTAGAAGCATTTCGCAAGATCAAAACCGCAATAGCAGACGCCACGATGCTGGTGCATCAAGACGTAAACCTACCTCTCAGCATTGCGGTTGACGCCTCTAACACGGCCATTGGAGCTGTGTTGCAACAACTTTCGGATCACACTTGGATCCCAGTTGCATTCTTCTCCGGAAGTTATCCACCTGCGAAATGCGGTACAGCACTTTCGGCAGGGAACTGCTCGCCATATATGCCTCAGTGAAACATTTTCGTCATTTTGTGGAAGGTCGTGACTTCATCATCTTTACCGACCATAAACCTCTGACGTATGCCTTACACACCACTACTGACAGATATTCACCGCGTGAATTACGTCACCTAGATTATATTTCGCAATTCACGTCGGACATCCGTCATATTTCTGGTGTGAATAACCCTGTCGCGGACGCACTGTCTCGCGTTTGCACCACTACTTTGCCTCGAGCAGTCGACTTACGGAAGATTGCCGAACTTCAGGATTCAGACGAGGAGATTGAAAAACTTCAACACTCATCCTCTCTGAAGATACAGCGTCTACCGCTCCTGAACAGTGAAGTGTCAATATTGTGCGACACCTCCACAGGCACACCCAGACCCTTGCCGCCGGACTCCCTAACAGACTCGTTTAGTCGCGCGTATCCTGAACCTTCTAAAAGAGCCACGTCTAGTAACACTGATCCAGTAACCTCTACACGTGCTGGGAGGCGTGTACATTGGCCCAAGCGATACGCCGAGTTCGTTAATTAGCCCCAGAGCAACTTCACACTTGGTGAATTCGGAGTTTCAACTACTTTGTCGTGGCATACACTTTCAATGCGTTTTCATACCTAAAGTTTTCAAAAGTCATGTTTACTACTTTGCAAACAGTTTTTTTTTCAAAAAAAAAAAAAGAAAAATCAAAAATACAATTTAAATTCCGAAAACTTTTTTTGGTTGGTTATTATTTTTTTTTCTGTACTACTCCCACTTCGAATTGTTTGGTTTTCCTTTTCTTAGCACTCTAATGTCCCATTTCTTTCTTCTTGCAGAACCTAGAAAATGCGTTGAAAATTGGATACAATTGGCCGCTGACGATGCTACTTGGATCGTTCTTCGGTTCTCTTTGTACCAATTTCCCCCTGTACACTCCCCGGTAGATTAAGAAGCAATAGGGAAAAGTAGACGGAGGCTTTGGGTCACCTTCCACCACTGCGAGAAGGGTTGCGTCTAGACGCAAAGTTATCTTACCTCGTAGGTGTGCATAGTTGCACTAGCTTCGGAGACCCACACGTCACCTACTCCATCACCAATATGGAAAGGTGTTGCGTGTCCGCCTCGCAGTCGCCTCCTAGGATCGAAGGTTGCCGGTATCCCAACAACCTTCTAGGAGGGGGATAACCTGTAGTGCACCTTCCTGGCACCAAAATATAACTAGGGCTAAAATAAATAGTTTAAATTAAATTAACTAAATAAATCTCTAGCTTGCCTCCGGATGCTTAGGGTGTTTTAAGTTTTGTTTTAACGAGCATGCATCCGAGCAGGCTTGGACGCCATTTTTGCGCTCCATTGTGCTGATCACCACGCACGTACTCCGAGTCCCTAGTTCAGCCTTACAAGCCAGATAAGTTGATTAAACTTTTCCCTCATTCATTATTATAACATTTACCTTAAATACATAGCTCCTTTAAATACATTGCGTATCAGTTCTTTTGATTTGTGTTTTGTTACCAGTACTTACACGTTAGGTAAAGTACTGGTTAAGCAGGTACTAGAGCACATCAAATTAAGTAGGGTTGGTCAATCGTTACGGAATTGTAACACGCATCCCTAGAACCATTTGATAAGTAAGTGATAAGGTGAACTAGAAATATTCAGGATTGAACGTACTACAAGTTAGGTGTACGGGTTTTGTGTGTTCCGTAGAGACAAGGAATATTTGATCCAAAAACGTCTTAATCTTTTATGTACCTGTGAATTGATGATTGATAAAGTTTTCATCGTTTTCAGAATTTCACCTAGTTGACGCTCCATTATTTCTCTTCTATTCTATTCTATTTCATTCTTTTCATATAGTTGTTTTAAAACTAAACACTTGAAGAAAATGGGAAGCTAATCATTTTTCCACAGTAAGATATTCTTACAGATTGTTTATTTAAGCATGTTCACTAATGCGTATGTGATGAATAGTTAAAACAAATTTATTGCTCATAGTGTATACAAGCTTACAATGTTACTTCGACAGTTACGCTCATCATTCATGTATCTGGACAAATTCAGATTATACAAATGAATTGACTGGCATCACTTGAATCTGGTTAGTTGACTTTCATGGACCGGTATACCCAAAATAGAATGATCAATTTTTCAATGATTTGTAAATCGCACAGTCAGCCAGACTCATGTGAAGTGAATCAACTTGGCTTTATGAGCTGAATTTGTCCGGGCATGCCACGTTGCTGATGAACTGATCCCCAAACATGCAGAACTGCTATTCCATGTTTAGAGCACTGTGGTCTAGCTAGTGAAATCAACAGATCAGCTAGAGTGATTTCTAATTATTCAACTTGCTCAGTGGTATATTTCGCCCGTTCATGACACTTTTGCGTCAGAGTTCATCTTATATGATCTTGGCTGAATGGTTTCTAGCGGAAACCTTGTTGATACCACAGTTGGGTGGGCAGTTGAAAAACTACTTAGCTGTGAAAAGTGTCAAGGTGAATCGGACAATTTGTAGGTTTGTATTTGTAAATTTACCATCATAAAATGTCATGTATTCAAAATGGAGTATCGTATTCCATAGCTTAAGATATTGAATATTTCGTTTAGCTCTCAAGGCCAGTCTAAGCAAAAACCTTGGGAATGATCTTAATTGAACCAATCAAATTGTGGATGATAAAAAAAGCAGATTTAGCTTCGAAAATTAGGATTTTCAAGTTACCTTTCATTATCACAGCTCAGAATAAGAGAACTGAGGTTTGGGTTAAGCATTAGGATTAGGAATGTAGAGTTGACATGAAATTAACCGTTGTCACATGAAGTAGGCAGAAAATACTACTTAAGTATTCTTTATATTTAAAAAATTAATACGGCAACACCTAAAATAGACACCTCATTTCTACAACTAATCATGAACAAATAAAAAGCGATTTTTTATCTTATCTTAACTGTGTCAGTGATACTAATTTCTCACACTGTCTGCAACTTAATATTAATTTTTATTTTGAAAATCTAAACTCTAAATTGTTAAATCATACTGTAATTCGTGATAACAAAAACGAAGGAAATGTTAAGCTGGAAGTTTCAATAGTGAGCTTGACTTTCCAACAGCTTCATTTTGGTTGGTCGTTTCAAGGTCACTCTATGAATCGTCCTTCGTCCTTCGAGAATACACTATCCCTAAGTTAATCAATCGTTTGAATTTATTCAATACTCATTATTACGATTTAGTTATAATTGATCATTTAAACACTTCATTCACAGTAATCAGTTGAATCTTCCTCCTGAAGGCCTTATGTAATATCACCACACTAGCCAGGAGAGCTGATAAATAGATTGTCCTAGAAAGCTATCATTTACCTACTTTAAGAAGTAATCGGCTGCTTGATCATTTTCCGATATAAAGAAACGTATGATGAAGTCTTGCAACCCATTGTTGCTTGATTTAGCAGTGTTCAGCTCAAAGTTTAAGTCACTGAAGAGCTCACATTAATCTTCACCTTCGTCTAGGTGAAATCACTTGGTGGTGAAGTGTCGCACTATACCATCCTCGTTATCAGTACATGCACATGACTGTAGGCATGAATTCAGTTTGCGAATTACAAAGATCTTGGAATGAGGAAACAAAGAATACCAGAGTATTTCTAGTTGCTTGGCTGTAAGACTAATCAGTGATTAACAAGTAGATAGACAAACCCAATATATCAACAACAAGGAAATGATAAAATAAACAACTTTAAGGTCAAACAGAAAAACAACCAGTGGAAAACTGTGAGCAGTCAAACGAAACAACTAACTAGATATTGATTCGTTAGGAAAAGCTATAAAATCCCACGTGGGGAAATCTTGATATGTCACTTCACATTGAGTTTAGTGCGGATGATAATATCTAGAAAGAATGAAAAATTCAAAATTCAACCTGCGAAGCTTTGGCTCGGTGGTCTAGGTACTTGATCTTCGATCGACTGCTTATGGGTTCGAACCCACCACCACCTACTTAGGTCTGGACAGCTCATAACAGGTGTGGATCATTGTCTACTGAAAGAATGCTTATTAGGTTTCTGAGTGGATTTCAATTTGATTCAACTTCACGATAAAGCCATTCAGGTTAGATAGTACATCACAGAAAACATCTTTTTAAAAGAAATTGTAAGACTTTGTTAAATGAATAAGCGAAAAAGGCATATTTAAAAGTGTTTGTTCCATTGCTGGGTAAAACTGACATCAGTATAACTTACAGAAATGTGTAGTATCGTGTTGCTGTAGTGGTCTCAACTAAGGTTGGAGAACCAGTCAGTCAGTTATCTAGAAGAGAACAATCAGCACCTCTTGGTAATATCAAATACACCATGGTTAATTATTTTCAAACTTAAAATATCCGTCAACGTGATGCTGTTGCAACAGTAATTCATTAAGTACCTAACAGATAAAAGTAAGTTGAGGAACAAACCAGAGACGTCATAACACACAACAGAAGCCTCATTTTTAACGATAAGAATTTAATGACCACTTAATGACCATCCTAGAATCCTTGGTTGACAAATAACTATGTGATATATAGCTCATAGTTATTTTGTCTCAGTAACACATATTGAATACATTAGAATTTATCCATCCTATATATGAATCTGAATTGGTAGGCATTCACACGTAGTCACTTAGTCGAAAGTTCGGTATGGAGAATATTTAAGATTGGATCAAAGTGGGTCAGTTGTATCAAACTGTAAGACAAGTAACTGTCTTATTTAGAATCACCTTGTTGTTGTTCCAGTAATCCTGCTCATAGAAGATAATGACACAATGAGGAATCTTACTAAAGGTGATTACAGTGAATTGAAAAGTGACTTGTTGAGTCCATTACAAAGTGGAAGACTAAATATACTTTTTCTATACAAAGATTACTGGCTTATAATGAAAATTTTACATTGTTTTTACTGTGATCAGGCGGCGAAACTTCATTTGGTCCCGTTTTATATGCGGAAAAGAGGAGCTTAATAAAGCTATTTCGTTAGAATTGACTGAATTACCAGGTATGCACACTTTTCTCTAGACAATCAAAGTTAAGAGTATTCGAAATGAATATACGTTATGCGGCTTACGTAGACAACTTCAAGAAGTAGGTAAACTTGTACATACATGCTCATAGGACGTGAAATGGTAGATAGTGATTTAGTAAACTATATAAAGATAATCAAGTTAAAATTACTTTTGCAAAGCTTTAGACGGTCACTTTCTTGGAGTCACTGGTACAGAATCATCTTTGAAGTTAAGATTCAGATAAAAGAAGCATGGCATTATAGGAGTCGAACCCAGCGTTTTAAAGAGGACAAGTCAGTTGCTGAGGCTGTGAAACTCCATTGTCTGAGATGGCTTGGACATGCATTTTGCATGCCTAGTCACCATACGTCTCGTCTCACAGTGTTAGCTGAAGTGGATTCAGGCTAGAAGAAGTTTAGAGGTGGCCAGACGAAAACATGGCATGGGTTCCTGAAGTTTTTAGCTGTTGACCTGAGTCATGTACGGAAGTGTGGACCCCCTAGTTGGGGGGCCCAAGTGAGAACTTTTGCACGACAAAAAACATATTGTAACTGCTACTGATTTAGGTTCTAAGTGACATTATAAAGTCTCGAGCTACTAGATGCACAATCCCTAGCATTCTATCAAGGCAGTCATAGGGTATCAACGGGTGTTGATCCATTACAACTTTCTTTCCTATCATAGCACTATAACAAAAACCGACTACATTTTTACTTCTTTCAAGCAGTTACAGAGCCAGTAGACAATGAAAAGTATGAAAGACGCTGAACATGGCTTGTGTTTGAGGCATCTTAGCCACTGTACTTGATGAGTTAAGATTTCTGTCCATCGATCCTTCTTAAAGTAACATCATTCTCACTTTGTTTAACCCCAAAGAAGTAATACGTCCACTTCCTATCGAATAGGAATAATTGGAAAATTACCTTGACATGTGTTCATTTTTATTCACCGTTTAAAGAGATCTCAAAAGTCCTCTTTCTGTCATATCATTTACAGATCGTGTGATTTGAAAAATTTCTCCTGAAGGAAGACTTGAGACTTAGAAATATTAGTCTATATGGCTTGTGCAGCCCTAATCGTCTCTAGATGTAATGACAGCTGCTTATAAGGATGCATTTAAGTAGTGTATACGGGAACGTCTACAGAAAGACTACATGGATAGGTCAATATTTGAATTTTAACAGCTTTTGTCTGATCCAATCTAATCGAGTTCTAATGGAATGCCTGTTTATTAGGATCTATCTGATCTGTACGTCAAAAACGATGGATGAAGATATCAAATTACTGACCAAAACACTTATGAAAATGCATATTCATTGAAGTTTGTTTATAAACCGTTGTAGACGACAGGTAACACTAAAGCCAACTCTATACACTGTCGTTATCGCTCTGCAATATAAAAGAGAGTTGAATAATATAATTTTGGGAAGCAGGCTAACATTAACCATTAGGAAAGCATATTATGCAGCTAAGCGTATCATTGTGGAAAAAAATAAAGAACATGCTTCACCACTTGCCTAAACACTGCATAAATGATTACGTCACATTCCATTGTGTTTTATGGTTTACATTAATGTGTGGTCATAAATACATAAGGAGAAGTAACTGAACCATCCAGTTCAAGGAGGGAGACCATGTGCTTAAATGGCTTAAAAAACAAATTGAGTGTGAAACCGTGATAAAGGCTAGTGGGTCTATGGCTAAAATATAGACAGAGTGATTTTAGAGGCCACCCTAGCAACTCCTAAAATGAGCAATTCGGCTTCAGTATTCATCTGGTGAAAGTACTTTTCCATAAAATAAAAAGAATGTAATTGTCTGTCTCATAAGTTGCTACGGTGGCTTTTTAAGTCACGCTATAGAAACGAGTCGCAAAACTAATGTTCAAACATCATTAGATTAGGATTAACTATTTTACTCTTCCTTTTTATTCTTATCTTTCTTAATTTCAACCTTTCTATTATCTTAATTGTTCTATTTATCCTGCTATCCTCCAATTGTATAGAAAGTCACTTGACAAGTAAATGTATGGCCAAATTGTTTGAACCGTATTGCGCAAATACATCATATTCTTCAGATAAACTTCATCTACTAACCACACTATTTAAATTCATAAAAGTGACTAACTGTTTCAATTATCCGTTTAATACTCTTATCTCGTTTTTGCTTACCTACGTTGAGGTAGAATTCGTCGTGAACTGACATCAGTTGAAGAAACTGAAAACCTGAGAGTACTAGACAACTGTTTCGCCCAAGGATATGACTCCTCAGCAGTACACACACACACACACATGATCCTACCAGGGTTCGAAAGCAGAACCTTTAGGCCTTGCAGCCAATGCGTTGACCATTCAGTCACTGGGTCTGAACCTAATGATTCACACTTTCCTACTTCTGTTAATTCGTGTTAATAACACAATTATCACGTAAGGTTTTCATTTGGCATCCCCTTCAGTTTTCTACTACACAATTGTGTTGTGTACGTGAATTAATCCGATTATGCCACCTAATTTAGCTATCACTACAGATGTTGCTATTTGTTTGTTGTTGTTTTTCCAGCCAATGTTTTATGAAAGCCTAGCAAAGTACTTTTGATGTTTTGTCTGATGCAGCAACAAATAGAGAATGATTGAATTATGCTAAAAATGGTGTGGAGTGTACCTATGCGAATACTTAAAGCTAGCAAAAATACTACCTAAATATACTGGTGAAACAGTTGAATATGACTCCTTCAGTTCCTGACGAGGTTAGAGTTGACGATATCACCAAGTCTGGTGACAAAATCTCCTCGACAAAACACCAAAACTCAAGGAACACTGAATCCCTACTATCGCCATCTTGAGGTACATATCTTATCTATCATTTCGAGCACTGAGACTGTTATAAAACCTGCACTATGAAAGATACTTCATCTACAGATTACCGTTTGCAGAAATACAAGCTGTGCACAAAACGTCTTTCAAGTTGCTGACATAAGATTACGAGCATATCATATGGGGTGATCATTCGGTAGGAGAGAGTTTTTAACTCATAATTGACATCAGGTTGGCAAGAATATCAGTCTGGACCCTGAATAATCGTCAAGTTGCCTATATGTAGACCAGCTACGGACAATAAAGCAGATAATTAGTTGGATGAACAGTCCTTCATATGCATTTGTAATTTTTATCAACAACTGAAAGTAACTATTGGAAAAAGAGGGAAACATCTTTAAGTGTTTGGATATATTTCGATTACTATGAGAACAATTATAGGTAACTACCTGTTCACCTTTTCTTTCATTTGTACTGGATTGCGCGATTAACTATTGTAACCTTTCACAACTATCTAACGAAATACCTATGCATGAAGTGATAAACACTGAATTTTGAGAATAAATTGTTACATTCTATTTAGGAAGGTTTAATAGATTTGGCAGTATATCGCTTGGATAATAATTTGAACTTTCAATATTGATGTAGGGAACTTTCTATATTCTCAGTAGTGAATGCTTGTGTGTGAGTGGAATTTTAGCATACAATTTGCCTAAGAATAACCTGTTATATATTATTAAATTTATCATTTTTAATCCCGTATGAATACTCAAAAAAATTATTTGTATCTTGATTTCTCAAATTTATAATCATGACTAATATAAAATGTATGATTATTGTTCATAGAATAAATAGAATAAATGGCGTGAAAAATAATCTTCACAACAGTGTGAAGATACACTTTACATAGCTAAAGCTACAGTCAGACAATAATCAAAACCAGAGTTATGTATCAAAAAGAAACTTCGTCATTCCTCGTTCCCATTCACTTCCTAACTCCTTGACTTTTCAGTTCTTCAGACTAAATTATCCTTTCATTTTCATGTTGTTAACACATAAATAATCTTTGTTTAACTCAGTTAGAAATCTCTTATTTCATTACTGACTTACAACTGTCTACTCAATTTATGACAAATTCTTTACTTCTTCATTTCAACTTACATCACCTCACTTTGTCAAATATTTTCAAATTACATATTATTATCTTATTATTATTCCGTTGGGTTCCTAGTGGAACATAGGGCTTCAGTAGCACACCTGCATTGCATTTTGCTCTCTACAGTCTTTTGAACCTCACTCCACGACCGTCCACAAGCTTTCATTTCTTCCTCACATACAATGTCACCCTCGCCTCGGATGTCCAACTTGTCGTTTCCCATTTGTTTTCCACTCTACAGCCTGACCAGGAGAGTGATGTCCTTAATCAGCCTTCTCAGTGTATGCCATATCTAATCTATCTGCACTTTCTTCTTGTGTATATTTGTTGGCTGATAGGTTGTTGGTTGGTTCATTGTCTGCCTGCGAGCCAGCCAGCCAGTCAGCCAGCCAGCCAGAGTGAGTTCCTTCCTCCTTATTCTTATTATTCTGGCCATCTGATCTTCAGTATCGAGTGAGTGAGCGTAGTCGGCAGCTGTTGATGATGTGTGTCTGTGGTTTGTTGGAAATGCTTTACGGAACACGCCACCAAGTCTCTGAACCATCACATAGAAGCATGCACTGACTTGACTGACATTACTGTTGAAAATCTGGATGTTGTTGACACACGCTTTATGCTGAGTGGAGTGGAGTGGAGTGGAGTAGATCTCCACACTGATTTCAGGTTGATGAGAGCCTGTCTTGCAATCTTTCCCATCCTGTCTTTGACACCCTCATCTGTGCCTGTAGTGCATGTAGTTGAGCCGATGTTGCCCTGCCTAGGTAGGTGAAAGAGACTACTTCCTTTAGGCTTCTCCCATTCATGTTGATTGGTGTTTGTTGTTGATGCTGTTGTTGGTTGGGTATCTTCATCACCTCCACCTCTGTCTTCTCTACATTCACTTGAATGGTGTACCGTTTTCTCTGCCTCGCCTCTTCTGCCAACTTGTTAGTTTTCGCCTGTAGATCTTCGAGCTTGTGCTACAAGACATTAGACATAAATCATCATCGTTGGCGAAATCCAAATCTCCTAGGCTCTTTTAATCGTTCCGGTCAGCGTATGCCCATCTCCTCGCTCTTCACAGTTTGCTGCATGATCCAGTCCAGTCCAGTTGACCACAGTGAGAAAGATGATTGGTGATAGTATGCGTCAGCCTTATCTTACTCCTGTCTTGACTTCAAAGGCATCACTGAGCTTTCCATTGTGAATCACTTGGGATGTGACGTTTTCATATAGTTGTTGAATGAGGTTGATAGAGATTTGTGTCACTGAAGCCGTAGTGTTGAAGCAGCTGTTGCCAAATTACTTATCAGTCGAATGCTCGATCGAAGACTTTTTCAAAGTGGATGAAGTTGAGGTGGAGAGAGTTGACTGGTATTCTCTGTTCTGTTCAATGATGATGCGTAGCGTAGGGTTGCAATTTGATCGGCAGATGATTTGTTCTTCCTGAAGCCAGTCAGCCAGCCAGGCAGTGAGCCAGTGTGTTCCAGTCGTAATTTTGAATGCAGCGCATCGTTTATTCTCACCAGGATGATGTGGCATATTAGTTTGCTTGGTGTGGACAGCAGCATGATTTGACATGATTTGTAAATTCTTAGTTCTCCCTTCTTTCAGAGTTTGACAAAGTAGCACTTCTTCCAATCATTGGGCAGATACCCTTCCTTCGAAATCCTGTGAAATAGTGGTGTCAGCATGTCCGTTGTTGTCTCTGCATTTGTTTTCATTGCTTCTGGCGGAATTTCATTTGGTCTCACTGCTTTCCCAGAATTCTGCAACTTTATGGCCCTCAGAACTTCAATTCTTCCTCGTCACAGTGCTTGTTTTCACTGGTGGTTCTGCCGTTGCTGATGGTATTTCTGGACGAGTAGCAGAAGGTGGTGGTGGTGGTTTCAAGAGCTTTTTGAAGTGGTCAGCCCATTGTCTCTTTTGTTTCTCCTCTTCGGTTTTAACTAAGTTTCCTTCACTATCTCTCATTGGTTTCATCTGCGCTGATCTTCTTCCTCTCAGATAGAAACCTGGTTATTTGATATAGTGTTGTCAGGTCTCTCCTACCAGAAGGCTATTCTGCTTCACTTGCCAATGTGTTGTAGAAGTGTCTTTTGTCTTTGCGCGCACTCATCTTCATTTCTTTGTCCAGTGTAGTGTTTTATGGGTTGTGTTCAGTTCCTCTTTTCCTTGTTCATCCCTGCACTGCACTGCTCTGGTTCATCTTCTGCTCACCATCACTCTCGTATTGCTCTATCATCTTCCATGTGTCCGTCGATATCCATTTCTTATCTCATTTCTCCTTCCTTCTTAATACGGTAATGCAGGCTTCTTTTCACATCTCTTTCAAAGAGTTCCAGTGTTCATCCACACAGGTTTCTTTGGGGATGTTGCTCGATATCTCCCATTTTGTCTTGATGCCTGCCATGAAGATTACCTTTGTAGTTTCGTCCTTCAGTTCGGTTTCTGTTCTATGTGTTGAGCTTGAACTGTGGTCTATCACCAGCTTCTTTGAAGGTTCGCAACCTGATTTTGAAGGTTCCTTGCACTTGATAGTGAGTGGGGTGAACTTACATCTGCTCTCCTTCTTCATCTGATCTTATGTCTAGTAGGCTGGCTGCATCTCCATTCTCTTCATGTTGAGATGAAGTCGATCTGATTTTTAGTGTAGTGTGTCCATCTGGTGAATGGTGAAATCAAATCCATGTCGCTTTGTAAATATCCTTGTGCTTGAACACAGTGCCTCCAATCACCAGATCGTTGAATGCGCAGAAGTCTGCAAACAGTTCTCCATTCTCATTTATTTACCTAGTGCTTCTCGACCCATGATGAGTTCTTTTCCTATGTTGTCTGCTCCAAGTGTGGCATTCATGTCACCCATTAGAATGAACTCCAATGTCGCTAAATGGTGTGGCGTCTTGTCCAGTACTGATTGCAGTTGGCTGTGGAACCCCTTCTTCCCTTTATCTCCATTATTTGTAGGTGCATAGCGTAGCGTAGCATTGTATGATTGTGACCTTCCTTCCTTTTGAGTTGAATCCATCTTGCTGTCATCATCCTGATCCTGTAGGAGGAGGAGATTGGTTCCCGTTGCATGAGAGCCTTCGATGTTCTTGAGTACATCACGATAACCACTCGAAAACTCAGTGTGCTCGTGGTTGTCATCTGGATAACAATATCGGAGTAGATTATTGACTCCGCAGTTGACAGTTTAAAGAGTCCACTTCCACTCCATCTGCTTTCGCAGATTCCAAGCATTTCTATGCCATACCTTTTCATCCCTTTGGGAATCTGGACGGCCTTAGTAGGTTCAAACATTGTGTGGACATTCCATGTCCCCACGTTTACTTTCGCTTTCATCGAGAGAAGACACATCGGCCAGTTGGCTTCTCGAAGGCTTTCACCAACCGGCGGCATTTCGTCTCTCCGATTCCGCTAGGAATAAGTTTATTTTTATTTTCAATATCTTCTTTGTGCTTTTAAGTTTCTTTAGCGGTTAGATTGGTTTCACGAGGTAAGGTTGCTAGGTCCATGCCCAACCTTCCCTCTTTATTCGGGCTTGGAACAGGTTAGTAACTAGTGGACTGGTTAACCAGGCGAGGTTTTTATAAAACATAGACTTCTGATAACGTATTCAAGAAAAGAAGTGTGCGTCTAACTCTTTATTTTTTCCATCCTACTTACTTTAGCAATTATACGTAAACTGTACGGATTATTGATACAGGATGGGTATAAACTTTTGCCTAATCTCATATTCAACTTCTTTTTTCTTTTTTAGTGACTGTCATATTAAATATTTGGAATTTAGTATACACGCCTTTTTCAGTGACTTGAAACATATTCTACATGATATGGTTGCTAACAATTAAAGCAAACGAAATAGAGTGTTTCATCTCACAGTTTGTGTCCTACAAATAGAACATGTCCTTGAATTTATACCCAGTAATGATAAATCATGAATATAACAAATCAATAATTTATTTTAAGACTAATGGGGATTTCATTTTCAGTTAGTTTTCATCACGAATTTCCATCAGTTGTAGAGGTATTGAAAATCTGACAGCAGTGGACTTGCACTGTTTCCTTTTAAGTACTGAATAGCGCTCATTAGTGACGAGCCTCAAAACATACATCCGAAGTTCTAATAGGGATCTGGTGACCTTCAAACTCAGTTAGTCGAAATGAAGTGGTTGCCAACTGAAGATCTTAGTGGACATTCGCCCTATTTTGAGAATTTACAGAAGTAGGAAACTGTGGATCGTTGAATTCAACTCATTCGCCGTGAAACTCGAAGGTGCTGAGTTCTACCTCAGGGCGAGGTCGTGTGTGCGTACTGTTGAGTAGTCTCATACTAGGACGAAACAGATTTCTAGTGTTTCTTTATTTGATGTCAGTTCTTGATGAATGCTACCTTAAAAATCAATATTCATTAAGCATGTAATCCAGAATATATATATATATATATACATATATATATATATATATATATATATATATATATATATATATATATATATATATATATATATATATATATGATTGTTTCATGTTATATTGTTTAATCCCATTAGCATTTGACAGTTCATCTGCATTAATTATCCCCGTAAGGTGTATGCAAATACCCCAAGTAGGCTGTCAAAACTTTTCATTAGTAACTGGTAACGCATACGTAACTGTATTTAACTTTGGGAAGATAACAAGCATATCACACGATAGTCATAATGTAAATGGCTATCGCTGTGGTGGCTATTTGATGGCATAATCGTACTGTTGATTGGAAGTAATGAAAGGACAGTAAAGTGTTACCTTTCTAGGCAACCAGCATTCCAGTTGTGCTAAGTTACAATGCTCAAAAGTAGAGGTTAGGAAAGGTTGGTCTTGGAAAGTGAATACTTTATCACACCCTGTCATTTTCCTCAGTTGATGGTAAGGTTGTCCAAGTCAGGAAACAACTTTTCAGAAACTAGAATCCCTGAGAACAGTTATTACGATTGGCCTCAAGCAGACATTCTTTGGGTTCTGCGATCGTGTAAACCTACTAACTTTTCTCTTTAGATTATTTCGAAAAGGAGGATCATTCCACGGTGCAGAGAGTATCAACCATTTGTAAGCTTCTAACAATATAGCTTAATAAATATTCCATCTGATTGTAACTTATTCACCACCTGAACTTTGCTCCTTCTTTTATCTCAATTACTTTTGCCTATTATCACCGCCCTATCCTCCATAGTTCTCTTAACTTCTTGTCCTTTAATCACTGCTAACGATTAAAAACAAGAAAATGCTATCGTTTCGTCTCCTAAATATATCTTTTAACTACACACTACAGAGATTAACGTCTAAATCTTTTCCTAAATCCAACAAAAAGGGAAATGATTGGATGTACTGACCACTTCACTTATTTGAGAAGCTAAATCAACCTAAATTCAGTGGGGTTGGTCAGGAAATCCCAATTTGGATGCAAAATGCCCACTTTTCCTTGGTATCAAAGGAGTATATTGTCCATTATTTCTTTCTGTCCTGTTGTACAATGCTGAGGCATTCCCACTGAAGGTGGAAAAGGTTTTCTAAATCACAGACACCTTCAGAGCAGGACTGTAAGTAATTTTTCAGTTTAGGAGTAGAGTAATCAGCAAAGAAGTCAACTTATTCATTCGTTAGAGTTGATAACTTTCGAATCGAAAAATCAAAATTCAGTCAGCAACCTTGTACAATTAACCACATTTATTATGTGAAGGTTAATCTTCTACCTGTCACCCCAAACCTAGAAAGGTGGAGCGGTTTTTAAACCTGTGACCCATTGGTTGAAAGTCACCTCCCTAAATCAATGAACCACAGCTCCACTTGGCAACTTTCACCATCAGAGATGGTAGCGATATGTATTAATTATATCAGCCCACCGTAATCCTTGACAATAAATTTTGGTTTAACAAGTATTTGTGTTGGAGCAAAGCTGGAGGTGACAGACTAATATTCGACACCAAATGTCCCCTGAGTCTTAAACTGTTAGTTCAATCTGTATACAGACGGGTCAGCTGTCTATCTGAAAACCTCAAGATGTTACGAGTTTAAATATTCGTATTAAATGTACAAAACAAGAGAATTATGTGCACTAGCATATGTTTTCAGTAACTTCTCCTGTAGTACTACAGTTACAAATGTTTAGTTCCCCTTACAAACTAGTCGTGTAAGGCAGAACAAAATGAATAGACTGGACCCATCTTTAAGTCACTAGGATGAATACCACTTCATCAATAAATGGCATTGAATATAATTAGATTTAAAACGAAACAGTGACTAGATTCATGCTGATCAACAACCTAAACACATTCACAATTAGATAGTTAATTGTGATTAAGTGTATGCGATTGACATTTAGTGTATATATGCGTTCATTTGCGTAAAGTTTATAAGATGAATAGATGAAGATTTCAAGGTATGAGTGAGTGGCTTAAAGCCCACAGAGAATAAACAAAAGTCATGTAACCACCATAACAAAAGGTTATAGGCTTTATGTGAAGGCAAGAGATGACTAATAGAAGCAAATAATAGTACAATGGGTTAACAATAAATCAATAATTAGTTTAAACGCTAATGTTTTAGTGGAAGAAAGGGAAAGGACAAAGAAAGTTAACAAAATATTGGTTCTATACTGTTGGATAGACATACATTAATCCAGATTTACTTTATTACTGAGTAACTCTCAAAAGCCATGCAGTCGTCTGAAATGATAACCAGTTAGGTTTTCTTTTTTTCGGCTGGAGTGTAGAAACGTTATCGGTTATTTTAGTAGTTGTGTGGATGACGTTAAGATTCACTTTATTATTACTTCCTGTGACTTCCAATAAGCACAAAAGACGTCATGTTCCTTCCGAAGATAATATTTAGTACTTGACATACGACTGAAAAGGTTTGGTCTACAGATATATACATACAGTCACTGACATGTAGAAAATTCTAGGTGCTGCCATAATCCTCACTTGTTCGTAAAAAAGTATTCATAAACAATTTGTTGTCACATTAAACCTTCCTTGGTAAATTCAACTATTGAAAAACCAAGTTCGATGTACTATTATTTTTTCGCCCTATTGATTTTCATTGTTATTCGGCCTTTAAGTCAGCCTTCCTACATGACCCCCTTTTTATTTTCTCACCCCTTATCTTCATGAATTTTTATATAAATACCTATGACAAGTACGTGTGTGATCAGATAGTTCGAAATGTGTTGCGCAAATACATTACACGGTTCAGACAATTTACGTCTTCTTATTGTTTTGTCGAAGTTTATCAAGGGAACTAATTGTTTTAAAAAAGTAAGTTTTGATACAGTTTCGGCGTTATCAAAACACCTGCACAGGAGCCCAGATGCCATTAGCAGCCGATCAATTCGGTTCAACCAACGACGGGAAATGACAGGCTATAACGCTAATCCTAGGGTTTTTAAGAAAGTAAAATAAAAATTTTCTGAACGTTTCACTGTATAAACCATAGTTCCTACAGTAGAATATACCCTCCTGTTTTTATAATGATCAAATTACACCCGATGCTCACATTCTTTCAGGACATTGTTAACCTCACTTGTTTGTTTCCTCTTCTCTCCAGTACTTTTACTAGCCACAATATTGTCCCATTTCTTCTTACCTTGTTGTTGTATTACAATGATCCTCTGTAGTCTGCGAACAATTACTTACTTACCAATTACTTACTGAATGTGTCAGCAAGATTACTAAAAAGTGAACTCAACCAGTGCAATCCAACTTTATAGAAGGAATCAGAATCAATTATTCCTTTTCTTGATGTTCTTCTCACTAGACGTAAAAATGGGTTCCTTAAAAGATCCATCTATCGAAAAGCAACGTGGGATGGACAACTAACTAATTTTTATAGTTGGGTGCCTGTCAATAAGAAAATAAATCTTATTCACTCTCTCTGCTATCGAATAAGAAATATCTGCACTGAAGAATGTATGGATGCACAGCTATCGTTTTTAAAACGCACGCTGATGGAAAAGGGTTGCTTATGCCGTTTCATTAACAAGAATATTGTAGAAAGAAATACGAAATAGGTCACTCACTCACTTCCAAAGAAAACACTTCTCATGAACGTCGAATTTAAATGTAACGAAGCGTTAGATGTACTCAAGAATCGTCTATGTAACTCAGTCACTAGAACGTTACCCTCTTAATAAGACCTCAATTGACTTTTACCAGCCGTAACCTATTCTCCATTTGTGTGAAGGATAAGCTGCCTCGTCTGGTTGCTTCTATGTGCATCTACAAGTTCACATGCTCTTGTGGAGCAAGACACATCGGAGGTAACCAGGGAATGTTTTTTACACGTATACAAAAGCGCGATCTAGTTTGGTTGTATAAAGGTGAAAGAAAATCGGTTAGAAGTTCTATTCTAGAATAGTTGGTTGATTTCTATCATTCCACAAACTCAGATAATGACTTTAAAATTGTTTATAGAATTTGCCCGAACCTCCCACGTTTTATTCTTTTTCAACTCCTTAAAACAGCGGAAGCCTTAGCTATTCATGATCTTAAGCCTGATCTGTGTGTACAAAAGAAGTATATAAACTAGTTACCGCTTTTACCATGACATCTTTCCACTCCTGCTAGTTTGACTCCCTTTGTTTAACTAATATTTTTATTCTTCCTTTATCATAATTATCGTTATTATAACTACCTTTACTTTGAACAGTTTCCGGTGTCGTTTCATTTAATTGTCTTAATCTTTTTCAGAAGACACTGATTTTATTTTGACCAATCTGTCTGATCCTATTGCGTAATACTTTATTGATTTACCACTTTCATGAAATTTACACCCCTTTCTGAGTTATGTAAATTCTATGAATCATTCTATGTATTACAAGATCAAATTTGTTATGATCCATACTTCAACTGTTATCAAGATCACCGACATTATTATTACTATCACCACAAAGTATTAATGATGGATATGGACTAACAATCGAATCCAGAATGCAAGTTTCGTCCTACTTAGGACACGTCAACTAAATGTACCTGCCTCTCAGTGAGCGATGTTGTTCATACTAAGACTTGAACCTGGGACTGACCACTTCAAACGCTGAAGTGTCATTCACTGAGCCACCGAATCACGATAGCCAATTTTTGTGCGCTGAGTATAGTTTATATAATGTTGCTTGCCTGTAATAGAGATCGATCAATTCAGTTCAATCAACGACGGAATAATACAAGTAACATCATATCATCGGTTTCCTCACTGGATATAATTTCTCAAATATTATATATGTATACGAACGTACAGATTGAAAGTAAATTCGTTAAAAAGAGTCTATTCGCTGAATAACTTGTTCCTAATCTAACCTTATCAAAAGTCTCAAAGTAAATATTTTGACGATCCCAAAAAATCGTTGTCGAAGATCATTGTTCAGTTTATAACTCAAGACATTGTCTGTAACGTCGAAATTCTGCAATGTGAACCCAAACATTAACAAACTTCGTACACGCGTGCAGTTTGGAAATTTCGTCAACTAGACTAATGATCCCCTACCGACTTCTGACTAGGAGTTTAAACGCTTCAAATCAACCATTCTAGACTGCTGCTGTCAACACTTCAGCACAAAATCAAAATCAACAGTCTCCTAACAAAACAGCACAGAGAAGCACTGAAATAATTGAGATGGAACAAAGATTTGGTGATAACTAGTCCGGATGAGGGTGGCTATCCTGGACCGAAATGTTTACATAGACAAAATGGTGGCTCTATTCTTTGAAGATAATAAATTCTGTTAGCTTGCGAAGGAAAATAAGAGGGAAGCAGTTGAACAACAACTTACTAATGTTTTGAGAAGATTGAAAAGTGATCAACTAATAACGGACGACCTCTACAAACGTATCAAACTAATGGGTTCGAAAATGTCACCTCTGTATCGGTTGGTGAAAATTCACAAGTTTAGTGTACTCCTTCGTCCCTTCATAGACTTGTCTATCTCCTTAAGTTCCAATTTCAAAATGGTTGGCCGAACTCGGAAAGACTGTATGAGGAGGAGTGTTTATCCACTATCTGCTAGACTAACTTGAATTTGTTGACTGTATACGCGACGTAAGCGTTTCTCATAAACGTATGATGTCACTTAACATTCAGTCACTTCTCACCAATATCTTGTTTATTGCAACTATCTCTTTTCTATGCCGACACATAGACGACAACTTGATAATTGGAATACCCACCACGCATCCTAAAGAACTGTTACTTAGAGGCAGGCTTAACGTTCAATTCACATTTTAAGGCATCAGTTATAGACTGAAAAGTGGAATCGTCATGGTGTCCCCACTAGATCATCTACTAGTAGACTGACTTATGACTAGACTTTAATAACTTTTGATCGGTCAGCTAGAAACAACTTTTCAAATAGATAAAAAAACACACAAAAAGCATGAAAAAGCAGTGTGATTTTTATCTGGAAATGGGGAAAATTGGCATGAAAATGATTAGATATTTCATTCCAATGAGAATTGTTTGTATAAGTGAATACATGTTAGGGAATAATAACCTGAATTTTTGATAACAACACTTATCAGAGCATTAAAGCGAAGAAAAAAGAGAGACTAATCAGATGAATAATTGTATGTAAGTATAAATTGTACAAAAACGACGTACATGTAAGCGTAGATCTGTAGATGGCAAGCTACAAAGCAGTAAGGAAACAATAATGATCAAAAAATACCAAAGGGGATAGACGATTCTAATAGCAGATAGCAAGAGGAATGAAATGACTTGGTGGTTTATGGTTTATAGACAAACTGTCCACTAAGTAAACGTCTTTTTAATTCAGACCATAAAAGTTGGCGTTCTCTTAATGTACACTGTAGAACTGAACCGTTTTCTAGTGCACGTCTGGATAGATAAGGTAAAACCTCTTCGACTGGGCCATATGGAACATATTTATATACAGAGTAGCCGGCTTGACCTATAGTAAAGTGTATTGTAGAAAAAAGCAACAACTATTCAAGGTGAATAGATATGATTGAGATTGAAGACGATAAATGCTCTTAATGTTAAAGAAAAGGTTATCATTAACTGTGCGCTTCAAAGGAAATCAAATATCCGAGAGAGAATAGATATCTTGATGACAACAGCATTGAAAAGTTTTCCTCCGGTCAAACTTATATCAGTCCAAATAAAATATTCTATTTATGTCACATGCTTGCTCTTGCGATAGAAACTACACCGGAAGGGCTAAGAGTGGAGTTTTCATAAGGTTTTCTGAGTTATTTTCGAAATGAGTGTCTAACTACTGAAATCAGCAGATATTTTGGAGGTATGGGATATCAAATTGAATCTTTAAGTGATTTTAAAATTTGAAACGTGTAGAAAATGCTTAGACTACTACACTTCTTTGAAACGATTACTACACAATGAATTCAACCGGATGTATTTATACAGAAAGAGTATGCGATTTATCTGTCACCTGCGAATCGACTATAATTTTCTAAGTACAGGAAATATCCATCGAAATGTGAAAGAGGAAGAACAAGTAGATCAAAGATGAGACTATTTTTGATTTCATTCACAAAGCTGCATAGTCCCAAGTATATATAGTTTTCGGTAAGCATTTTTAGTGCGTTAGATTTTGAGAGTCAACTACCAGAAAACCTTAAACCTAGGTTTCGTGATTATTGGTAGTCCTTGGCAAGGCGTCTCTGAGATCATGAGGAAACTGGTGCTCTTTCAGTGAGTAACTCAGTGATGCAACCAAAGACTTTACTGTTAAGCTATTTAGGACACGACTGACTCGTTGTAGTATTGGGTTAAGTAGACGAATCAGTCACCATTGATTGGCTAATGTGGCTGTCTGGTCTTTAGTTTTCAGTGTTGACTATCAGTGTATCTAGGAAACGTCGAATCACTTTTCAACAGTGTTACTCTTATGGAAACCCCTTGTTTCATATACAAGTACACTGAAGTTAACACCCTTAATATTCAAATACTGAACTGCCCTTTGACAGAATTATTCCTGATATACACGCTTAGTGTTCACTAGTTTGATATGTTGACAAAAAAGATGGAATCGCCATGGAGTCTGTCTTAGGCCCAATACTTGTAGACTGTTTTATTGTCACTGAGTGATACATATCCGTCATCTGAACAAATATTTATACACTGGTTTTCAGGAGAGAACAGAATACACATCTAGGCTTTTTAAAACCAAGACGGTATACAGTCTCATTCTGCGGCGCAACCACACGGGTGCCTTCACCCCAGTCTACAAAACGACTGTCTGAAGTCGATAATCAACTATCTACATATATACAAAAGGTATGAAGATGATATTTTTACTATCTATGTCAATATGATTTGAATCATGTTCTAAAGGTGTTCAGTAGTTGCCACTACACAATCCAACATACTGTACAGTTGATAAATAAATGGGAAAATGTCTTTCTGGACATACGATTGGCAAGAAAAATTGATGAGAAGTTGAGAAGATGGGTCTACAGGAACCCTGTATAGAATGGATAGTTAACAAGCTTTCATAGCTGGGTGTCCATAAGCCGCAAGCGAAACCCAAGAGTGTGCAGCTCAGATTTCTTAAAAACGAAGACTTCTCTTCTGAAAAAAACAGTTGATTGCAAATGAGTAACCACCAGGTCTTATCGACAACAAAATAGCCTCCAAACCTTAAAAGATATTTACCTTTGTGCCTAAAACATGGTCCACTAGATGACACTCCAAGAAAAGGGGGTAACAGTCGCACTTCTCTGGACATTGTTTCCATCACGAGTGAGATTATTATTCATTGCCACTCACTATTCCTAACAATTTGAAGGTAACTCATCTGACCGATGTTTACATACATTGGTTCACGTGGTACTATGGAGCAAGATATATCTCATTCGACAGAACTGTTGTTCAACGGAGTTTTAAAACACTATCCTCAGCTATTGTAAAGAGATTATAATGGGTCTATTCAAAGCGCTGTTATTGAACTCACTCTATTTCAAAGGACTCCACTTTCTAAGAAATCTTCTAAAGGCTTTACGTTTTTGTTTTGTTTGCATCACTGAAACTCTAGCTATCCACTGAGAAAATCCTGTCTTATGCATAAAAATAAATCTTGTTCAGCCGCTTCTTCTTTCATAGTCTTAACTTGAAGTCGGTTAATTGTTTTATTTGTTAACTTGCTTTGAAATCACTCTCTTTTTATAACCTATCCACTTCTTACATAGTTTCTATTCCTAGGCTATTTTTGACCACATTTGATCTTTTGTCATGTTAAGCAACGCTTTATCTGATTCTAGTAATCTTTATGCAAAAATCGTATATATTTCCTATTGTACAACATTGTGAAGTAAATCTCTGAGAAGAGCCATTTTTCTAACTATGACTTCATCTTACTTCACTCCAACTACATAATTCTACATTTTGCTTGGCTGTTGATTACAGTTCATTCAGTTGATCTCAATCTCATGAATATCATTTCATTTTGTGTTGCGTAATCCGCTGGCTAGGATTGGTTTCTGCTTTTCTTCTTCGCTTTCATAAGCAACTGTACAATTCCTGAAACTTCTTTTTCCTAGCTTACTGTTGTTCAGCCATTTCGACATGTAGTCTATGACTTCCGCTATCTCAAAACTTTGGATTCCAAAATTTTACAGTACCTTATGAGCTAGCATTCAATATTTTATAATTAAATCATGGGATTATGTCAGTAACCTTCCTATAATAAGTATTTTTAGTTCGGACCTCATGCGGCTGATGAAGATCAGCTGAATAAAATGACATAATTCTGCCCTGCAAATCTATCCCTTCTGGCTTGGTTACAACAAGGGTATTATTGCTTTTCTGATAAACTGATTGACATCCAGGTTTGAACAGGGTAACGTATTTCTGAAAATGTAGTAACCTAATAGTGTCATTCAACTAGCTCTATCCATTGTTACAATCATGCTTAAAGAGAAGGAATAATTCTTTTCCATTCAGGCATATAGTGTAAGAAAAGATATTAAGCGCTGTAAGGAAAAAGAATAATTTTATTATTTGGTACATCATACGGCAATAGATTATTTTTTGATGAATCATAGCACGTTGTCTGGAGATTGAAATGTCATCTGACTAGGCAGATAGAATTATTAGGCCGAAATAGTCGCTATCGAGAAAGAGGATTACTCTTGGCAGCTACTTTAATCACAGCCTTACTAGTATCTAGTGTTACTTCCTGGATCGCCTTTAAATTCACACCGAAGTCCTTCCTCATATTACTGTTTCGCTTATTGTGTAAAATTCTTATGAATTTGTGAATAAATTCCAGGGGACAGTTATTCGATAATGGAGTTTGTGTTTGATTTCCTTATTTAGAAATTCTTCCTTACAAGTCCTTTTGGTGACTGGATTACTTAAAGATTTTACTGAACATAAGTGATATAAAGTAGGATAACTTAAAATCTGTATACGTCTTAGCATGCTGCAGTTTATACAGTTTTTACAACCGTCTTGTCATCGGTGTATTTAATAACCTAATATTCTATGAGTAATACTACATTAATCGCGAACCCCCTAAACTAATAATCTATACATACGACCGGATATTTTCAGAAACTAAACTGCAGACTATGAAAATACACTTAAGAAACTTGAAAGATGAATTAGTGGTTGATAGGTCTACACGTCAGACTCTTTGTCGTTCTCATATATAGGGATGAAACTCTCCTAAACTAGGTGGTTTTCGACTGGTTAGTAAAACATATTAATTACTTAATAGTTGATATCATGGTTTCAGGCTCTTGGGCTGGTCTTTGGAGAAAAACAATCAATCTGCAACTGAATCTCTTAACGTTCATCACAGAAGTTATTGTTTTACTTGGAGTTATTTGACACTTGCAATTTCCCGTTGCTATACAGGGTCGAATAGCCCGACCTGTGTTGACAGATGGGGTAATACGCGAATGTCTCGATACTGCTGGATATTTATAGTGTTGTTTTCATCTTGGTGACTCGCAGTGAAATCTATGACGCATATTTCATTCTATTTGAAACTCATCAGTTCATGTACCTGTACCTTAGTAAGTGATGTTCCCAACGACATTCAGACCCAGTACCGAAGGCTTCAAACGCAGTATCTACTAGGCCACTGGGGAACGATAGTCACCTCTTGTGGAGTGAGTATTAGCTATTGTTTGATTTTTCATTTGAAGTAAAGGGCACTGGGTTCGAATCCCAGCGGAAATAACATCATTCGATGAGATGAAAGTACATCCAGCTGATCAGTCCTAGTCGAGATGAAACGTGTCCTGGATTCTACTAGTCACCGAGGTGAACACCTTAATTGGAGTTTTGACAACACAGCTGACATTTTTAAACAAGGTTTTCTAACAGTTATATAGAATGATCAAAGAACACTGTTTAATACTTATTTCATAAGCCTCAATGAGTACTGAGATGCTGCATGTATTTTTGAACAAAATAATCATTCGCTTTTGTGTAACAACGCTTTTAATACTATTAAAACAGAGACGTGTGAAGTTCGTGTACTGATAATACATGTTTGTCAGGTATCAATGACTGTTAAATAGGATTAATGAAACTAAATGGCACAAAGATATGGATTTGATATCCGCCTGCTTATGAACTATAAATGTTTCATTAAACGCTTTAAACCTATGTTAAAAGTGATCAAAGATGGATGAAATGAAATGTCAACCGTATGGATTTTGGGTATTCTGCCAATAAGTATAACTATGGATCCTGATCATCTGAAGTACCCATATATACAGTAACTCTAAGCGATCTTTCTGTAAACTATCCTATATCGAAAATTCACTTTCTTGATGTAAAGCTGACAAGAACAGCTGGTGGAACGTTAAGTAAATCAACTAATAGAAACCCAATATAGAATGGTCAACTGACGAACTTTAATAGCTGGATCCCTATGAGTTGTATGCAAAACCTGATCATATCTGTTGTCACTTACATTAGACAAATCTGTAGTCCCGATGTGTTAAAAGAGGGAATTTCTATTCTAAAGAGCATCCTGGTTGAAAAGGGATCCCCACCACCGTTCACAGACGAAAACATCAAGCCTAAATCACGCAAAGAGAACCTTACCACCGTACCAAAAAAGCCACTGTATATGAATCTCAACTTCAAAGGTGATTCTGCCCTCGACATTCTAAAAAAAAGGATATTGAACGCTCTAAGGAAAACATTCTTTGTATCAACACTAAGCTAGTATTCTCTTATCGCCAAACGATTTCTAACAACTCAAACGAGAAAGTTTCTCATCTAACCACTTCTATGTGCATATCTCAATTCACCTGCTCTTGTGGAGTCAGGTATATAGGTTGTTCGATGCGATTGTTATCCAAAAGGGCTCAAGAACACTATCCCACACGGTTATAAAGAGGTAACAATGGAGCGATAAGGAGTGCTATAATTGAACACATTATGAACTCGAATCACCCTATCTGGAGAACCTCCTCGTTTAAAGTCATTGACAAAGTAACTTTTCAAAGGCTGTATGTCTCGGTATTCTCTGCATCGCCAAAGCTCTTGTCATCCATATAGAGAAACCTGAACTGTGTAGGCAGAAGGAGATTATTCAACCCCTTCCCCTTTCGTGGTTTTAGTTTTTTGACTTGTTTTGACACTATTTACTTTTTAGGTAATTTGCTACTCATTCTTGTTGCTATGCTTTGTCTGATCATAGTTCACTTTCTAATTATGTCACCATGCTACGAAACTTCTTGTCCAAACTATCAAATTTTTATACTAGAAAAATGTATAAATTAGCAATTGTACAGCGTTGAAGATAAAATCCCCGAAAAGAGACTCTTCGCTGAAATGATTAGTTAACTTTTTGATAACTTCATCTCCACATTTTTTTCTTCATAGGGTCAAAGAGTTCTCTCCAATTTTAAGACAAAGTTATTATTGAGATGAGGGGGGATTTTTAATTTAGAAGTAATATTCATCATGGACTGATATCAGTTGGGGAACCAATGAAAATCTGGAAACCGACCCAGTGGCTAAATGGTTAACGCGTTCGCCGTGAAACCCGAACGTCCTGAGTTCGATCCCTGGCCGAATCGTGAGTGCGTACTGCCAAGGAGTCCCATACTAGGACGAAACAGCTGTCCAGTGCTCCCAGATCCTCAGTGGTTTCCCAACTGATGTCAGTCCATGATGAATACTACTTACAAAGTTATTAGTTGTTTCCAAACAGCACTTATCTAAAAGTTGTTCTCCATATTCTTTTTTTACTTGGAGTCGATGCATCATTAGTGAAATCTGATTATAGTTATGATGATAACTATAAAATATAGTTGATTTAAAATGTTGGCAAAAAATTAGGATAGGATGGGTTCTTCACAGATTGAAATATGTATGTAGATGAGGTCTGTTGATATTTTGCTTCGCACTAAGTACATTCACACCCCCATTTTAGGGTTTATTGTACCTCGTATTGATACTCTTCACTATTTACAACTTTCTTCTTGTCGAATTGCTAAATTTAGCATCATTGGTTGAAACAACTTTTTCTGTCGCTCGAAATGATACGTACAACCGGAAGTTTAGTAAATGATGAAAATTTATTACAAAAGAAGATTGATATAAAATAATAATTAGCAGGTCTAACAACATATTTGCGTAATCTAAAGGTATACCGTCTGCTGTTGTCAAGAAAATTTGAAACGTACTTGGAAAAACTTCAGACATACAAGTGATAAAACACTAGTAAATAGCTATTAATGACTTAATTATCTAATTATATAGCTTTTATTAAATTATTTGCGATTAGTTTGTGAGTTATCATCAGCATCAAGATGATCCTCCCATTCAAGATCAATATAAGGAATAATCGAAGAATCTAGAATTCCCGAGAGAACTTAAATCATGTTTGTTTGTAGGAGTCAGGCCTGAAACTTCGATGGTGATGAATAGTTGGTGCAAGTTGTGAGAATTCCCGAAACTGTCTAAAAGCTATAGAAAAATCTCACGAAGACAGATGTTCAAATCTATACTCACTTTGGTTGCATCGTGTTCTCTGAGCTGAGTTGTTTAATTCTGGATCTTTTATCGTCTTCCTACACGACAACAAGAGCGACAACACACTACAGTACAACAACTTTACGAAGAAATGAAGAAAATTACTTGATATCCGTCCTTAAGAAGAACGGCTACTCACGAAACTTTATCAGAAGATGCCTATCCTGCACAACACAGACAGAAATCAACAAACGCATCATCCTAACATACATAACGAATATATCAGAAATCACGACAAGATTACTGAGACCACTTGGAATTGGTGTGGCCATTCATAAATCAACAAATTCCCTACAAACACTATTATGCAGACCAAAGGATGCAACAACCAAAGAAGACAAACTGAATATCATCTTCAAAATCAACTGCAATAACTGTAGTCAACACAGCATTGAACAAAGTGGTTGCCCTCTTCGCCTTCATCTACATGAGCACCAATTGGCTATTGAACGCCACGACATTTCATCACTCATTTCAATGCACGTGGATAATTATGGACATGCATTCAATTTCGACAATGTAGAAATTTTGGACATTGAGAGGAAACACAAAGAATATCAGAGAATTCCTAAAAACTTGGTATTTAGGTCAGTCAGCAATCAACAGATGTATAGACACATACCCAATCTATCAACCAATACGAAAAATGACGAACAACAGAAAGATCAGAGATCAAACATAGGGACAGCCAACAAGAAAATCTGTACCGTCAATGACAGCAATCAAAGGAAACAACCAATCACAAACCACTTGGTCAGAACAAGCTACTAAATCACCCACGATGATATTGACAGCTCACTTCATACTGAAGTTAGTGCTGATGATGTCGTCTAGAAAGACAATGAAAGCCCCACGACTAAACAACCCAGCTCAGAGAACACAACACAGCCAAGACCATCCACCTGAGCTACAAATATTCTCCTCCATTCCATACCCACTTTCTTTGTATAAGTATATGATTAAAACCGAGCAATAAAAATTTTTTTAAAAACAAAGCTTGAATAACACCATTCTACCTTAAAGTAAATGAATATATATATATATATATATATATATATATAAACGATAGTAACTATAGTAAACTATAAACTTACTTAGTGTAAAACTAATCTGATCACACATTCCAAGTAATTGACCGAAACAGATAAGCCCATCCTCAGGTGCTATTTTGTATTCGTGCATCCTATAGAAAAAAACAGATTATAATCCATTGATGCATTCACATTTTCATAGAGAGTAAGAGACGGATAGATAAACATAAAAGTACAGTAAAATGGTAATAAATCATCAAAATTAGCAAATATAACACGATAGATAGAAAAAGAAATCATAATACTTTTTCGTGTCAACAATGGAGAAATGTTAGCCTTCTCTCTTCGACAGCTACACAGGATAGCGTTCGGAGATACGTTTGAAAAGTGCATGCTTTGTGCGGCCCATATAACTAGCTCCACAGGAGTAAGTTAATATGTAGACATATATTGAGATGGCCCAAAGTAAATATGTTTGTAAATCAATTCACAGTTCAATTCTTGAACATTTAGCCAATTCTGGACACATAACTCGATCAGAGTCCTTCTTTAGTGTCATTTATAGAGTCAAATGAAATGAAGAAATCATAACTCATACATATAACAAAAATAAAGAACTCGATCTTAAGTCAGTTAGATGGGGCAATCATTTTGAATCGTACACAGCAGTTAGGATTAAATGGACGTATGTTACAGTACTTTGGATAGTATACCAAAGCTTAAGTACGTCTCATGATTTTTGACCCAAGACAGGTTAGGAAATCTGTTTTTCTTGAGATGGGACTGTAAAATTATCTAAGTATGTAGCTGAGGTCTACAAGAGGCAAGCTTCACGAAATGAAATTCAGTGATGAAGTGTGTGATACCTATATAAACATTATCATTTTAGTTTTCTTATTTGTTCACGGTTAATCTTGATAATTTCAAATTCTTATATTTTGAGTGTTGCAGTTTTAAGTAAGCCTTGGAATTTGGAACACTTTTGCCGTGCTTGCTTGTCATGCCATTTTTATATGAAGGATGAAAATAGAGTGGGGTAAGGTAAATAAATTAGGATAATACAAGATTCGGAAAATATAAGGACAATAAGGAGGAATAATATGTTTTCACACCTCCTTTGGCAATAAAATGAAACAAAGACTACGAAGAAAAGTTTAGGATAAGGACAAATTGTTTTTGAATACACAAAGGGAGGGGGAAGGGTTGAACTTTCCTGTAGATAAGGCTTCAATGAACCTAAGTATACGGACTGCTATCCAAAGGATGTTTTGGGGTCAATCCTATGACCGGTTTCTATAATGTGTTTACCTACAGAGGATGACTTTAACATGAATATGAGCAATAAATTGTGATCGAAACATCATCCAGTAAATTATATTGTGTTAATGTGCTATATCAAATAAACAATCTAATACGGAGTTATACTCTCCCACAGTGCCCAAGTTTTTCCCTTACACTGAAGATGACATTTGTGCACCTCTTGTACTTTTGAGATGAATGGGAATTTTTAGATTAGAGGCAGTATTCATCATGGACTGATATCAGTTGGGAAACGCGTTAGCTGTGAAACTCAAACGTCCTGAGTTCGATTCCTAGCGGGGTCATGGGCGCGTACTGCTGAGCAGTCCAATACTGGGACGAAACAGCTGTCCAGTGCTCCCAGATTTTCAATGGTCCCCTAACTGATGTCAGTTCATGATGAATACTACATCTAAATTATTTGAATGTAATTGTTTACTAGCCAATTAGGGAAATACTCCACCACTCTTTCCCTTCACCCTACTATATTAGTTCTAAGGATTCTCATCCTACCCCATCCTATTATATGATTGTGTGTAATCGCATACATAGGTGTGGCCAAGCTCTTTTCTAAATTCCTTATCTTATTAGCACTTACCAATTTTGACCTAGTTAAGATTTTGGGCTCGATAGCCTAACTGCCTTGATGTATGGAAAATCTTACCGCCTATATCACAGAGGAGACGAGGAAATTAGGACAATATAAAGGATGTCTCAATGTTGTGTAGTTGTCTCGACGTGTCTATGGCCAATAAATCATACTTGAAACGTACTCCAGTACACACTACTATTCCACTGTGTGATAAATCTAATAACTCAACCAAAGTGGACATCAGTTCCGTCGAGGTTGCAGATACGCCTTGCTGGCGAGTGCCAAAAAGCACGAAACCTAGGTCCAGGGCATCCTGCCGATTGCCTCCAACCAACTAACATTATTTTATTTCCATTTGGTTTCCTCTTGTTTCCTGTTGTGAAGTATAAAAAGGTGAATTGATGCACATTTACTGAGTGTCCAACTTTGAGCAATTTTTAAAAATAAGTGACTCAGTGATTGAATTAAGTAACCTAAAAGTTGGGTCTGTATCATGTCAGACAGATCAAAGTTGGACACTCAGTAAATGTGCATCAATTCACCTTTTTATACTTCACAACAGGAAACAAGAGGAAACCAAATGGAAATAAAATAATGTTAGTTGGTTGGAGGCAATCGGCAGGATGCCCTGGACCTAGGTTTCGTGCTTTTTGGCACTCGCCAGCAAGGCGTATCTGCAACCTCGACGGAACTGATGTCCACTTTGGTTGAGTTATTAGATTTATCACACAGTGGAATAGTAGTGTGTACTGGAGTACGTTTCAAGTATGATTTATTGGCCATAGACACGTCGAGACAACTACACAACATTGAGACATCCTTTATATTGTCCTAATTTCCTCGTCTCCTCTGTGATATAGGCGGTAAGATTTTCCATACATCAAGGCAGTTAGGCTATCGAGCCCAAAATCTTAACTAGGTCAAAATTGGTAAGTGCTAATAAGATAAGGAATTTAGAAAAGAGCTTGGCCACACCTATGTATGCGATTACACACAATCATATAATAGGATGGGGTAGGATGAGAATCCTTAGAACTAATATAGCAGGATGAAGGGAAAAAGTGGTAAGTAATTCTTTGTTTATCGAATCAACACCTAATACATGCACCAGGAATAACTCAGCGCCTGTTGCGGATATAGGAAAAAATCTTACTTCCTATATCACAAAAGAGGTGAGGAAATTAGGACTATATAATGGATATCTCGAAGTTATGTAGTTTTCTTGATATGACTATGAACAATGATTTATGTCCAAAAGCTGATCCAGTAAACATTACTGTAACTCGGTGGTCTAGTGGATAAAGCTCTGGCGTTTGAAGCGATCGGCCTCCAGTTCGAGTCTTAGTGGGGACAACATCATCCACCGGGAGGCAGGTACACTCAGCTGACGAGTCCCAAATTGGAAGAAATCCGAGTCCTAAATTTCGCTGCTAGCCGCTATTCATCACTAATATAATACTGTTCGACCGTGCGACAAATCTAATAAAGCAACTAAAATGATAACATTAAACGTGAATATACAAAAGATAGGAAAAGAATGAGGAATAATGAAAATCATAGGTGATATGAAGGTACTGGTTTGTCAGTATAATTTAGAATATCACCTACTCCCTGTTCATCTTTAAAAAGGCATCTGATTTCGTTCGTTTTCTTTAGTACATCTTAGTGAACTGCAAAATATAAAGCTGAAAAGTTACTTCTGGCATTTATATTATCATTAGGCGAAGCGAAACAACAGAAAAGTTACTTTTTAATAGCATATCTAACGGTATCTTCATTGTGACTAGCTACCATAATGTTAACTTGACCGAATTTACGTTTCTTCATAGCACTGAATGCTTCTTCTAAACAAGCCTGATACATTGCTGTTGTGGCATCGAAATTTGCACAAACTGGATCTTCATATCCCAATTCTTTAGCACGTGCACGCTCCTAAATCAAGAAACCAGGATATTTAAGTTTATTCTCTAGCTATCATTAGAAGAAGTATTAGGTAGTGAAATATACTATGGCTGAAATATAAACTAGAAACTTTTATCATTGTATATCGAAAATGAAAAAGTTATATTTTAACTGTTTACATGTGAATAATAAACCAACTTTAGGTTGCATCTGTGGTAATGAGTTGATTAACAATATAATAAGACGTCGTGCTCATTTGGTACAGAATCAAACCGTAAACCCGGTGGTCACTGGTTCGAATCCGGCTACAGTCTTAATTTTCATTTCAACTTCAATCCTCACCCAGTATTAATACAATAAACGACTCGTACATTATAACAGCTTCGTAGTGACCTAGTTTAAAGGCTAATTATTCTTATTAAACAATCTTCCGACTGTATTGTACGTCAGGCAGACAGACAACTTGCTACACTTCACAGTAGTAGACAAAGAACAACTGGATAGAAAAAGACTAATATCGAAGTAAAAACAGGTGTATAGAAGGAGAGGGGACTTAAGAATTAAGGTTAGTCAAAACATTCAACGATTAGATGAGTGCACTTGCGCCATTGTGATAGATTTTCATCCGCCCCCGATAACAGTCCTCAGCCACTGTTTTCCTATCATCTCATGGAACCCAGCCGGGTAGTCTGCACCTCCCTACGTGGCTCAGATTAACAGTGAGAGAATTCGTGGACTGGTGTCACATCTTGGTCTGGTCACCCTGAACCGTCTTCCAACCTAATACAACTCCCGTTAGCATTGTACGTTGAGGTAGGCTATAGCTCGGTATTTTACATGAACTGGTAAAGATCTACAGCATACCTAGTTCGGTAGTCAGATGACAACAACAACGTATCTCTGAAGAAACGAAGCGTCAGAAATGTGTTTTTCTACCTCAATGGGATTTTACAAATATATTTCATACATAATTCAATTACCCAGTGCTTAACTTGTTCAACTCTATCAGGTCACGAAACGTGTGTCCTAGTTTCCATTGCGTCACCAAGATCCATACCCTATCAGGTCAAATTTTGATCCTGAAGAAACTAATAAACCGATATGATCATCTCCGCGTTCAACTATGAAGTTGTGGTTCACGTGACATTATCGTGGAATAAGTCAACTGGTTCTGTAACCAAATCATTCTAAATTTAGATCAAGGCAAAGTAACAAGGGAATCAATGTATTTTTAGTACCCATTAGAGCAGTTAACAACAGTAGACTAAAAATACATATGGGTAGCACTTACTATGACATTCACAAAAGTGGTAACTAAGCTTATTTAAATTAATCTGACAATTATTCGATCAGTTTTTTGTAGTAGTAATAAAATTTGAATTGGATTACCTTTCTGTTATCCTGAGAATTTTACCTGAGTTAAGTGTTATTTAAGCAGAAAAGGATACGAAAACAGTAACGCTCATTTCTTTACATAGGGTATATATATATATATATATATATATATATATATATATATATATATATATGCACCTATCATAATACGTAAATGATCCTTTTCATCCATGACCGTCAGATGAAGTTGAATATTTAGCCTCTTAGCCTGGTGACGACGTTTCAAAATGATCCGAAGAATTCGGTCAGCAATTAAGACTATGCATCATGAATTGGTAACCATCAAGCGGTTAATCAGTGGATCTAATTCAGGAGGTCAATAAAAGGCTCAATGGCTTGGTGGTCAGGTGATAGGGGTATTATCACTCAGGTGAGACATCAGTTCCGTAGAGATTGTAGATACGCCTTGCTGACAAGTGACAAAGCATGAAAACCAAGTGCGGGGCTGAATGCTGATTGCCTCTGGGAATCTAACACGGATTGACTCAGAATTTACGTAGTTTTTTAACACTTCAAATCAATGAGTAGGAAAAGCAAGGTTTTCTGAAAATATATTTCCAGTGCCTTGTTGGTGATTGAAATTTTGAAAAGAATTTTTGTCCTTATGGATATTTACTCATAATGAGTTTAAACATTTTTTCTTAGTTTTTTTCAGCTACACTAGTACTTGAAACTTCCGTTTTTCCAGAAAGAAGTTCCCTACAGTTTACATTGCTCTTTCATACTTTTCTTAACGTTAACGTCTCGCTACTGATCTAAACATGCCTCAACGTGTCATTTACTAAAACCTTTCCTAAAGTTATCATCAACATACACCTATATGCACGAACTGAACATCTATTTTGAGTATTTTTTCTGGTTAGCAAATTCATCATTTCAATGTTTATCTTCTTCTTTCTTTGAGAATAAGAGAGATGAGTAGGAAATTGCTTGATATTGTTATTCTGATAGTCAGTATTTTGCAAGAAAAAGTCTGCCTTATCCAGCAAGATTATGCTTCATATGAGAGTAAATTTAAATTGTCAACACACAGTGGGCATTTAGCTAATAGAATTAAAGAATTTACCGATATTCGTGTTAATTTCCACCTATATACTGATTAAAGATGAATGTCATCAACAACAAAAAAGAGTAAACAGAATATACACAAGAGTATTGGAATGTAGAAAGATATTGAACTAAACACTTGGTAAAACTTGACCTACCTGGTCCATGTAAGCACCTCGAACGAGCTTAGCACCAAAGTAGAAGTCTTCTGTGGCAGCATGGTGTAAATCTTGACGAAGAGACTCAAGTGCCTCCTATAAAAGTAGAAAAATACAAAGTCTAAATACTTAAAACATAATTATAATTCATTGTTAGTAACCCATTGATTGGATGCCTAGTAAATCCTCATTATCAGTATACATGGCATACAACGTGAAAAAGGAGACTAAAAATGATGGTGAAACTCGCCATCTTCTCTTTATAATCTCTACTTAAGCATCCAATAAATGCAGCTGAAGTAAACTGGGAGATGAATTCTACCGAAAACTATTCAACCTCCTGCTGAAAGTTAGATGTTCAGATACGGTTGTCATAGAGTGAAATTTCAATATAGAGAAACAAAGACACTTAGGTGATACTTTCAGAATCCCAGTCGAATAAACAGACAATGGTAGTCAACTATTAAATATGTAATCAGGCAACCACCTATTTCTGACCACTGTCAAACCCAAAGACAAACACTGACGTGGCGTGCACCGACCTTAGCTCAGAGGTGGACAAAAAAGCCATACTGATATCACCTGCTGTTGAAAGGTTGATGGAAGATTTCCACTCTTTCAGAAGTACGTGTTTGGACAGTTACTACGTACTAGTTCACACCTGCACGTATCTGAGTTTAAGTGAATGCAGAAAAACTACAGCAACAAGACCATTGCAGGCACTGTTTGATGATGAAAATACCAATCCACCTTTCAACAAAAAACGAGCTAGACATTTATTGGGACAGAACAACATCACCCATTCAGAAGAAGCCCGGCACCATCCCCAGTCTTTATGGATGTTTAGTTGTACACCTAAAATGTATTGGCAATATGTAGATGGCACATTTAGTGTGTTGAAATCTAAATTTATCAACAGTTTATTCACATATGTAAACTCAGTAGTAGCTGCAATCCACTTGAAAAATGAGCAAAGAGAATTAACTAGGTTAGATTCTGAAGTAAAATGAAGAACAGATGGTAGTTTAGATACTACCGTCTACGGAGAACCAACACATTCCACTGGGTAACCTAGACTTCAGGTCACCACAACCACTATCAGTTGGGGTGGATATAGTCATAGTTTTAAATTCACTATGGAATCCATGCAGATGAAACAAATAAATGGAATATTACTAATCAGAAATTGCTCTCTCTCAGCCTATCAACAGAAAAATAAATCTTATTCACTCTCTCTGCTATCGAATAAGAAATATTTGTAGTGACGATTGTATTGATGCAGAGCTATGTCGTTTTAAAAAGCACACTTGTCGAAAACGGTTATCCTAGCTGTTTTATCGATAAAAATAAGCTAGAAAGAAATACTAAACCGAACATTCACTCGGTCGAAAAGAAAAGATTGTTCATGAGCCTAGAATTTAAAGGTGACCTAGCACCAGATGTACTAAACAATCGTCTAAGCAGATCAATCAATAGGACTTTCTTCGCAGCAAGACTTCAAATGACTTTTACCAGCCATAACCTATTCTCCATTTGTGTCAAAGGCAAGCTTCTTCGCTTAGCCGCCTCTATGTGCATTTACAAGTTCACATGCTCTTATGGAGCAAGGCACATCGGAGGTAACCAGGGAATGTTTTTTACACGTATACAAGAGCATGACCTAGTTTGGTTGTATAAAGGTGAAAGAAAATCGGTTAGAAGTTCCATTCTAGAATAGCTGGTTGATTTCTATCATTCCACAAACTCAGATAATGACTTTAAAATTGTTTATCGAATTTGCCCGAACCTCCCACGTTTTATTCTTTTTCAACTCCTTAAAACAGCGGAAGCCTTAGTTATTCATGACCTTAAGCCTGATCTGTGTGTACAAAAGTATGTACAGTCACTGTTTTTATCATGACCATAACATTTCCCCACCCTTTTGGCTTCTCCCCCTCCCTTTGTTAATTTAATCTATGTGTCATTCCTTTATCACTATTATTGTTATTATGATTGCCTTCACTTTGAACAGTTTCCGGTGTTACTTCACTTAACTGTCTTAATCTTTTTAGAAAAGATTGATTTCATCTTGACCGACTTGTCTAATCCTATCATATCATATAATATCATATAATAATATCTCCACAACCCCTCAAAATTTAATACCACTTTTATCAATTTTTTCACCCCTTTTGAGTTATACACGTTCTAAGAACTATTCCATATGTTGCATAATCCACTTTGTTTTCATTCATACTTCAATTGTTATTATAATCACAAATGCCTTTGTTATTGTCATCATCATCAATATAGTGTTTAGTTTTCCCCATGGGATATAATTTTCCAAATATCATATATACGATTGTACAGCTTGAAAATAAATTCGTTGAGAAGAATCTCTTCGCTGAATATCTTGTTCTTGATGTTACAATGGGAACTATTAAATTATCGCTAGAGTTTATCGAGAAATTCTGAAGAATACATGAGCAATGAAAGCATAACAGTATGAATATAATAACGATGACACAAGCAGAAAGCAGTTCAAGGTCTTTATTATGTTGCCACATAAGGAATGAACATCATAAATTTTACGTAGAATTCTCACCAAGATTATAATTGTGGCATTCAAACCACCAACCCACTTATCGGTCTAAGGATCTTAATAGCTCAATTAAATGAAAAGATTTGACCTATTAAATCCTATGCACTGATTGTGAGGTCAAGCACACAGGTCAAACTAGCCGATGAGGGTCAGTCAGACTGTCGAAGCAAACGAGTTTATCCAAGTGCAGAGTGATAGACTACAATTAGATCAATAATATAGAAAACTCAGTTTTTACAATGCAAACACCGAAACACAAACATACAATAGGGTGGAATAAAGCAACTTTGCACAAGTCAGACATAGTTGGAGAGGAAGAGATTGATTACCCAATCTTTGTTCATCGAATATATATACTCGGAATGATACAACATTGATATCGGAGATGAGAAAAGTTTTTACTACCACTGAAAACAAATACAGGACTATGGAAATTTAATATTAAGAGCTGAGTCATTGCTTTGATTACGAGCAATAATTTATGTTCGAAATGCTATCAAGTAAATTATACTGTTGAACTTAAGGATTTGTGGGGATTTAGAGATATTTTAAGTTGGTATTCATCGTAAACTGACATCAGTTGAAGGAACAATGGAAACCTGGGAGTACTGGACAGCGATTCGTCCTAGTATGGGACTTCTCGGCAGTGCACACCCACGACCCCGCGACCTTCAGGTTCGGTGGCCGTGAGAACAAATACTCAAGGACGACATTGGGTGGCGGTAGCACTATGTTGTGGACTGACAGAAGTAGGAAATGTGGACCATTGGATTCCGACCCAGTGGCTCAATGGTAACGTGCTGACCGCGGAACCTGAAGCTCCTGTATTGGATATCTGGCGGCACTACGGGTGCGCACTGCTGAACAGTCCCATACTAAGACGAAACAGCCATCAAGTGCTCCCATGTTTCCGATGTTTTCCTAAATGCTGTCACTTGATGATGAATACCGACCTGAAATCAACAAATAAATCCCCATAAACCTCAAAAGTGAATCAAAAATTCGGCCAACAGCATAGGCCACATGAAACCAGCTACAGAGGTCAACTTCTGATAGTAAAAGAGAAAGTCGCCCCTACCACAGGCTAATAATTCTAAAGATCAGTAAATATTCTTCATAAACATTCATGTAATTTCAAAATGATTCACTTGTTGGTACAGTAAATGCTGAAGTCACCTAGTTTGACAATGAAACATCCAGGAACAAACCTCAAAGCTTGAAGAACAAAAAATTACAAAACTTAAAATAATTTGAATAAATGTCATCAAGGGTTGGGGCGAAAATCATAAGACAGCCAATGATTTCTTAAAAATTAGTGTAAAATTGTCTTTCTGCTTCCTATAATAGCTTTTATGCTCCAGCAGTTGCCTAAGAAGAACTGAAGTTTAATTGTCATACCAATACTCAATCTTACCGAACAGCTAGTTAGGGTAAAAGTAAGACGAAAACAGAAACGGTTTTGAACTTTTATATTGAAGAGAAGATACTGATTACAATAGCTGCATAATTATATGCTGAATATTCATTCAAAGTTTAGCTGGACACAGAGATTTTAAATGTGCTCAACTAAACTAATGAGCGTATAATTTTGCTCTCCGAAGTCATTTACTAAGCTGTATATTCGTGAACATATGTTACAGTGACCAGAAAGTTCCAGAATTATTTCCGGTCAGGGAGGGGGGAAGTATACTGAATAACCAAAGGAAATTAATCCATAAATATTGGGGTTTAGAGTGGGAAAGTAAAGAAGGGATTATAAAAATAAATATGAAGTTACATAATATAGGATGAACCTATGACAGTCAAGGGCCTTATGATGGCCACGGCAGAGATAAAGGTTGATCGTACCTTTTGGATACATAACACTGATTTGAACTTCTGAATGGCCAGTGCTTCAGCTATAGCCAAATGCCTTAATCCTACTCCCTTCGAGTGACTTCATCAAACCCTATAGAAGATTTTGAATGGGTTCTCAAAAGGAGCAAAGTGGCCTAAGTTTACAAAGTGTTTTGTTATTGAACTGAAGATCCATTTCTGTTCTGTGTTTGCCAGCCAGGCTATGTAGTGTTTGCGAGTACATTTGGCAAGCAGAGGCATGGTACGGCCGGTGTACTCAGCTCTACAAGAGCAAGTAAACTGGTATACATACATTAATGTGGCACAGTCGGTCAGCTTATCTTCCACACATTGATCAAAAGGTTTCTTGCAAGAAGAAACAATTCGAAGGTCGGCGATGAAGTATGTCCTATTTAAGCATTTTGACAGTCGTTTCTTCAGAATGTCTGCAGGAATATCATTTTTGGATTCAGGATTCAACAAAGAAATCTTTTTGGCACCAAATGTGTTCGTTCAGTCGAGTTCTTTGGCTTTATGTTCTTATCTATGAATCTGATCGGGAATCTGTTTTCTACTAGAGTTCGTCGAAGATTTTGCAGTTCGCCGTCAATAGTATCCTCAGCACATATTTTCCTGATCCCTAAGGAAAGTGAATAGATAAGACTTCTCTTCCTACATAGAGGGATCGAACTTTAATGAGTTAATAGACTTTTCGTTTCAAGTAAGCTTTCTGTAGATCGATCTACGAAGTGAATTATCATCTTTTCTTTGGAGTTAAACATCAAGAAAGTGGAAGGTTGAGTTTGATTCTGATTTTAGAGTGAATCCGATTGAAAGGTACCCGTTGTTGAAAGCATGAAGTAGGTTTGCAAGATTCATTTTTTCATCACAAACTATGAAGGTATCATCAATATATCTTTTGAAGTTCATTGGCTGTTGACGATAAATTAGTGTTTTCTAGGCTTGCCAGGAAGCAGCCAGCTAGGAAAGATCTTAGTAGAGAATCCATTGCCACACCGTTTTCCTGCCTGTAGATTTCATTATTAAATCTGAAGTACACATTGAAGGTACATCGAAGAAGAGGCCCTTTTAAGAAACAGATGGTTTCTGTCAGTGGGATGTTTGTAAAGAGAGATACTAAATCCAATGAAATCATTCTTTTACCTGTCAAATTAGCATTCTTTGTCGAATCAACAAAATTAAATGTGTCACGGAGACTATCATTCAATAGGTAATTTTGAAAGATCATAAGGGATCAAAAAAATAAAATTTCTTCATAACCCGAATACTCATCATATGAAATACAGTTGTTTTTCCAAGGAAAAACTATGGTTTTCAATTTCAGGCAGCCTAATAATATTTTCACGAATTTACTTCAGTAATCATTTTGTTTGATGGAGCTTAAAAATTACTTTCATATCCTAAAAATTTTTGTTTGATATTAATCACTTCCATCAAATCAGTTCCTTATTCCATACTGGCGCTCTCACACCTCCAGAAATATGATGACTAACCTACCTAAGGAGTACGATTTTAGGTATCAAGCTCAGATAAAAAGCAGAACGAAATGTGTAAGCAGCTGTCTTGGAATCAAGCCTTCTAGCTGAGTCAGAAACTACACTCCTTAACTTTACAGCTGATACTAAAAAATGACAAACGAATAGAGAATCAGGTTCACGAGGTCATCCATGAATACACAGAAATTGTGTAACTAAAATTCAGACATTATTTAGTTAAGGAAGTCTGAAACCAATCAAAAGAAATCCATCTAACTAGGTTCGGTGTTGGTTCCTTCAGAGGTTTCAATAACGAGTTATTCAGGTCACATAATAAAACTTCAGAAGATAGAACTTAAGTATAAGTGAAAGTAGAAGCATTGCATGAATGAGAATCTCATAGAGTTGCAAAAGTAAATGAAGAATACAGTTCGAAATAAGCAGTAGCTAACAAGACCATCTAATATGAAACAGATAAGTGATATTTTGAAATCAACCAGATCATTACGAGGTTTCCAGTTATTAACATTGTTGTAGCATCAGTTAACCTAAAAAAAGATTGAGTCAGGCAACCTGTTGTTCGATGACAGGGAAATGATTTGCTTTGTTCAGAATTTTCATACAGTAAAGATGAGTTACAAAGCAACTAAAAGAGCAATGAGAACGAACCTTCAGATAGCACTGATAAGTACCGTATATCACCGCCCTGTCCTTATTGAAAAGACGCATCATTTCGATAGTTAGTCTTCTGATAGCAGGTTGAAAATAAGACTGTTCTGCATCAATCATAACTCGAACACCAATGGACTTCGCATACTAAAATATAAATGATAACAATGTTATGAAATGTGTCAGCGATAATGAGAATTCATATAGCACCAATCATTATCAGAATTGTGTAATTAAGGAAACAGACATTACTTGAAAACAGGCGGTAGTTTCACTGATATGTATTTAGCCTAAGTTAGTTGGTTAGTATCAGCATCGGACCTGGAATTATTGCATTCTGGTCCAACTTACTTAACACCCTAAAATATTAGGAAACAAGTTGAAAGGCAAACAGATGCAAGCAGTATGATAAAAGTGATAGAAAGCCATGAAAACGAAAAGAAGAGGGATGGAGAAAGTATACAATAAAACATAACATAAGGGTTTAGGCATGAATGCATCTGCATGACAGGAATTGTCATTCATATTACCTAGATCCTTCAATCCTCAATTTAGGTTGTACAAAGACAATTAATTGATATACTGGAGATCTTGAAATAACAGTAAGAATTAAGTACTCATAACTGATGGTGTTCAGCTATATGAATGAACACATTACAACCTTAATTTCCATATGGTAAGATTAAAATTTGTGTAATAAAGTTTTGGAGATGCAGTGCTTAAGCATATCAGAGTGCACCTGATTGTTGGCTTACCAAGTTTATTGATTTGACATTAGTTAGAAAAGTATTGAAAACCTGGGAGCACTGAACAGCTAGTTCGTCTAATTTTGCGATTCTTTAGCAGTGAGCACCGAAAACCTCGCAAGGTATCCAGCCTGACACAATCACATTTCACAGTGAGCACACTACCATCTAACCGTTGGGTTGGAATCCAATGGTCTGGTAATTCTCAATTCTGTCAACTCATGATGCAACGTGACCATTTTCCACTGTCATCGGTGGGCACCATCTCACTCCCAACTTGGTCGACCCCAAAGTTCACTTCTCAGAACTTCGAGAAATCCTGACCGAAGCAAGTCAATAATGAGCAGTGGACAGTAATTCTATTCTCGGTTTGTAGGGATTTGTTGGTTTTTAAGTGATTTTCATCACAAGGTTATGGGCACACACTGCTAAAGAGTCCCAAGTTACGACGAAATATCTATTCAAATCTCTCAAGTGTTCAATGGTTTCTAGAATAATATCAATATCCACGATAGAAATTACTTTCGCACCAGAGTTTATTGAAGGTTTCAAGATTAGGTTTTCTACTTATAAACAAATATCTTCTCTGCTGGGTAATGATTGAAGGTGAAGTGAAAATTTACGCCGCAGTGGGATTCAAACCAGCGACTCCCGAATTTCCGGCCCGGTGCTCTACCAACGGAGCTACGAAATCCGGTGATCACTGGTCGAATCCCGCCGCGGCCCAAATTTTCATTTGACCTTCAGTCATCTCCCAGTATCAGTACTAGTCTCTCAAACTACGATTATGTCACTTAAATAGTCAAAATGATAAACTATTTTTTGGTCGCGCTTGACAAAATCCAGGTCACAATAACATCTCTTCGAACTAGGTAGCCTTTCAGACAGGCATCACGGAGGTAACTCACACTCCAGTGATTTTAGCTCTAATAATACTTATCAACTGGGTGCATTATATCATTGAACTTACCACTCGTTTGGTGTATAGACAAAATCAACGTAGAACCTTGTAAGTAGAACACATTCAAACATAAGCATAATCTTAACAAATTTTTAGCATTACCAAATAAGGGGTTGTAGAGAGATAGCACTTCGTTAGCTGTAACGTGAAAATGCATCTTGACAACTCTGTACATATCTGCAGACTTGACCTTGAGTGAAACCTGATTTATGACAACATATGATAATGAAGTAGGTAGAGCGGGTTAGAACCCTTGACCCATTGGCTAGTAGTTGGGTTTGTAAATAGTTGAGACACATCTTTGCTTACAATAAGTATTGTCTGTAACCTAAAATAAGATCTTAGTTCTACAGCAAAATATAACATAAGAAAATCAGTTGATCGAAGCCTATCAATTAAGCGCAGACTTATATGTTACATATGATATGAATGAATTGAAAGCTAGTGGCTGAGAACAAACTACCACTGAGATACTTAATATATGTATCACTCACTTAAAACAAGAACTTCAGTTAAATAGCCTAGAAAAAGATAAAAGAATGCAAAAAATCTCTCATGAAAGTGAAATATGTTAAAATTGGTTGAGAGAAGGACATGAGTAAGCAGTACACAAATGGGTAAGCAGTAATGGAATATGACAACCACAGGTGACTATGGTCACAAATATTGCATACCTGAAAAGTTAGCATACGGAAAATGAAAAATTAAGATGCTGAGCAAATTTAGTTATACACATTACCCTAATCTTCTGTGTTATACTCCAGATATTTTAGTAAGATAAGTGAATTTATCATGGTTTTGTAGTACTCAATGTGACTGAATAACAACAGTTTTAATATTACTGATCGATAGAGGCTAGCAGTAGGATTCAGGACGTACATTTCATCCTATTTGGGACTTGTCACCTGGATATACCTACATCCAACTGGATGATGTTGTTCCCCCTAGGGCCCGAACCCACGATGAATCTCTTCAAACGTCAGAGCGTTACCCATTAGGCTATTGAGTCACGATCGACACTCCTTGCACGACTGATTTGTTCAGTCCAATCAACGACGATGATACACGTGCAATAACATCAAACAACAGCTTTATTTAACATCATTAAACAACGTCAGAGGAAAGCTTTAATTCAAGCCGTTAACTGAGTCAGAGTAAACTTTCAAAGCAACTCAAGATTTAAAATACTGAAAGCACAGACAGAAGTCATTTGCTACAACTTTATTCACTGAAACAAATGTGTAACAAATCAATTTGTTGTACGCTTATTCATCTCTCTGAAAGTAATTACTCATCGAACAAAGTTTTACTACAAAACTAAGCAGGTTTTCCAAACCATTTCATTCAAAATGAATGGAGACATTATGAACTTTATCACTGAGATTGAATCTAAAGGGTCAGAAATAAACACATTATTTTTTAAATTCAACTATGGTAAATACATTTCAAACAGACAACATTGGGAACACCTTGGTACGATTTGACGAAAAGACACAAACACAATAAAAGTAAAAACTCACGCTTGCTAAGGTATCCACTCGTTTTATCATATTTCGCATTTCCTCAATACCCTCGGATGTAAGTGTGGGCACAAGTTGTTCTACTTCACCAGTCTAAAATTCAAAAGGTTATGACAATTAGAAAACTGGATTTATCAAAGCTAAGAAAATTCTTCGTTTCATACAATACAGTCAAGTTACATACAATGATGCTAGTAAAACCAATGAAACTTGATAAAGTGGATTAGGCAGAGAATTTTTAAAACGTATTCACAATTACTGATCATTGAATCATTAGCCCACCTTTTTGTTTTTAATGCTAAATAATCTTGCAAGATCATATTCAAAGGATTTTAGATGACTCCAATCAAGTAAGTCTAAGATACTGAACATAACATTAACAAATTTAAAACTATACCCATCTCCAGAAATATCCAACAAAGTAAACCATTGAACGTCTTCATTGTATGAAATTTTCACTCCTAATTCTTTCAGCTTTCTTCGAAAATTTTCTAAATCAAGGAATGACAGCTTGCCGCCTAACTCCTTGTTCTGTGAATCAGTAAGCAGGAAAAACAATCGTTTCATTTGCACTAAAAAATCAGACATTTGTTGCTAAAGAGTAAACTGTAAAAGAATTCTTTTACCAGGAGTTGAGGTCGACCGAGTGCAGTAAGCTTGATTGCAGAAAATCCAGGATCTTCACCATGCTTGGCAGAAATATTAATACACTTCAAAAACTCTTCCATGTTTTGATCACACTGATGCTCTGATTTATAAAAGTATGAACGTGCTCCGATAACATGCTTTGTACGATCAGCAAAGCGAACACTGATTTGATACTGTTTAGTTGCTGCCTCAGGTCGCTTCTCTGGCGTTTGTATTACTTCACTCAAACTCTTCCTAAAGCCAAATGGAATATTCTTATCAACTAGTGGTAAAGAATGAAGACTAACAAAACAAAAGGCTTTAAGACAAGCTACGAATATGATAAAAGCAGGATGCAATGAATTCATAAATTTCAATAGTAATCGTCAGCTGCATACTATATACACTTGATTACATATACCGTTAAACAAGTAAAAGAACATACATACATACATACATACATTCATACATACATACATACATACATACATACATACATACATACATACATACATACATACATACATACATACATACATACATACATACATACATACATACATACTTTTATAACCCATTATAAATATATAACGTAGACTGAGACATAGATTTAGTGTACCAAAGTAGAAATGAACAGTTTTTATAGGTGAAGTGGTAATGCAAAAGGTAGAAATGGATGTTCAAAATTGAATCAGTTGGGGATATGTTGTATATTTAACTATGAGTTTGCATAACAGTGGATTTCAGGTGAGATAATAATAATAGTAATGCTGACACACGGGTAGGAAGTGAATCAACTAAGCGTATATCACGTCATTCAAAAGATGCTTAATAGTACTTATGCAGACGTAATAAGAAAACCAGGTGTACAATGGTAATAGGAATAAGGTTAATTAGGCGAAACAAATCAATGAAGGAAAACAAAATAGAAGATGGGTGATAATTAAGAGCGAAGGGCAAATAAGAATGATTGAATCTGATTAGACGACGTTGTAATTCTTACCATGACAGATTCAAGGTGATTACCATTTCCTTCTGAACGCAGAGGTTTGGTTTGACAACTCGAATGGCGCAGACCTCTACAATTCCCGGCAATTTCTCATTTTATTGTCTACCGATAACCGTAAAGGACTTACAGGTATCAATAAAATGCTCATAATCCATTACGTGACTCGTCTTCGAGGTCCTTGGAGTCTTCTCTTGGCATGTCTCAACCATTTGGGTAGGTGCTCAATCATTCGGGTAGACAGATGCCTCTCCTTACGATCTTTGCATTTGCTTCCGCATATGCATTCGAAATGATATACGCATTTAGATATTTCGAGGATCAAAGCACTGTATTTCCCTGGTTAGTGCAGTATCTTTTGGCAGTCTTAGTCTAACTACCTCTAACAAGTCGTCACCGTTGAATGGCAATGTGCTACAGACTGATTGCTTCTGCATTGCCAGGGACGTTGTTCAGCTTCCTACGCGTTTTGCATGCTTGCTCACAAAGCTTCCTCGGCACTCACCTTTCTCCAGTCCATCAGTCATCCTTTCGTAGTCTAGTATGCAGACGCGACAAATTATCTTTCATAGTTGGACGGCGGTCTGAACGACAGAAAGGTCACACCGAAAAATATCAGTCATTCCAATCATTACTTCTTCTAATTCGCTTCTTCATTCAAATTTGTATCGGGAAAAAAATTTCAATTTTATCATTACAGATTAGGTTCCAAGAACACAAGGATTATCTGAAAAATGTGATCTATTTGCACAATACATTTCGAAAAATCTGACCACACATTTACTTATCAAGTCAATTTATATATGAAAATGAAAGGCCAAATATAATAAATACGAATATGTTGTGATACTAGTCTTAGTAATATAATCAGATAAGGATAACCAAGGTAAGTTAAGTGAAACAACAAATTGTTTTTGTACACACAATGGGGACTTCAGTTTACGAATGTCTAACGCTTCGTACCTGACTCTTCTTACATAATATCTTAAATGCTGTTTTCGTACTAACCTTATGATTCATTTGCTTTGCTATAGATGAAGATGGATGTCTGTCACCTACACTTATCAAGGTTTGTGTGTCAAACTGTTCTTCAAGCCATTTAGGTATATGTTCACGCACCTTGGTCTGCATTGCAAGATCATTTCCCCCTAAGTATTCAAACGGGAGAAAACTAACACCGAAAAATATGAATACTTGTAAATTGGTAAATACACTGGGATGTGACAGAATCATTTATGCGAGGTTGAGGTTTTCGGCGAAGCAGGCGTTTTGTCGTTTCAACAATGATAAGCTGAGCTATATAGACTGTTTTACTAATAACAGACTTTAGTCTATGTTTCAATATCATACTGCTTGTTTCCCCTCTCTATGGTATGTAAGAAATATATCGTTGTTTGGGATTGAGAAAATTATAGGCTTCGGGTTAGCTGTTTGTTTATAACGGTTCACAAACTGTAATGTATATCCGTTTTCCATAAATGTATCTGTCAGAAATTTATCCTCATCATCCACTGTATCCGATGTACAAATACATTGGGTCCTATTGAATAAGCGTCTTACTAAGCCTCTCTTATATTTCATTGAACAAAAACTGTAGAAACTCAAGTACTGTCCTGCCTAAGTAAGCTTTCTATAGATTGATCGTCGGATAGATCTGTCTTCCCTTAGACACGACAGCATATCAAGAAACACAAGTTGATGGTCATTTCCTTACTCATATGTCAGGCTGATATGATCTTGTAAGGTATTAGGCTTTTTTAACAAATTCCCCGCATCCACATCTGTGTCATGTATCACAAAGATATCATCAACATACACCTTCCGTAGAATGTGACATTACTGATTAAATGCTGAACCATTAGTTCAGTATCTGGCATATATACATCAGCTAATGACGGTCCTAATGGATTCCCCATAGCAACACTATCAACTTGCTGAAAGTGTTTGCCTTAGAAAGTGAAATGAACCACGTAAGTACATAGTAAAAGGAACTCTTTCAAACTCATTGGAGAAACAGAGAAAGAAGGATAATTCGAAGACATATAATCGCAAAGAATATTAACTCTGTTAGTTAGGGACGTATTCGTTAATTAAAAAGTTGACATCAAAAGAATACATTTTCTTATCCTGGATATTCATATCAGTAAAACAATCAGCAAGTTCAAAAGTATTTTTCAGTAAAAAACTTAGATAGAACATTAGAAATCTGGCTCAGTATTCCGGCTAACCATTTCGTCAATTTGTGTGAGGGAGACTGACACTGACAATATTGGGTGTAGCGGATTATTGATTTCGAAAGTCTACGTAGATTGGGAAAATTAGATCCCACGGGTTTTAAGGAGTTGAACTCCGCCTTAGCAATAACATCCACGTTAAGGAGTTTAACTAAACCAAATATTACTTTTCATTCTTATTTTCTTATATTCTCTGATGGACCATCCGCCAAGAACTTACTTTCATCACAAAGAACAGACATTTTAATTTTGTACCCTACTTTGTTCATCTGTTATCGGGCTTAAGAATTATAACATCAGGATTATTGTGTAAGCTTTTCAGGGACTTAAAGTGTTGCGTAGTTAAGATTCCTCTCTGCTTCGGACCTGGATTATGGAATTGAAAGGTGATATCAACTAGTTTAGCCTTCAGTCAACTCTGATTATCAAACGGACAGACAAAATCAACGTAAAAATCTGGCACACAACTGCATTGGTTTTAGTTACCACACTGCACAGTTGTATGCAAGGAACAAAGGAATAGAATAAGAGTGAAATCAAAGTAGACAGAGTTATCTAGGAGAACAAACAATTTAAATATAACGGTTAATGCAAATATTCAAGCTTGAGAAGATATCAAGGAATAGATAAATCTAAGTCACTGTGAATGATCATCAACCATGCCACCAAGAGTCCCTAACCACCGATTCCTATCATCTCATAGACCCCAACCACATGGCTCAGACCAAGAGTCAACTAGTTCATCGACTGATGTCTAAAAACTGATCAATCATAATCTACCTTCCTTACCATCGTCTTTTCCTTTGCTTTTACTACCCGCTTGTCACTAAAGTCAATCCCCTGATGGTTTCCTCCATATTTGATACCGCAACCATCGATAATTATCAAGGCCAAAACAAAAGCATCTCCAGTCTCTTAAAATCAAGCTATCAGATGTACATTGAAGCTTTCAACACATGAAGCCTGTTCCAAGTCAGAAAAATCCCCAGTAACTAAACATCCGAAATCTGGGACCATAAATGTATTCAGCATTACTGAAACACCTATGGAGAATTCAACTGTAGATATTCACTTTACGTCATCTAACCAGCGTGACGAATCTGCAAAATCTACAATGCAGTTGACGAGATATTTGGTCACTAGCTCTAAGAAGCTACCTGATTCGGGTGTAGCATTAAGTTACCAAGTGGGAAGCCCGTTACTAGGTTGCATCTTAGCTTATACCCAATTGCATACCATTCGACTAGACAGGCTTATAAGAGCCAATGTGCCAATCAACTGCAGTTTCGATAATACATAGGATGAATTTTACCGAAAGCTGTTAATTTCACCGCGTGGAACAACAGGTTCAGATATAATTATAATAGCAGGTGACTTCAAAGCTCAAATAAAGAAGCTTGGACGAACGGGAAGGAACCTGGTAAGTATCCACGGAATCCGGCACCCACAAACCGACAAAGGTGATCGCCTATTTCAATTTTGTTCCAAAGATCACTCGTTTCTGACCAGAATTAAATTCTAGCAAGAGGAGAGACACTGTTTGTCAAAACCCAACCAGCGACGGACACAAATAGATCGTATCACTATAAGGCACCATTGAAGAAGATCGTATGAGTTTTGCTGCTCTCTATGGAGCACCTGTTTGAACTCCAACAAAGCATTAGTACATGCATATGGTTGTCTTTGCCCTACCGATTACAGGAAACAGCCCCAACCTTAGTCTGTATGTTCTCGACCGGAAGATAAAAAATTTAGGTATGGATTTAAAGAGAAGATACCCAAGCATTTATCTGAACATGGTACCAATTCTTTTCCTAGTGAACCTTGGCTATAATTCAACCTGCTGTAGAAACATTAACAGACACGGTCAGTAACTGATGACCAAAGATGAACAAGTAGTTGGGTTTCTGCAACTTGATTCTAAATGACTGATTCAATAAAACTCAGTCCAGTTGGCTCTGGCCACAGTCAGCGAAAACAGATGAACCAATGATCCCAAGCGGCGATGAATGGAGAAGGCATGAGTATTAGATAATACCCGACAATTATTCAAGCTTATTAAGGATGCCAGTAAAAAGATGACGGTCAAGTGAAATCGTCACCGAAAAGGATAGTACCCTAAAAACCTCTGATCACAGGTGGTTAGAACGTCGGTTAAAGCACAGTTCAGCTGGCCCACAGACAAGTTTTGGTTGCTCAGCATCTAGTCTGAACATGCATGGGAAGTAGATATCAGTTACCTAACTCTTCTCAAAGTTGAGAAGGCTGTTTCGACCCTTAAATGATGCAAAGCAGCAGATGCGAACGGTTTTTTGGCATAAGGTTCTGAGGAAAGAGCTTGGAAATCACTCAGTGAAGGAACTTAGATAAAAATCAGTGTATGGAAAGCAGAGGTGGTCCCATCAGATCAGTCTAGATAGCTGATAATTCCAATCCACAAGAAAGGGGAAAAGTCCTTCTGCAACAACCACAGAGGAATCAGCATTACTAACATCATATTCAATATCCTAGTCTCTATTTTCGTCCGACATCTAACTGTGGATCAACACCAAAACCTCTAAAGTGAAAGAGCTTTCAGACCAAAAGAAAGATGTGTCGATCGGAAATCTACCTTTCAACAGGTTCATGGTCTCAAGAGTACCTACCAGAGCCCGGTGTTAGCCATATTCCCTGACTTGGAGGAGTCATTTAATTTTGTTGATAGACAGCCGTTATGACAGTTCCTAGCTTTGAAGAGCGTACCGAACAAGTATGCTATGTTAATTAAGGCTCGCCACTCAAACTGACTGCCATATTAAGGCTGCTGAAAAGTTGCTAACTGAAGTAATGACACCCAATGGCGTCCACCAAGGTAGTTCAGTGTCATCATTCCCATCTAACTTTGTTATGGATACACTGATGGGTATAATCCCAAGGACATCCAACTTTTCATGTATAAACTTACTTCCCGAGAAGTATCTTTTTAACTTAAAATCATCAGACGAGTGTCACGCTATGCAAGGACTGCAACAAAGCTCGGAGAACTCTTAGCGCCTTCAGCAAAGATCTATGTACGGTTGACAAGCAGTTCACACACTCCAAATGTGAAACAATGCTTCCGTGCTGGTTAGAAAGCACATATAGTTTAAGGATAGGTAGCGGAGTGATGGGATACCTTTACCACTTCACTCACGTGAAAAGTCGTGGTAGCCCAAGCGGGTTGCTTTCTTGTAAAATCTTGGTCTGGATACATAAGACTCACTCAGCATTTCCCGACTTTCACCAGCTACGGCTCCGTCTAAGTATCCAACTACAAATCAAAGGACCAGTATACTTAGTAGCAGCTCTCTTTGTTACGCTTCACTGCTACAAGAAATGGTCGTTGGAAGCAGGAGATATGTAAACATTTTTGGCCACAGGCATCTCCATGACACTTCTTCCATATGGTGGAACCAATATGTGAAGAAAATTTAGAAAGCGAAGGAGGCCAGTCAGAAGGTTTGCAGACCTTTACCAACAAAGATGGTCTGAACGTGTGTTACACATGTGGACTTGCCACGTACATCGACGTGAGATGTTAACTGAAGTAAACTTGAGTTTCAAGGGAACTAAGAATAGTCAGGTCACCGTTTGGTATCAATCCATGAAGTACCTGACTGTCAGCCTAAGCCATAAGTGCCCGAATGAGATCTGTAAGATGTTGGAAACCAACAATTGATGACTGTCAATTTCACATCCAAAATTCGATTGAAATAGAGCAAACGTAAGCACTCACCTCATCGTTGCAGTTCTGGAGATTTTTATCAATTTAAATCTGTTTATTCTCTTTCCAATCATACACTTTGGCTCAATGTACTGTTATTCTTCAGCCTTTTCTTGTTTTCATGCTGCTGTGAAACAAAGCAACTTGTTCGTTGATTTGTCTATCTACCGTTAAGGGTTAGTACTTGCAAACAGCTTGAAAATGTTTCACAGTTGCTGGCACAGATATAAGGACGGTGTCTAATACACATGTCGTTGAACTGAACAGGTATAAGTGTCTTTGTACTGGTGTACAAATCTTTAGATTGACCATCTAATCCGTGTATGCAGAATCATCACAATTTCTCGAAAAACCACTGCAAAGTGAAAGGAAGATAACTGGACCTCGAAACATTGGTGTACGAGGTTCAAAATTGTAAAGTTATTCTAATCATCACGCAAAACAATGTGAGGTGACTTCATCGCAATATTCTAATCCCTTCAAAATGATTTGTGAAGACCTATAAAAAACGCTTTTGTTACCATAATCACTAACTTGTCGACTGATAATGAACATTCAGACAGACAGACATACTAAAATCCAGAAGACCATCTCAGCCGGGATGGCAGATTCATTCGTAATATATTTTGCAACGAATATGAATCAGCTTTGAGATTTCTCTTGGAACAATAGAGATGCTACTGCCTCTTATCAGTATGGTTCTAAGTGTTCCACCGGTGGTTACTTTCTTAGCGTACCACTGGTTAGGTCCCAAACCTTACTTCAAAATTGATAGCTTCGATTAGGACTAAGACTATGTTATCACTTAAGTTAACTTCCAAAGTATCAGTCACTTTTATGCTTCACCACAGTTACATCTGAATTAAAAAAAAGGTCAAGTTAATCCAAAAAATACAAAGCATCCCGCATTATTTTCTAGCCTTAACACAATTTCTAGGAAATTTGAAAGGTATTACTTCGTGATGTCAGTCCGATCGCTTGTGAAGTGTGTAAACTAACTTCAAAAAATACTTTTCAACTCCTGCAGTATTTTTGTCAAGCCACAACAACATTCCTAAAAAACGTAAACATAGACATAGCTATTAAAATGATGGGTCAGAAGATGAATAAGTTGTTTTCATCAATGCATATTCAACTTAAAATATATAATCATCACCATCAATATACGACCAGGCATTATTGCGTAACGGTCCTAGTTGACACAGCTCATATCAGTGCATCAAGTGGAAAGGTAGTGAGGTGAAAGATGAAGGTAAGAAAATTCACTCAAAAGAAATATAAAGTAAGAGAAGAAAGAAAGGAAGAATGACAAAATAGTGAGATTCGGTATAGAGTCGTTAACATGGGGATAATGTGTGTATATATCTGCGATACTGACATCGGTTCTGAGCCATATCACCTAGAGTCAATCTCCAACCACTGGTTCTTCTTGTCCCGCCGACCCCAACCACCTAGTCTGCATCGCCCCATATGGCTCAAACCAACAGTCAGAGACTTCATGCATTGGTGCCATGTTTTAGTCTGGCCACCTCGGGCCTTTTTCCAGCCTGAACCTACTTCGGCCAACATTGTGTGATGAGGCAATCGGTGACTAGACATACTTAGTACGTGTCCTAACCATCTCAATCGATGAAGGTTCATAACCTCGTCTACTGATTTATCTCTACTCCCTTAAACTCTATGCCTGACTTCTGCATTACTCAAATGGTGACACCATGGAATACGGCTTATACTACGAAAACAACGGTGGTCAAACACTTGAAGCCTTCTTCCGCTTTCAATGGCCATGTTCCACAGCAACGCAGTAGAACAGACCGGACTGCTGTGCAGCACACGCGACCCTTAGTAGGCAAACGAATATCACGGCGGTGCCATAGGTGGAGCAAATTGGCAAAAGCCAACCAAGCCCTTTGTATCCGTGCAGAGATTTCATCGGCAACTGACCAACCAGGGCTGATCCTACTTCCCAGGTAGGTGAAGTGGTCGACACACTCAATCCCTTCACTCTCTATTGTTAGCCATGGCACCGCTGAAGACCAATGCTGGAGCAAAAATTTGCATTTGGGTGGTGAGAAAAACATCCCAAATATTATCAAATTCCCAATCAAAGTGTTCAGAAGACTGTGCATCTTGTCAGCGTCTTCACTTAACACGACTATGTCATCTGCATATTCTAGGTCTAACGAAAATTCTCCTGTGATTAGGTCAACGTCTGTGTAACCTGGTGGTGAGACGGAGACCTCCATGAGAATATCTATAATGAAATTGAATAAGAATGCAGACAGTGGGCATCCTTGACCGACACCACTCAATGAGCATAGCTCCCTGGACATCTCACCATAGGTTCTAACACGCCCAGAAGTGTTCGACTAGAGAGCCTTCAATAAGCTGATGTACTTGCCCAGCACACGTTTCAGTGAGAGAGATTGCCATAAGACTTCTCAATCAACGGAGTCAAATGCCGCCTTCAGGTAGAGAAATACTGCTATTGTCGGGCGTCTGTAAGCATGCCTATGTTCCAGGACCTGGCGCAGTGTGAATATTTGGTCAATACACCCGGGGCCGGGTCTAAGGCCTGCTTGGTTTTCTCGGGCTTGCTGGTCCCGGGCTCCACTCAGGCGTCGGAGAATTATAGAACCTAGGATCTTGGACACTATGTTCGTCAGGCTGATTCCTCTGTGGTTATCACAAGAGGACTTCTCCTCTTTCTTGGAGACTGGGATAATCAGTGATTTAGACCAGTCAGAGGGATTATATTTGATTTCCATACACTGGTTAACACTTCCGCTTACCTGACCTTGTATACCTCAGTAGGTAGTCCGTCTGGTCCTGTTGCCCTTCCTCGTTTCAGGTTACCTACAGCTTTCTCGACTTCTGCCAGTGTTGGGGGGCCTATCTCAATGTTCCATTCAGGATCCGACTGAATAGTGGACAACGTAATGGTGGCTGGAGGCCAATCAAACTGTTCCTCGAAGTGTTCTGCCCATCGTTCCAGTCGTCTCCCCTGCGAGTGAATCCCAGACCCGTCCTCCTCCGCTATAGTCTCACTAACTGTTGTTGACCTTCCCCCCCCCTCAGTTTGCTTAATAAGTCTAAATAACTGTCCACAATAAAAAAACAAGCTCCATGTGCATAAACCTAATTCAGTAATATTTCACTGAACTCGGGTGGGAATGATATACAAGAAAATGAAAACAATTTGATCAGAGGAGAGATACTTTTCAGCTTTTCATTCACTAAGCTATACAATCGCACTGACATACAGTTCTTTGGTGAGAGTGTACATTTTGTTTTGTGTGAAAGCAGTTATTTGAACATGGCAACAATCAAAGTAATACATATAAAAATGGAAAGAGTATTTTCATTCTTTCACTGAAATGTTTGTGGACATTGAGAATTGACTTAAAGGCAAATTAACGAGCGAAATGAAACTATCATGAACTAAAATTGCAGAGTCACATAGATTAGTGAGTATTGCTTGAAATATCATAGAAATGTAGGCCATGATAGGACCAGGACCTGAAAAAGTTTCTCTGATATGCAAAGGTATGGTTTTTTCATTGTGACCGCTGAAACTTAAGAGGTGAAAATAAGCAAAAGCGGATGAAATTTGACAAGTTTCTTTTTCGCTTAGCCCATCAAAACATCCCCTCTCTTCTACTCCATTAACTTCCTATAGATTGTCAACTGCCGCTTGTTGCCTTGCACACGACAACAGTTTGCCCAGTAAATACACCGTCATGTCAATCAATTCGTTATCCGTACTTGATTACCGTTTCTACATTTCTATGATATTTCAAGCAATACTCACTAATCTATGTGACTCTGCAATTTTAGTTCATGATAGTTTCATTTCGCTCGTTAATTTGCCTTTAAGTCAATTCTCAGTGTCCACAAACATTTCAGTGAAAGAATGAAAATGCTCTTTCCATTTTTATATGTATTACTTTGATTGTTGCCATGTTCAAATAACTGCTTTCACACAAAACAAAATGTACACTCTCACCAAAGAACTGTATGTCAGTGCGATTGTATAGCTTAGTGAATGAAAAGCTGAAAAGTATCTCTTCTCTGAACACATAATTTTCCTTTCCCATGCCTTTATAGGGATTCTCCATGAACTGTAAAATGATTCTCAGTACTACTAAATATAAGATACATATAAATAGTTGTGATTTGAGGAACGTCATTTTTGTGGCTTGTATTTCTACCTTTGAAAGTGAGAAAAAGTGTTTTAAACCCATGTATCGCCTAAAGCTTTGTGGAAGAAGTTAGATTAAATATTGGTGTAAAGTACATTTCATATACGGTCAACACAAAAGGCAAGAAGTACTTTTGATCGTTCATTGTTAGCTGTCAATTAAAAACTCATCCAAGTACAGTCAGAACAGAAACTAACTTGACGATGCTGACTGCTTCATCTTCTTTTATGTCTTTTTCAACGCTATAATCCAGTATTGACTTGACACCATATTTCCTGAGACGCATGACTAACGGATGAATACCAGCTTCATCTTCTCCTGCAACAAAATGCCCGTAAAATGTCATAATCATCAATTTGCGAAACAGATGTCTCCCCATTATCTTTCTAGAGAATTCCATAAGCTGGAAAACTTAGAGTAGCTTTTATCTTACTCTTTTATTGTTCTTCACTAAAGCTGGAAATGAACACATTTTGAAAACTGCAAGCGCACGGATTATTTCGGAGTTCGACTTAGAGATGTGGGCTAACTTTGGATCTCTGAAATCAAAACTTTGAGTATCATCTTGAAGTAATGCACGTAGAAAAAAACTTACTCAGATTCGAAACTTTGGTCGTACTAGAAAGAAGTGGATCATTTCGTTTGGGTTTTGTCAATGACAAACCACATACACATGGTCGAATACATGGCTGTGATGCACAAAATAATTTCTGAGATGTATTCAAAAAATCCCTTAGTGATTTGACTGACATCAACGTCTCACCTCGTAAACAAAACATGCAAAACAAAAACAGCGCCGAAACATCCCCTTTGAACTCTAGAGCTTGTCAACAAAGACATCTAATATGCAACGTCTAGTTTGTAAACTAATATAAATCAGTTGATTTTCTTGCTATTGATTCTATATCCTTCATATCAACCTATTCTCTCCAGTTGATAACAATTCAGTCCATGGAAAAATTAAACGGTTCAAATGGTGGTTGATGGAATAGAAGCTTTCGCTTAACTGGCTTCCATGTCTAAAATCCGTGGATCACGACTTCTTGCGGTTGTTAACCTGTGTACAGGTAAAGAGAGAGGAGAAATGATGGTCAAAATAAGAAAATCCAATTAGTTCTGGAGAGAACTCAGCCACATGTCAAATAGGTAAGTGTAGCATTTTATTTCACTGTATTGTGTTGGTATATGTAACAACTCACAAAACATTTTTTGTTTAGTTGTACTGATAAAGACTTTTAGCTCACTCGTTGACCAATACAACATCCTGATATATACTTCACGTTAACACTGTCTGACGCAGGTGGATCAGCAGTTTCGGGATTTATAGTTAGGCGATAGTGTATCTGGACACGTATATAAATTTGGAGTCAGATTTCAGAGCTCGACAAACTGGTGACCCTGAAGTGACTAAACCCTCACAAGTTTCAGGGATGGATATTGTTGTTGTTTCCAAATGGATACTGCAACCAGTCATTAATAACTGTATGCAGTACGGATATATATATATATATATATATATATATATATATATATATATATGCTGAGAATTTCTCTGGCTGCTTTGTGGTAAGCATTGACGCGCTTGTTTATTGCATTTTTCCTACTCTTGTTTTTAAAGTTTTATTGTTTTTTTTGCTGTACCAGTACTGATGCCTTTAGACTATCATAATCAAGACTTTTCGAATGTAGGATACGTGGGTGCCATTAATCTTCTTATGCCTTGTTTTTAGTTTAATGACCCGCTGTTGTGGTTTGCCCGTCTAGAACATTTCTTCATGGCTAATCATACGACTTCATAAAATAAAAAGTTCGGGTATACGAGCCCCGCCTTGCCAAAAGAAGCGGCCGAACAAGTAAGGGAGACACTAATAGAGCCTCACCCTGACACATCTTGTGATGTTTTGAAGCAAGAGGTGCTGAAAGCCACTTCGTTATCTGACCAGAAGGCTGTCGATCGACTACTAAGTAGCATATGCCTCGGTGACAGAACACCTTTACAACTTAAGCGACATATGCAAAGTCTGCTGAAAGATAGGAACGTAGACAACCGTTTACTCTACCAGCTCTGGCTGCGGAGACTTCCTTCATGCATTCAGCAGATGCCAGCTGTCGGAGATGCGGACACTGACATTGATAGGTTGGCTGACATCGCTGACCGTATGTACGAAAGGATGCCTAGACAGGTTGAAGGTATTGCTGGGCCAACGCAAAATGACTGAGTAGCTGCTTTAGGGAGGAAGATCGACGTACCTACAAGACAACTAATGGCTTTACAGTTAAACCGACGGTCACAGAAGTTCAATGGAAGTAGATCCCGTAGTCGTGATAAGACCACGAATGGAATTGCGTCAAAACGTAGGGCGTGCTGGTGTCACTAGAAGTTTGGCAGTGAAGCACATCGTTTTTTGTTACCATGTGATTTCAAAAACCTTTTCGTCGGGAAACGGAAAGGCTGATGATCAGTGTCGACTGCTGTTGCCAGCGTACAACAACACAGACGTTTGTTTCGAGTGACGGATATAAAGATTGGAGCTCAGTTTCTGGTCGACACTGGAGCGGAAGTGAGCGCGACCCCACCCACACCTTCCGAAAAACGCCATCCCAGCCCGACCTTGGTACTGCAAGCGGCAAATAGATCTGCTATTACTACATATGGAACCAGGACTTTGGTCCTAGACATTGGCTTCCACACAGAATTCCGGTGTGAATTCGTCACCGTCGACATATCGTAGCCTATCATTGGTATGGATTTCCTTCACCACTGCGAACTATTGGTCGACTCTAGTCGCCATAGACTAGTCAGCAGTAGTAGTGAATTTTTTATCGCGGGTATCGTTACGGAGACAAAAACAACAAACCTAGTCGTAGCTCCAATTAACAGCACTTCCGAGTACCATATTCTTCTGCGGGAATTTCTCGAGCTCACTTAAACCGATTACACTACGTTCTCTCCAAAACACGGTGACGCACCATATTATTACAAAATGTCCTCCAGTCTCAGCAAAACCTCGATGCTTCGACCCTAAGGAGCTGCGGATAGCAAAACAGAAATTCGACAAACTTCTAAAGTTGGGAGTGATAATAATAATATATTTCATACAACATAAGTCACACGAAAACAAACCAGTTTATAGGTCCGATCATTTTGGTAATGTGAACTGACTGTTATGTACAATCTAAAGCTATACAATGGACACCGTTCTTTCTGGTACATAAAAGATGCGTCTAGAGTAAGAATGTTAATGCTTTACAGACAGCAAAGAATGAAACAGATAAACACTAGCATAACTGTTCATCATACCGAGGCAGGCTCAGTTCGAAAGTAGGAAACATTCGGCTATTGTTTGAATCTTCCAATATTCTTGAGGGCAGGGCGGGTAGTACAGCTGTGACTTTGGGCTTTATGCGTTCATCATAAGGTCTAGATGGCATAGTGCGCGCTGACAAATTAAACTACTAGGATTCCACATGCATCAAGAGCTGGTTGGGTAAACCTGAAAAATGAATAACAAAAGCTAGCAGCAGACGAAAACCGGAACAGGAGCACAAAAGTACATCACACATGACACATGTAGGTGAGTTCATTGTACTGACTACAAAAGTTACTTGAAGAGGTATCAAACCTACTGTTTATAGATAAACTTATGAGAAGATGAAGGTGCATACAAAAGTAGTGGGAACTAAACCGATGCCGAAGATATCACTATGGGAAAGAGAGAATAGAAGATTTTGGACCAGGTATTCACTTATGTGTGAAAAACCTATGTGCAAAAGTTCATTGAAGTTATGAACATTTAAATGGAACTCACGCTTTTTGCTGTGCTGGTAACCACTCTTTATATAGTCAAGAGGGAGGGGTGATCATGGTGTTGCCTGTTGAGTCTTACCATATCAGGACTATAGAGACAATATGATGGTGCGTGGTGAGCCGAGCTGGAGACCTGGAGGACCTTTTTTGTTAACCTCATTCTTTTTGCTATTATTTTGTCGTCATAAGTACAAGAGCCGTAGGTTTCATAAAGATACCGCCATAGAGGCAAGGATGGTTCAAATTTATCTCCCTACCATCATGCCTCTTGGTCAGTTTTTTGTGCTACGCTCAATAGAGTTGATGGTTACGACGATATTTCCAGCTCACTGTCAGCTGGCCAAGACCGTGCATACACTATTGACTCAATCGCCCCTTTTTACATACCACACGTCAGGCAACACTTATGACCATCACACCTCTACGCATGCAATAGTCAAGCTTGATCTATCACGCAAAACTGACTTGTACTACCATACAGCACAAAGACCCCCAGCTTATTACAAAGAAAAAAGGGAACGGCGGGTGGGATGTTTGGTCGTAGGGGGTTTAAGAGTGGCTGAGCTATAGCGGCACTGAGATTAGGGGCAGTAACTAGCATTAAAACAATTACAACAAATTTGCATAGAATATTATGTAAGTCAACCGAAATAACTCATCGTTTGATAAATTCTTGGGTGGTTGCATTGGATTATTGCTTATTGGACTCTAGATATTTGGTGGGCCGATAAGGAACATGGTGTCGTCTATGTAGGGTACGTTAAGAGTCCTGCATACTCCAAGTTCATTGAGGTAGTGATCCAAGGTCGACTGAAATTGAGAAACGGTCTTACAGCGTCGGACATCATGCGGCAGTCTGTTCCAAATGTTAGTGTAACGAGTTGTGAAAAATGAAGACTTGAGCTGTTTCGACGCATATGGTAGTGTGACTGGGCAGTCTTGGTCTCCAAGATTATAGGGCTTTTTGCCAGCGAACTTTACTGTATCCACATGAGTAGTCACTTCATGGTGTAGGACTTTATAGGAAATGCTGAGGTTTAACTCTATTCTCCTTAAGCACATAGGCTCTAACCGACTAGCATGACATCTGCCCTTGTACGAATTACCTGGGGAAATAAGTCTGGTAAAGTGTCATTGGGTTTTCTCTATTTTCTGATTGCCACTGGACCGCAGGCAACTAAGTGTGATAGGACAGTACTCTAGTAGTGGCCGCACACACATCTTATATAGAATCACTTCGGTTTCATTCAGGCGAAAATTCCGGTGAATGAAGCCAATGAGGCGGCGTGATTTGGAGCACTGTGCCGTTGCGTGTTCTGTAAAGGAAAAGTCACTGGAGTACCTTACTCCAAGGTCGCAAATACTTTTGAGCTGTTGGAGCGCAATGTCGTTCAGTCGAAGATTGGTTGGCTCGCTTTGTTCACCGAGGAGCACAAAGCCGGACTTCTGTGTATTCAGGGGTAGCAGTCACGTGTCACACCATCTTTGTAGCTTGTCGAGATCTTTTTGTATGGTGGTACTGATGCTGCTACAATGGTTAGAGTGAAAAGTGTACACCACTTTCAAGTCATCTGCAAAGAGGAAGGTTTTCCCTGGTTGAAAGCAGGTGCATATATCATTTGTATACATTATAAAGAGAAGGGGTCCGAGAACGGAGCCTTGGATAACTCCACTGATGATATTTTTGGAGGGGGAACAATATGAGCCTGTTTTGACAACTTGGATGCGGTTCACCAGAGATGAGCCGATCCAGTCGTGCAACTCGCCACTTATTCCAGGTGAATTCAGTTCCCGAAGGAGTGAGGGGTGATGCACCTTGTCAAAAGCCTTGGCGAAATCGAAGTAAAGCGAGACAACCACGTTTCCATCGTCTCTACCGTTAATTATGTGTTCGAAGAACTCTAGGTGACACGTGATACAAGATTTCCTAGACAGAAATCCATGCTGCGAGGAATTCACGAGTTTGTGATCTGTAAGGTGAGAAAAGATGGCGTTTTTCACTACTTCCTCCGTCATACGCGAGAGGACAGGTGTTATGTTGATGGAGCAGTAATTTTCCGGGTAGAGTCTGGAGCCTTTCTTAATTCGCCCTCCCAAGAGCCTATGGTCATCCCCCTGCGTATGGTACCCAAAAACGCATCAGGGGAAATACGGTCTTGAGGTGATTATCGGGCGTTGAATAGGCGTACAGTCTCTGATAAGTACCCAATTCCTCACATACATGATTTTATAAACACTATTACAAAAGTAAATATTTTTCCAAGATTGACCTCTTGCGAGCTTACTACCACATTCCTGTGGAATCCAGTGATGTTCCTTAGACGGCCATCACTACCCCCTTCAAACTACTAGAACTTATTCGTATGCCGTTTGGTTTGGCAGATGCTGCTCAAACTTTCCAAAGATTTATGGATCCGGTACTTCATGGATTGACTTTCGTCACTGCCTTCATGGGTGACTTATAATAGTAGCTAGCGCATCTGAGACAGAGCACCTGCAACATCTGAGGACGCTTTCCGAACGACCGCGTGAACATGGCATTACAATCAATCCGCAGAAGTGCGAATTTGGCAAGGAATCCCTACAGTTTTTGGGTCACATTGTTGATGCTAACGGTGTCAAACCGGTTCCGCAAGAAGTAGGTGCAGTTTGAGAATATCCTGTTCCAGACTCGTTTCGAAAGCTGCAAAGATTTCTGGGGTTAATAAACTTCTATCGACGTTTCATACTTAAATGTGTTGAAGTAGCCTAACCACTGACAGATTTATTGCAAGGACGAGCTAAAATGTTTCACATGACCTAAGCCACCCTTGATGCTTTTGACAAACTGAAGCTGGCTCTTAGTTCTGGGACTCTTCTCTCTCGTCGCGATTCGAAAGCACCACTGGCATTCATGACAGACGCTTCAAATGTTGCAGTAGGCGCAGTACCACAACAGTTTGTTCATGGCCAGTGGGAACCATTATCTTTCTTCTCGAAACGACTTAATGCTTCTCAATCGCGATACAGTAAATTCGGCAGAGAACTACTGACGACTTACTTGGCTATCAAGCACTTCAGATATATGCTTGAAGGGTACGCATTTATGGTATTTACCGACCACAAGCCACTCACAAAAGCAACTGACGCAAAGCACGACAACTACTCTCTCTGAGAAATTCGATATTTGGAATTTGTTTGGCAATTCACCTCAGATATAAGATGTGTCGGAGGCAGCAAAAATGAGGCAGCTGATGCTCGGTCCCGTATATAAGTAAACGTCTTAGAACGTGACCACATTGACCTGGCAGAAACGGCAAAGTTTCAGGCGACGGATGAGGACTTAAAGCATTTGAAAGACAATGTGAACACCTCGTTACGTCATGGAGAAGTGACGCTTAATGACTCTGTATCCATCACCTGTGATGTATCCAAGGGTAAACCGCGCCCGTTTGTGCCTTTGTCAATGAGACGATTAGTCTTCTCTAAAGTGCATGGCATTTTACATCCCGGTATTCAAGCTACGGTGAAGTTAATTACTGACCGATACGTCTGGCCAAAGATGAATCGAGATCTTCGACAGTGGTCAGGGACCTGTTTAGCGTGCCAGAGATCGAAAGTGCAAAGACATATTCTTTCACCTATGGAAAGATTCCCCTCACCGGATGGCAGACTTGACCACATACATGTTGACACCGTTGGACCACTACCCTCGTCAGATGGTTTCAGCCGCATTTTAACATGTGTAGACAGATTCATGGGATGGCCAGCGGCAATGCCTCTGCAGGATACATCTGCCGAAATGGTAGTGAGAAATATCATCCAACACTGGATTTCTAACTTTGGTGTCCCAAGTGTCATCACCACAGACAGAGATGTGCAGTTCGAGGGTAGCCTATTTCAACAGCTAACCGAACTTCTCCGGATCCAGCGCACAAGAACCACTGCGTACCATCCTGCATCCAATGGTATTGTTGGAAGGTTTCATCGGCAACTAAAGGCAGCACTTATGGCAGTAAAGACTGATGACAATTGGAGTGACAAATTACCATTGGTACTCCTTGGCATACTTTCGAGTGTCAAGCAGGACATTGGCTGCTGTTCTGCTGATTTAGTTTGTGGAACAAGTTTAAGATTGCCAGGAGAGCATTTTAACCCAGCAACAGACGTTCCACCGGACTTGGCTAACTGTGTACAACAACTGCGGCAACACATGAGCACACTACGACCTCAGTCCCCCGGATACCGAGACAACCAAGTTTACGTACCTCAGTGCATCTCAAACTGCACTCACGTTTTTGTCCGACACGATGGCGCACGAAAAACCTTACAACCCCCGTATGAAGGACCTTTCAAGGTATTTAGTAAATCGGACAAAGTTGTGACTGTCGAGCGCTCGGGTAGACGAGAAACGGTCAGCACTGATAGGGTCAAACCAGCGTTTGTGGAACCAGATGTCACGGATACCAAGTGTGAACCCACAGCGAAGCAACGGGAAACACCGAAAACCACCGTCAAAACAGAAACAATGGCATCGGAATCACCCAATACTGGCGAAGGTGGCGGAACCACAAGATCCGGAAGAAGAGTCCGTCGGCCACGACGTTACCTTCAGACGATTTACATTTCATAAAACTGATTCCCTGGCAACATTACCATCGTTTTTGCTCGGTGCCTTGTTGAAAACACGACCACACGATTTTGTCAGACTTTTCCGCATACACAAAACAAAATTTTTTTCCCGGCACCATGGACTTCTGAATCTTTCGTTTCTCAACAACGTTCCAGGCAGTACGATTTCGGTCGTTGATTTTTTTATCTCCGGATGTATTGTCGCTTTGGTAAAGTTATTTCAGTGTTTCGAATGTCATACGCTTCATTTTTGCATAAACACTCCCAGTCAGTTTCCATCCTGATAATAGACATCCTTAACATTCCTTCTATGTTTCGAAAATCTTCAAAATAAATTTACCTTTCTCTTGATATTTTATACCGAACACAGATATTCCCCTTATATCTGTATTCCGGGAGGGGACATACGTAGCATTTTATCCCGCTGTACCGTGTTGGTACGTGCAACAACTCACTGAACATTTTTGTCGAGTTGCACTGGTAGAGACTTTTAGCTCACTCGTTGACCAATACAACATCCTGATATATACTTCACGTTAACACTGTCTGACGCAGGTGGATCAGCAGTTTCGGGATTTATAGTTAGGCGATAGTGTATCTGGACACGTATATAAATTTGGAGTCAGATTTCAGAGCTCGACACAAGCAAAGGAATTTGGTTGCCAAAATACTTAGAATGAGACGACATTCTTACGTATTTCGTCTTCACTGTTAATCGTAGTATTCTGGGGTACGAAGGCACTTAGCACTCGCCACTGGTAGTCTTGAGGTCGAACGGTGTATCAGTCCATAACAATATCTGCAAAGGGGCCGATAGAAATTCCAAAAACTTCTTCTGTGAAATCCCTGCCAGTGCTCTCAGTTTCCAGGCACGTCACGAAGGTTATCCAACCATTGACTTCCGAAACCTTCTCGATAACAGCCATTCTTAACTTCTCTATACGAATGAGATAGGCTTCCAAGGAGCCCTTGAACTCAAATTGAGCGTAAACCATAACTCCTTAAAAGCCCTCCCAAACTACAGCGGGCACTTTGGTAAGGGTAAAGTGATTGTGATTGAATATAGGTCTTCTTACGACGGGCAAGTTTCTTCCGGAAAACACTGATGAGTTTCATTTTGGCTATCCCAGATAGCCGTGGTTTGGAAGACTAGTATTGATATTGGGTTATGGTTGAGGGAGAAATGAAAATTTGGACCATGGCTGGATTCGAATCGGCCGGTACCAGACAAGTCCGACTGACCGTTTCTATGCGGTCGGGGTTGCTTCTATAAAAGTAGGAGGCGCAATGTAAACATTCGGTGTTACAGCTTGGACAGGTATTCAACAAAACCATTCACATAGTTAGAAAAACCTGCTTCTAATCCGGTAGTGCCCATGGGCCACAGCATCCACAACGGCAAAGTGATCTGTGAGTCTATCTCGGCCACCACCGGACACAGGAACGCTGTACCTCGGTTGACTATGCTGCCTGGTGGGCCAGTCGTCGAAACAGTGGCTTGAGGGGTGAACCCTTTAGAAAACTAGCTGCTTCACTCCAATAATTCTTCCCCTTCCCCTCAAACGTGAAGTGAAATAGGGTATACAGTAATCAGTTACCAGCGGGGGATGCATTCGGGACTACCGTTCCTTCTAAAGCACTCGTTTGGACCCTGCGCACACTTCAGCATAGGCGAAGTTCCCCCTACTTTTGATGGCAGTGAAAACTGGCGCCTTAAACCTGTCGTCGGATGCAGAGGTTGCATATAGTTTGCAACTAAATATTGGCTCGAGTTATGTCCAAAGCTAGCTGCTGAACCTCTAGAAATTGCAGATGAACGTTAGTTGCACCTACAGGATATCACGAAGGTGGCTTTTGACCTTTGACTTCTAGCAGTATTCCGCTGGCAAAGACTCTACGAGATCCTTGCCAATTCTTGACACTTGTTCGTGTATCCTAGGAATGAGTGCACTTGCCCTTGTGACTACTTCGCTCGAAAGTTCGGACAGTACTTGACAGGGAGGTCTGGAAGTCAGAACACATGAGTGAGGTAGAAGTAGCTGCGTCTTACAACAGTAGGAAGCTTCTCTAGCCCATCAAAACCATTGGAAACAAAGGTCTGTTGCCAATGTGAGTGGTTGTGAAGATGGTGCTACACCAGTCATTTGCCTTCAAAGACGCTTGGAACGCAGGTCGGAGTACTTTGGGAAACAGTCTGGATGGTCTGTTTCCCTAGCAGAAACAAGATCAATTTCTTCCGCTTCATGTCTCGTTAATGCCAGGACACCTGGCAAAGCGAGAATCTGCCATAAACTCCAAGTACGAAGTCGTCAAAGGACGCTCGGCCAAGGCAACCTACCCACTGCTTTTTTAACGATAGAAGTGAAGCGCGTTCAGGGTAGTGACCACGTTGTTTGGAAAGCTGTAAAAAAATGGGAGTGTTCCACCAATCTGAATTGGATCGACTGTTTTATACGTCTCTTGAAAGTATTTAGGCTAAATAGTATATGAATCGCCGGTGTACTAATCCCCTACTGATAGTTTCTGAGATACTGGCTGCTACCACACCTTACGGGTAGTAAAAAATGTACGAAAAACGATCCTTGTAGAACGAACAGCAGTTCGTTCAGGTAGCGGATGGATGGACACATTTATCCTCATCCACGTATTGCGGGGCTAAGATAACTGTGTTTTTTGGTGGTAAAGATGCCTTCGGTTAACTGAACTGACCCTTATTTCGAGGCCGTTTGCCACAAGGTGTTTCCTGTGAGAGGTTTGACAGCACCTTGTGTAAAGGAAAAATGATCTGAAAATCCCTCCCGATCACCCTTATTTGATTGTATTGACATTTATTTTAACATTTTTACCCTCGTTATGGATGGTGTACCTTTGACCCTCGCCGGTGTAATGTTATTTGCTTGTTTAACTGTCTTATTTGACTTTACACTCGGTATTTGCCTTTGTATGTTTGAGACTTATTATGAGTGTTTCACTTTCCTATTATGTGACGCTGGAATGTTGACAAGGTGATGTTGTTTTACTGCGCACGACATTTTGTTTTGGTTCAACTTACGGTTGTGCAGTGATTTGACTGTTTGTCTTTTGACTGTCTACTGGGAACGTTTGTTTGTTGATTTGATTCCTGTAGGCAGAGTTTTGATCCCTTTTGCCGGGAATATTCCTATTGACCGACAGGTATTTAACAGTTGTATTTTTTAACCAGTTTTTACCGTGTAGTACGTATTTGTACCCGAGAACGTTTTGGACTGTATAGTTACCCAACGGCACTGTTGAGGTATTTTTGTAATTTGACATAACTTATTGTTGCTTTGATAGTACCACAGATTTTGTTACGAATCTACTATTGAATTACTACAAACCGTGTTTTGATATTTCGATCCAACCTTTGACTGTGCGTCACTCGCGGAAGTTAGGAAGCTATACAGTAGAACGCAGGAACTAGTCAGATTCACGTCAGTTGGCACCGCCTAGCTATTTCCCGCGTTCAGGCCAAGATTATTGGATTCTGGCCGCTACAGTACTCAACAACCCGTCACTGCTGTACCTGGCAATCGCAAGGTGTTCCTTGAGTCAATTCCGGACGGGGAAGGTGACATGTCCATGGATCCGACCTCAGATACCAAGCAAGTCCCTCTTGATGTTATTTCATGCCGTGGCTCTGATAATGGTACAGTTATTGACTATAGTAAGACTAGTCCTTGTAGGACCTCTGCTCAGTTGAAGGTACGACAGTTGGATGAAAGGCAAGAGTTGGAACTTCGTGAATTCAAGGCTAAACAAAGACAGGAAAGGTTGCGTCTGCATAAAGAACTCAACTTAGATGTGAATGGGGGTTTAGGTGATACCTTTTCCTTGGATGATGATATAAAGTGTCACAAATCAGTTTGTCTTGGCATTGACCCTCATAGCAGTTCTGATCGTGAAACGACTAGCCAGGCGAGCAGCGCAGAAAACAAAGGGGTTGCCGCTACGTTGCCTTGTGTCAGTGTTGGCCATGAGTTACCGAAAGTAGAATTAAGCAGCTTTGACGGACATCCAGCCAAATATTGGAAGTTTATGAGGCAGTTTGAGCTCTACGTTGTCTCTAAGGTTGATGATGATGGACAGAGGCTGTTATACTTGTTACATTACTGTAAAGGTAAGGCCAGGGAGGCTATAGAGGAATGCATTATGTTACCACCATCTGCTGGTTATCGTAGGGCTCGGGATATACTCAACGTTTGTTTGGAAGGACTCATGAAGTCAGCCGGGCCTTACTACAGGATCTGATGGAATGCTCGAACATAGAACAAAACGATGCTGAGGCAATGTCGAGGTTAGCTATAAAAATGGAAAACTGCGCTATAGCCCTAGAGCAAATGGACTATACTGCGGACCTTAACTCCTTGAGAACTTTAGAAGGTATAGTAAAGAAATTGCCCCGTGTGTTACAGATGAAATGGGCGGAGACTGTCGAAAAGCTAACTGAAACCGAACGAGAACCTACCTTCGCAGAGTTAACGCAGTTTGTGTCAGCACGTGCGAGCATTTTGCTAAGTAGGTTTGGACAGCTGGCAACAAGCAGTCGACGACCAGATAGTAAAATAGCATGTTCCACGCAGCAGCTAGTACCCGTTGGGGGAGTCCTGAAACCTTCATGTATATTTTGTGGAGGGAACCATGTAGTCACAAAATGTACCACATTTCTGTCGTTACCGGTGGATGAGAGATGGTCGAAGGCTAAAGAAACAGGTTGTTGTTTTTCATGTCTTAAAAGGGGCCACAGGTCCGTAGAATGTAAAATTCACAGGGTGTGCAGTGTAGAAGGTTGTAAAGCATACCATCACCCTCTGTTACACAAGAAGACCCACCACGCCGTAGGCGAACAACCGGAGAAAGGTAGTTGTGGATGCACCGAGTCTCTCAGAGAAAGCGTGTGTTTGGGCCTACTCCCGGTACGTGTAAAGCACGGTAATAAAGAGGTTTACGGTTATGCTATCTTGGACAATGGCTCTGATACAACTTTGATCACGAAAATGTTTTGCAACTTCTAGGATTGTCGACTGACGGCACAAAGACTATCATCAAAACTGTTAGTGGAAGTAGATTGGCGGACTCAGTCAGCAAGCCTTTCGAAGTTTATTCACTAGACGGAAACGAATGCATACTTATAGATCGAGCAGTTGTGGCAAGAGATCTCCCAGTACGGAGACCTAAAGGGTCGATGCGAGAAAGTATTAAAAGGTGGCCGCATCTGACTGACGTACCCTGGACAGAGGTGGAAGACGGGGAGGTATTGCTGCTCATCGGTTGCGATGTACCTGAGGCTCACTGGGTTCTAGATCAGAAGTTAGGGGGCAGAAAGAGCCCATATGCTGTGAGATCATTGTTGGGCTGGGTCGTGTTCGGTCCGACAAGCTTTCGTGAGCACAGGGAGAGGGTTGTGAATTGTATGTCTCGGTCAGATCTATTAGTCGATCAATGGAAGAAAATTTACGATTATGAGTTCAGCGATTTGTACTCGGGAGATAAGTCGTTATCTCTCGATGACCTAGCCGCTGTAAACATAGTGCAGCGAGGTACTTATTGGGATAATGGACATTTCGTTGTCCCCTTGCCCTGGAAAATGGAGTCCAAGAGAGTATACGGTGGATGCGAAGTAGCCAGGCGACGTTTGGAGAGTTTGAAACCCAGACTAATATCCTCTGAAAGCCTTCGCGAAAGCTACACTAGCGCCATGGAAGAGACCATCAGAAAGGGATATGCAGCAGTAGCTCCTGAGCCCCAGCTTAATCCTAGCTACCGCCCACGATGGTATTTGCCGCATCATGCCGTATTTAACCCCAAGAAACCGGGGAAGGTAAGAGTTGTGCTGGACTGCGCTGCCAAACTGTCCGGAACTTCTTTAAATGACTTCCTGTATCAGGGACCAGACACGACAGCGAACTTGGTTGGAATATTATTGCGTTTTCGCAAAGAACTGATTGCCCTGACGTCCGATGTGGAAGAAATGTTTATGCAGGTGAAAGTCCCAGAGTTTGACCGAGGTGCTCTGCGGTTCCTATGGTGGCCTCAGGGTGATTTCTCGAAGGAACCTATTGAATATCAAATGACGTCACACCCATTCGGTGCAGTGTCCTCACCGTTTTGTGCGTATTTTGCAATGGCCAAGACTGCCGAGACGTATGCCAACGATTATGATAGCTATGTGGTGGAAGCAGTGAAGCATAACTTTTATGTTGATGATTGCCTAGTGTCCTTTGCAAGCCCAGGTGAGGCAAAAACGTTCGTAAAACAGTCCACTGAGTTGTTGTTACGTGGTGGCTTTAAATTGAAGAAGTGGGTGACTAATTCAGAGGCAGTGAGAGTAGTTCTTCCTGGTCTGAGCCACACAGAGAACTCAGTCGACTTACGTGTTAGTCAAGGCTCAATCCACAGGGCCCTAGGTTTGGAATGGGACACCATGCATGATGTTTTTAAGTTCCGATTTGAACCCGTCGAAAAACCCTTCACGAAGAGAGGACTACTATCCACCGTCTCAGCTCTTTTTGACCCACTAGGCCTCATCGCCCCAGTTTGTCTTCCGGCCAAGCAGCTATTGCAGAATCTTTGCAAATCTCATGCTGGTTGGGATACACCCCTGAGTTCCAATGACCTATCCCTATGGATGGATTGGATGAGGTTCATGAAGAATCTTGGGCAAATCTCCGTACCCAGAAGTATCAAGAAGGAGGATAAGAGTGAGATGAGTAAGATTGAGTTGCACTTATTTTGCGATGCCTCTGAATCTGGTTATGGAGCGGTGGCTTATTCGTGGAACGTTCCAAAAAACACGCCACCCTACAGCATACTGCTTTATAGCAAATCCCGGGTTGCCCCTCTGAAAACGGTGACAGTGCCGAGATTAGAGTTAGCTGCGGCAGTATTGAGTGCACGAATGAGTGAAATTTTGAGGAAGAACCTCCCAAATAGCTTTGACAAGACTTATTTTTGGACAGATTCTATGATTGTTTTGTACTATATTAGAAATACAGAGAGTCGGTATAGTACGTTTGTGGCCAACCGTCTAGCCATTATTCACCAGTATTCATCCCCAAATCAGTGGGGGTACGTTAAATCTGAAGAGAATCCCGCAGATTGGACATCAAGAGGCATACGAAAAGCGTGTGAATTAGCGTCTTGGATTCAGGGCCCCTCTTTTCTGGGAACCCGACAGTTTTCAAGTACCACAGACCTCTGCTGGAAGGAACCACCGAAAAATGTCGAATTGAAGAGGTCGGTCCGAACAAACACAAACGTTACTGAGCTCACTGCTGATCCGATTTTGGCGTATCATTCGGACTGGGTGAGGCTGATTAAAGCTGTGGCATGGCTTAAGAGATATGTGGTCTACATATCCGTTATGTATTCGCGTCGCCAAGGTGTGTCACTGAATGTTGGCTATCTAACAGCCGATGAACTGGAAGCTGCTAGACATAAAGTATTATGTATGGTACAACAGGAGGTATATGGAGAATTAATAAAGGAACTCCGAGAAAAGGGTAGTTGTGAGACTGAAGAAGGTGAATTGCAAAGGTTGTCACCTATACTTGTGGATGGATTGGTCTGCGTCGGTGGGAGGTTGAACTATTCCGACTATCCACTTACTTTTAAGCATCCGGTTATCCTCCCCAGACATCACTTCGTGACTGAGCTGATCATAAGGCATTATCATATTATAGAAGGACATACTGGTACTTCGCAAGTCCTGGCCACTCTACGAAGAAACTATTGGATAATTAAGGGGATCAGTGCGGTCAAACGGGTGATAAGAAAGTGCATAGAGTGCCGACGATTGAAAGCTGCACTGGGTCAGCAGATGATGGCCCCTTTACCGGTCTGTCGCGTGCAGAAAGGATGGAAACAAGTTAATTACTTAGCTGACGTATTTTGGCGCCGATGGATGAAAGAGTATCTACCATGCTTGCAAACTCGTCAGAAGTGGTTGGGAAGGAAAAGAAATTTCAAGGAGGGAGATGTGGTGATTGTGGCCTCTGAAAAAACACCACGTGGTTCCTGGCCTTTGGGAGTGATCGAAACATGCGAGAAGGACGAAGACGATTTAGTAAGAACTGTGATGGTGCGTATGAAGGAAGGTACCGTGAGAAGAGATATAAGAAAGCTTTGTCTTCTTGAGGGAGTAGAAGAAAGATAGAGTATGCAGACAGCTAGGTAGATAGAGCCACGGCTGAATACACAGAGGTGTTTTGCGTGTCTGGAGGGATTTTGGTGGCCGGTGTAAAGGAAAAATGATCTGAAAATCCCTCCCGATCACCCTTATTTGATTGTATTGACATTTATTTTAACATTTTTACCCTCGTTATGGATGGTGTACCTTTGACCCTCGCCGGTGTAATGTTATTTGCTTGTTTAACTGTCTTATTTGACTTTACACTCGGTATTTGCCTTTGTATGTTTGAGACTTATTATGAGTGTTTCACTTTCCTATTATGTGACGCTGGAATGTTGACAAGGTGATGTTGTTTTACTGCGCACGACATTTTGTTTTGGTTCAACTTACGGTTGTGCAGTGATTTGACTGTTTGTCTTTTGACTGTCTACTGGGAACGTTTGTTTGTTGATTTGATTCCTGTAGGCAGAGTTTTGATCCCTTTTGCCGGGAATATTCCTATTGACCGACAGGTATTTAACAGTTGTATTTTTTAACCAGTTTTTACCGTGTAGTACGTATTTGTACCCGAGAACGTTTTGGACTGTATAGTTACCCAACGGCACTGTTGAGGTATTTTTGTAATTTGACATAACTTATTGTTGCTTTGATAGTACCACAGATTTTGTTACGAATCTACTATTGAATTACTACAAACCGTGTTTTGATATTTCGATCCAACCTTTGACTGTGCGTCACTCGCGGAAGTTAGGAAGCTATACAGTAGAACGCAGGAACTAGTCAGATTCACGTCAGTTGGCACCGCCTAGCTATTTCCCGCGTTCAGGCCAAGATTATTGGATTCTGGCCGCTACACCTTGGGAGTCCCAAACTTCAGCACCTGAGGTAGAACGGTGACTCCAGTCACCTACCTTATTTGTTCCTGACTAATGGTAGGATATGGTGAAGCTGCTCAACCCCTACACTGCATTTATTATCATAATGATAAATATTTTATTCTCCTATCATGAATTAAAGATTGGAGAAGCCGGCCTACAGGTACCATAAAACCGACAATGGTCGAGAAATCTGCAACTTTTGAGGGGGTCTGAATAGTGCGTAATGGAGGGCGTCCAACTCTGCCACAATGTCAAAAGTGACCGAGAGTCATGAAACAAACAATAAAATGTCACTTTCATTACATATATCAACAGTGCTTATAAGCTTAGATCACTTTCAGTCACTTTTTGACGCCTAAGTTACACCAGGATCGGGTACTGTTCCATGCCTGGATTAAAAGTGGCCAACATGGTTGTCTTGTCTGTGTAACTCGATGTTTCGTGAGGTAAATGTACATATTAACGGAATCCCCTATATTTGAGGCCTCGTTGGCCAGCAAGAACTCACTTCGCCGATTTCAATAATCGGTGAGTATCCATATAATTATGTAATCCAGTTGAATATCCAGTCCAGGCATTTCCCACCTTTTGAGTGTCATCAGTCCCGGCAATACAGATTCACAGCATTAGAAAGGTCGTTTTGGCGCAAAAAAGTATTAACCAGATGAACCGTCGCTCAACGGTAGTAGATTTTACATACATGTAAAACCCTATAGATTTTACACTGAGGCATGCGGCACTGTCAAGGAGTCTTGTCAGTCGTCTACCCGGATTTTGGGCACGATTATGACTGTTCAGAAATCTTGAACTGGTTATTATGGTTGAGGTTTCGTATGCGTTGGTATTTAGGGTGTTGGTAAGCAGGTGCCCCGATCGTGATGCTGTTCAAGAAATCAGAAATCAGGGACAAGCCAGTCAGAGAATTCTTTCAGCAATTTCTGACATGACGTACGAAGTACTGTGTTCCGTAAGCTGTTATTCCTCGATCAAAATTGGGCTCCAGATATCCTCGCTGAGTTCATGCTGAAACTAGAACAGGAAGGAAAGCGCGAGCAGAGAGAGGAGAATGGCATGCCACAGAAGATAAACTGAGAAGTGAGTTCCAATCTTTCCAGACTCAGTTGGTCTATATGTGCACTCCAGTTTCAACATACAAAAATGACCCTTTTGTCCCTCTTACTTGAAGTTCATACGAGTTCCTAGGTAGGGGGTTTTACCGGCAAACGTAAAGGGTACCTGGCTTCACACTAAGTGCATTTGCAGTTTTCTAAGCACACAATCCGACCGGATGAACTGGCAATCAAACACCCCTTGTGAGTTCGTTGGGGCGGCAGGTACTTGAAATTTGTGATAGCCTTGCTCCACACGTTTAGTGGCACTAATGTATTTTCACTAACTCAGGACGCATTGACAGCTGCTAAGAGGGTGATAAGCTCATCATCTATGAGATGCTTATTAGGTGGGGAGCATAAAACAGGTAGCAGACTTGCTGTAAGTATTTATTCGTAAATTCTATTTTAGATGTGAGGAAAAAATTACTCCGCAAGTTGGTCTTACAACACTCAGTTTCGGCTGACAGATTGGGATTACGTATATTGTAAGTAGACGTTACAGTTTTCATTTCCTGGCCATATGGGCTCATTTGCTTACAAAGTAATTGACACTGAAATACAAGATTCACTCTAAGCCACCTCTTCACGAGAGGGCCCAGTCCTAGCATGTTGCGCCTAGATATATAGTCCAGGCTTCTGTCTGCTTCCAGTGTTCCTAATGTAAAGTTGGGTTGTGTTTCTTTGATTCTTAGTTTGTCGCTCACACAAAGATCGCTTAGAACAAAGAGGCAGTATTCGAAAGTTGGAAGGATACAAGCTCTGTTGAGTAGAAACCTTGATTCAGCCTTATAAAGTTGTGCATGGTACATCCTAGGAGTTTACGTGCCTCAGGTCTACTGCGGGCTGTTTATCCGGAGAATTTCTAGTCACTGGAGTATCTAAGACCAAGTTCTGGCACCGAAGAGTGCCTAGATAGCCTTTGTTCATACACGTTTGGGGTACGCCAAGTCTATCGCTTCCTACGCTAGGCCAACCACATAGGTCGATATCGAACTTGAGATGGGACTCTGCAGCTAATTCTTGTTCAGCAGTAGTCAGAGCGTTGCATGGTGTTTCAGGGGTACACAACCTTAGGATCACATCGCTAGAGAGTGTTTCCCCTACAGTGAGGCACTTGCAACCACTATCGATACCAGTTACAAACAATGAAGGCCAAAGGATACAACCTGGCATTACTCCACTAGCTATGTTCTTGGGTTTAGGCTGCACGGAGTCTGCTTCAGCGATTCGACTACCATCAATGGGTAATAATTTTAGTCAGCGAGCTAAGGGGTCACGAGCGTCAATCGATTGTAGCCCGTCAACGCATACTATATGGCACCGTGTCAAATTTCTTCGACATGTAGAAGTATAGGACAATGACGAGCTTACGTGCTCCCCAGCTACTGGTGAAGAGTTTGGTGAAATGGAAATTGCAAGCGACTCGGGACTTATCTTTGATAAAACCCTACTTTAAGTAGGTAGCCGGGGGTGCTGCTTCTACTCACTTTTCCATGATCCAGAAGGCGAGTTGAGTAATGTTGATATGCCTGTAGTTACTAGCATTCGCCTTGTCGCCGGATTTGTAGCGAGGAGTCACGAAGTTGGCCTTCCACTAGCTGAAATAATCTCCATTTTTCACCGATATTGCAGACATCTTAGGTAAGAAAAGAGGCACATCCTCACCACTATTTCGGATGACCATTGAGTTTACGTTGCCTATCTCCTTACCCGTCAATGGTCTCAGGCCTTTGACAGCTTCTGTGCTGCTTTGCCGGTGGACTCCACTTTAGTATTTGAACTTGTGGTAAGTAGAGCAAAGCCGATGTGGTTAAAGGTATGAGGGTTGGGCTTTGAGAACGATTCGCCAAATAGTTCAGTTATTCTGGGGGGATTATAGCATGCCACTCCAATATGTATAAAGTAGACTTCCTCCCCTAGTGGGTGTAAACGTCTGTTCAAAACAGATATCAACCTGTGCACTCTAGAACCACCTTTGAGAGCAACCCTCTCTCCGCTTACCGCGGGCCGTGCACGTTAAGTTTCGTGGGTTTCGTAAGTTCGGTGCAGTGACATGAATTCTTTCGACAAATGGTATTGTAGTGACAATTTCCCAAGTTTATTGGGAAATGTTTTCGGGACATACGGGCCCTGGTCCTCATATACTTTGTCTGCTCTCATAGAGGCGACGATATCTATACACAACTTTGCACTTTTGTACCAAAGTAAATTATGTACGTTGATGAAGCGGTGGTTAAGCAGTCATCCCATGGATTGCACCTAGGAACTCGATGACTGCCCTCCATTCCATACTGTTGTAGCTTCGACGCCAAGTATTTCCCGAAGACTGCTTGTTTCTCTCATCAGGAGGAAGAATTGATGAGTGGCAGAAGACCGTTCTGTGAACCGTTAAAGAATTCACTACCGGCAGGGATGATGTCACAGCAAAATACCAGACCCATCAAACCGTCCCCACGCGTGAGTTCCTGGACATATTGCTTCTACTCATGGATATCTTTATCAGTGAGTAGCTCATCGGGGCGTCGCGGGTCGAAACTGATCCCTCAGCTAACTTCAGGCAGGTTTGAAGTCAACATTGAGGGATCTAGGATGGGAAAAGGATCTTGCGACAAGTTCATCATTCTTTGTCGTTGAACATGGCACTCTACATGCGCAACCTGCAAGGATCTTGTGGTTAGTACCATTTTCAACAATCTGACGAGGGCCCGGTAGACCATTCAAAATATCATCCTCAATCTTATTTGAGATGGCAGGGCTATATGTGTAGATCGAAAAGCCCCAATTGTTCTTGCGCTCGAGATAAGTGCGATGAAGGGTTAAGCCGTCTGTACACAAGCCTACGTCTGGAATCGAGGCGGGAAACCACAATTCAGTAACTACTAACACCGTGGGTCATGTTACTAAAGCCGTTGTTCTTGGGTCGGGCACTTTCTGAAGTAACTGGAGTGAATTAATTAGTAAAAGTGTTAAAAGGTTACAGTGGCTAGCGAAGCAATTTACCAAACCTCTCAAGCCTAGTCGAGCTAAAATATTCGGTGAATTCACTTCGTTAAACACTGTGCTACCTAAGTTTTGGACATAATGAGACTCAGAAGAGGGGTGTGCCAAATGGGCTGGTGAATAGCCGCAGACCATGAATGTATGATCGCTAAGTTTGGCAGGGAGCTTGTGGGTCGTTGACCTACGCTTCTTCTTCACCGTTAGCGTGGGGCATGGTTTATGACCGGTGTAAGTCAAGGACACTGGTTCCAGACCAGTGTTATTGGAAGGTCGATCAACCCTAACCACCACGGGTAGTATATATCGTGCGTGACTCAAGAAATATTTTGGTTGGGGTTCATAGGTGGGGGAGTTTCTAGGAGATATCCGGTATATCCCCGCTCCAAAAGTACCGAATGGGACTACTGCGATGCCCAGGTGAGTAGGGCTTAGATGCTTGTTATATGTAAGAGACTTGCATGTTCGATGCGTTATCCTGCATCATATTATGACGCCTGTATCGGGCGAAACGTGATCCGAAGCAGTGTCTTATGCGAAGAGCCTATGAGTTGTCGCAGTATTCATTCCTAAAGGAAGCGGATTCGGAAAATCCCTGCCCCTCGGATTTGTATTTTGGGGGCGCCTTATTTAAGGGGTGTTCAATCCATCAACGGAAAAGACGTGACTCAAAATGTCTTTCTTCAACAACGTTTTAGCTTTGAATAGAAAGATATCACCTACACGTTTGGCCGTTCTGTCATCCAACGGGCTGCTGTTTGTAGTCACCTTGCGAGTTTCGGCACCAGTGGTCATATTTTTGTGAGCAATTGAAGGGTCGGGTTCACCTACTTCTAGATCTGACTGAGACTGTTGCGCCAGGGAAGATGCACACTTCACGCGATTATTAGTCACTTTAGCGCCCTTTTATGGTCTGTTCCTGCCCAAAACAATCCCCACTTTTAAACGCTGTGCATAAACAATAATAATAATAAAATTTCTTCCTGAATATACTGGTACACACCATTTTTACAGGTGTAAATAAGTTTCCGTATAAATGACTTGTGTCTTCACGGAAGGTAATCACATTCCCCACCCGTTGTCAATAGAAGATATAAGTGCTGCACGTTCACATAATGGAACAGCCCAGCAGAATAAGTATGCAGAAAATTTGCAAGTTGGACGAGCGGAAGTATTATCTTCGGATTACCAAAAAACCGGGTTTGTATCTAGACGTTACAGGTATTACCTGGAGAAAAACTAAGCTTGAAGCTAATGCTTCTATTGTAACCGCTTCTACCTTTTACTTGAGATAATAATGAAACGTTTATGAGGGAATGGATGCACAAACTGTTTACTTATTGTACTTCATTGATGAATCCAGAACTGTATAATTCATGCATGTTAATACCGTTTCACATCGGAGACTCCTGGTCTTGATGAATATCACGACTGACAACCAAATATCTTCACTTTTCGAACTCCAGCATCCAGAAGCAGTGGACTTGTCTGAGCGCGACTTCCAGGACAGCTCGTTTGCTGTTTTCACTGGTCGTGACTGCCTTGCGGTCAGTAACTGTTGTACTTTGCTGGTCCTTTTTTTGATGAGTAAATCGTAGATTTTGATAATTATGAAGTTGTAGTCCAGTGACCGTTTTTTATTTCTGTTTGTCGTAGTTGGGTATTGTGAACGCCGTGAAAGTGGTTACCCCCATGAAGGGTAGTTTCACCCAAGGTCTGTTCCTTAACTAAACAATTCTCGATGGCAACCAGGCCAACGTTTAGAACTGAATCGCTTTTCTACAACGAGAAAGAGGCAGGCAAAGGAACAGGCGGAGAAAGCAAGAATTCCAACAAGGAAAGTGTTTTCTATGTTCATGTTTCTCCCTACTCAACTTCCGTTGCTATGGATTTCATTATGTATGCTTACTCTATAGTAATCTATCCGTAAATACCTTCAGATACCCTCTATTTTTTGATTGTTCTTTGCGCGGATACCACTCAATAAGAATGGACAATATACTAGTAGTGGACGTAAACAAGCTATATAGAGCAGTAAGCTGACTTCCTTGGGGTGAAATTTACGGGCCATGCAACCCATTAGAATCACAGATTTGCGAGTCTGTGGTGCGACCTGTTGAGAAAATGAGAGGTCCCTTGACTGTCTTAGCTCAAGGTCACCAACACTTGAGAACAGGTAGTTTCGTGGACTGAAGAATTAGTTGGATGTCCGCAGATGCGGCACCAAAACACATCCAGCCAAATTTACCTATACTGAACTGAAGTTTCCAAGCAGCAGACCATGTGGATATTATATTGAGCTCTCTTTGTATTAGTGCTTGGAAGTGGGACAAATCGTCATGGCTGAACGTGTATGCAACTTCTAAGTTATCAGCGAACAGGAATGGTTTACCGTGTGACGTAAAAAGTAAAGAGATGGGGACCTAATACACCACCTTGAACCACACCAAAGGTGACCAAACTAGGCTTTGAAGTGTGTGAATCTACCTTCACCACCTGTGTGCGATTACTGAGGAAAGGCCTAATGCATCTTAATAGTGGATAGCCAATTCCCATAGACATCAACTTACTCATGACAGCAAGTGATCAACTGTGTCGAATGCCCTTGAGATGTCTGGGTAGAGAACAAGGACTTAGTGATGTCGGTTGAGTACAGTGGTTGTGAAGTTAAAGAAGGCAAGACGGCAAGTTATACAGGACCTTGAGCTACTGGATGTAATGATGCCGCCACTAGACATGCGCTGAAGAACAGTTTCCTGAATAACTTTATACATGGTTCAAGACATATTGGTCTGTAGTTACTAGCTAGAGTTTTCGGACCAGGTTTATATCTGGGTAGGATAAACGATGTTTTCCAGATATCAGGGTAAGTGAGAGGTTCCAACCCGAGAGAAAATATTTTAAGTAATGATAATGAAATATCAGGGCCACCAAATTTAAGGAAATGTGACGATACCCCGTCTGTGGCAGCCCTGCTGGAGCATTTTAGCTTCCTAATGGCTTGGTGAATATTAGAATATGTGAATTCAACTCTATCTGTTATCCTTAGCGGAGGGGAAGAACAACTTTTGATAGCGCAGGCCGTATTAGTTTCACACGGAAAAATTGTAGGTTCCGGATAACTAAGTGCAAGTAAGCCGCTGAATGTTCCACACATATCCACTAGATTATTATAAGCTTTAGTGTCATGGATACGAAGAGGAATTTTATGTCTTGTGCAATTCGACGGCTTCTTAGGGAGTGCTGATAGAGCATGTACTCTAGGTGAGCTAGCTAGCGCACTGCTATCTCCATTGATCAAAAGCAAGTCATGGTTATGTGAGATAAGGTTAAGAATATCAAGAATCAACCGCAGTACATCGATGTCGTGATGTCTGTAGTATCTTGTTTAGAGTTTGCGTAACTTTCTACAAGCATTGAGAGGTATATATGGCTTACTGTTCAGTGGCGTGTTTTTGAAACCTTTCAATGGAGCAGTGGTATTGAGACGAGATTCAGAGTTGTAGTACAACATACCAGTGGCTAATTTGAGGTTTCTAGTGATGCAGCATGATCCCCAGTCAATGCACCTGATCGTTGGACATATCTGCTTCCAGCCCGTCCTACCATAGTCTCTACATACTGTTTGGTGAAGAACGGAAGTACGAATTGAATTACCAGTTGAAGGAAGTGGTAGTGCGCATAACACTGTTTTGTGATCACTTCCTGAAAACGTGGAGCCCACGTTTGTCGAAATAGGAACTATGTTGTGGAAAAAATTAAGTCCAACACATTGCCACCTCTCGTGGGGGTGGTAACAATTCGCTTTTACCCAAAAATAGCCAGTAAATGGAAAAAGCAGTCATGCCTGGCTGGACCAACAGGTGAATTCCACTTAGTTTCAGGCAGGTTTAAGCCACTGCATGTGATCTTATGATCATATGAAAAAGTATAGGCATGCTCCAGAGCTGTAGTCAGTGGAATCTCGAACGATGCTGGTTACGTCAATATGGAAAATAACTGAAGCCTGTATAACTACAGTCGTTCGGACAGTTAAACGCTTCAAGGTCTAATTCCATGCACTGCAACAAGTACTCTCAATGGCATTAATCTATTTTTCCTTTAAATGTAACACGGCGAACTGGAAATGCATTTATTTAGATATTCACCTTGGTTATATGACTGTGGATACTTACTGATACTCCAGATCGTATACATGCGCCCCGTGTGGCCGACGAAGCCAAAAACTCAGGGAAATTTTTATAAATGGATGGCTAGCTTACCGAATAACAAACTATGCGAGTGGACTAACATTGTCGGCTGTTTACAACGCAAACTTGGGCCCTTTTGGTCCCATTAGTGGAAACTATCTGTGTGGTGTGGGATGGTAGATTCATAGCCATCCCACGAATTACAGCAAGTTTTGGTAAGTTTATGTACATCGATTACCTAATATGTGAATTATTTAGTGCCAAGTACCATTTTGTAAACTTCCGAGAATTATTAACTTGATGACGCCCATGAACTCGTATCTCTCATATTAAATCCACTGTAAAAGAATAAAAATTACAATTATTATCATCGTATGGGGCGGCATGACAACTGTGAAAATACAACGATCATATACGACAAAACCACGAACTTCTCAATGTATAATGAGACAGCCACCACACCATAGCGTTGACGAGAATTAGATAAGCTGTCACCCCAAATTAACGGCACATTCTACCCAACCCAACACAGGAATCAAAAACAAAAATTTTAGACAACGTGACGGCAAAATATTTATATTTTTAGGTACTCTATAGAGTAAGCATACATAATGAAATCCATAGCAACGGAAGTTGAGTAGGGAGAAACATGAACATAGAAAACACTTTCCTTGTTGGAATTCTTGCTTTCTCCGCCTGTTCCTTTGCCTGCCTCTTTCTCGTTGTAGAAAAGCGATTCAGTTCTAAACGTTGGCCTGGTTGCCATCGAGAATTGTTTAGTTAAGGAACAGACCTTGGGTGAAACTACCCTTCATGGGGGTAACCACTTTCACGGCGTTCACAATACCCAACTACGACAAACAGAAATAAAAAACGGTCACTGGACTACAACTTCATAATTATCAAAATCTACGATTTACTCATCAAAAAAAGGACCAGCAAAGTACAACAGTTACTGACCGCAAGGCAGTCACGACCAGTGAAAACAGCAAACGAGCTGTCCTGGAAGTCGCGCTCAGACAAGTCCACTGCTTCTGGATGCTGGAGTTCGAAAAGTGAAGATATTTGGTTGTCAGTCGTGATATTCATCAAGACCAGGAGTCTCCGATGTGAAACGGTATTAACATGCATGAATTATACAGTTCTGGATTCATCAATGAAGTACAATAAGTAAACAGTTTGTGCATCCATTCCCTCATAAACGTTTCATTATTATCTCAAGTAAAAGGTAGAAGCGGTTACAATAGAAGCATTAGCTTCAAGCTTAGTTTTTCTCCAGGTAATACCTGTAACGTCTAGATACAAACCCGGTTTTTTGGTAATCCGAAGATAATACTTCCGCTCGTCCAACTTGCAAATTTTCTGCATACTTATTCTGCTGGGCTGTTCCATTATGTGAACGTGCAGCACTTATATCTTCTATTGACAACGGGTGGGGAATGTGATTACCTTCCGTGAAGACACAAGTCATTTATACGGAAACTTATTTACACCTGTAAAAATGGTGTGTACCAGTATATTCAGTGGTAATCATTGTTATTAACAATTGTATCTGACATAGTGACTTCGTTTTGAAGGACCACTTGATACAGAATACTGGATAGAGTACACTGTACGGCCTCTGCAGCTAGGTGGCCTTCCGAACCAGCAGGTAAATTTGTCTTAACCTTAATTCTTTGTTCAGAATACTCTTGCCACACAGCTGCAAATAATAGTCAGATGGTTCGTCACTTGGAGACCTTTGACAGTGTTTGAGTTAATCGTGAAGATGTTCCAGAAACCATGAACGGTCAAAAGCGGTCAAGTGATTCTTGGCGTCACGGAAGAGCTATTACTTCCGCTAAGTAATTATGTTCAGGCTGAATTTCGGCATCGAATGTCCTCATCTTGCTGTTGCCGCAAGGGGAAAGAAGGAGCTCGAGCGGACATGCAAAATGGAACGACCACTCATTCGAACTTAGAGAAGAACAAAGTTCCTGTTCTTTATGACATATTTGAGCTTTATGTACACTTTTTTGCATGCGCGTGAAATCAACTACGTGGTTTCGCTTTCACAAGGTTAGTAACATTCCCCATATCTGGGTTGTGTCGTAGTAGATTTAAGAGCAAAACAGCACACATTAGGTGCATTATATTGAGGGGGGAATCAGTTCTCATGCCGTCGTGAGCAATCATAAACCCACCAATGTAAGAGGAACTGGAGGATTCTATTACTTCTGTTTTATACACTTAGAGGTCCAAGTAAGTCGCCACTAGTTCTCGACGCATAGGGGGTGGCTAGATGATAACAGACCCATCAATTATTAGTAGCCTATTAAATGGGGAGCAAAAAGTGTTGATGAACTTTCCTTATTGGTTTCTTCTGGAAGCCCATTCCAAATGTAGGTGGATTTGTTTCGGAAGAAATTACCCCTGAGGCTCGTCGTTCAATACCCAGTTTCAACCAATACTTTATGGTTACGCGTGTCATACGTAGACTTTATAATTAACTTGGTTTTCAGACCATGATGATGCAAAAGCTGACGGAGCAACCTCCCATAAAATATGTGATTCACTTTAAGTCGCTTCTTCCAGGGCGGTTCTGACTAGGGAATGTTACATCTAGATGTGTAGTCTGGACTGGAATCAGCTCCTACTATTCTGAAGGTGAAGTACCGTTGTACTCCTTCGACTTTTATTTTATTACTTATACAAAGGCCACTGAGGATAAACGTGCAATATTCTAAAAGTGGGAAAATCCGCACTTTATAGGGTAGAATCCGTGATTTGATGCTATAGAAGCTACCAAAGGTACACCCCAACAGTTTGCGCGACTTAAATAAGGCGTTTGTTCCAAGAATGCTAGGCCCTTGGAATATCTTATGCCAAGATGCAGCACAGAAGGGCTTTTAGGTAGCTGGTTTTAATACACCTCGTGACTCAGGTCAAGGTTATCGTTGCCCGTGCGAGACCGACCATATTCTGTTGTTATTGAACTCAGGGTGGGACCCCGCACACCGTGATGGAAGTTCACCCAGCTCCCGTGGGACAGTATCCTGAATACTGCATACCTTATGAGCGCGACAGGCGTACACAACCTTCATGTCATCGGTGTATAGGAATGCTTTAGATGTCCTGAAGCGGCCACACAAACTGTTGATACAAATTATAAACAACAAAGGCTCAAGGACACCGCCTTGTATAACTCCACTGGTTATTTGTTTGGGTTCAGACTGCGCAAAGCTTACATTCACGATTTGATTACGATCACTAAGAGGTGATTTTATCCAGATAGGTAAGGGTCACGAATACCAATTTATTGTAGCTTATTGAAGAGTGTATTATGAGACACCTTATCAAACACCTTTGATATATCGAAGTGTAGAACAATGAAGGCTTTTCGTGCCTCACGGCTACCAGTGATGAAGTTGGGGAAATCAAAATGGCAAGCAGCGCAGGACCTTTGTCTTGACGGTCAAGAAATCTTTCAGCATCAGATGGGACACTGAACTTGAAAAACATGGGGCGACTGAACTGTGTATCCCTGTTATGCCATATCAGCCTAATACTTTCCCCTGACGGCATCCGTTGGTAGGGTATCAGGAGTGTCATAATAATGATAACAATTTATTCCCGAATCTAGAGGTGCATACCACAGTTATATCCCAGTTTTCGGCCTGCGACCCTTATCGCAAAGGAAGTTTGCTAAGATTGCTGGACTTTCACTGTTTTCCAGCAGAGGGTTGGCCTTGCGGTAATCTTTTTGGAGTTCTTTGTTGCAAAGTGCACGGCCAAAGCAAGGGGGTTTTCGCTTGGTTACCATGAAGTGCTTACTTTTCCTACTCACCTACTCTGTACTGCAAGCATAGGCAGTGTGGCAAAATGGAACTTCGCCTACGCCTTTGAGAAACCATTTTTAGACCAGTTGGTGAGAGGGTTGCATCTACCAACCATAACAATAACATTGAACTTCACTTGCACCCGAATGCCTAACGTTTTAGTTAAAGGGCCGCGAGGCACCGAACCAGACGACTGTAGGCAGCAGACTACGTGTACCAGGCGGTTGCCTGAGTGCCTTTCTACCCGAGTGAATCGCACTGATACTTAAAATAATCGGGTTCCTTTGTTTTGCATCTTGTGGCATAAACACAAGTATGAATATACACTTTGAGGCTACCCATTTGGCTTGGGCTCTCTCACTTCCGCATCTCTCTGTGTCCTTCATACTCCTGAGTCGTCTATTTGGAGTGGAGATAACTATTATTCCGTCGTCACTTTTAGGCTTCAAGTGTCTTATGCGTAGATGCATTAGTTTTTCCAGAGGGCGTAATATGTTCTGGCAGTTGGCTGTAAACAGGATATTCACTCAATGATTAAAGGCTGGTGTTGACTCAGGTTTCTGGCTCGGAACAGCTCATGATAGCCATCCCGATGCTTTCAGGATCGCCACCGCCTTCTTCCAAGCGGGGGTTAGCCTATCAGTCTCTTTCTTGATTGACCGTATGATGGAAATCACGTTAGGTTGCCAATACATGTATTGTTCAGTCGATAGCTTCCCCCTACTATCCACTAACTTTCATGATGATATCCTTAAGTCATCGGTATCTAATTGTTCACAAGGCCTCTACTTAGTCCCAAAAAACAATAGGGTTGTCTTAGGGAGGTGAACACCCTGTGGAGTTTTATAGACTCAGTGCTTTATAAAATCCCTGGTCTCGGGTGATACATTTTCACATAGCAGTGGTCACAAAATTTCATCCGACCGTGGTGTTCTTTATGCCCTATCCGATTCGTTCGGTGCTCCGTGGAATATTGTTTCACCGATTCACTGTTTCAGGCAAGGAGAAGTAGCAGCTTTCAGTGTCGTATATACTGCCTTCCTACCAAGGGTACGTTTGGATAAATCCATGAACCATCCATCGGTGATGCCACAACCGAAATCGCCGTGTAGCTGGTTACGAAAATATGATTTTCTGGAGTTCCTGAGTCCAAATTGAGACCGACGAAGTTCAAGGGGCTTGACAATGCGGAGTAACCGTGAAATTTTTTTGTTTGCGGCAAAATATGTGTACGAAATCCAGTCCCGAACCTTTGATTTTACAGCTGCTACCAACCTAGACAAAATTTAGTGGTGCCCCCAGCCGGAGCTAGAACTCCAGGAAATTTACACAGAAAACCCGAGTGACGTCGATCAAAACAAATAGTCATTGTTTTTGAATGCATGAAAAAGTCAAACCAAAACATGCAGCAACTGAATCTTTTGACATCACAGTCGACTTAGCGACGTTAGTAGTGTTGGTCAGCATGATTCTGAATACCGCGTGGAGTTCGCTGGGCAGACAGTCACTCCTGCTTGTAATTCCCTGGTCACTGTCGTCACCGATGAACTTGCTTTTATTTAAGAGCGTCGTCCCAGCCATTGAAATTTGCTGCCTGCGTGGTAAATATTTTCTCCACTGGTGTAAGCCATGGATCGTAACGTAGTTGCTTATAGTAGCTGTAACAACACTTTTGTGTGAAGCTTTTACCGTTCTTGTTTCTGACACCATTAGTTGCGTCCCAACAATTTCTTATTTAAGCGCTGAGGGCCTTTGGTGTCCCCTGGTTATCACTTCTTTAATGCATAATGAACCCACTGAGATCTGGATTTGGCCACTGGGGATATTTCGGCAAACTCCGTTCTCTGTCCAGGTGTCATTTTTTGACAAGTTTTGGCTGTCCCCAGAGGACAACAAGTTGTACATATGCACCGCACTGTTCACTCAGTTTTGACAGCTGTTGGATCCCGTCTGAAAAATCCAATTTCGAAACATCCCTTGTTACTTTCCACCGTCTTGGTAGTGCAGTTGGTGCTATTCTTTATTGTTCAAGTTTCGTTTTCAATTGACACCTGTATATTCAAGGCTTGCACTACTGGTTGAAGGATAGCTACAGGAGCGACAAGAAGTATAATTCTTAAATATATTTTAGAAATACCGTGAGGAACTTTCATCACATTATGCAGCGTTAATAGAATCGAAGTGGCAAAAACTGAAGCTAAGTGGGAGTCATTTTCATACATATGTATATACGAATAGAGAAATCAAAAATAATAATCACGAAGATGATGGGATCTAATTCTGTTTTTCACCCAAGATGAGAATAAAACTTTTAATATAATAAGATTTACATTACAAGTGAGAATGAAAACTCGAAAAGCTATCTGTAAGTAGTTTAAAAATGCATGGTTTTAAAGCTTTTGTTTAAATATATACATCATTAAGTAAGTCAGCTCAGGTTTCTATGACTCTCAAGGCCAAAACATAATTATCGGTTTTAAATATAACAAAACAACTGGATACCAAACAATAATCCTTTTTTCTAAAGGTTTCCCTGTTTTTGAGCTTTCATATGGAAAAGCTTCCAGGTTTTGTTGGTATACTGCATAAGCATAGTTGTATTATTTTAAATTTACATAGTTTACCTACTGCATGTAGTTTTCAAATATTTGAATATAATTGGCTTTAGGAGTTATAATAATCTGCAAGAAGACATGGAACTTTTCTCATGCATTCAACGGATAATTCAATGAATTGTGTGCATCCTAATTTTTACTTATGTAGCTATCAGCACCTTATCTAAATCCGCTGTTTTAACTAGATTTCTGTTGACTAATGTGAATAAGCATAAACTTAGCTTCTAGAATCTTCACATGATCCATAAGGTTTTTAAATAAGATTCTGCTGAGACGTTTCAGGTGCACTTTAAGACTGGTATTTATTTTATGGAATGTCCAAAATTTCTTTCGAGAGTATACATTTACGCCTGAACTTTGACCCAAAATTGCAAAATCTCCAAAGTCGACCGAAATCTTATGCTGGAATTTTTAAAGGTCGAGAACTGCATATGAACACCTCACAGTGTGTCTATTACTCTTGAAACGTTAGCCTCAAGTGACTATATGCTTCGAATGTTAATATTATCTACGCACAGCGTTCCTGATCATAGTTTCGATCATGAATTTATTTGCATGAGAACTCATCAATACAATTAACATCGCATTTTTTAATAAAGACAATGTGCATTACCTGTATGAATACAATCATCGAAGATGCCGAATGTGAACATATGTTCAAAGTCAGAATGCTGGTTCAATGCTGGAACACGAAAAAAGTTTTTTAGGAATTGTATTGCGAAGATGTGCATTAGTGATCCTGAAAGTCAATCTTTCTGTGCCTGTGTCTTAACGACCAGTAGCTGAGGCCTTGGTGTGGTAGTTGGTCTTGTACATCACAATTACCAAACAAGTTATACTAACTTCAACGCTTGTTTTCTTGAGGTCCTGTCATACCAGAAAGATCTGCTACATAGTGGTAAGACAAGGAGCAATTACAGCTGTGACTTTAACTGCTGCATCATGAAGGTAGTATGAACTGGAATTCGTAGTGCTGGGTGGATCGAGCGTTACAGTAGTTAGGCATTTCCCGTGGATGACCATCGGTACCATGCTGATGCTGTACTTACGGTGGTAGTGATGGGAATGAGAAAAGGTCGACTAGTAAAGTAGCAAAATCTTCCCTTCCCCATGGTCTCCTGTACCTAGACGTATGGGTTAACTTTGTTTGGTGTTGGAACAACCAAACCTAAAAAAGCCCGCAAAAGGCTGTGTGTGACAAGCCTCAAGCAGATGTCCAGCGAGATCTGAAAACGTGCACTCAGTCTTCCCGAGCACATCCATGAGGTAGGCAATAAGCCATACCTAATGTATGGGGACTGTTGGTACTATTTAGCTGCTCAAACCTTGGCAGGTGGAGTGGGGTTCGAGCCTGTGGCCACTGGTTGATGGTCGTCTCCCAAAACCACCGAGTTACGACCCCACTCATTGAGCCATAGGCTCTTCAGTCACATCAATCTTTTCCTCTCTCAATAACCCCGCAGGAGCAACTCCAGTTTGAGCAGTTGAGGAGTGTCTATTTTCCTTTAGTAATATACAAGACCCTATCGGACGTTATCTATCCTCCTGAACTTGGTCTCCACCCTTAATGTCACCTCCCTAACCTTTCACTCTGTGACCGTTGCTGAAGATCAAAGCCATCAGAAACTCATTCCTTGTCACCTGATACCGCGTTATCGACTTCATATTGAGGCTGTCAACTTCTAAACTCCATGTCAAATAGAACAGCAGGCATCGCGCACCGGAACTCTGGAATCTCTAGTCATGGATGTATGCTGTGTTTCTGAGACATGTATACATGACCCAAATGCGGTAATTAAATTGACCTCACCTGACCATTTCGATGAATCTTAAGAATTCACCTTATGAATATCCAGGGGGCCTGTGGCTAGCCCTAGTGGACCTGCTGATGCAGGCATAGCATTAATTTACAGAGCAGAAAGTATACTTGACTGGATGCCAGTAACCAGATATCTATATGCTGTCTGACTGAATGGATCTGTGAGGACTGGGAAGGATCGTGATACTAGGCGACGCTTGTTCAAAATCTCCACACGCACACCCACCAACTTCAGTTTGGATAGTGGAAAGAGTGAATTCTACCAGAAGGTATGGGTTTTTGTTACAGGAAGAAAACCGTTTATTTGTAGTCATTATGGCACAGGACTTCACCGCTCAAGTTGGGGAGCTGAGTTAATCGAAAAGGCATATTGGAGGTATCTATAGAGTTCCAGACTAAAGGATTGACAGTGGTGATCATCTGTCACAACTTTATTGCGATAGTTGCTTATTTCTGGTCAGCACAAACCTTAGGCATAAGAAAAGACAGTAAATCACTTGCACCTCACCGAAATTCAACCGGGGGTGGATAGATATCATGTTGCTACAAGCAGTAGTTGGGGAGGATCGATAGCGGACCGTCGGTCTTTACGGAGTACCTGCTTGACTTCTATCATACACTAATACGGGCATGTGTATTTTTGCGCCTTACTGGTCGCAAGAAACAGGTGACAGTAAGGCCAGTCTATGCTCGATTGGAATATAAGAACAAGTAAGGAATATTTAAGCCTTTACCTGAACGCAAAAGCAGTTCTTATTCTGGCGAAACCTAGAGTGAAGTTCAATCTGCTGTAGAAACAGTGGTAAAGACAGTTGGTAACCTAAATCCAAAGACTAGGAAACATCATTGGATTTCTGAAACGGAAAGAAGACTGATTCCAGCTCCCATTGACCACAATGAAGAGCGGAAGCAACTCAAACATAAATTGACTAACAGTATTTTCAATAATAGCAAGTAGTGGTGTGTGGCGTCAGCAAGAGAGCTGGAAAAGGCATCAGCATTGGATAACACCTGAGAAATATTTAAATTTATTAAGGATGCCGGCAGAAAGATGTTGGTTGATGAAACGTCAATGAGGGAGATAGTGCTTTGATAACCTCCCAAAACAGGTCGCTAAAAAGTTGAGCAGAATACTTAAAAGCACGGTTCAACCGACCCACAGCGAACCTTAAGTTGTCCAGCCTCCTGCCAGGCAGAGCCAAATGACACGTAGATGTAAGTCCTCCACACCTTCTCAAGGTTCAGAACGCCGTTTCGACTGGACCTAATGGTTTACTTCCTGATGTTTTTAGGGATAGACAGGAAATTGTTGATTAGAGTAAAGGAGTTACTAAGTATTATGTGCGAATCAGAGCAATCTTATCATTCTCGCCAACTTCACTGATGAGTCCACTCTGTGTGAAGTGAAATGTCTTCCTTAGGCAACCATAGGTGAATCAGATTGGCTAATATATTATCCAAAATTCCGGGGTCCAGAGTTATCCGACGCTTAGCTGGAGCTCAAGAACCACAAACTTGAGAGAACCAGACAGGTTGCAGACCTGGATGAGGGCGTACCGATGAGATTTTGTTCATCCGACAGCTTGTAGGACACAGGCACACTTACTGGCCAGTGGTCGACACTCGCCTTATTTCTTGATTTGAAGGTGGGATTCGATTCAGTTGACTTTGGGGTGTTATGGGAATGCATAACTGTGAAAAAAGTACTGATAAAGTGTGTAATGCTAATTAGAGACCTTTATTAGAACTCATGCAACCATGTAAGGGCTAATGGAGAGTTGTCATCAGAAGTGACGACAACTAGTGGTGTCTGCCACGGATACCCAATCTCACCGTTCTTATTCAACTTTACTATAAGTGTAGTAGTGGACATAATCCCAGGTATCTCCGACTTTACAAGGATTGATTTAATCCCTGGAAGTCATCAGATTGACTGTGGATACACAGACAACATTATCCTTCTAGGTGAAGACGCTAACAAAATGTGGTCCTTTGAACGCGATTAACAGAAATTTGATTATGTTTGGCATGTGTTTCGCGCTTGTCAAAGGTAAGATGATGCTCCAGGACTGATCTGAAGATACTCTTAAGTTAATGATGAGAAGTGAAGTAGTAGAGTACGTCAGTCACCCTATTTAACTATTTTTATCTGCTCGAATGCACTGGTTGCCGACGAAACCTTAACTCTGATACGAAGTCTGGTTGGTCATTTGCTAATTTCCGTCATCTATGGCATCAGTGAAATATCCAACTACCAATCAAAAGACGGGTATACTGTGCTGAAGTTCTTTCTGTCCTGCAATACGGCTGTGAGACATGGCCGTTAAAAAGTAGAAGACATGAAGCGATTACCGGATTTTGGTCATAGGTGCCTTCGTAGCATTGCTCTCATGCGGTGAAATCACTATGTGAGCAATCTGGAAATCAAACGAAGGGTACTAGGCAAAACAGGGAAGTCCATTGACGCCTTTGTGAACCTTAGTAGACTGAGATGGTTTGCACACATACTGCATATGCCAAGTCACTGCTTACTTCAGTGATCCATACCAGGGAAAGATGGACTAGGTTGAGAGAGAGTTCAAAGTGGTCAAACCAAGACATGTCACCTATTCATAAGTTTTCCGACTATTTCTCTGTGCCATATTAAGTGGTGTAGGCTGCCTGGCTAGGATCTGAGAGACAATAGGAGCCAGTAGTTGGGGAATCTTGGTGACGTTACTGAAGATTGGTCACAATCGCGTAGAAGTATTCATTGTCTGGAATATCTTCATCAACCTTTACCTTCAAATTGTTTATTCCCTCGCACATCTTTGTCTACTTTGATATCAGTTTCTCTCTATCCGCACTTTTTCGCATACTCCTTTACGCAGCAAATGGGTAGGCTAACTGAATCTTAAGCTCTGTTAGCCTGGCGTTGGCAGAAAGTCCCAGCTTCTCAGTGGTACCCATGTTGTCAACATACTTATACATATTAATGATCTCAACTAACATATTAGTCATATCTTCCGATTTGTTGAGACATTCACTGAAAAAGGCTTGACCGAAATAAGATGGGTAACGATGAGACACTTATTTTGTAACTCCCATGCAATCACAGAGACATAAGTATGCATCCGTGTTAACTCTTATACTTCATTTAGTTCTAAGTAAGTTCATTTGTGTAAACATGAACTTACTACAAGCCAAGATGTTGCGAAAAGCTGGTTGGCAAATCATTAGATAGAGAATTACTAAACATCAAAGTCCGAACCCTGCTGAAAGCTCTACTGGCTGGACATTGATACTTAAAATGATGGAAAGTGTATGAAATGAAGTGCAATAAATAAAAGAAGGTTCTTACAATGTCAAAAAACTTAAATTTCATAGTAAATGTGTATATGGTTGCTACTGAGACAGATTTTGAGCCATGTGAGGAAGTCCTTAAAAAGTGACTAGAGATTACTGAATTTGGATAAGAACACTACCAAAAATATGTATAGGTTACTGGCTATGCAGCTTCGAGAAAGAAGTCATTAAAAAGAATCTCTTGGTTGAAGTACTTCTTCTATCGCAAACAACTGCCTCCTGTCATCTCAAGCACTTCAGCCAGGGTGCTTGTATCTCACTACATGGCGTAGGATAACTGATAGAGACTTCTTGAAGTAGTCCCATATCTTTATATGGTCTCCTTTAGTCCTATTTTGATATACTTTCCCTTAACCTAACATAGCGCATCTAGGTAGATGATTGTTTGGCACGCAAAGTGTGTGTGTCCACAACAGCTCAGTCGGTAAAGGTTCACGACCTTATCGACTGATTTATTAACTATGGCTCTATGTCTAACTTTAACGCTGTTCATCTTGTGGTTCCATATACGTGAACATTGATATGTAGGCATCTTTGATCAGACACTTGTAACTTCTCCAAGTTTTTGAATTTTGATCCTCATGTATTACAGCAAGCCGACCTTTCAGAGGTTTCATCAACTCTGGAAATGCTAGAACCTTGCAAATTCTCAAAGCTACTTTAGTATGCAAGCTGACATTTCTTCATTAACAAAACAATTGAGGTTGATGGAACTTTTATAGCAAGACAAGTTAGCCACATATTCTACCACTTCGCATTCTATTAGTAGGCTAAGAGTCAGTGCAAACTAGTTCTGAAGCATCATCTTGCAGCAAAACGGCTTAAAATGTATGCCAGACATACTATGAGTTTCACTCAGCGTGTTTAATGGGCGTTGAACTCTTTCAGTATGTTTGCCTAACACAACGGTCCCATTTACATACTCTTTGAGCCAACTATGTGCATTCCTGATAGCAAGTAGTTGTTTAAAAAATTGGATATACTAAAATTCAAATTCATCGATACTGCAGCAATAAAGCTAAGTAGAAATGATGATAGTTGACATAGTTTGTGAAAACCATCAGTTGCTTTCACTGTAGACAACAATCATTCGTAAAACTTTTTGTATTTATATGAGTTAAGGCAAAATAACTTGATTAGCCATATATATAGTTAGATAATGCTAAAAAATGGGTCGATTGGTTATATAAAGTAGTACCTTCAGGCTAGTGAATTTAGCAAGTTTTGTGCTTTTTCTCCTATATCTCTGTTCAAAAAGCTGTTGGAAGGTGAAAATATCATTATTACACCTTTGTTCAGAGGTGTGACTTGTCAACTGTCCTTCATTTTGTCCTCCTTAAGCCTTAGTTAGGTATCAAATGGCTACTAACCTTAGGACCTTGGAGACAAAAGTGATCATATTGATTTCTTTGTTTTCCATCACTAGGAAGTTTTTCTCTTTTCTTATAATGTGAAATACTTAGTGATCAAGGCCAGTTTGATGACAATACTTTGCATTTTTACACACTAGCTTGTACTTTGTCAAGTCTAATGAGAAATTCTTCACCTCTGTTTTATTGACAAATTAGAATCTCATATGATTTTCAAAAGGCTTTTGTAATTCTTATGGTTATGAATTCGATCTAAGGATATACATTTTAGAAGTTTATAAGTGTCAATAAATTATGTGAAAGTTTTGTTGATTATTATTATTATTACTCTGCTTAAAAAACGATGTAGTGCATTTAAGTATCTTATAGATATAAGAATAAAACTTGGGTACTGTGGTCGACTGTGATTCCATTTTAGTCTGTTTGTTAGAAATATCACACAGTGAAAGGAAAGTATCATTTAGTGGATAACGTTTCGGACACAACTTATTGTCCATATTTATATCAGGCAACTAACTCCACATCTTCCAGACAGAGCTTATTTATTCCTAATTTTTTCTCCTTCTCTGTGATGACAAGGGTAGTAGAGTTTTTTGTATGTCTGGGACAGGTGCACAATCATTCCTACTACTGAATGTATTTGGTGTTGATTTGATAAACAAAGATTCGGTTATCAATCTCTCCCTCCACCCAAATAAGATAGTTTTCAACACTATCGCCCTATCCCACCCTATTATGTGTTGTGTGTCATCACATGCAGGGCTATAGCCGAGCTTTTCTCTAGATTTCTTATCTTATTAGGATCTACTAATCTTGATTTAGCTAAGTTTTTGTGCTCTGTTATTCTCAACGACCCTGGTCGACTACTCTGACCCACGTACTTGAGCTCCCAATCTTTCCAAGGGATCTGTTAAACCAAATTATTTTGCTTGATTGCATCGGTAGGATATTTTAACATACAAAGCTTGTTTCTAAGTGAGTTTTTTGGTTTCAAATGCCACTTTAATCCTAGCCAGCCCGATCGAGAATTCTTCGTACTGCTCCTGAGTTGCCTCCCTTCTATGGTAACACAGCAGAGGCTTCGAATTCTCTCTCAACCCTTGTCATCATTATTTCCACTAGTAGTAGGATTATTATTTATAAAACCTGTATCATTACTACTACTACCACCACTACCAATATTTTCTTTCGATTTCTTATGAATTTATTGATAAATTTTGGTGGGTAATTATCGAGGCGTAAGGTATTCTTGATGTGTCTAATTTCTTGTAGCAGATTTCCTGGTCTACTAGTAAGCTTTTTTCGTCCTATTACTTAGGCATTTAACTAAGCCTACTTTAACTGAAATGGGATAAGATGACTTGAAGTCCAAGTAGCGATCCGAATGAGTAGGTTTCCTATAGACACTAGTCTCCAGATTTCCTTCTTGTGTTCTTTTAATCTTGCAATCTAACATTGCTAGCTCACCTTCATCACTTTCTAAGTCACAGATAAATTGGATTGCATTCACTAGTGAATTTTTATGTGCCATTAACCTATTGATGTGTTCCGATGTCAGTATTGTAAACGTTTCATCCTACATATCGGAACCATATCTTTGGAGTAGGACTAAATGTTTGAAGGGCCATCTATTCCCAACTATCTATAAATATGTCTACGAAAATAAGGGATATTGGTGATCCCATGGTAACACCTTCAGTCTGTTTATATATTTTATCTTGAAACTTAAAAACTGTAGATGTTAGGCACAATCGTACTCCTAATGTTACTTCCTCGATCGGCACCTTAGTTCGATGCGTTAGTTCTTTGTCACGTTTAAGCCCATTTCTAAATGCCTCTAGAGCCATGTCGATCGGTATATTTGTGTAAAGGCTAGTTATGTCAAAACTAACCATTTTTTTTCACTGTCGTCTGAGTGTATGTCGTTTAACCTATGCTTTAAGTCATAAGAAACGTTGTCCAGTAAATGCTGTTGTTTCACTGTGTTGTATTTCTAATAAACAGACTAAAATGGTATCTTATAGATAGTTTATTTCGGGGCAACCTTCATAGCTACTTGTTATCATCAGCTAATTTCAACAAACAACTTGCATCGGTTAAATAGAAAATATGAAAATATGGACCACTGGATCGCGATCCAGTGCTTCAATGGTAACATGCTGTCCGTGGAACCTGAAGGTCCTGGGTTTGACCCGGCTGGGTCATGGGTGTGCACTGCTAAGGAGTCTTATAGTAGGACAGAACAGTTATCCAGTGCTCCTTGCCCGACCGATAGCTGCAACCCCCGACCGATAGCTACCTTGACGTGGTGGTCGGGCTTGCATATCACAATGACCCAACGAGCTATGCTGGTGGAACGCTTGTTCCCTCGAGGTCCTACCATACCAGAAAGGTCTGTTGGGTAGTGGTTAGACGAAAAGCAGTTACCGTCATAGTGTAAATTGCTATACTATGATGGGGGTCTGAGGGCGAAGTCGTACTGCTGCTAGCTGGATGGGGTGTGACAGCAGTAAGGTGTTTCCCTTGGATGACCAGCAGTGCCAAGCTGATGCTGCCTTCTCAGTGGAAGGGGGGGTTAGAAAAGGTCGGCCCCAAAAATAACACACTCCACCACGCCCCACGGTCTGCCGGGCCGGCGGTGTTGGTTCACTTGTCGTTTCCTTTCGCTCATCCGGCCCCAAAAATACAAAAATTCAAAATAATCATACTCAAAAGGCTGGGTGTGACAGGCCTCAAGCAGATGTCCGATGGGCTCTGCGGTCACACAAATCTCTTTCAGGTACCTTAAGAAGAAATAGCCTTCCACGGTGTGGGCAGCCGGGAAGTGTCAACCGCCCTCACAACTCTGTCAGCACCCAAGTTTCTTCTGACTGCTATCCTCCTCCTCCATCATTACCTTCTAATCTTCCTTCACGTCTCTTAATTAATGATGCTGCATCATCTTCAATTTCTCCTACCTCTGCAGCCTTCGACAACGATCTGAGTCCACAGAACAGTGTCCCTGGTCTCCTTAAACCACGCTCCAAATTACATATTGGAGCCTTCAATGTCCGCACCCTCCGTCAAATTGGCCAACAGGCTTCGTTGGCAAAGACTCTAGCAACTCGGGCATGGATGTGTGCTGTGTTTGTGAGACACGCATACAGGACCCAAGTGTGGTTATTCACCTGACCTCTCCTGACCAATCTGGTGAATCTGCAAAATTCACCCTTCGAGTTTCTGGAGATTCGATAGCTAGCTCTCGTGGTCTTGCAGGTGTAGGTATAGCATTAAGCACCAGGGCAGAAAACTCACTACTAGACTGGATCCCAGTTGATAGTCGCCTCTGCGCTATGAGGCTGAACGGCACAGTGAGAACTAAAAGGAATAGTGAGACTCGCCGTTGTCTCTTTGTAATCTCTGCTTACGCACCCACTGACTGTAGTTCGGATGAAGTGAAGGACGAGTTCTACCATAAACTGTCTAACCTCCTCTCGAAAGCCAAACGTTCGGACGTAGTGGTTGTTGCAGGTGACCTCAACGCACAGGTGGGTAGACTGAGTGAGGCAGAAAGGCACTTAGGTGGCACTTTCGGAATCCCAGCTGAACGTACAGATAACGGTGATCGCCTATTACAACTATGCTCAGATAACCGCCTATTTTTAGCCAGCACAAATTTCAGACATAAAGAAAGGCACTGTCTGACCTGGCGTCCACCGAGCTCGACTCAGCGATGGACACAGATAGACCACATTGCTATTAGTCATCGCTGGAGAGGATCGGTGGAAGACTGCCGCTCCTTCTGGAGTACGTGTTTGGACAGCGATCATGCGTTGGTCCGAGCACGTATATGCCTGCGTCTCAATGGACGTAGAAAAAATTTGGCAACAAAACCACTACGAGTTCTGCTGGACAACGAAAACACCAAAGCCGTGTTCAGTGAGAAGTTGGCTAGGCAGTTATCGGAACAAAAGACTGTCACTCATCCAGAAGAAGCTTGGTGCCATCTTCAGTCTACTGTAAAAGCAGCACTGGAGACTGTAGCCGACTCCAAGATAATGGCTAAAAAGAGCCAGTGGATATCAGCAGCTTCTTCCAAACTAATGGATGCACGTGAATGCATCCCTGCAGGCTCTGAGTACAATGAAGAGCGAGCGCAACTTAAAAATAAACTGACGAAAAGTCTGCGCAACGATCGTGAACAGTGGTGGGCAGCAAAGGCTAAAGAGATGGAAAAGGCAGCGGCGATCGGTAACAGTAGACAGTTATTTAGACTTATTAAGGAGACTGGGGGGAAATGGTCAACAACAGTTAGTGAGGTTATAGCGGAGAAGGACGGATCGGCGATTCACTCGCAGGGAAGGCGACTGGGACGATGGGCAGAACACTTTGAGGAACAGTTTAACTGGCCTCCAGCCACCATTGCGCTGCCCGCTATCCAGTCGGACCCTGAATGGGACATAGAGACAGGTCCCCCAACACTAGAAGAAGTCGAGAAAGCGGTAGGTAGCCTGAAACGGGGAAGGGCAGCAGGACCAGACGGACTACCTGCTGAGGTATACAAGAATGGTGGTAGAGTTCTCTTAGTCAGGCTAACGGAAGTGTTAGCCAGTATATGGGAATCAAATACGATCCCCTCCGACTGGTCTAAGTCACTGATCATCCCAGTCTTCAAGAAAGGCGAGAAGTCCTCTTGTGATAACCACAGAGGAATCAGCCTGACAAACATAGTGTCTAAGATCCTAAGTTCTATAATTCTCCGACGCCTGAGTGGAGCTCGGGAACAGCAAGCCCGAGAAAACCAGGCAGGCTTTAGACCTGGCCGTGGATGTATCGACCAAATATTCACACTGCGCCAGGTCCTGGAACATAGGCATGCTTACAGACGCCCGACAATAGCTGTATTTCTCGACCTGAAGGCGGCATTTGACTCCGTTGATCGAGAAGTCTTATGGCAGTGTCTGTCACTGAAAGGCGTGCCTAGTAAGTACATCACCTTATTGAAAGCTCTCTACTCGAACACTTGTGGGCATGTTAGAGCCTATGGTGAGTTGTCCAGGGAGCTATACTCATCAAGTGGTGTCCGTCAAGGATGCCCACTATCCCCATTCTTATTTAATTTTATCATAGATATTCTTATGGAGGTTTCCCTCTCGTCACCTAATTACAAAGACGTTGACCGGACCACAGGTGAATTTTCCTTAGATCTAGAATATGCAGATGACATAGTCCTGTTAGGTGAAGACGCTGACAAGATGCAGAGTCTTCTGAACACTTTGAGTGGGAATTTGAGAATGTTTGGGATGCGATTTTCACCACCCAAATGCAAATTTTTGCTCCAGGACTGGTCTTCAGCGGTACCGCGGTTAACAATAGAGAGTGAAGTGGTTGAGTGTGTTGACCACTTCACTTACCTGGGAAGTAGGATCAACTCCGGTGGGTTAGTTGCCGATGAGATTTCTGCACGGATACAAAAGGCTCGATTGGCTTTTGCCAATTTGCGCCACCTATGGCGCCGCCGTGATATTCGTTTGTCTATTAAGGGTCGCGTGTACTGCACAGCAGTCCGCTCTGTTCTACTGTATGGCTGTGAAACATGGCCATTGAAAGTGGAAGACATGAGAAGGTTACAGGTATTTGACCACCGTTGCCTTCGTAGTATAGGACGTATTCCGTGGTGTCACCATGTGAGTAATGCAGAAGTTAGGTGTAGAGTTTTAGGGAGAAGAGGTAAGTCAGTCGACGAGGTTGTGAACCTTCATCGACTGAGATGGTTGGGACACGTACTACGTATGCCTAGTCACCGATTGCCTCGTCACACAATGTTGGCTGAGGTGGGTTCAGGCTGGAAAAAGGCCCGAGGTGGCCAGACTAAAACATGGCACCAATGTATGAAGTCTCTGACTGTTGGTTTAAGCCATGTAGGACGATGCAGACTAGGTGGTTGGGGTCCACGGGACAAGAGGAACCAGTGGTTGGAGACCCTAGGTGATATGGCTCAGAACCGAAGTCAGTGGCGCAGATGTATACACACATTATCCTCATCTTAACAACGCTATACCGAATCTCACTATTTTGTCACTCCTCTTTCCTTTCTTCTCATACTTTATATTTCTTTTGACTGCATTCACTTATCTTCATCCTTCACCTCACTACCTTTTTACTTGATGTGCTGATATGAGGTGTGGCAACTCGGACCGTTACGCAGTAATGCCTGGTCCTATGTTGATAATGATGATGATGATGATGTGCTCCTAGGTTCCTAATATTTCCCCAGCTGACTTCAGTCCATGAAGAATACCAACCTGAGACCCATAAATCCCAACAAACCCACAAATTAAATATTTTTTTAATTTTTTCAGGAAAAGGTTAAACTGAATTGACAAACTGTTTGATCAAGAAGATGATCTAAACGAAAACAACTCATCAAACAGACAAGAACAAGAAACTATGAATACTGAAAGTACTTCAATTGATAACCAAGAAGAAATATCACCTTCTAATGATTCTAATGAATCTTTACCGCAAGAAAATATTCCACCTACTGAACTGCAAACCAACAACAATGATGAAGAACAAACTGATAATCCAGAGGAAAATACAGAAATTTACAAATCGGAAGATAATAAAGATGAAGAGGCTATGAAGAAGTTAGCATCTGAAGAAGGTGCAGTAGAATCATCAAAGGAAAGTAGTCAAAATGATCAACATAAACAAGAAGTAAATGATGATGACGCTTATGATGATGCTGATGCTGATGTTGATGAACATAGTCAAAATTATGCTATAAAGCCAAATGAACAACCAAAAAAAATTATTGATCCTGAGTTATATTACAACATTAATGAATATATTGCTCGACCAATTATCACTGAAGATTCTGGTATACCAGAGAATCTATTAAATGTTTATCATCAATTCGGTATGGATGTATCACGTAGAGAAAATTTACAATTACTTAAGAATAATATTCTCTGTCATATATATGGTAATTACTTACAAATAATGAATACTGATACACATGAAAAAATTACAATACGTTCAATTAGTGGTATTGGTATTGGTGCATTTTCTGTCCACCCTGAGCGTAAGTATATAGCAATAGCTGAGAAAGGTGAATTTCCATATGTTTGTATTTATCAGTATCCTGAAATAAAATTGTATCGTCTATTAAAAGAAGGTACACAAGCTGTTTATTCTGCTTGCCAATTTAGGTATGTTCAGTGTTCCCTACGTTTTATTATTTATTTCATGTATCAATTATAACGACTACAGTTGATAATATCCATAAGTTTTAAGTATGCTGAAGGTACTAGATATTCAGATCATAGTTGTTATGAATGTTCTGAGAGAAGTTGAGCACTCAATATATTTCACAGTGAAAACGTTCAGTAAAATCTTGTTTTTAATTTTCTAATCACCATGGGATTATTTCTATCTGGTGATCTGTAGGGGTCGATTTTAGGTTGGAATTCATCATGGACTGACATAAGTTGTAGGAATACAGGAAACCTAGGAGCACTAGACAGCTGTTTCATCTTAGTATGGAACTTCTCAGTAGTGCGCACCCATGAAGCCGCACTGCCAGGGATCGAGTCCAGGATCTTCAGGTTCCGTTGCCAGCATGTTACCATTGAGCCAGTGGGTCAGAATTCAATGGTCCACATTTCATACTTTGGGTTTATATTAAAACTTACCTGTATCATGCTGAAGATGGTTACAGACAGGTTAGATATAAACTGATGATGAAAAACAATAAAATTTATTAGTGAATTCTTTATTCACATTTAACACGATTTCTGTTCACATAAATGAAATCCATTCAAATCAATGCATAATTTTGGTTTAAGATTTATAGGGATTTGTAGTGACGTTAGCTGGGTCGACTAGTCGAAAGTAAAGTGGATGCCAACTGAACACCTTACCAGATATCATGAAGTGATGGAAGTAGAAAACTGTGGGACGCTGAACTCCAACCCAGTGCCTGAATAGCTGACCTATTAGCCACAAGATCTAAAAGTTCTGAGTTCTATTCTTGATGGAGTCGTGGCTGAGTACCACTGAGGAGTCTCATGCCAGAATGAAACAACTTTCCAGTCCTCTCAGGTTTTTAGTGATCCTTCAACTAATTTCATTCCATTATGAATACTGTCCTATCCTCGAAATCGCACGTTGTTTTAACTTTGCCACTAATAGTGTTTGGTAGCGTTTGAAGTGGTTAGTTTAGGGTTAGAGTCTTGATGGAGACAACATCAGCCGCTGAGAGGCAGGTACGTCCAGCTGACTATTCCGAAACAGAACGGAATGCGAGTTCTGGATTACTCTACTAGCCACTACCAAGGTCAGAGAAAAGTTACATAATCAAATAAGAGTTTAGTTAATGGTGCAGTTTAATGAATCATTCGGATTTTGGCTTAGAATTCAATGATGACAACGATGATAGTAATAATGATAATAATAGTAGTGATAACAACAATAAAGTTGACAGTGGGGTGAAAACTAAATCCGCTGACAGTAGACTGCGTCATTCTGAACAAAACAGTCAGCAATGTAGTTTGAGGTATGTGGCAGTTTATTTGTCAGGTAGTATTCATTACGAACTGACATCACCTGCAGAATCATTGGAAGCCTGCGGGTAATGGGTAGCTTTTTTATCCTAATATGCAACTTTTCGACAGCACACAACCATGACGTCACCAGGGAACAAACTCAGCACTTTCATGTCTCACGGTGCACGCGTTAACCATCTATCCTTTGGATAGGAGTTCAATGGTGTACAGTTTCCTGCTTCTATCAGTTTGCGAGATATATCGTGACTATCCACAAAGGTCTTCAGTTGGGATCCACTTCACTTCCGGCTGGTTTATCCCATAGGACTTCGAGATATCTATCTGATCAATGTTTAACAGTGAAGTTATTTTTAGTAGTTTCTACTAATTCAAAGGTACTCAGAAGCCTTTTTCACTTTCATGCATTAGGAAATGAGCCACACCTACTGAGTAAGAACTAATGATGCTACCTGCCTGACCAAATCTCGATAGATGGAGTGGTGTATGAACCCGTGACCCATCGGTTAGAGGTCATGCCTAGATAAGTGAACCAAAATTTAACAGTTTCTACCAGAGAGATTCTACAAGAAGATCTAACCTACAAGAAACAGTTGTAATAAAATAAAACAAAAATTCTGTTTCTTCTCAGTTCAGTTGAAGAATCTTAGAACTATCATATTCATCTTCTTTTTTTGACGTCAGTGCTCTTCTGCAGGTATTCTTTGTGATACTCAGCATTAGCCTTCCGACAACGACTGAATTTTTGACAACACTTACTGTTGTACTTATCTGCAGTATGTTACTTTGACCTTAATAACATGTTGATCAGTGCTATCTGTTACATTCCACTCCTAGTTAACTAACTATTCAGCATAAAGAGTTTCTTGACAGGCTGTTTTTCATTTCTTCAGAGTGACTAATGAAAATTGATTTACCATTGTTGAATACTGTTATTGTATGAATTAGGTTTATGAACACTAAGTCAAGATAACTAAATGTCAACATGAAACCTTTTAATACTATTCGTGTTGTGGACTAAATTGGTAAATTTTTGAATCTGCAGTTATTGTGATAACCAGGATATGTGTTACATATGCCAAGCCACTATCTTCCTGAATGTGTTACTTACAGTGTGGTCAGATTGAAGTCATTTACTCTTACTGGCTTTGTCAATATGTTATGAACTTATGTTCTGAAACTTGGGGTGGTGTCATCTAAAATCGACTACAATGATGTGATTACATCTACTTTTTATGATCCACAAAATTCTGAGTTATTTATCCACTTTCATTTAGTTGTTCATTACCTCTTCATGTGATTCGTTTGAGTGTTGAAATCTCTCCACGTAAGATGATTCTTAGTCTGTGTTGTTGAGAAGTGTAATGATCAAAATAGATGTGGACCAATAAATGGGTTTATCCTGATGTTATTAGTACTGGATGATGACTGAAGTTGAAATGGAAACCTGGGTCATTGTAGAATTTGAAGCAGCGGCTTCAGGGCTACCAGTCTGACAATTAACCAACTGAGCCACAGAATTCAGCTCCTTACCGAGTTCTAACTTCACTGAAGATTTCACCCAGCTGCCAACTGAACTTGTAATACATACTTGTCCGTATATCGTCATCACATTAGCTGGTCAACTAGCTGTTTTGATTTCATTGCAAATCGAAAGGAATCAGAGAAGGGAAGTGTCATATTGAGAGATGATCTGTAGAAGTCATGGTTTGGAAAACTGCCACAATCACCTTCAGTAAGGTCAACTGTGTCCACACGTTGTGAAGGAAAAATATTTTGAGTATAGCATACGTATATTCTTCTGGAAAGCTGTCATCAAAGTGTTCTTGTTTTCTCCTCAGGGCCGTCGTAACACAGTTTATCTTCGCTCTTTTCAACAATATTTTTGTACAACGGATTTTATATGCTGTTGGGTTGTTGTTATTGTAGTTGAGTATTTAATCCGCATGAGTTGGTTTTCTGCATACTTCAGTATCCGATTTCCCTGAATCCGTTCTAGAAGTCGGAACATCTAAAAATGCAAGTTTATCATTTGTTTCCTCTTCAACTGTGAACCTGATGTCGTCGAAAATGCTGTTGAATAGTATGTGAGCGTTTTTCAATTCTTTTCTTTCAATGATGAAAAACGTGTCATCAAAATTTTGGACCCAAAGTTTTAGTTTGGTCAACGGCATTACCACAGTTTCCAACCGTTGCATTGCTACTTCTGCAAGTAGTCCTGATATAAGCAATCTCATTGTTGTTCCCTTTGTCTGTTTGTAGAGTTTGTCTGTGAATTGAAAATATGTTGCAAGGCATAAATCAATTAATCCCACCAAACTTCAACATAGTTGTTTATGTGTTCCGAGAGGTGTGTATCATTGTTGAGGAAGAGAGTCATTGTACCCTTAGCTACTACGGTTCAGTTGACGTTTATAGAGCCATAACGTCAAAAGGCACCACTAGCTTGTCGTTATCAATATGAACATGCTTGATCTTTTCCAGAAATTGTTTTCAGGAGTTGATAGAGTGCTCGCACGATTCTACCAGATGTTTTAGTTTTCTGTAGAGTTCACTGGAAAGATTATATATTGGGGTTTCTGGAAGTGTAACAATTGGTCATAGTGGGATGTTTGGTTTGTAAAATTTTGGTTTAGCATAGAAACAGGGTAGAACAGGCCATTTGGATTTCATTTGCCATCTCTTTTGTTCTGCAATCTGTCCTACTTTGAAGAGTTTGTCCAAGGTCTTGGTGATTTAGTCGTCAAACTTCTGAATGGGTGTGTCTCCACTGGTTGATATACATTTCGGTCTATGAGTAGCTCTTCTGCCTTTTTGATGTAGTCATCTTGATCCATGACTACTGTACTGCACTTTTTGTCAGCTGGAATTATGACAACATTCTTTCTGTTATTCTGATTCTTAAGTCCTTTCTGTGCTTCACTGATTAGTTGAATGGAGTTTTGTTTCTGCCCGGTCAGTGGTACGATTACTTGTCGTATTTCTTGTTAGATCTCAGAGATTTTTCCCGAAGTCTTCAGTGATGACTCCAGGGATGCGAAAAATGCTGATCCTGAAGCGTCTCCTTGAATGTAATTTAATCCTCCCTATAGAGGGAGTTCCTCGGATTTAGTCAGGTATTGTTTTGACAGGTCGGCTATGAAATTACTTGTTTTTTCTCTTCTGAAGCTCGTGATTCTGAAATCTTGGCAAGCTTCTCTTGAAGGATGTTTTTCCTCTGTCCTTCTTGTCGTCTGCTTGATTTTTAAGTTGCAGTTCCCAACGTTACAAAGCGTTCTTTTGTGAGTATCCCCTGAAGCTTTCTGTTTTGGCTTTCTGTAGTCTGTTGACATTTCCGACTCCCTATGATGAACATTGGTGATCATCAGTTGAACCATGTGTCTCCCATTCTTTTGCACTAATTTACGACCCATTGGACAGTCGATAAGTGATTTGTATCCAACACTAGCTGAAAATATTGTTGTTCTCTCGGGGAGGCTAACTTTTCGGCGAAGTTCTCCCGTTTCCGAACAATAAGAAGCTTTGGATGCTCGTAGGATTTTGAGATGGTGGAGAATATTTGTAGCTCAGGGAGATAATTTTGATGGCATTGTGTGGTATTGTAAAGAAAAACTTATAGCTCACTTCTTTCTGAAGTTTGTGCTGATAATGTTGTGTGGAATGACAATGAAAGCTTTACTATTAAACCATCCAGCTGAGAAAACACAACACCATCAAAATTATCCTCCTGAGCTACAATAACTCTCCACCATCTCAAAATCTATGTCTGTTTAGAAATTAGAACCTACGTTACTTAATTCCATAGTAATAAATATTATTCATGAGCAGCTGTGGTCAAAACTAACCTCTTATGGAACGTAATTTTGTGCACAAATTAGTCACTGATTATTAACAATGCCTAACAAATCCTAAAGGCTCGTTTGAATTCACCGAACATGTACAGATAATATGACACTGTAGTACAGTGTATTTAGGATTGCGCATTATGAGTTGATTATTATTATTATTAACTAGTTAACTAGTTCACTAGTTACTAGCCGGTTCTAAGCCCGGGTAAAGAGGGAAGGTTGGGCATAGGGCTAGCAACCCTACCCCGTAAAACAAATCTAACCGCTAAAGAAACTTCAAAGCACAAACTAAATATAAAAATGAAAACAAAACTATTCCTCGCTGGAATTGGAGAGGCGAAATGACGCCAGTTGGTGAAAGCCCTCGGGAAGCCAATTGGCCGATGTGTCTTCCCGCCAGAAGCACTGAGAACAGACGCAGAGACAACAGCAGACATGCTAACACTACACCACTATTGCAGAAGGTGTGGAAGGAAGAGAAGGTACCTGGCGATTGGAAGAAGGGTTACCTTGTCAAACTGCCGAAGAAAGGAGACCTCAGTGTTTGCAAGAACTGGCGAGGAATCACTCTCCTGTCCACCCAGAGCAAACAAAATATTAAGCCGCATCATCCTGGAGAGGCTAAAGGATGCACTGGATTCAAAACTGCGACCGGAACAGGCAGGCTTCAGGAAGTACAAATCATGTGCTGACCAAATTGCAACGCTTCGCATCATCATAGAACAGAGCATAGAATGGCAATCAGCTCTCTACCTCAACTTCATCGACTTTGAGAAGGCCTTTGACAGCGTCGACCTAGAAGTAATTTGGAAACTGCTTCACTACTACGGAGTACCGCAATCCTTTATCCGCCTCATTCAACAGCTATATGAAGATGCCACATGCCAAGTAATCCACAATGGGAAGCTCAGTGATGCTTTTGAAGTGAAGACAGGAGTGAAACAAGGTTGTCTACTATCACCCATGATATTCCTGATTGTGTTGTGGTCGACTGGATCATGCAGCAAACAGTGGGGAGCTGTGAGAAGAGGGGGATACGCTGGCTGGACTGCGGAAAAGAACCTAGAAGACTTGGATTTCGCCGATGACTTGTGTCTGATGTCACATAAACTTGAAGATCTGCAGGCAAAAACTAACAAGTTGATAGAAGAGGCAGGGCGGTGAAGACGGGACTTCAAGTGAATATAGAGAAGACAGAGGTGATGAAGATACCGCACCAACAACAACAACAAGCTCCAATCACTATGAACGGGAGAAACTTAAAGGAAGTAACCTCCTTCACCTATTTAGGAAGCACTGTTTCAACTACAGGCGGGACAGACGAGGATGTCAAAGTCAGAATCGGAAAAGCAAGACGCGTTCATTAGCCTGAAACCAGTGTGGAGATCTTCTGCACTCAACATGCGGAACAAGATACGGATTTTCAACACCAACGTCAAGTCAGTGCTCTTGTATGGCTCAGAGACTTGGCGCGTCACGAAAGGGATTTCCAATAAACTACAGACATTCATCAACAACTGCTTACGCTCGCTACTGGAGATCAGATGGCTAGAATAGTGAGAATAAGCAACAAGGAGCTCTGGGAACGAACCAACCAAGAACCTATCACGCAACAAATATGCACTGGAAGGAAGTGGAGATGGATTGGGCGTGCACTGAGAAGGCCGACTGAGGACATCACGCGTCAGGCCCTCGAGTGGAATCCCCATGGGAAGCGACGAGTTGGACATCCGAGGGTGACATGGAGGAGGTCGTGCAAAGAAGAAATGAGAGGTTGTGAGCTGTCGTGGAGCCAGGTTCAAAAAATCTCAGAGAACAGAGGTCACTGGAGACGTGCTACTGAAGCCCTATGTTCCATTAGGAACCCAAGGGACTAATAATAATTATAATAATTATGAGTTGATAATCACGCGTAATTTTTATTTTTACACCATTGCATCGATTGTAATAGGTAAAACAGTCTTCTCTAAATGTCCATATTAAAACATTAGTTAATTTGTTAAACCTACTTTGAATAGCCCAGACGGTGAAATGATAGCTACAGTCGGTTCTGATCCTGACTATATGCTGACTTTATGGGAATGGAGAAGTGAACAGATTATCTTGAGAGCTAAAGCTTTTTCACAAGATATTTATCGAGTTGCATGGTCAACTGATTTATATGGTGTTCTAACTACGGCTGGTGTTGGACATATAAGATTTTGGAAAATGGCAAATACATTTACAGGTCTTAAACTTCAAGGGAAATTGGGAAAATTTGGTAAAGTTGAATTATCAGATATTGAAGGATTTGTAACACTACCGGATGGAAAAGTTTTGACAGGTTCTGCTTGGGGTAATCTACTTGTTTGGGAAGGTGAATTAATTAAAGTACAAATTTCACGTAAAGGCAAACGATCCTGTCATAATGGACATATCATGCAAATTGTTGTGGATGAAGGAGAGTTATTAACAGTTGGGCAGGATGGATGGATAAGAGTAAGTTTAAATAAATTTTTATTACCCTCATATTTATGTACAGAAAAAAGGTCATGTTATCTAGTCCTGATCGGATTCCATCAGTCATTTTGTGATGTGTCCACCAAGCCAGGAGATTCATAGATGTTATTTGGATGGATCCAATCGACAGGAAGCCCTGACTGATATATGTTTCTTAATTTTTTCACAGTTCAGTAATGTGTATCTGCAACCTCGACAGAAATGATGTCTAATGTGAAATTCCAACCTGCGTCACCCAGTACTACAATGAAAGACTTTGGCACTGAGCTAGTGGCTAATTAATCTGGCTAATCCATTCTTAAAGGGGAGGGTCAATCACTACTAGAACAGCAACACTTGGTAGCACGGGTTGGCATTCGTATCACTGAGGTTGGAAACTTGCCTCACTAGCAAGTTCCAACAATCGTGAAAGCTAAGCCAATCAGAGCTTCCTACCATTTGTCTCCTTCCAACTAACAATGGTCAGTTACCTTGTTCCTTGGCTATCAGGAAGGATGCATACAACGAAACTTCATACTGCATTTCAATATATTATAGTTACTTGTTATACGTGACGAACTGATAATTAAACAATGAGAATCTAATTATAAAACAAAGCGTGAATTTCCGCAAGGTTGACTGTCAGTAGATGCTATCACCAGCAGTATAATGTCATTGATTTTAAAAGCCATGAATTGAACTTTGGAAATATTATATACCAGTGTGCTTCCGTCTACTGACTATACAATAACATGCTGAGATTTATTCAATTTAGTAATTCTAGCAGATGAAGGTGTCCAATAAGTTGATTTCTAGTCGAAAAAATAGATCTTATAAAGAACAGCATTCATTCACAGTGAATGTATGTTCACAATATAATCTGTTTCACCCTATTTGTGTTTGTATAGAGCTAGTGTTTTGCTTCGCTTTCTATTTGTTGACTCAAGATGTTAACCTAAGTAGGTTTAGGTTAGAAAAAAGTTACAGGTGGTCAAACAAAGTTTATATCATGTCAAGTAATCTCTGACTGCTAGTCTGAGCTATGTACGGTAGTGTAAACCTCCCGGTTGAGGTTCAAATGACAACCAAAATTGCTGGGTTTAGAATGTAGGTAATAGGGGTTAGAATCAATATCCGTGGGGTAAATATGTCCCATTTGTCATACTTAGTTATTTGTCTCATGCTCACTTCTTATTTTCTCCTTAAGGCTTCCTACCCCTATTTTCTTGCCATTCATCTTGTCATCATATAGCTTGATGTGCTGATGTGAGGTGTGCCAATCCGTACAATTAAGCAGTAGTGCAAAGCCACTTGTTTTTTATTGACTAGGTGACCTTTCTTTTATGCATTCACAGAGATAGCTGACCATGTACTGTGCCACACCTTTTGTGCGAGGGCTTATTATACTACCTGGCTTTCCAAACCTCCATATGCGGAATGGAACTGGAACCTGAGACCCACTAATTACTAATTGGAAGTCATTTGCTTAAACTAATGAGCGACAACTCTACCTAAATATTGGAATTGCCTGAACACTTATTATTGTACTCATCATGCTCTTCTTGACTAGTTACCCTGTACAGTTCATCAACTTTTGTATCATTTTCTATATGCAGCGTTTTGAAGTATGTTAACTTAAAGTGAAGAAATTATGTGTAAGGCTCAACTTTGATTTGTTTGGATTTCTGACAAATTAGTTAACATATTCATTCTCCATTCTCTATTTCAGTATCAAATATATGTCCTACTTTCGCTTATTATCTTCACCCTGTTTGTTAGAAGTCTAGCTGAGTTTGTTTTTACCATAATAAGACGAAGTGACAGAAGGTGGAGTATTTACCACTTCATTCAGGCTTCTGGTAGGCAAGGCTAAAAGTTATCCCTAGGTGTTATCGTGCTTGTTATAGGATGTAGCATTCTGTTTCGAAATTCGCATATTTTCAGTACGCTATATGCATATTTTACCTATTTTTATAGTTGTTAAAACTGTCTCAGCTATCAAATCATGTTTTATGTCGTTTATTCATTCACAAAGTATTGGTTGCAATTCCACCTCCTAGTTGGCATATAGGTACATTTATTTATGACTAATGATGCTCATAAATCAAAGTAAGTTAACTGAGCCTTCAAGTTGCATGAAAAAGGATTTATGATTACAGTTTTCACTTCAAATTATATGCTTGGAAAACACAGACTATACATATTTTCATACAGAACACTATAACACTTGGGGATAACTTTTAGCCTCACCCCAAATTTATTTAGTTTTCTATCCACCTTCGTTGATATTATTGCATTCAAACAAAAAAAATAATATTCTGATTTTCAAGTTATGACATGAAAGTGACCATTTTGCTTGCCTTAATGTTAACGTTGTGAGTACATACAACAAATGTGTCGTTTATATAACGACTGGAAATATTTGGCGATTATCTACTCATTCTCCAGTTTACTATCCTTTTTTCATAGATATATCTATCCATAGTGGTTTAAGTTGAGAAACCACAGAGACCCTGTCTATCTTTCCATTGGGTATTTTCATAGTACATGTCAAAATAAGATCCGTTAAGTCGTTTATTCATAGATCGATATCAATATTTCACTCCAATACTTCTTCATATATGCCAGTCGGTTATCTGTATGCAAGGAATGCTAGTAAATAATCAGTCCATGTACTGCCAGTTTCGGTAACTTTTGGAGAGTTGAAGGTGGTTATGTTATTAAGGTATACTGGGCAGCATTCAGATGGTATTCTAGCACATAGATACTGTTCATTTCTTTAGTGACTGAATGCATAATTTTAGCTGTCATGGACAATATCCAGTGCATTAGCCCAAATAGGCTGCTTGTTGATGAGCAGTGAGGTCAGATATAAAAGGCCTTTTTGACTTCATCTTCAAAGCCAGTGAGAATCCTACTACCCATTAAACGACGACTATACTGCTCTACAGCCCACTCAATTCTGTTATGCGGTTGTGCGAGTTTGCCGTTGAAAGTTGGTGTGCAGAGATTACAAGTTTTCGAACATAGATGTCTTCTCAGCATTGCCCAAGTATAGTGTAACCATTATATGATTGGTCAGCCGGTGGTGTTGTGGTCTTTAACTGACTGATGTGTCTTGGATATCTATTATGAATTTTAAGCTACTGCCTGCCTCGAAGAGAAATGCTAGCAGAAGTTGCAGCAGGTTGGGAAAGGGTTCAGGGTGCCCAGACCAAGACGTGACATCAGTCTATAAAGTCTCTGACTGTTGGTCTGAACCAATGTAGGGAGGTGTAGACTACCTGGTTGAGATTCTGGAGACCATAAGGACCAATGGTTGAAGACTCTTTTCGATATGGTTGAAAATAGATCACAAAAGCAGAGATGTTTCCGCTGCTTATCACTTTCAGAATTTTACACACATTTGACAAACTTCATTTATTTATTCCCTACTTTGTCATACACTTTCACTACTTATATATCTCTTCATTTGTATTTGATTCATCTTATATCCTGTTGTTACATGTGGTAACCTGAACTGATATAGTTCTGTCTAAAGTTCTACGTCGATTGGTTCGACTATCTTCTTGTCAAGTATGATTGAGTTTCTGGGGTAAAATAAATTGTTAGGATGTAACTGTTGATCATACTGTCCATAGATTGTGTTAGTAGTCTCGAGTAAAGTTTACTTTTGACAATAGCTGGCCAATTATGCACTGCTTTTATTATCTCTGTTACTACTCACAGTGTTGTAGTTAACATTGTTAAGCAAGCTTACTTGTAGATACACTATAGATACCAAAATTTAAATTGCAGCAGGATCTGAAATAGTATTTTAGTTTAGTGCTCTATCAAATGATCTATAGGACTCGAACACTAACAATAAACTAGCTTATTCAAGTTATTCAACAACCTTAATCACCATTTTGTATACATAGTTGTTTTATAGCTATATAATCAGAGGTTGCACTCTAAACTTTATTAAAAATAGACATGGGATTTTGAAACAATCGATACAGCAGAATGTTCAGAAGAAGGTGCTTTGTATGAATTAGAACCAATGAATGAGTTACGTGTTGGAACAAAATCTCGTCTAATGCATATTATTAAAATCCCAATACCTGATTCAACTATGTGGTATGCTCAAGTAAGTCATCTAATTATTAGATTTTTTAATGAATAACAATTAACTCACACTTTTTTTACACCTACACGTTCTTTTCTTTCCATACATTTCGTTCCGTTTACGAATTTCAGTAGCTGGATAAGAAAAATGAGAACGTTTCAGTGTACATTGTGTTTCGGTGCGACGGAAAGTTAATATATGGCAGCGAATATTTGTTTCTCAGGTGAATTATCTAGGTTCTTTGCGTTTTATGAACTGAATAGTTGAATCGTGAAGCTCTCCTCGTCTCACTAGACATCATCATCAGCAGCAGCACTAACTTCAATTTGAAGTAAGCTAACAATATCTCCTCGTGAGTGATTAAGCAGCTTGTCATGACCAAGTGGTTTGTGACTGGTCACTTTTTTTACTGTCACGTCATCAGCTACACGAATTTTCGTGTTGACTGTTTCTCTGCCTGATGTATGACCTTGTTGCTGTTTTTGTTCTTCTTACTGGTCGATGGGTTGGATGTTTTCTATATGTATATTGATTGTTGACTGACCAAAATGCCAAGCTTCTAGAAGTCCTTTCCTATTCCATTTTCTGTCTGTTTTATAAGAAATGTCATACAGTGAAACAGTATTATTTACTGGATAACTTTTCGGACAAAATTTATTGTACATATTCATATCAGGTGTACATAAGGAAAATAAATTTTGTCTGAAACGTTATCCAGTAAATAATACTGTTTCACTGTATGACATTTCCTATAAAACAGACAGAAAATGGAATAGGAAAGGACTTCTAGAAGCTTGGCATTTTGGTCAGTCAACAATCAATATACATATAGAAAACATCCAACCCATCGACCAGTAAGAAGAACAAAAACAGCAACAAGGTCATACATCAGGCAGAGAAACAGTCAACACGAAAATTCGTGTAGCTGATGACGTGACAGTAAAAAAAGTGACCAGTCACAAACCACTTGGTCATGACAAGCTGCTTAATCACTCACGAGGAGATATTGTTAGCTTACTTCAAATTGAAGTTAGTGCTGCTGCTGATGATGATGTCTAGTGAGACGAGGAGAGCTTCACGATTCAACCACTCAGCTCAGAGAACGCAATACAACTTACTTCAGAATTCGTAGAACAAGCTTCATTAAAAAAGAAATTCAAAAGATTACAGATTACGGTTGAAATAAGACAGTTAAATACCGGAAAGTTAGGGTTTGAAATTTCACCTTTACAGTGTAAATCAGTCACAGATGTTAGCAACTTAGGTCTGCGTTACATTTTCCTGCTACATATGATGAAAAGATAAGCGACTTTAAAGATCAGCTAAACAATCAGTGAAATGACCAGCTAGATTTCTTTATTTTGCGGAAAAACCATCTTTGTAATCGAAATAACTAAACCTAATTAGTTAATTTGGTAGTTGCTTTGAAGTCAGTTTAAAATGTCTCAGTTTTTTGAAGCTTAATAGAAAGTAAAATTATTCAGACTTTATAAGATGGTTGAAATAAGGAAAATTACTGATGACAGATTCGTTAAACAACAGACATGACAGTGTAGAAGCTTATGTAGACGTTTGTCAGTCCAGTGTGTTGTGTTTCTCAACAGGATAGAAAAAGCAAATGAGTTGAAGCAAAAAGATTCTCAATTAAAATAGAAAGGGCAGTGGACAGATGGCTGTACAACCCTTAAGCTTTAGAGCACACTTGTATAGTTCTAATCGACTTTGAGTGATAACAACATGATAACCGTGAACTATATAGTTCATACTCCCGTAGAAAGCTAAGAACAGCAATTAGTGATGTCTTAATTAGTCTATTCCTCAAAAGTTTGCATGGTTCATTTATCATATATATTGTTTTCTTATAATCGCTTTGTCGACAGCTGGACCTACAGTCAATGACTATTTTTCCTTAGTATACCATTTAGAAAGGATAGTTATCTGATGAAAAATGTATGAAGTTGATTGATCCTCAGCGACCAGTCAATGTCCTAGAAAGAGTTAGTCACTACCCGATTACTTCAGTGATAAATTCTACTCTAATAATAATAACAATAATAATAGTTGTATTGTTTGTCCCTTGGGTTCCTAGTGGAACATATGGCTTCAGTAGCACGCCTCCGTTGCACTCTCTTCTCTGCAGTCTTTTTAGCTTGGCTCCACCACTGCCCACAAACTTTCATTTCTTCCTTACACATCATATCCTCCATGTCACCCTCAACTAAGACGCCCAGCTCATCCTTTCCTATCTGGGTTCCACTCGACAGCCTGACCTGGCCTGGCGCGTGATGTCCCCAGTCGGCCTTCTCAGTGTATGCCCAATCCATCTCCATTTCCTTCTTCTGCATATTTGTTGAGCGATAGGTTCCTGGTTGGTTCGTTGCCCGGCCAGAGTTCCTTGTTGTTTATTCCTTCTGGCCATCTCATCTTCAGTATCGAGTGAGCAAGCGTAGGTGGCAGCTATGGAAGTATGACTGTAATTTGTTGGAAATGTTTTTCCTGACACGCCAAGTCTCTCAACCATCACATAGAAGCACTGACTTCGGGATCTTGTTCACGCTTTATGCTGAGTGCAGTAGATCTCCACACTGATTTCACATTAATGAAAGAAGGCCTGTCTTGCTTTTCCGATCTTGGCTTTGACATCCTCACCTGTGCCGCCGCCACAGCCTTTAGTTTAGAGGATGCTGTCTAGGTAGGTAGGTGGAAGAGACAAATTTCTTTAGGTTTCTCCCGTTGATGGTGATTGGTGCTTGTCGTTGATGTTGATGTTATTGGTTGGGTATCATCATCAACTCCGTCTTCTCTACGTTCACTTGAATGGTGTCCCATCTTCACTGCCTCGCCTCTTCTGTCAACTCGTTGGTTTTCTCCTGTAGATCTTCGAGTTTGTGCGACATTAGACACAAATCATCGGCATAATCCTAATCTTTTAGGGTGTTTTCATCGGTCCAGTCTGATACAAATACAGTCTGTCAATCTGTTTAGGTTGTTTTTAATTTATCTGTAGTTGTGGTCTTCCAATTATCATATGTATATGAACGAAATAATACAACTATAGAGATACAGTCGTCCATTTTAAATATCTGTCTGTTAGGTGCCTTGTAGGAGATGAAACTTAGAAGCTGACTTTTCAATACGGCATGAATGATGTTACCGATTCACAGACAATTTGAGCTCTAACTATTATTTACGAATAATCGGTCAATCAATTCCTAATTCCGAGAGAGAGACAGAAGATGGTACTCAGTAATACGTTTTAGTGTTTCAACCAGTAAGTACCTACATAGGGAGATAGATGAAGCTGTGAACAGAAGTTGTAGAGTAGTTTACTAACTTATTGGAAAATAACTAATCGTTTATTGTTTCAGTATCATTAAGTCCTGAAATCAGTCGCAATGACACATATCCATGCCTTCGGTTGCTCATAATGATAGGAATTACTGTCATCACTCCTTTACTATTCGTTTTATCCACTTTCCTCAAATGTATTGACATATAGTAACATGTCACAGCCTCTATACTATTTCTGTCTGAAGAATCAGTTGTTCACATTCATAAAATATCATCCATCTCATAGTGGTCAGAAGCACACACACTTATGAGGCCTGAAATCGATATGATATGATAGGAATCTTAAAATAACCAAATGATTAAATCAAGGCAACTATCAAGATTGTCAATTGATGAATCCAATTACTCATAGTAGTGCAATAATATTCACAGTTCAACATTATCTGAAATTCAACTAAACAATGTTCATTTAAACTATTATGAAAGTACAATTGGTTAAAATGATTCAGAAACAATAATAAATTCAGGATAGGCAGCGCAAATGCGTAACCCTTTGAACAAAATAAAAGCAAGAAAAAGAGATGGCAAGCTGACGAAAGAAAGACACCGATACATTAATATTTGTAAATAATTAAGTTTGACGTTTATGTAGATTTTATTTATTACAACCAGAGAACCATTCAAAACCATCGGATTTTAACACAGTGGCTGAATGGTTAACTCCTTAGCAGCCAGAACTGAAGGTTCTGAATTGGCAGAGTCGAGGATCCGTACTGCTTAGGAGTCTCATGCCAGAACGGAACAGCTTTTCAGTACTTCCAAATTTTCCGCGGTTCTCCAACTGATATCACCGTGATGAATATAATCTTGAAACAAAAGAGTACCTACGAACCTTGAATCAAAGATAACCTATCCAACTGAAGTTGGTTTTTGAGATCCAACTACCTAGAAAGAAACGATCTATCCTTTATTGTTTTTTTATCAAAGTTGGTATTCATCATGGACTGACATCACTTGTAGGAAGATTGGAAACCTGGGAGCACTAGACAGCTGTTTTGTCCCACTATGGGACTCCTCACTAGTGCGCAACCACCACCCCCTACAGCCAGGGATCGAACCTAGGATCTTCAGGTTCTGTGGTCATCTCGTTACCATTCAGCCACTGGGTTAGTGCTGGTCGTACTATACCATAAACTGACAGAAGTTGGAAATATGAACCATTGGATTCTGACCCAGTGGCTCAATGATAACGTGCTGGCCACGGAACTTGAAGTTCCTGGCTTCGATCCCCGGAAGCGTCGTGGGTGTGCACTGCTGAACTAGAATGAAACAACTGATCAGTGTCCCCAGGTGTCCAATGTTTCCTTAACTGACATCAGTCCATGATGAGTTCCAACTTGAAAATCACTAAATCCCTACAAACTCCCAAATCCAATTTTTTACTAAAAATTCAAATCTCGATGAAAACACTGAGATGCAGGAAAGTTTAACTAACAATTACCAAATACTGTGAAAATGTATTTCTTGTATTTTATATGCTTCATTTAAATGGAATCCCACTTTTCTCTAACAATTATCCAGTTAAATCCTTTACATCTGTGGTAGTTCAACTATTAAGTCTATGAATAAAAACGGAATTTTGTTTCGATATGATAGGCAGAAATTTGTGCTACATTAAGTTAGAATAGGCGTCAATTTGTTTTATATCGATTCCGATAATTTTTAAGGCAAAGAATACCTTCTGCATAGATTACACATTGATACTTCATGAAATGATCTATGTTTAATATCAGTACTACAGGACTTTACTATGACAAATAAACATTTCTTTCTCATTCATTCGTTAAAGTAAGCTTCATTTATTGTAATTAGCACAAATTGACTAGTATTTCATTGTTCATTTTGAAAGGATTCTGATGGAGGTATTTGGAAACTAGATTTATCATTTTCTCATACATCGTTGGCACCAGAACTTTTAGAAGAATTTCATGCAAATGATATTGTCGACTGTGTAACATCTCCATTCACATATTGTGCAGCTACAGTTGGTCTAGATGGTATGTATTCTCTACTATATATAATTATTTTATTGTATTTCTAAGCTCTGATACTTGTCATTTTCCTTTGTTATAATCGGCTGGATTGATTGATATCTGTTGGAATATCGACTTTTATACGGATGCCTCGATACGTATGGAATATTCATTGTTACGAAGTATATTTTCTCTTGTTTGGGACTCGTCGCCTAGATGCATCTGCACCCCAGTGAGTGATGTTGCTCCCACTGAAGCTTAAACCTCTTACCCATCGTTTCAAACGTCAAAGCTTTATCCACTAGGCCACTGTGGCATGATCGCCACATCTTGTACAACGAGTATTAGTTATTACTGTTTTTTGATATCCCTGCAATTCTTCGTCGCTCTACTGGATCGAACTGATCGATCTCTGTTATCATGTAGGCTTCGATATTCCCAAAATGTTCATTGTTATAATTTACTTCATGGTATGAAAATCACCACTCACTGGGGTTCAGCTGACGAGTTCCAGATAGGACGAAAGGCACGTCCTGGATTCCACCACTAGCCATCAACAAGTAAACTAGTGTATTTTTGTTTAAAGATTACCATCAATGCTTGCTGTGTAAATTTCTATAGGAATTATATAAAACCTGACATACCGAAGCTTCGTAAATTTAATATTCCATTTGTGGGGAATATAATTCAAGTGTCTAAGTGGAATCCAATTTGATTTTGAAACTAATTCAAGTGGTAAGTATAACCTAAAAAAGTGTCTCTATGTCCGAGCCTAACAAACATTAAAACTCGCCTTTCGAATCTTTTAGTAAATCTGCTGTTTTCTTTTTGAAGGAATGATTTGGATTTAATTTTGGAGGTTTGTGAGTATTTATTGATTTCAAGTTGGCATGCATCACAAACTAATATCAGTTGGAGTACCATAGAAGGCCTGGGACCACTGGCCAGCTGTTCCATCCCTGCATGAGACTGCTCAACCGTGCGCACCCACGAGTGTGCTAGGGATGAGGTCCAGGAACTTTGGGTTTCGCACTAAGCCTGATACAATATAGCCATTGGGTTGGATTCCAATAGTCAATGTTTTTCTACTTTCATCAATTCACGATATACCATGACTTCCATCTAATGCTGTCGTTAGACTAAAGTGCCTAGTGTTTATCATGCTAACAATGAGTATGACATTTCGGTAATATCTGGATCACGTAGTCGATCAAGAATTCCTGTTTAATAATGTAAACACTTTCAGTGTTTCAAGTCACTGTGATTTAGCAGTTTAGACATATGAAGTTGGTGCATTCAAATATCAAAGTAAATCTGTTTTTACCCAATATTGGCCAAACTCGCTTTAGTTGACTGATATGGCAGATTACTGTGACTTAACTACTAAAAGCTGCTAGTGGTATATGTGAATGATAGTCAAATACTCTTGTTCATCAATTCAAAAGATTTTTGTCTTAACGTTTTTTAGATGGCTGACCAGTAAACGGAGGAAAAGGTTCAAACTTGTAGTTTGTGATTTTTCTTGAGATACATTTAAAACGAAGAGTAGAGATCTCTTTGTTCCCTACGTATATTTGCTCCGAGTAAAAATCTGGTCGACTCACCCTCGTACAGGTCTGAAACTTGCTTGATTTTGTAGAGTTTGCTGTTCTGCAGCTCCAGTTACACGTTTGAGTTATTGACTATAGGATCTTGGACACAATATTAATCAAACTCATTCCTTAATGAGAGAGTATTCATCATGGACTGGAGAAACATTGGAAACTTGGGAGCACTGGACAGTCGTTTTTCCTAGCATGGGACTCCTCAGCAGTGCGCACCCACGACACTCCCTGGGATCGAACCCAGAACCTTCAAGTTCCGTGGCCGGAAAGTTACCATTGGCCCACTGGGTTGGAATCCAGTGGTCTATATTTCCAACTCCTGTCAATTCATAATATAGAGCGACTACTATCCAAGGTCTTCAGGTGGTTTTCGCTTCCATTCCAACTGGTTGACTCCAGAGGTCACGGTTTCCTATTAGAACTTCGTGATATTCCTCTGGAATTATGTCACTAATGAGCACTATACAGTAATGTATCTCTGAGATGAATGGGGATTTTGATTTTGAGGAAGTATTCATCACAGGAAACCTTCTCTTCTTACTTATAGACTGGGAATATCAGTAAAGTTGGCCAGTCATTTGCTTAAGTATTCATATAGGAGTAAATTTATAAAGCCACAGGCAGGGAATAGCGTTTTGTTGATGTTCTTGTAATTTTCCGTTGTTTTACTGGATCTAATTGTTAGACTTCTGTTGTCATATGGCTTTATTGGCAGGCCAATCCAGCTGACGAGTCCCAAGTAGGATGAAATGTGCATCCTGGATTATTCTGCCAGCCACAACCAAGTAAATTACAGATAAGGGAAGTTCAAAACTTATTATTGACTGTGATGAAATATCATTCTTTACAGAAAAGTGTAAGGTTCATTCTTCTTACTTGCGATAATTTCCTCATGAAGTACACATCCTTTATTTCCATCCTTTCCTGACAGAGTCTCATTTTTTTATGTCATAGCGTGGTAATAAAGTATTCATTGTATCTTCTTCGACTTTTAGAACGAAATGTAATTTACATATTACAGTCTAATCTCTTAAATGATGTCCAGTCCTCCTCTAATAGTATCTGAATTTAATCAGCGTGACGTAAACATCTACAGATCAGTAGTAAGCCATATGTAGCGCTTGTTTTATTCCTTTAGGAAGTAAACGTGTTGAAGTCATTGGAACAATTTGTTATAACTGTTATTCGGTAAATTATTTTCACTTTTATTTTTATTTCTACCACTGTTTTTTTATATTTTAATTTCAGGAAAAGTTTGCATCTACGATATTGTTCAGAAACAAGTTATCGTTGAACGACGATTCCCGTCTAGCGGTTCATCACTAGTTTGGAGTCCTCCACAGGTAAGTAAAGTTTTCCTTTGAAAGATTATTATGACTAGGTGATTGTAAGAAATAATCCTGTCTTCTTTCATGACTGGAAAAATCCAAGTGAACCAGTTGAAAGGAAATGATGAACTATAACTGAAATATTTTTGAATAACCATAGAATATTGACTACTTTTCGAGAATATCAGCAAATGTTTGCACACTACAGTATTAGGAGGTTACAATTGAGCCCCATATCAGAGGAGATTTATCTTTCTAAACTAGAGGATGGTCTACTTTTACAATCAGTCAGAGAATTTTCGTTTTAATGTCGATATAGCGATGATTCGTGCATCCTGTGAGAAAATAACGCGAATAGGTCAAAGATACTTAGCAGATTCAATGCACTACGCCTAGCAGTGAAAGTTACACATAAGGAAGAGTAAGAAGCCAAAATAACTTTTGTTGATATTCTTTCTATACGAACGAACAGATCGATGAAATTAAGCTGTCCAGGAAAAGCTTCGTCCCCCTTCAGTCCAAACGAAATTCTATAAAGACCATAAATTACCGAATTAATGCTTTATGTTTGAAGGATACAGTTAAATAAATAAATATCTTTTTTCTCAAGTTATGAAGTTAACATGAGTTGAGAAGACGAAAATTCTACGCAACACAATAATCCGAAATGATTGTTTTGTTAAGTTCATAAAGAAACATATCATTATTAAAATATGAGGAAGAGACATTCCAATGGCGAACAAGAAAACGCTGCATGTTTGGATAAAATTTGGAGGTTATATCCCTAGCGGGATATTGGTTCATAAACTACAGAAATTAATTTAAAGAACCTTTAATACTTATGGATTACAAATTACGATCTTCATACGCCCAATGGTGACACCGAGACATAAAGATGAATTGCCCTAGACTGATAACTTCCTATTGTATTAACCAGTTTGACTGTTCCTGTGGAGTCAGTTACGTCAGCGGCTACTTCAAGGATTTAATTTCCCGAAAGCACAAACACCTCCTAGCATGGTTGAGCAAAGGTGTGATACAAACCACTAACAGCTCTAAACTGATGCACTTAGTTCAAATGAACCATATGGTGAATATAAGTTATTTGCTGGGTTCCTATCAGGTTGCCAAAGAGCACTCGGCTGTGAATCCATTAGACTGTAGAACCAGTGGGAAACGGAACTAAATAACTCGAGTTATATGTTCAAAGAAGCAGGTGTTGTCGCTTCGACTATCTTGGTCTCATTAGGGACTAACACATTCTTTAGCATCTTATCCCATGTAACCCCATTTTCAAGCTCCATACTATAGAAATCCACTCACTGTTACGATCTAAAATAGTTCTGTCACATTCTCTTAACTCTCAACATGAGTTACATTCTATGAAGTTATTACTCCTAGAATTACTTATCTTTGTTTATCGCATCCCACTTTTACCTTACACAAGCGGTAGAATTGTTTAGATAATGAATTATCTTGAATTTTACTTCAGTAATAATTGATTCTGACATTCATGTTCACGTTACACACAAGACTTTTAACAAACTATTAAACGAATACTCAGTATTATTGATGCAAAATTACACAATATAGACATATAACTGTTGAACTTGAAGAAAAAAAAGAAGTTATCGAAAGTGTATCCTTTGTTCATTCAAATGATTTTTGTATTATGTGAGTGCTGTGAATGTAGATTGGGCATTGCTTTATTATGAACATTAGAAAGTTAAGTTCCATTGGCTGTAGTGCAAATTATCCACAACACACAAAAACCTATCCCACTGTAGAATGAAATTAGACAAATGTTTGGATGGTTTACATAATTTCCAAATTTTAGTCATCCACTCTTCTGGTGTGGAATCATGCTACTGTCCACCTCAAGCAAAATATTATACCGAATCATCCTGGAGAGACTAAAGGATGCATTGGATTCAAAATAACAGGCTGGCTGGCTGCCTTCAGGAAGAATAAATCATGTGCTGATCAAATTGCAACACAACGCATCATCACATAACAGAGTACAGAATGGCAGTCAACTCTCTACCTCAACTTTATCGACTCTGAAAAGGCCTTCGACAGCGTCAACCTAGAAGTAATTCGGTAGGCAGCTGCTTAAATACTACTGTTTTAGTGCTATAAATCTATATCGACCCCATTCAATAGCTATATGATGACGCCACGTGCCAAGTGATTCACAGTGGAAAGCTGACTGGCGACTTTGAAGTGAAGTCAAGAGAGAAGTAAGACAAGGCTGTCTACTATCACCCATGGTCTTCCTGATTGTGGTCGACTGGATCATGTAGCGAACCATGAAGTGTGAGAAGATGGGCATACGCTAACTGGACCGATGAGAAGATTCTAGAAGATTTGGATTTCGTCGATGGTTTATGTTTAACGTCGCACAAACTTGAAGACCCACGGACGAAAACTAACAAGTTGACAGAAGAGGAAGGGCAGAGAAGACGGAACACCACTCAAGTGAATGTAAAAAAGACGGAGGTGATGATAATACCCGACCAACAACAGCATCAACAACAAGAGGCACCAATCACCATCAACCGGAGAAACCTAAGGGAAGTTGTCTCTTTCACATACCCAGGCAAGGCAGCATCGTTTCAACTACAGGCGGCGACACAGACCAGGATGTCAAAAGCACGATCGGAAAAGTAAGACAGGCCTTCTTTCATCAACGTGGAATCAGTGTGGAGATCTTCTGCACTGCAGTCGACATAAAGAGCCAGATCCGGATTTCCAACAAGAATGTCAGTCAAGTGAGTGCTTCTGTATGTTTCAGAAACTTGGCGTGTCACGAAAAGTACTTCCAACAAACTACAAACATTCGTCAACAGCTGTCTACTCTCTACCAGATGGCCAGAATAATGAGAATAAGCAATAAGGAACTCTGGCTGGCTGGCAACGAACCAACCAAGAATCTATCACCCAACTAATATGCAGAAGGAAGTGGAGATGGATTGGGCATACACTGAGAAAACCATTCTGGTTGTCGAGTGGAATTCAAATGGGAAACGACCAGTTGGGCGTTCCAGCTGAGGTGAGGTTATGTGAGGATGATATGAAATCTTGTGGGCAGTCGTGTGGCGAGGTTCAACAGACTGCAGAGAACAGAGTGCAATGGAGATGTGCTACTGAAGCCATATGTTCGACTAGGAACCCAAGGGAAAAATAAATATAATAATAATATATATAGTTACCCACTCTTAACTGTCTTCATGTTCAGAAACAGGGATTGTAAATACAATCGTGTATAATATGAGTCAAGTCTTATGAATAGATTGTTGATCACAGCTAATCTTTTTGTGTATTGTATATAAGCGTACATTGACGAATGCTGTATAACTGACTCCCATTCCTGTATTCTTGTCTTCATTTAATTTTATTAAATGATAACAAAAGTATATAACGTTTGATAACTGTAAGGAAAAAAATCATTTTCTTATTTATGTTTTGTCGAATTTTCATGAGAACAGCTAAATTACGGCTTGAAAGCTGATAGTCATGTTTCTGTTATAATCAAGGAACGCTCCAAACGATTAATTCGAACTGAACTTTAGTTTTCCCACGTACATAGAATTCAAGCAGGACAAATGGTACTAGGCGGAAGACGGTTGATGAAGTTGTCAATCTTCAGCGATTGACAAGGTGACCTTGGCATGTTTTGCACATGCCGAACCACCACCCACCTCTACGTGGGGAAGTTGGATTAGGTGAGAAGAGGGTCTATAGCCGCCAGATTAAGACATGAAACCAGTTCATGAAGTCTCTTGCTGTTGGTCTGAGCCATGTAAGGAAATGTGGACTGCCTAGTTTAGGTCCCCGTGCAGAAAAGAATCAGTGGTCGAGGATTCTTTGTGACATGGCTGAAAATTGGTAGCAGTAGCACAGATATACCTATTCCTCGACGTTTTCTGAAGCTTGAATATCTGCACTTACCTTTACCTTCAAATTGTTTATTTGCTCATACAACTTTATTTACTTTGATATCAATCCTTTTTAGGCACTTCTTCTTTATATACTACTTTGAAGTATGGCAAGTCGAACTGATGGAATTATGTGTCAGGCTCCATTTCCATTTTTGTCTCTTTCTATTTAAGGTTGATCCGAAAGGGAAACTTTTAGTTGTTGGACATCAAGATGGTGTTCTACGTGTGCTAAAATTTGGTAAAAATCCTGAAGAATTGACAAGAAGAACAAAAAGTTCTGCTTTGTTAGATCTTGGACAAGCACTCAAACCGCATAAAATGGCAATTACATCGATGATTTATAGTCCTTCAGGAAAAATGTTTATAACTGGTGTAAGCAGTTTTTATTTGACATTTTATCCAATAAAAAAATCATTTAATCAGTGCAAGAACTATTTATCTTTTGAGTACTGTTACATCATTTCATATGTATCATTATGGTTATTTAGATGACCTTTTTTGCAAGACTTTGATTTCCTTGAAAATTTGTTACTTAGAACTACAAGATTCTTAGAATCAGCAGCATATTTGAACCAAAATTCATTTAAGAAGTAGTATTCATCATGGATTGATATCATTTGGGGAACCATTGAATATATGGGAACACCGGATAGCCGTTTCGTCCTAGTACGGGACTCCTCCACAGGACGTACCCACAACTCGGCTAGGGGATGAACTCAGGACGTTCAGGTTTCATGGCGATCACGTTAACTATTCAGTCATTTGGTCGGTTTACAGTGGTTCACAGTTTCCAACTTCTGTCAATTCACCATACAGAGCGACTATCACCCAAGGTTTTCAGATGGTATCCGCTTCCCTTCCAACTGGTTGACCCTAAAATCACGGCTTCTCATTAAAGCTTTGTGATATCCATCTGGAAGTATGTCACTAATAAGCACTATATACTTGTTGACCCCATAGTCGAAAGGGAAGCGGATACCATCTGAAGACCTTGGGTGATGGTCGCTCTGTATGGTGAATTGATGGAAGTTGGAAACTGTGAACCAGTGTAAAGCGACCCAATGGCTGATTAGTTAGTGCGTCTAACATGAAACCTAAACGTCCTAGGTTAGATCCCTAGCCGGGTTGTGGGTGTGTCCCGCAGAGGATTTCCATATTAGGACGAAACAGCTGTCCAGTGCTCTCGGATCTTCAAAAGTTCTCCAACTAATGTAATTCTGTGATGAATACTACCCCTAAATTAAAATCCACATTCACCTTTAAATTTATTTAATTTTTTTTCCAGAAATGATGGAAAAGATTTGTAACTCAAGATGAGGATGATGGTGATTTAGTGTTCGCTTAGCTTTGATATTTTTTCGTTAACGTTTTATCACTAGACTTAGTGATATCTTCAACACTAACTTCTTTATGAAGTTGCCGGCGCAGACGAGGACGTCAAAGCCAGCCAGGATCGCAAAAGCAAGACAGGCGTTGATTAACCTGAAACCAGTATGGAGATCTTCTGCACTCAGCATAAAGCGTGGAGAAGATCCAGATTTTCTACACCAATGTCAAGTGAGTGCTGCTTTATGGTTCACAGACTTGGCATGTCACGAAAAGCATTTCCAACAAACTACAGACATTCATCAACAACTGCCTTCCCCAGCTCGACACTGAAGCTCAGATGGCCAGAATAATAAGAATAAGCAACAAGGAACTCTGGCTAGCTGACCGCGCAACAAACCAACCAAGAGCCTACCGCTCAACAAATATGCACTGGAAGGAAGTGAAGATGGATTGGGCATGCACTGAAAAGACTATTCGGGACATATTGCGCCAGGCCAGGTCAGGCTGTCGAGTGGAACCCGGATGGGAAACGACGAGTTGGGCGTCTTAGTTGAGGGTGACATGAAAGAGATGTTGTCAGGAAGAAATGAGAGCTTGTGGACAGTGGTGGAGCCAGGTTGAAAAGATTTCAGAGAAGAGAGTGAAATGGAGACGTGCTAGTGAAGCTCTATGTTCCACTAGGAGCCCAAATGACAAATAATGATAATAATAATTTGAAGGATGGGTTTGAGATTTATTTACTGATGATCATTCACATGGTTTTCGTGAACGTGAAACCAGCAGTATCATTATTGATGTATACTATCAGTATCCTGAAGTATGCTCTAACTAATATTATTATCTTTGTTTCTGTTGAGAGTACTAGATTGGCATAAGTAGAAGAAGTGGTAATACTGGTAATAGTAAAAGATGTAGCTGAAGCAACTAAGACTCTCTAACGGCAACCAAATGTCTCATCATGTAATTAGTGACGCTCATGAATGTCTGGCTGAAGTCACATGTATGGTCACCCTTAATCGTATAGCTGGCTTTTCTGGTGATCCTGATGGTTATGATATTTTGAGATTGGTTGCAGGATGGTAGGCCGTCGTGTGAGGAAGAAATGAGAGCTTGTGGACAGTGGTGGAGACAGGTTGAAAGGATTTCAGAGAAGAGCATATTTGTTGAGCGATAGGCTCTTGGTTGGTTTGTTGCGCGGTCAGCTAGCCAGAGTTCCTTGTTGCTTATTCTTATTATTCTGGCCATCTGAGCTTCAGTGTCGAGCTGGGGAAGGCAGTTGTTGATGAATGTCTGTAGTTTGTTGGAAATGCTTTTCGTGACATGCCAAGTCTGTGAACCATAAAGCAGCACTCACTTGACATTGGTGTAGAAAATCTGGATCTTCTCCACGCTTTATGCTGAGTGCAGAAGATCTCCATACTGGTTTCAGGTTAATCAACGCCTGTCTTGCTTTTGCGATCCTGGCTGGCTTTGACGTCCTCGTCTGTGCCTGTACCACCTGTAGTTGAAACATTGCTGCCTAGATAGGTGAAATAGGCTGTTTCCTCTGCGTATCTGCCGTTGATGATGATTGGAGTGTGTTGTTGTTTTTATCGTTGGTTGGGTATCTTCATCACCTCTGTCCTCTCTATGTTAACCTGAAGGAAGTCCAGTCTTCGCTGCCTCTTCTGTTAACTTGTTAGTTTTCGCCTATAGATCTTTAAGTTTGTGTGACATTAGACATCTGCGAAATCTAAATCTTCTAGGTTCTTTCGCGGTCCAGCGTATGCCCATCTTCTCGTTCCTCACAGTTTGCTGTATGATCCAGTCCACTCGACCACAATCAGGAATTTCATGGGTGATGCTGGGTGGCGGCCTTGTCTTAGTCCTGTCTTCTGTCTTTACTTCAAAGGCATCGCTGAGCTTCCCACTATGAATTACTTGGCATGTGGCATCTTCATATAGTTGTGGAATGAGATTGATAAAGGTTTGTGGTATTCCGTAGTGTTGGAGCAGTCTCCAAATTACTTCTCGGTGGACGCTATCGAAGGCCTTTTCATAGCCGATGAAACTGAGGAAGAGTTGAGCTGAGTTGACCGCTATACTCTGTTCTATGATGATGCGTAGTGTTGCAATTTGGTCTGCTCATGATTTGTACTTCTAGCCAGCCAGCCTGTTCCGGTGGTAATTTTGAATCCAGTGCATCATTTAGTCTCTCCAGGATGATGTGGCCTAATATTTTGCTTGCGGTGGACAGGGGTGGAGCATGATTCAACGTCAGTTCTTGCAAACACTGAGGTCTCCCTTCTTCGGCAGTTTGACAAGGTAATCCTTCTTCCAATCACCAGGTACCTTCCTTCTTTCGCTTCAGACCTTCTGCAATAGTGGTGTGAGTATGTCCACTGTTTTCCCTGCATCTGTTCTTAGCGCTTCTGGCGGGATCCCATCTGGTCCTGCATATAACCCGCACTTCAGTACCTTTATGGGTTTCAGGACTTCGACTTTCGTCGGAGGGCTTGTGTTCACCGATAGTTCTGTGGCTGGGTGGCAGGTGGTATTTCTGGGCGGAATGCAGATGGTGGTGGATTAAACAGCTTTTCAAAGTGGTCAGCCCATCATTTCCTTTGTTTCTCTTCTTTGGTAACTAAGTTTACTTCACTATCTCTCATTGATTTCATCTGTGTTGGTCTCTATCCTCCCAGAAAGTAACCTGGTTATTTGATACAATGTTGTCAAGTTTCTATCGCTAATACCAGCAGCCTGTTCTGCTTCACTTGCTAGCGCTTCATAGAAGTGTCTTTTGTCTTCGTGGGCACCCCTCTTCACTTCTTTGACCAGTGTAGTGTTTTATACTTTGTATGCAGTTCCTCTTTTTATTGTGCACCTTTGCACTGGTTTATCTTCTGCTTCACCATCCTCCTCTCCCTGCTCTATCAGCTTACATGTATCCGTAAACATCCATTCCTTATCTTATTTCTTCTTCCCTCCTAGTACAGTTATGCAGGTTTCTTTCCACATCTCTTTCAAAGACTTCCAGTGTTCATCCACACAGGTTTCTACAGGAATATTCCTGGATATCTCCCATTTTGTCTTGATGGCTGACGTGAAGATGTCCATTGTAGTTTCATCCTTCACTTTATGTGCTGGGTGTTGAACTTCAACTGTGGTCTATCACCAACTTACTTGAAGGCTTTCAACTTGATTTTAAAGTTGGGCTCCTTGCACTAGATAGTGGTCTGAGCCTAAATTTGCACCTCTTCTTGACACCGTGTCAAGTAGGCTGGCTGCATCTCCACTTTCGTGAGATTTAGATGAAGTCGATCTGATTTTTAGTGTGTCCTGGTTTCTGGTGAAATCAAATCCATGTCACTTTGTGGATATCCTTATGCTTGAACACACTGCCTCCAATCACCAAACCGTTGAATGCACAGAATTCTGCAAACAGTTCTCCATTCTCGTTCATCACCTCACCGAGCGCTTCTCAACCCATGGTTTGTTCTCTTCCTGTGTTGTCCCCTCCCAGTTTGGCATTCATGTCACCCCACGCATCAGAATGAATTTTGATGTCGCCATCGCCAACTGAGATCATGTCCAGTGTTGATTGAAGTTGTCTGTAGAATTCCTCCATCTTCTCTTCATCTGCATTATTTGTGGGTGCGTAGCATTGAATGATTGTGACTTTCCTTCCTTTTGAGTTGAACCCTGGAGTCATGATCCTGGAGGAGATTGGTTCCCACTGAATGAGAGGGAGTCTTCGATGCTGTTGGGGACATCATGGTAGCCACTCTGAAATTCAGTGTGTTCGTGGTTGTCGTCTGGGTGACAATATCGGAGTGGATGATTGACTCTCCAGTTGACAGTTTCGAGGGTCCACTTCCACTCTACCTGCTTTCGTAGTTTCCTAGCACTTTTATGCGATACCTCCTCATCTCCTTTGCAATCTGAGCCTTAAAATTCCTTTAATGATTGGATTAGTTTTCTGGGGTAGGGTTGCTAGCGGTATGCCCATCCTTCTTTCTTTACCCGGGCTTAGGACCGGCTAGTAACTAGTGAACTAGTTAACCAGGAGACGCTGTGATAACATTTAACTACTTATTATTTTTTAAGTAGTTAAAAATATTAGGGTAAAGACAAGTATTTTTCAACCATTTTGATATTTTAGTTTGCACCTCTGGTAGGCTAAATTACACAGTAAGTGATTGTGAAGTAAAATTTATTCTCAAGAAATCCTCTTGATTTGCTTATTCTACAGTGAAGGAGGGGATGAGAAAGCTAGTTTTTCTGAAGACCGTAGAAGCAGTCGGAAGTTATTTGAACAGTCATTTTGACTGTGCAATGGCAAAAAAAGTAGTCAAAATAGCTTTTAGTGCAATTCTGAGTAATGCGAAAGAATGTTTTTCAAGTTGTTGATTAGAATCATGCAGGGAGAGTGACCAATTCAATTAGAAGCATTTCTTCGCACCATACAAGTTAGTATTGCTTATGTGCCCGCATTTGTAAGCCGGATAAGAAGAACCTTTGATAAGTTACAGCATCATTCATGTTATAAAGCTCATGAATTTTAATGTCATGAGGAGATTAACTGGGTATGAGTACTGTTACGCATCCTGTATGTTCAACTGATTACCTTAGGACAGTATATTAAATAATTTTCTGATGTTTTATGAACTGGATGAAGAGATCCCCCAGCGCTGTTTTCCCGGTAACTATTACAATACTCATTTTATTTCAGACAGTATGCTTGATGTGGTATGAAGTACTCATCATTTATCACCTCGAAAAATTTACTCTTTGTATAATATTTTTACAAGGAACAGTTACAGCATCTTATTAATGTCAATAGTGATGGTACTGCATGCAATAGTAGGAAATAACCAGCTTTTATAAGGCCGTCGTCCGATGTGAAGGGAGCAATGAAAGGAAAAACATGCATAAGCTTGGCACTGGTGGTGGTTCGTGCAGCCAGCATGAAGGTCCACAATCTCAGCTGAGTATTTCAGGAGCCATAATACAGTGTATTGATGTCCTCTTAAAAGTTCACTTCTATCTCATGACCTTAAGTAGCATTTCAAACCTTCGAATTCCCCGGAAAAGACCTTGTTTAAAGTGAAGGATTCAACCTTCTAAGTAGTAAGAAAACAACTGCTATCAAGTGACTGCATGTTTCAAATATATCGCCGGTGATGTTCGAGAAACTTGTGGAAGAGACAGAGAAACACACTCATCAACTTTATACATGTTCCTAAAGTAGGCAACGAGCCACACCCATTGTGTGAGAACTAACGCTACTGGCTGACTGCCCAAATTTCGATAGTTGGAGCGGGATTCGAATCCGTTAGACATCGGTTGAAAGTCAGCCACCTAAACCAATGGCCCATAGCTCTGCGGAGTAGTTTGTGTAAGTCAAACAATGAAAATGAAATTAAAAATTTAGGAGAGCGATCCATACCAGCTATACTTGTGACTGAAAGTGGAAGCACAATCAGTTTTGGTAATTTATATGTATTATAAATACGTTTCCATTCACATTTAGGAAGATGGAACTCAGGAGCCGTATTGTATTCTAGCCACAAGTCAATCGGTGCGAAGATGAGACCTGACATTACTGTGTAACGGCCCAAGTTATCATTCTTCATCAAGATATGACACACAGATGAAAGATAGAAATAAGAAGAAAAACATAAAGTTATGCGGAGAGAGTAACATAGGGTAAAAAATTCACAAAATTCTATACAACACGCTCCATGAAAGCAATATGTGGATGTATCTGTAACACTGAAATCGATAGTGAGCCGAACCACCTGAAGTCATCAATCACCAATATTGATTTTCATATGGAACTTAACTGGGAAGTCTGTGTTTCCTTACATAGCCCACCCAAACTAGCAATCAGAGACTGATGTCATCTTTCAGTCCTGCGTATCGTAATTTAGCTAATATTGGTCTGGGGGTTGGACGGTGACTAGGCATGCGTGAGGCACTTGAATCAGAACAGCTCTATAATCTCATCAACCAGTTAACCCATTTTACCTAAATCTGTACTCCTAACCTCTAGGTTACTTGTTTAGAGCTCTATGATAGATGGGTTTTGTAACAGGGATGACAGTGGTTGAACACTTCCAGCCTTCTCATATCCTCCACATTTGTTAGGCATGTTTCGCAACCATAAAGTAAAACAGAGTGAAGTGTTGTCCAGATGTACAGCTCAGGAGGAGTGGCTTCAATGGCCACTCTAGCAGTTGCTGAGATAACCAACTACTTTTCCTTATTTTACGAAAAACTATTTCCCTAGCTGGAATAGAGAAACCTGATTGATTATTTCAGCAGTTCCCAAAGTTGCCTCTAACATCACCTACTCTGGAGTTGGTAACCAGATATCTTACCGGTCCCATAGATGGTGTAAGTTAGAGAGGGTCAATCAACCCTAATGTATCCACACTAAGATTTCGTTTGTCACTGACCCATGAGATATGATGTACTTATATGGTAAAATAATAATTATAGTAAAATCACTGAAAGCTAGAAGTTTAGATTCAACTTTTTACCGAGGTCCGTTAATTGTAGCTGGTAGGTATTTCAAGATCATTAATAAATAGATTTATCTCAGTACCCTGAAACAGGATATGTAAGGAAACAACAAACTTAGTAACATGCTTACACACATGCATACATGCATGTTTACCTACACTTTGATATTGTAATAAACGTTTATAAAGAATACTGATAGTACAATAGTGGCTATACTATAACCTATGAGGTCTCTTTGAATAATGGCAGAAATTTATTCAATTGATGACCTGTCAACGAGTTTGTTTACAGAACTATTTAATTTTGCTTTTTAGTTACTAATAAAATTTTAGTATTTCCCGATGAAGAAGCCATTGCTGACACTGCGAAATAACTCTTGAGATCTTGTTTTGATTTTTCAAGCATATTAAAATTATTCGTTTGTTTTTGGTCAGCAGTGGAATCTAGGATGAGCGTTTCGGTCTATTTGGGATTCATCAACTGAATGTACCTGCATCTCAGTGAGTGATGTTGTTCCCACAGGGACTCGAACCCTGCACGCATCCTTGATTCCATTGCTAACCCTCATAAAGTTAATTATAACATAGGAAGGCTTCAAGCTGTATATATACTCATAGTAATTTATCAGCAAGATGTTATTTGTGTTTTGTATTTTTTTAGAGTAAAGACGAGACTATCTTCTTTTTCAATGTATATCCTACTCATTTATCTCCAATCGGTTTTGTCCATGTCCATGAGAAAGTTGTACGCTTAGAATGGTTTTATGTTAACGGTAAAGCAACAAATGAAATTGTAGTTTACTTAGAGAATGGCTGCGTAATAACGGTGAGTTAAAAAAGAATATTTCTTCCCCTGCAGTTTTTAAGGAATAAATTATTATTGCATAAGGTGTATTTTTACTTGTGTAATCCCGGCGTAGTACATTAGAACAAACAACAAAATAGATAAATATTCTGTATTATTCCTCAATGTTTCAGTCTTGGTAAGAAGATCCTTTTCAAGAGTATGAATCTGACATTAAAGTTTTCAGGTTAATATTAAAGTGATCTTTACGATCATCCAAATACATCGTGATATGGAACAAAAATCAATGTAATGTAAGCGAGTGAATAAGTAAATCGATCAGAGAGGCTTTTTCAACTGTGCGAGTAAAGTGGAACAAAAATAGGGTGGAGAAATTTAGTTCGACAATGAAAAGTACAATGGAGTTGTGAGTCATCAAGGGTGAGAAAGAATAGATTTTGTGGTGGTCGCTGGTTCGAATCCGGCCATGGTCCAAATTTTCATTTCACATTCAGTCATCACCCAGTATAAATACTAGTCTGCCAAACTACAGCTATCTCAGTCAAGTGATAATAGACTACTAGTTTGGGAGGATGAATATTTGAACATCAGATGACATATAATGAATAAATAAATAATAATAATAATGCATCGTATAAGGTGTATTTCTACTTGTGTAATCCCGGCGTAGTATATTAAAATAAATAACAAAATAAACAAATAGTTTGTATAACAATCAAGGTACTTTTGATAGCAGTTGAAGTATGAGTGATAACAAAATGGATTATGTAATATATAGAATGTATATAACTCAGAAAGGAGCGTAAAACTGATGAAAATAGTAGATATAGAAAACGATAAGATGGAGACGAAAGAGATGATTATTATGGACGTCTTGTTCAGTATTCATCAAATACTGTACACCTTCCACCAAAACATTCATTTGCATAATGTACTTCATTTCCTCGTCTGCTTCTATCTTGATTTGCTTCCAATATGGCCACATTGTCTCTCACATCTCTCTGAGCAGAATCTGTTCCCAATTGCTGGTAATTCCCTATGATTCCTGCCGCCCTCTCAAAATATACTGCTTATATCCATTCTTATCAGCAACACCCAATACAATAACACCAAACAAAAATGTCTACAGACAATTAAATCATTTGAACTTCTTCATCCTTCTAGTCAAATTACCTTGTACTGAGTCATTCCAGGTATCAATTATCATATACAGATCCATGGATAAAAAGACATCAGTTATTCACCTTAACTCATGTTAAGCATTCATCCACTTGTCTTCGAGATGATAAGAATAAACAATTGAAGACTCCTACTGATATCGGAGGCAGACGGCAAAAGATCGAACGTAGGAGAGTCTTTATAAAGACACTTTGTACATTATCGATAAACTATAGTAACCTTTCCATCAAAATATTCATTTGCACAATGTGTTTCATTCCGTCTTCTTCTTTGTCTACCTCGTTTTGCTCTCCATATGTCCACCTTATTTCCTACGTTTTTCTGTTCAGAATGTTCACCCATTGCTCTTAATAACCTATGATTTTGCCCACATATCACCATATACTACTTATATCCATTCTTATCAGTGACACCCACTACAATATGACTTGGAATTGATTACAATTAATCTGATATATTTACCTTCGCTTTCGTCTAATACTTTTTTGTCTACTTCGGTATCATTCTTTTTCAATTCACTTTTTCGTAGTATGGTAACGTGGAGTGAGGTATTTCTTTGCAATTTGTTTGTCTATCTGTCTGTTTGTATCAATCACAATCACTAGATCTTTAGATGATTCATTTTCAAGTTAATAAACTCTTCAAAATATAACCTTGAGATAGTTAACTTTCCAGCAGTGAATATCCATCGGTAATCGTTTAGCTCTTTTAGTGGACTTCTATTGTCCCCATTCCAAATTTATTGATCCTTAAGGACAACTTCCTAATATCCTTACCAGTTTGCCTCACATCACAACAGAAATGACTACCCGCCAATATTCAACAAAACGTTTTTATTAGTTGAAATTACACACGAACTGTCGCTCTGTATTGTGAATCGACAGAATTAGGACTATGTGAACCGTTTAATTCCGATTTCTTGACTTACCATGAAACTTGGAGATCTTGAGTTAGATCCCTGGCAATGTCATGGCTTCCAAAGAGTCTCATACTAGGATACAACAGTTGTTCAGTGCTCCCAGGTTTTCAATGATTCCCCAACTGATGTCGGTTTTTGATAGATGCCACAATGAAATCAATAAATTCGCACAAACCTCAAAACCGAACTGTAGTTACACCTTAGAAAACAGAAAAATATTGGGTATTCGACCAGATAGCTAACGATTATTGACAGTTATGTCGTTAGATTAGCTCAGTCATAAAAATATCTAGTTAAAAAGGGAAAGAAAATCTAAAAATAATCAGTAGGTGGGAATGAAAGTCAAAAATAAGAATGAAGTGATGCGAAGAACAGACTTAAAAATTAAATGGATAAAAATTTAAATACTGTAGTGTAATTCGTTTTCTTGTCTTATGCAGATTTATCAGTACCAAACTGCTGAGAACGGATTGTTCGTGAAATACATTTCCCTATAATATCTGTCTTCATCTTTTAGCTTACTCAACTTAGTAAGAGTATTATGAGCTGTCATTTATGACTTTACCAAGCATTGCTATATTCTATTGTGCAATACGTGTTCATAGTTGAATTACATGTTCTTTGTTAAAAAGCCTCAGTTGTATGGTGGTTCACTGCTGAACAGATAACTGAATCTTGTTAGATGTTAATTAGTTGGAGGCAATTGGCAGGAAGTTGTGCTTAACCTAAATTTCACACTTTTTGACACTCATCAGCAAGGCGTATCTGTAACCTCAACGGAACTGATATCCCGCCTGAGGATTGGGTTACATATGCATAGTCCGGAGTGCAGACCGAATTTTATTTGCCACATTACCCAGTCCTATAGGAGGTCAACTGCTGCCCGAATAGCTCAGTGGTAACAACATCGAGTGACGCTTGTTCGAATCTCAGGAGGAATACCAGTTCTATCAAGGTTGCAGATACCCCTTGCTGACAAGTCCCAGCAAGCATGAAATCTAGGTCTAGCAGGGCGTCCTGCTGATTGCTGTCTCGTGACCAACCAGTGTAGATAACTGAGTCATCTAGGTAGCTTTTTTCGTTGCTTGTTTTTCCATCTGGATAAGTCAGACCGACGGACAAACAAAAACAAAGTAGAACCTCGTATAAAATTGTACTGATTTAAGTTGCCACAGTATGCAACAATCAATTAGCAGAGAAACAGTGACATAAAAGTAGACTAAAGTGTGTACAAGGAAAAGGAATTCGAAAACGAACGTTAGTGAAAATTTTCACGCCTGAGAAGATCCAAAGTGTCAGTAGATCTGCGTCATTGTGATCGATCTTGTGCTATGTCATCAAGGGTCTCCACCCACTGAATCTTCTGATCTCTAAGACTCTAAACAGGCAGTCTCTACCTCTCCAAATAGGTGGAACTAACAGTCACAGATTTCATAGACTGGTGCAATATATTGAGCCTTCTTCCTTCAATAGCATTCAGACAATTACAAAACTTCTAACGGATAATAACTTAAATAACCAGGAATAAGGTGGAGGTACGTTGGTGAAATATTGGTTATAACTAGAAACCAAGGTCTAGAAAATCTTTTCGAATATCTTAACAGCCGTTTCAATTCCATAAGATTCACATATGAACTAGAAACAGAATTCAGATATCTAGCTTTCCTTAACTGCAAGGCGATGAGAAACAATGATGCGACACTTGACATTGATGTCTATCGAAAATATACACATTCTAACAAGTACATTGACTTCGATTTGGCTCACTCATTGGAAAGTAAGTTAATTATTATTATTATTGTTTTCCCTTAGGTTCCTAGTCGAACATACGGCTTCAGTAGCACATCTCCATTGCACTCTGTTCTCTGCAGTCTGTTGAACCTCGCCACACGACTGCCCACAAGATTTCATATCATCCTCACATAACCTCACCCTCAGCTGGAACGCCCAACTGGTCGTTTCCCATTTGAATTCCACTCGACAACCAGAATGGTTTTCTCAGTGTATGCCCAATCCATCTCCACTTCCTTCTGCATATTAGTTGGGTGATAGATTCTTGGTTGGTTCGTTGCCAGCCAGCCAGAGTTCCTTATTGCTTATTCTCATTATTCTGGCCATCTGGTAGAGAGTAGACAGCTGTTGACGAATGTTTGTAGTTTGTTGGAAGTACTTTTCGTGACACGCCAAGTTTCTGAAACATACAGAAGCACTCACTTGACTGACATTCTTGTTGGAAATCCGGATCTGGCTCTTTATGTCGACTGCAGTGCAGAAGATCTCCACACTGATTCCACGTTGATGAAAGAAGGCCTGTCTTACTTTTCCGATCGTGCTTTTGACATCCTGGTCTGTGTCGCCGCCTGTAGTTGAAACGATGCTGCCTTGCCTGGGTATGTGAAAGAGACAACTTCCCTTAGGTTTCTCCGGTTGATGGTGATTGGTGCCTCTTGTTGTTGATGCTGTTGTTGGTCGGGTATTATCATCACCTCCGTCTTTTTTACATTCACTTGAGTGGTGTTCCGTCTTCTCTGCCCTTCCTCTTCTGTCAACTTGTTAGTTTTTGCCTGTAGATCTTCTAGTGGAATCTCAGCAAACAGATGGGCAACTTGTTCGGGAAGTCTTAAATCAAAACAACTATACGAAAAAGCTATTAAAAAGGATGGAAAAACATTTATCGAAAAAAGACATGGAAAGCGAAATTATAAAGATTGGATAGGTACTACAGTACTTCTTTATCGAACATGCACATCAGAGAAAATAAGACGCATATTTCACAGTTACAATATCAGAGTATTCTTTAAGGTAACGAACACATTACACTCACACCCACGTAAATTAAAAGGTTCGAATCCGCATTCGGATTAATAGAACTGTGCTTATAAAGTAGATGGTAGTGGATGAGATGCCACATACATTGGAGAGACATCACGTCAAGTACTAACACGTCTAGCCGAACACGGTCGAAGTTCCAAGAAACCACCAAAAATATTTAGTGAAAATATTCCACGCAACTTAGTGAAAAGCTGCATACCAAGACCGGTTATTTCCACTACATGTGTTGTCTAACTTACACTATTTATGAACTCAATAATGTATATCTGACTGTTGATGAAACGCTACGGAGATAAACACCAATTGTAATCAGACTGAAAAGATTTTTGTTACAGACGAAAGGCTATGTATTGTTGAACTTATTTACAGTGACCCTATTATATATGATTCGGTTTGACGGAAAGGTGAGTTTACTTAGTTGGGATATGCACCAAGTAGACTGAGTAGATATTTGTGCTGACTTGAGAATAGTGTCAAGAGTGTTTACATTCAGTCATCAATATTTCGTTTAGGTTTCAAAAATTTATCGAAGAGGTTGCTCAACACTACCGTTATAGCTCTAAATGAAACTTATTTCAAGTAAATTACTTTGTTTGTCACTAATTTCTTGCTTGCAAATTGAACTATTAAATCAAATAAAGAACTATGCTCATTCCTTTATCATTTCTAGGTGGTATGTCCATCTGAAAATGAAAAATATAATCATTCAAAAACTTTTACTCTATCAGATATTCAAACAACACGATCATATCAACTGATGAGTATTAAATCACGTTTAGATCATGAAGAAGATGCTGAAATTAAACTGGCAAAATATGAAAAAGAGAAAGAGGCTAGGCAGGAAATCAGGCGAATGAATGCACGTCTTCAACCGGAGACTGATGAAGAAAAACAAAAACTAGATGATGGCAAGTGTCAAGTAGTCTTTTTTTGACTTGTTAATTTCAAAATCTTAATCATAAACAGGAAATATATTTCTCAACGAAGACTAATGCATTAATATTGTCCAAACATGCATTGTAGGTGGTAAGTGTAAGTTTGATGAAGCCACTAAGTGTCCAAGCCATACCATTATACCATTGCAGACATCTATAAGGAGCAGAAGTGAGCAATCTATCTGACGAAATTAGTACCTAATTAATGGAGTTGAAAAGGTAGTAGATAACTATGGTGGACAGAAATCAGCTAGCACTCGGGACTACACAACAGTAACCAATCAATGCATGTGATCCAGACTCGCAAAAGGTCAGTCGCCTCCCAAATAGCTTAGTGATAACATCGTTGCTGATTGCAACACTATGTGACGCACATTCAAACTTAATAGGGGAAATCATTTCCCTTGAGGTTGCAAATACACCTTACTGACAAATGTTAACAAACAGGACATCTAGGTCAAGCGGAACTACCTACCCATTGCCTCTAACCAACTGACATCCATCAAAATGCATCGCGACAGTCAGTCTCCTAACTTGGTGGCCATATTGCACAATGATAGATGGAAATCGGTCAGCACTCAGGACTAAGCAACATGAAATTACTTGCTTTCCAGTGAACAATGACTAGCTTTTAGCTGGTAATTTTCCTCTTAGCCGACACCGTTTGTAAGTGTCGTATAAATGCTGTACTGTTGTCTCTGACATACGAATATAATAAACTATTTCCAAACTTAATGGAATTTATACTCTGGTACACACACTGTATTCTAGGCGGTTCGAGGCAATCGGCAAGAAGCCCCACTTGTGCTCGTCAGTAAGAAGTATTTGCAACCTCAAAGGAACTAGCTTCACCTTAGATGTTCTAACCCCCATCTTTCCCCCCTCCAGTGTTACAGTCGGCAACACTGACAGCGAGCTATTTGAGTTGTTTGCCGACTACCGATTGCCTTAAGCCAACTGACATCCATCAAAAGTGCACCGCGATGATAAGCCTCCTAGCAGGGTGGCCACATTACAAAAATGATAGATAGAATTCTATCAGGCCTCTCAAAACTAGACAATATGAAATTAGTTGCTCTCTAGTGACCAGTCAGTATGCAATGAAACGAAACATAATGCTCAAGTAGTAAACAACAGAACGTAATATGAAAAGGTAATTGCTTTTACTCTACTGAGAATAGCAAACTCCTGTTTAGTGTTCCGTTATCAAACATACAACATTAACTAACCAAGAAGTAGGTACATTCAATAAGCCAATCAAATTCAAGCTTGACAGAATATAGCAGTGTAGCTTGTCCTCAGATCGGAAAGAATCACACTGAAGACGTTCGCCAGTATGTTGTGGAAATTTCCATCATTATTTATTACCTCACTCAAAAGTCAATTTCTCTGTGGCCACACTTTTCTTACACCAAAATAATATTTCCCGATCATTTAATAACTTTAAAAAGGCATAAGATTTTTGACAAGACAATAAGACGTAAATTGCTTGAACTGTGTAGTGCATTTGTGAAACACATTTCGAACTATCTGATCACACATGTACTTGTCATAGGTATTTATATGCAAATTCATGAAGATAAGGGGTGAGAAAATAAAATGATGTAAAGTAGGAAGGCTGAGTAAAGGCCGAATAACAATAAAAACGAATAAAGCGAAAATAGTAGTACATCGAACTTGGTTTTCATTGTTGAATTTTCCAAGGAAGATTTAATGTGACAACAAATTGTTTATGAATACACAAGGTGGTTTCAACTTTCTAACAGCTAAGGCCTCAACAAATTTAAGGATTCGTCCCCAACACGTTTTATAAATAGGTGTAAAGAAAGTAGCCACATCAATCCTGTGACTTATCTCAACGATATGTTTGACGATCGAAGAACTTGGACGTCTGCAACTAACGTTTATGGGTTCAGGTGACTTAATTTGCTTGTGAAGCCACTTTGGAATTTGTTCCGAGGCCCTTACTTGCATGGATCTATGAGTTTTCTCTATGTATGTGTCACCATACGTACATTTGAATTGGCAGATACAATGGAATGTGACATTGTCGTTTGTATGCTGTAGGGGTTTGGGGGAATATACGGGCTTGATGGTTTTTATTAATTACACTCTGGCTGCATAGTAAGTCCTTCTAACAGCAGCGTTAAGTCTCTGCTCAGGGATTACTCTATGAGAGTCACCTTTATACGGAAGACTGATAAAGATATCCTTCTTTGGGACAAGCTGAAGATCTGGTTTTGGCGCTGTGATTGTTTTGTGCTGCCTTATAAATTTTGATGAATGGTTATTTTCCAACAATATATCAGTCAGTGTTCCTCTTTCATCTTTTAAAATATCCTCTGTGAATATTCGCCAAATTCTACTGATTAAGCACCTAAATAACGCTCACTTGTACTGAACTGGACAAAAGCTATGATAGTTCAAATACTGCCCTTTACATGTAGGTTTTCTGTAGATAGGTCGTTTTATGGATCCATCCTGCCTTTGACTAATTAATATATCCAAGAATGACAAGCAGTCATCTTCCTCTCCTACGCATGTCAAGGATATGATGTTCTGTACTTAGTTCAATTGGCTTAGAACAGAAGTAGACTGATTTGAGTTTTCACAAATGATCAGGATATCGTCAACATATCTTCAATACAGATGGGCTGTGTCTATTAGGTGTGACATAAATATGTCATCTAGGAGGGGACCTAAAGGACTTTGCATTGCAACCCCACCAATTTGGCAGAAATGTTCGCCCTAAAATGTGAATTTGATGTTACTTGTACACAAAAGTAGCACCTCTTTTAAGTGTTTCAAAGAAATGGGTATTGAAAAATTATGCACAAAAATATAATTACATAATATGTCAATCATCTTGACCAAAGGGACATCGGTGAATAATGAATTAACGTCAAATGAACACGTAAATTTGCTTATGTTGACATCCTCAAGGCATTTGATTATTTCAAATGGGTCTTTTAAGGAATAGGTACAGAATTGCTTCTTAGTAGGATCTACTAGCCACTTGACAAGCTTATGAGTTGGCGACTTGCACATTGACAGTATGGAATGTAAGGGGTTGTTGGATTTGTATACTTTGGGCAAACCGTAAAGATGTGGGAATGGGGATTCAGTTGATTTCAGTCTCGAATCTTTGTCTGGTAGAAACGTTCATATCGAGCAGTTTCGCTAGATTAGTGGTCACAGCTCCTTGTAACACGATTTTGTTGAATTATCTTATTGTTCTATAACTAAAATTACAGGGAAAATAGCATGAAAACTCCTCATAAAATAATTTCCCTTATTTTTTTCATTCATCTTTTAGAAGAGGAAGCTATACGTCAAGGTGTTATGTCGGAAATCGCTGACTGGGCGCCAACATATCCATCACACCCCTCTCCACTACTCTATGGCTGTTTGGACCGAAATGAACCAAATAACTTTTGGATGTCACTTGTAATAGGCTAATTATTATTGATTATTAATGTATTATGTATTACAACAGTTTATAATTAATTTTATTAATACCTGTGGTTTCTAGTTGTCATGAAGGGGTCGAAATAATCGACTTATGTTGGCACATGAGCTCTCATATGGAGGCTTCGGTACTTGCCAAAGATCCACTACGTTATAATTTACTTGGTGATTTCTAACACTGGAACTCAGGAAGCCCATTTAGTCCTATTTTGGACTTGTTAATTGTTAAGTATCCATGACTCTGAATAGCGTAATATATGCTACTGAGAAAACTTTCTCATAGATGTTGTATATATGTTAACTGCTATCTTTGAACATAAATGTGTGCAGAAGCGATTTCAGTTTTCTTCCGCATAAAATTGATAGACTCACAACTGTTGCTATCGTAACAGCACTCGGTTACTCAATATGGTTTCCATCACGGACTTACATCTGTTGGAGAGTTACTTAAAATTTGAAGAAATATTGAACAGCTGTTTCACACTAATCCGGATCTCCTCAGCAATAAGCAGACATGATTCCAATGGGAGTCGAACCCAGTGTTTCAAGTTTTCGTGGCAAGCATACCATCATTCATTTATGAGGGTGGGATGGTATGGTCCTCTAGTTCCTATTTCGGTCAATTTTTTATGTGCTGCTACCACTATCGAATGTTACTAGTGAGTACATGTGCTCACACTCGACTAAGTTGGCCTACAGATCACACTTCATTAGAACTTTAGTAAATATGTATCGAAGCAAGCCATTTATGAAGAGTAGAAAATAGTTTTCATTGAATCCCCTTAAAGGGACTTGGTATGAGCCCGGAATGTTATCAGTCATGAGAAGGTAAAAAGTTTGTAGCCGAAGTGAGTATATTTGGAGCACACTGATGGGCAGACGACCTTTGGTAGACACTCAAGGTTTACTAAACACTTAGTTAAGGACACAGACAGACAAAATCAACGTAGAACCTCACTCACAAGTCAATCGGTTCAGGATGCCACACTGCACAGTAGTATACAAAGAACAGATGGATAGAATAACAGTAATATCAAAGTATAAAAAGTTGCCTGACAGAATATATAATTTGAATAATAGCGTTACTGGAGACGTTTAGACTTTAGAAAACATTAAGGAGTGATTGCATCTGCACCATTGTGACTAATTTCCAGCCATGTTGACAAGTGTCTTCAAGCACTGGTCCCTTTTGTCTTAGAGACCCCAGATCGGCAGTCTACATCTCACCACGTCGCTCAGATCAGCAGTCAGAGACTTCATAGACTGGTGTCACGTCTTGGTCCGGCCACCCTGGCCGTTTCCCAACCTAATTCAACTTCCTCTACTATGGCACACCAAGGTGGGCGGAGACTTGCAGTGGCATATAGAGTACATATCCAAGCCATCTCAGTCAGCTAAGGTTAACAACTTCATCAGTTGACTTCCCCGTCTTACCTAGTACCCTTCGCCTTTAATTATGGAAGCGGTGAAGTATCTGAACAGTGGGAGGAAGTAGGGGTTATGACCGATATGTCGTCTCCATCAGACTTTCTTTGCCTAATACTAATAGCATGCGGCGTCATTTTTCTAGTGTATGTACTCAATTGTGAGGTTGTTACTGTGACGAATACCATGTTGTAGCAAGAATATGCTAACCACAGCTACTCAGCCTAATCCTGTGATAAAATAATGGTATTCTTGTCTTTATCTTTAACTGTCTTCGTTGCTGACATCTTCCACTCATTTACCTCAGTTGTAAGCTAAGACTAAACCTTAAGAATTCAGATAGTGATTTGTAGGGGGTTCGCCGACTTTAAAAGGGTTTTATTCACGAACTGACATCAGTTGGAGAGCAACTAAACCATCCATTAAAGAGCTAAACAAGGAAAGTAGCTGGGTGCATACAAAAGTCGGGACCTATGGCCTATGATGATAAGTAGGAAGCACATTGAAGGTGGTTAATATTTAACATACTAAAGATTGAATGATTTTCGAAACAAAAGCCGAGTGAACAATCTCATATTAACAGAACAAAAGGATATAAACTGGCAAAATGAAGTTTATTTTTATGCTAAAATGTTCTTCATGCTGGCTATGTGCTAATATTTGTGTGCTTGTCACATTAAGCTTATAGTAGTGTCCGTGACAGAAATACCCATTTCTCGGTAGTACTATCGGGAATAGCGGCGGTTTGGAAGATTATTACTAGTCATGTGTAGAGATGATTGGAGGTGGAATCAAAACACGGGTCTTGAAAGAAACTAGATCAGTGACCTCCGATCCGAGGTTCTATTCAGTAAGCCGAGAGAAGCAGCTTCTCACTTATGTCTTGATCTTACTTTGTCGTCCAGGATTCATTTGACCATTGTTTCAATTCATGTTAAGTAATTCCAAGTTGTAGTCATCACGCTAGCCACCTAACCAAGTCTTCTGATCCAAATCTAAATAGAACTGAATCAGAGAGAGATAGCAGCTACTGATAAACTGGTGAGAACATGTTCATGTCAATCGTATAGCCCAATCAGATGAGTACCTACACAGTAGCCCCGTAGCAGGTGGTTGGAATTCTGTGGTTTTCCACCTTGTTCTTTAAAGTATTACTCTGTTACATAAATCCTATTCCAATGAACCGTCATTTTCTCAGTTTTGCTAATAATTTAACTATAAGGTTATCTTTAAATTATGAACACTACTGTAAATTCTCCTTTACTTTTCGATTATTCCTTTTTCAGGGTGAATTTGATAAAGGCTATTTATATAAATGTGAATTAGGTGGTCCCGTTCTAAAAGTTGATGAAACTATAGAAAAACTGCGTAAAGAAAAAGCGGAATTGAAAAAACAAAATCAAATTAAACATGATATTGAAGATAAAAATGATGCAGAACAGTGTGATGATAAAACTGAATCAAATGATCAAGAAAGCGAGGAAGAAAGTGTTGAAGTAATAGATTCAAATAGTTTAACACTAGCAGACCGAATAATCGCAACTGAGCCAACTAAAGCAGTTCGAATACCAGATACAAAGGATACATGTGTTACATATTGGACATTTTCTAATTCTGGTTATCGTGTTTTAATCGGCTTCAATGATGGTGTAATTCGTGTACAATTGTTAGAAAAACCATTTGATTTCACTAGCTTCAAAGGATTCTGGATGTTTCGACTACACGATAATCAACGTGGACGTATTAACCGTATAGTACTTACCTATGATGAAAAGTAAGTTGATCAAAATGTATACAACTTTATAAAATTAATATTTGAATGCCAAATTAAGTCGATTTCAAGATGTATCTCACTGTGATACCAAATCATTTTTGAAAAAGCTTTGATTATTGAAGGATGTTTGAGATTTCTTTGGAGATCAGATGATGATGTAAAGTTTTATGGAAAAAATGAGAAGTTTATTGATAAAGTGATAAGTCTACATCGAATCATTTGTCTGGGACATTTGTTATGCATGCCAAGTCAGTGTATACTCGATCGTGCAATGTTAGCTGAGTTATACAAGGAGAAAAAAGTAACGTAGAACCTCACCCACAAGTCCATCGGTTCAATTTGCCACGTATCATACTAGTACACAAAGAATAGGTGAACAGAAAAGTAGATAAAGTAGTGTGAGAGAATAAACAATGTGAAGATAACGGTTAGTGTGAATATTCAAGCCTTAGAAGGAGTCAAAAAGTGATTAAATCTGCGTCATTCCTACTGATTTTCAGACATGTCACCTAGAGTCTCCAACCATTGGTTCCTATCATATTGGGGTCCAGGTGTTCTACACCTCCTTACACGGCTCAGACCTATAATCAGTGATCTTATGGTCTGGTATCAAAAAACATCAAACCATGCTATGAAGTCATTCACGGTTGATTTGAACAATTTCGGAAAATGTGTACATTCTGACTGGCGTTCACTTGACAACCGAAATTAGTGATCGAAAACTCTAGGTAATACTAACTGAGAATCAATCTCAGTGCATGTTCCATACGAGGACGAAACAGCTGTCCAGTGCTCCCAGATTTTCAATGGTTCCCCAACTTATGTCAGTCCATGATGAATACTACTTCTAAATTAAAAATCCCCATCCATCTCAAAAATACATTCCTGAGGATCTGTTGAGAAGGCCGTCACCAGCTATGTCAACCAAATAGGGGAAGACAGCAGAAATTCCCAATGGTTGCGCTATGAAGTATGAAAAATTAGGCCGTTATATTCCTACCTTGTGATTGTGTGGTAATAAACCTGTCGCAGGCAATAACTCTTACGTATTGAATCCTTTATAGAGTTATGGGTGGTTACAGCTAGGGTTACAAACTCAGGACGAAATATACCATCCAGTGTTTCAAGGTTTTCAGTAGTTCTCTGGTCGATACCAGTCTGTGATGAAAAAAACCCCTGAGATCATTTTATCTCAGATTGTAGCATAAATACATAAGCTTGAGGAATACATTTTTATCAATCTGATTTGATTTACTTACAATGTGTACTATCGCTCTGAATTTCTTTTCAAGATTTCTACTGAGTGCTGCAAGTGATGGGACATTGTTTGTCTGTGAATTGATGACAGAAGAATTGCAAGATAAAGAAATTAAAGAATATAGAGCACGGATTCCGTCAACATTCGTAAGTTAAGTTGTGAACCAGATGTAACTAAGCTTTAGTAACTTCGAATTATATGCATTATAGATGAACAAAACATAGAACCCAATATAATTATTTATCGAATGCAACAAAATGTAACTAAGTACTGATCAGCTAATATCCAGATACTAAGACCTTGATTTTATGGTTGTGCCAAGTTTCATCAGTGCGTTTTTCAATCCTTAGCTTTGTGATGGTGTTACATAAATGATCATATTTACCCTCAGAACATTATGAATGGAACAATTCGCCGATGAGATTGCTAGCTGGTTCATAGATACCAGCTTCTAAGTAATGTACAACATACCATCTCTTTTTTAACTCTTTCCAACCCTAGTTACCAATAAAAGTAACCACTGAATTTAATAATATAATTATGTAATGCAATATATATGTTGTTTTGTGGTGGAAACTCTTAAACAGTCGGTTAGAATTCGCATTCACTAACTGAATTACTGTCCATTTATTTTAGCCAGTTTTATCGAGATGGACTTTTTCATGTTCTTATAGAAATTCATGGCATCGAAAAATCCAAGAATGAGGATGGATGTCACTCAAGGACATTGAGTGGTTGTTACGCTATATCGCGAACCGGTAGAATTAGGAAACATTGGACCGTAGAATTTAAATCCAGTCGACAGATTATAAAGTGTTTTGTACATGGCCTGAATATCATAAACTTGGTCCTTTATAGGGTTTTGGTGTTTACTGATGATTATTTCAAAACTACATTGTTAAAGCTGTCTAAATGCCTGCAATCGAGTTTTTGTAGTGAACCCACTTCCCAGTATACCTTCAATCATCACTCCATATCAGAAAGTCTTAGCGAAAAGCAAGTTTTTCCCTTAGAAACACGAGAAATTGTGGCCAATATTTGCTACTCAGGGCGTAGATATTCAGCGGGAATTGTAGTTGGAACTAAGATTTTAGTTGGTATAATTTTCAGCGTCACGCTACATATCGTCACACTGACTCAGCTTGGTGGTCTTGCTAGTGTCGAGTTCCTTCGGCTGGATGATTTAGAAACGAAAGTTTAATTGTCTTTCTAGAAAACATCATCAGCGTTGACTTTAGTACAAACTAAGTTGTCAGGATTTCCCCCTTGAGTGATTCAATAGCCTGAGTGACTATAGGGCATGTGACTGATGATTTCGTTTGTTTTTTGTGTATTATAGTGCACAGATTTTTCAATTAGCTGTTTCTCTGTCTGGCTTCCGATAATCAGTTTTCGTGCTGATTGACTGATAGATTAGGTCATGTCTATAAAACTGTTGAGTGTCCTGAATTCGAAGCTTTTGGGAATTCTCTGCTGTTCTTTGTGTTTCCTGTGTTCAAGATCTTTGTATTAGGTGTTCACAGTTGTTTGCATACTCTGGTAAAAGGTTGATATTTTATGACGCCCAATTTTTAACTGATGTTCATGTAGACGAAAACGAAGAGAGCAACAAACTGAAGTAAACGAAAATTGCCTAATGAACAGAGATTTCATAATAATAATAATAATAAATCACGAATCAGACACTTGTACGAAGATTTATTTCAACAGTATCTTACCAGTAATTTATAATTTTCTGTCTTTCAGGATACGAGTAAAAGTGTAGACGATATTACAGATCCAAAAGCTTACAGCATTGAAGAATCCAAACAGAAATCAGAATATGATCGCCTTCTAGAGTTAGCAGAACAAAAGAAAGCTGAAACACGACGTAAATTGATTGAACTAAGAAGGCATTTTAAAAAATTGAAGGACAAAAATGAACGTCTACCAGAAAAGATTCGTCTACCCATCTCGGTAAGAAAAGTTTTTTACATGATGAATGTTAAGTTTATCATCCAAAAAGTTTTAGTTTAACAAAAACTACAAATCTTTACTTGATAACGAAAGCCAACAAGCATTTAGAGAATTTAAGTCAAGTACAAAATTGTTTTGGCCACATCTATTGCATTAGGCATAATGACATATTGAGCTGATTAGCTTACTGATCACGAGATAATCTTGTTCAATATTAAGCATCCGACAAAGTGGTCACCCTCATCGCATCCATCTACGTGAAGATCAGCTAACAGTTAAGCATCATGACATACCTTCACTCACATCAATGTAAACGGACAATGGTGGATATAAATTTGACTGAGAAAATGTGAAAATCCTGAATAGAGAACATACGATGGATGTCAGAGGATTTTTGGAAGCTTGGTATTGAGCTCAGTTAGCAATCGACAGATATATTGAAACTGACCCAATCTACCAACCAATGCGAAACAACAAGAAGGTCTGACATGAGCCAGTTTGCGCTACCACTGGTATAGGCAATATCCAACTACATTTCAACAAGTGAGAAAATTGGGAAGTAGTTTGTTCATTCTTATTGTACAGCTATGATATACTACCGTGAAAACTAAATTCAAGTTTTTGTCATATGTGTCTTTAGGGCATTGCTCAAGTGGTTGGATCATCCTTTTGCTCAATGTGGAGGTAAGGCATACGGTACTAAACAAGGAAGTAAACCACTCAATGAAGTCTTGAACCTCTACCTACTCAGTTTATTTAGATATGTGTTGAACAAACCGAGCCACCGCATACCTGATGTGTGATATCAGCCAAATTAAGACCGTGTTAGAAGGAAGTTAAGGACGGTTTGAATCAGATGTGACATAAATCCTTGAAGCTTCGTATTGCAGTATTAAGCCATGCATAGAAGTATAAACTACCTGTTCAAGGTTCTCCGGACAAGACAGACAGATGCTTGGAGACTCTTGATGATCTAGTTCAAAATAGATCACTCTGATGCAGATGTGTACACTCTTTGTCGCCATGGAAGTCCAAAAAGTTTCATGGATATTCATCAGTTTGTCGTCGTTAATTTTCTTTTTCTATTCACTTCTTGTTCGCATACTGCTGTAAAATTTAGTAAATTGAAAAGAATTAGTTTTAAGCTAGGTTCCACAGTGGTTTCCTTCTTTCTTTTACAGACATGTAGAAGTCTTAATTATCTGATATTTTGCCATGTACGCCTATGATCTTGAGACATTCTACTGTTTTGTCTACTGATTATGCAAATACCTTGTGACAGATAAGCAAAACTATTTCCCTCGCATTCTTTCACATTATTTTTAAGTAATGCTTCAGAAACAAAAAAATGCTAGTTTCAAGATAAGTATATGGATAGATAGACAGACAGACAAAACAAGTGGAGAACCTGGAATTAGAGTGTATCAGTCTAAGTTGCTGAACATCACAGTAACATACAAAGAATATTTGCATGAGAAAGACTGATATCATAGTACTCAAAGATACATAGGAGGATAGAAATCTGAAAAAATTAAGATTAGTGAAAACATTCAGTCTTTAGAAGACATCAAAGAGTAAATACATCTTTGCGATTATGACCGATTTTCAGTTGTGCCACCACCAGTCCTTAATCACTGATCCTTGTCGTCTTGAAGTCCCCAGTCAGTCAGTCTACACATCCTTATACGGATTAGGCGGATGATCAGAGGGAGACTTCATAACTGGTGACACGTCTCGTTCTAACCACTATGAGCCTTCTTCCAGCTTAATCTACCTTCTCCCAGCATTCTACGACGAGGTAGGCGGTGGTTCGGAATTCTCGATACATGTCCATACTACCTCAGTCGATGAAGGTTGACAACTTCATAGACTAACTTGCGTTTATAGAGTTTTTCGCCTGACCTCTACACTACTAAGATGGTGAAGCAATCATACTCGAGCTTTGCATACTTGCAAATTCCATCACTTCTGAGTGTAGCAATACACATCATGTGTCACACTAAAAATTTTCAATTAACATTTTAACACCAAGGTACACTGAGTTGGTTGTTATAGCAGCAGCTGAAAGCAGCCACGATCACAGGATGTGATTTCTGACATACAAGTGACATAAAGAACTGAAAGGTATTACTAGTGAACAATCTGAGTAGTTAGAAACCACTCAGACATGATACTTCTGTATCGAAAGTCACACCTTTTGATCTAACTTGTGGGGTGGTTTCCAAGGGAAGCCTTGTAGCCACCACGACAGTTAGGCAGTTGAAAACAAACTACTCATTTGTGAAAAATGTAAGCGTAGACTGTGCAATATGTAGATCATTTGAAAACTGATCATCCTATTTTAAGTATACTGGTTAATGCAAGTTAGCCAGCCAGATTCAGGTGATCTAAGCTAATTCGGCTGCACGAGCTAAATTTATCCGATTACACCTTTGATTAGCTCTATCCGAAACTAGCAAAATGCCTATCTGGTGTTTAGATCGTTTCGATCTATCCGGTGAAATCTACAGATCCCCGTGGATGGTGTTTAAATACTTAAGTTATTCACTAGTATATTTCGCTATATGTTCAGTAATTCAGCTTTCTTTGTTTAACAATATCGTTTTATTTTACTGTGCAATATAACTCAGAAACATGGGTGACCATTGAAGATGGACACCATGATTCACGTATTCGACCAAGATCCCCTTTGTAGCATTATCTATGTGATTTGGAAGCAACAAGTTATTAATGTAAGGGTCAGGTGTTCAGTTCTAAGTAAAACAGTGACGTTAGTTTGTGAGATCATGTGATGTAGCCTCAGTTCACAAGGTATCTCATTGTTGGTATGACCCATGTAAATAAATGTACACTTTTAGATTGAATTCCTTAAGATAAAGTTGAGATAAATGGCTGCAGACTCCAGGTGACTTGTCTGGAAATCATTTACACAGGAAAAGATGCATCTACACATGACTTTCATTCTACTCGTCCTGCCAAATTTCGTTATCTACTTTGACACCTGTTCCTGATAAAAAAAACTTTGTACTACTTAAGATCACACTTCTTCTGAATTCATCTATCATCTTTGTGCCTTATATTTCAGTGTGCTAATATGAGTTCCAGCACTATGGAACATCAAGCAGTAGTGCCACTTCATATATCTATACAACTAACGTTTTCCTATTTGAGAGGGAAATCTCCTGCCTAGTATGACAGTATGTGAAGACTATAACAATGCTATTATTGCAAGTATCTTGACCTTGAGCACCTTTGGAGGATCCCTGAAGAAAATAAATATGTAATACAGTAATTTAATAGCTTCCAGCCTCAGATCCAAATTACTAGAGGGGAAAAATTATTGAAAACTTTACTTTTTGGGAACAAAGAGTTTTCTGTGGAATACTAGACTACGTAATTCAATTGGAAAGACAGCTAAGACTTTATACTAATTCTAGGTTACAGAGTGAAATGTTGTTGCCATCTAATTATAAAAGCAATGCAACTAGGCAAATTGCTTTACTCCAGCATATATATATATATATATAATGGAGGTTTTATTTCAGAGTATTATTCGTCATGGAACGACATCAGTTGGAGAACCATCGCAAACCTAAGGGCACTGTAAACGTTTTTCACCCTAGTATGGGACTTCTCAGCTATACGCAACCCCACCAAGGATCAACTTCTGTAACCTTAGTCCTAGCAACAAATGCGCTATCCATTCACCCGCATAGTGGGAGTTCAATCACAGTTTCCTAGTTCTTTCAATTCATGATATAGCATGACTATTCAACAATGTCTTTTGTTGGAATCCGCTACACTTTTGACTAATTGACCCCTTATATCATGGTTTCTCATTGGAACTTCAATATACCCATTTCAAAGCATATCATTAATGACTGATATACATCAATTTATTTTCTGATCTCAATGGTTATCAAACGGATATCAGTTCGTGATGAATACTATATATATATATATATATATATATATATATATATATATATATATATATATATATATGATGGCATAATTTTATGATAATTATCTAGGAATTTAATTTGGTCCCAGAAATTCGAAATGATTTATTCAGAGATCGTAAAGCTGAAATTGATTTGGTGTATAGAGAAACAGCTTGGGAGACGGAAAGAAATCGATTGGCACTTGAAAAATTAGATACTGCGTAAGTAATGCACTTCTCTCTCGAGTGTTACAAATTTTGTTTAAATTCTTATTTATTATTTGACCTTGGATACCATGTTGACAATGAAAAACCTCTTGATTTCAACTGAAGCAATAAATCTGATTGACGGGCATTTTTCTCTCCACGGAGTTGAAGAATAAAAAGCAAGCATTTAAAATACCAATTGATGTCCAATTGACATCCCATGACATGAAGAATTCGGCAAGCACCAGCTTTAATTTAATCTACCATGCAGCCAGATCGCTCTCTGAATACGAATTGAGCACTTATTTATCTGTCTGTTCGTTTATCTGCTTGCCTACCTGCCTGTCTATCTATCTTCGTGTCTGCCTGCTTGTCTTTCTACCTGTTTGTCTGTCTGAGTCACAAAATTTTGTATTCATAATCTTTCTACTCATTTGGAATTAATAAAATAGCCATCCAGTTTTCAATTCACACTAATCTGTTAAAAACACTGATGACTGATGACAATGGTGCCTTCCAACTTAATTCATCTAGTAATGCGTGGTGTAGAGATAAATGAGATATTTCCCGAAAATCATTAAGCTGTCGACATAATTAAGCTGGTGAATATTTCAATTTCTGTTAGCCAAATTACTGGGTGTTTTATTTAAATTTTATCCTTACGCTAAACTCACCGAATAACCACATTTCATCAGTAAAGTGTGTACTGATTTGTCCATATTATTATTTATATTTAGTCACTAGAACGAAAATATGATAAAAGCAAAGGCACCAAGAAATGCGCCCTACCAAAATAATATAACAACATTTTGAGGACATATACGATTGGTAAGTGGATAAATAAAAAGAGAAAAACACATTAAGAATAGAATGACTAGAAAGCCACTGCACCAAGTTACATACGTCACTTTTCAGCAACAGAAGATAAAAGGAAGTTGCAGCATGACCACCACTGGTTTCTGTTCTCAGTCATATCATATAACTTCCAAAGCGAGTGAGTCGCATGATCTCTCGAACCTGACCTAGGGAGTCGTGGTACACCAACAGATGCTAACCCGATACAACTATACTTCATCTCACGGCGTTACGTTATACACACACCGCCTCTCTATTTCTTCCATCGAGACCCAGGGCTAACAAGCACTGAATAGTATGAAAGCCGTTGCGACGATATGTGTAACAAATGTCCAAAAGACCGAAGCCGGTGTTTCAAGATGACGATCTCCATCATGTCTAGATACTCACTGTCCCACCTCACAATTACTGACATGGTGTTGCCACTAAATGCGAACAATCATACGGAGCAAATGATGAACAAACGCACAAAGTCATCATACATCGTCAGGTCGGAGAGGTCGAAAATCACAGGTGTAGAGCAGAACTGCCCGCACCGAAGCGTTGTAAACCTGACCTTTTACGGTCAGACAATCGTACTGATGGTGCCAGAAGTGGCGCAGATAGGCGTATGCAGTTAGAAAACTCATCACTCACACCTTAATCAGCACACATAACTACTCAGATACGCTAACTTTCCGACTACCTACAAGAGCATAACCACTGAGGTTCAACGCTGGTACAGGCTACTGCCAATCTTGTTAAAGTACTTTACACTCCACTGGTAAACAGCACATACCATACTTAAGGCCCATAACGAACCAATGTCTAGTATATTGAGTTCTGATTTTATGATTCAGAAGATACTTACTCTCAGAGTAAACATTTAGATGGATATATCAGTTAAAAGGTAACTGGTGCCGATGAAAGTTTTCTATGAGACTAAATGAAATAACTGTAGATTAGCGGATCTAATATGTCGGTTAGTGTTGACAATAAATGGACAGTTGAACGTAACTCACTCCCAAGAAAGCCAAGTGAGGCTAGGAGTTATTGAAGTGAAATAATTACCTGGTCAACAATTAAGTCTTGCTACTCTATGTATAGAGCGCCAGTCCGGTAACCTAAAAGCTACTGGTTCGAATCCTGTGATGAAATAAATCGTTGTTCTGTTCACAAATTATAATGATAAAATTTAAATGTTTCTTTGAAAGACTTCAAATAAAACAGTATGAAATCTGAGTTTAAATAATCGGCCAGGTGGATTGTTCAAAAGTGACTTTCAGATATATTAGCATTTGAATAAAAAAAATAACCGCCTCGACGAAAAGAGTTCAATGATCAAGTTAAAATTAGAAATGCACTCAGGAAAAATTTATGACTAGGCCTAATGGAACAAAAACAATCGAATCAAGAACTAATAGCATATCTAAGATTTTGAAGATGACGGATAGTTTTACTTGAGTTAAAATTGTCAATTTCCAACCATTTGATCAACAGTTTCTATTTGATTGGTTCGTTGACTGAATTTCTTTGTCTTGCAAATTTCAATCAACTAGCCAAAATGTAATTTGCTTCGTGGTAGTTAGCTGCGGGATACAGGAAGCGCGTTCCGTCCTATTTAGGAGCTATCAGCTAGCTGTACCTGCAAACTAGTGATTACTGGTATACCCATTGAGATTTAAACCCCAAATTCATCGTTTCAATGATTAGCCTCTATCTCTAGTTAACTACATTTGTCTTTAGGACTATTACTTTGTCCCACCATATTGTGTAGCTGTCTGTTATCCCATGCATGCCTATGGTGGAATTCTACTCTAGCTTACGTATATCTTCAGGATTTATTAATCTAGACTCAACTAGATTTGTATAATCGATCAACCTGACTGATTACGATTGGCTTATTTCACGTACACTCTTGAGATCACAATTACAATCAACGTTCTCCTCTGTGTGAATTTGTAAGTTTCAATACTAGTCTAATGACCCAAAGACAGCAAGAATCCTACTCTGGACTTGTGATACTTTTTCTGAATATGACAATACGATAAAAGTCTTGAAATTCTTCTTAGTTGTGTTGTAATCATTGCTCGCATCAATACTTTTATTGTTTATGTGCGTGCAAATAAATTTCTCAATAAATTTAGGAAGATAATTATGAAGAATTAAAGCTTCCCTTACGTATTTCATTTCATCATTTAACTCTTTGAATTTAATGGAGAAACTCATTAGTTCGAATACTTAAACATTCTACTAAACCTGTCTTTACTCATGTAGTATGAGGCAGTTTAAAGTTATCTAGATGTCTATTGGAATGTGATGGTTCACTATAGACACTTTTTTTAACCACTGGCTAGTTTTCATTTTATTTTACAAACTAATATAGCTAATTCTCCTTTCTGACTGTTTATTTCAAAAGGAAATTGTACTGTATCTATCACATAGTGTACGTGTCTGAAGAAGTGATGGATATGTTCTGTTTTCAATAAAGTGAATCAGTCATCCACCATACTTGCACGGTAGGGTTGAATCTTCTTCGAGTCATTCGTTCCTGACTGTCCATAAAAACATCTGCTATGACTAGAAATATTAATGATTCCATCGCTACTCCTTCCCATTTATTGATATATATTTTTTGGAAACCATATACGTAAGACATAACTGACTTCCTAACATGATGTCTTCAGTCAGTACTTTAGGTATGTGAGGGAGTTCAGGATTGTTGTGGAATTCACTTTAGCCAGCTTCTAGAGGCTTACTGATTGGTACATTAGTAATATAAGTCATTCACCTCGAAAATGATATTTTTGCTTCCTCTTCTATTTGAATATTATCTAACTTTTGCTTAATTTCGTATGAAAATAAAATGTATAATTATATAATGTGGAACAAATCTATGACAGTCAAAGCCTAGTGATGGCCACAGCAAAGATAAAGGTTGAATGTACCTTTTTTGGAAACAACGCTGGTTTGAATTTTTGAATGGCTAGTGCTTTAGCTATACCCAAATGCCTTTATCTCACTCTCTTCGAGTAGTTTGATTGGACCCTGTAGAAGATTTGGAATGAGTTCTCAAAAGGAGTTGAGTGGTCTGAGTTCATAAGATGTTCTGTTATTCAGCTCAAGATACACTTCCGTTCTCTCTTTGCCAGGCAGGCTGGATTGTGTTTACGAGTATACTTTACAAGCGGACGTATGGTACGGCCAACGTACTCAGATCCAGGGGAGCAAATGAACTGGTATACACATACTGATGTAACCCAATCGATCAGCTTATCTTTCACACATTGACCAAAATGTTGCCTACAGAAGAGAATGATTAGGAGTTCGGTGTCGAAGTGCCTTCTAATAAGGGATTTTGATAGTCGCTTTTTAAGAATGTCCGCAGCAATATCATTTTTGAATTCAAGACCCAGTAAAAGGATCTTTTTCAGCTCCAAATGTGTTCGTTTATTTGGGTTCTTTGATTTAATGTTCTTATCTATTATCATTTTATATGACTTTGTTAGTTCAGAGTTTGAGCGGTTTCTAGCAGGATATAATATTGATACTAAATATATAAATACTTTAAATGTTGAAATGTTCCTATAGCCAACTACTTGTCTGACATGATAATGTGGCTTATGAATCCTATTATTAGCATACATTCTGCTAGGGTTATTCCTTTTTGGCACTAAAGTAAGCGTCAAATAGACTCACCTAATATGAAACTGATTTGTAGATTCTCGAGGACAACAGTTAGTCAATCTTAATTTCTTTACAGTCATCAGTTATATAATAAAGTTTTATAGTAGGACACCACAAAACACTTTCCATTTACTACTCACTAATATCAATATTTGAGACACCTACCATTACCACTCATTATCGAGATCAAATGTCCGAACAATAGACAGGAGGTGACGTTGGTTTATGGTATTCATATAACAATGCAAATGATAGTCAACTCGACGTGCTTATCTAGCTGACTGGCAGTGCCAAAAATTACTGCGATTTGGAATGGTGGAAAATATTTGTAACCCAAGTGGATGTTCTCGGTTGTGTTGTGCACTCTGACAATAGATGTCTAGACATAGACCCAATCTATCAACCAATAAGAAAAACGATGAACAACAAAAAGGTCAGGGAGAGAAACAACCAACAAAAAATCTATACAGTTACACAATAATCAAAAGGAACAACCAATCACCTCATCAGGGCAAGCTACTGAATCACTCACGAAGACATATTGACAGCTATCTTCATATCAGTTAGTGCTGGTGTTTTTGTCTAGAAAGACAATGAAAGCCCCAGCACAGAGAAAACAACACAACCATGATTAAAGCGATTTTCTGCAGGATTCACATTTTGAGATTGCGATTTAACAACTAGACGGAATTCGTTCCTTCAACTGAATTATGGTTTTATTAAGAAAGTTAAGTTTTTTCAAACCACAAACTGATATCTTCGACACCATTTCCAAAATGTACAAAATTCTACTAATCCATTTCCTTTTGAGTTGTATGTCATCCTCACTTTGGAATGTTGAAGCTTCGTCTTATAATGATGAATACATTTTATACAATCTTTCAAACGAAAAGCGGTTGAGAATGATTCTAAGTAAAAATAGTTTCGGTAACAGGTTAAGTGATAAATGCAAGAAATTGACATGAAGTACCAGTGAACACTTACTACATCATATCCAAGCCAGTGTAATTAGTACACTTCGATGACTGATTTAAAGATGAAAACCAAAGCTTTTCCACTGTATGGTACGCCTATTAGACTTCGTAGCAAACCTTTCTACCCCAACTGCTTACTATTTTAGTATCGAGGGATGATTGAAAGTGAAGTAACAGTCTGAGTCACAGCAGAATTCAAACCAGCGACTTTTGGGTTACCGACTCACCGCTGCAAATTTCGGAGGTTGCTCATTCCAACTCTCCAGACGCCCAGATTTTCATTTCACCTCCAATTATCACTTATCATCAGTAATACAAGTCTGTCAAACTACAGCTATCTCAGTCAAAAGTGATATAATTTTATTGTCCATACATTTTTGATAAGGTGCCACTATTTTGCTTGTTATCAACTGGTTGCAATCATTCTGCATTAAATACATTGTCATAGCAACCAATGAAATAACCAGTTGGGTTACTTGATTTCAACTAGAAAAGCAGTCTATTTTTGTTTGCAAAGTAAAGAAATGTAACTGGCTAGGGTGGCCTTTAAAGTCACTCAAAGTTTCGAGTTACGTAACCTAGTAGTTAAATCACCAAAAGATCAACAATGAGGCCAAAATAACATAAAACTGATGACTTTAAAGTGATCCATGATTACAGGTCAACTTATCATACGGAAGAATAAGGGATACAATAGTTGCACTTACGTCCTGTCGGCAGTGGAAAAAGATGCCTTGTACATTCATTCTCTCAATGGACATTACCACGAATAATTTCAACTGGCGAACCAGTATAAACTGTGATTGGTCACTGAGCAGCAACTACTTCCATGTTGTCTACTTCTCAATCCTGACCAGTTTCTATCCATCATTTCACAATGTGGCCAAAAAAATTTGCAGTACACTTTGATGGGTGTCAGTTGGTTGGAGGCAATCGGCAAGAAGTCCTGCTTGACCTAGGAGATTTGAACTGTCATCACCCAATGCTGCAGTCAGTGATGTTGCCAGAGCTATTAAAGTCTTTGACCGTATAAATCAGTTTTGAAGGGTTAAATAATTTTATTTGAATTCGTGCACTAATCTAATCTAATACATCTAACATTATTATTTTTATCCTTATTATTACAAATTTTTGTTAGATTTAGAAAACCATTAGACTTTGATCGTGTCACTGTCAAAGCATTCTGTAGTGCTCATTTTGTATCATCAATACGTGCAAATAAATTGAGTGAAGAGCATTTAAAAGCAAATTATGAAATCAATAAAATAAGACAACAATCATTAGCAGATGAAGCAATGAAACAACGTTTTACACAAGGAGGTAAGTCAATAAAAACTAACCTAATGACAATTTATTAGCGTTCAAATTTACTTATATCTCTATATGTATCCTCATTGGTGTCAGGTGAACACTTGATTTTCAATGACGTTTTTGGTTCCCTTTAATAATTTAAATAATAAGATTTCCAATGATACTCCAAGTTCATTATCAATACTATCTTTAAACGAGGTAGTGTTCCAGTAATAAGCGATGAGAATGTGAATACAGATCAATTAGGAAGGCTGAATTTAAAGGCTAATCAACAATAAAAATCAACAGAGTGAAAACAACAGTACGCTGAACTTGCGTTCAAAGCTGAATTCACCAAGGGAGATTTAATTTAACAACAAATGTTTTTTGAAATTTCCTAATAGCTAAAGCAACGAAAAACTTAAAGGTCTGTCCCCAACACCTTTTAATAGGTTTAAAGGAAGTAGAAACGTCAATCTTATGACCTATTTCAACGATATTCTTTTACGATCAAAGAAATTGAACGTCTGCTACATATGTTTATTGGTCCAGGTGATTTGATTTGCAAATGTCCATATTCTTTAATCTCGCCACAGGATTGATGTCGCTACATCCTTTAGACCTATTTACAAAGTGTGTTGATGACGTACCCTTAAATTTGACAAGGTCTTAGCTGTTAGAAACTTTAAGCCACCTTTGCATGTTCAAAAATAATTTTGCATCTCACTTAACCTTCTACCGTGAATTCAGCCCTGAAACCAAGATAGATGAACTGATATATTTGCTCTGTTGATTTCTTTGTTATTTTTGCCTTCAGTCGAACCTTCCTACTTGACCTCTTTTCATATTCTCAATGTTTATCTATGACAAGAACATGTGTGATCAAATTGTTGCGCAAATGCACTAGGTGGCGTTCAGGTATTTCAGCCCTTACTGTCTGTATGATGACAGAAGACAACTAACTAGGTTCAGAAGTCAATCAGCGACGGCTTCCAAAGACCATTTTCGCAGCCGGGAGGGATGATACAAGCTTTGTCTCCTTCAGCGTTCCATAGCGACCGCTGATACAGTCACTAGAATGAATCACACTATTGACCTGCAACCCATATCAGAGATATGGGCAGGTACGCTGACCATCTCAGTCCTACTCGGGGGAGACGTTAGGCATATAGCCTATCACCTAATCATATCTTGCATGCATTGCATACTCTCCTACCACATAACAAGTCACAGTTCAACCGCTCTGAGCAAACACGTTAGGTACTTCAGAGAGTTTGTTAGTATCTGATTAGCCTGGCCATTACCCACGCTAAATGGGTTTGTTTACTTTGACAAAATAGCATCTGATAGAAAGGCAGTGATTCGGTTCGTGTGTTGATATCTGCTTATCAGCGGGAACCATGCGATGGCCCACCGTCCTGCAACTAATCTCAAAATACTATAACCATCAGGATCACCAGAAAAGCCAGCTATCTGATTAAGGGTGACCATACATATGACTTCAGCCAGACATTCATGAGCGTCACTAATTAGATGATGAGACATTTGGTTGCCACTAGAGAGTCGTAGTTGCTTCAACTACATCTTTTACTATTACCAGTATTACCACTTCTTCTACTTATGCCAATCTAGTACTCTCAACAGAAACAAAGATAATAATATTAGTTAGAGCATACTTGAGGATACTGATAGTATACATCAATAATGATACTGCCGGTTTCACGTTCACGAAAAACATTTGACTGATTATCATTAAATAAATCTTAAATCCATCCTTCAAATGGCACGTCTAAATGAATTACTATGAATAAAAATGTTCAATTATGTTTTTTTAAGGAGAAATGTTCCTTCATTTCACAAGAAGTAGCCTATTAGTGTTCATGATCCCACTTTATAAGCAAGATCTATCAACACAATCTTCTCCTTCTACAGTAGAACAAAATGAAATGATATATAAAATTTTTATGAAAAAGGATGCCTTGATTAGGAAGTTCATAATCAGCCTATTGATCAGATTTAGTCTTAATAGATTAGAATCACCAAGTTAAAAGTGATGGGTCAACAAAAATGTGTGGAATATTGAGGTTTGTTAAGCTCGCCTGGTTAACCAGTTCACTTATCACTAGCCGGTCCTAAGCCAGCGTAAAGAGGGGAGGTTAGGCGTAGGGCCAGCAACCCTACCCCGTAAAACCAATCCAATCACTGAAGAAACTTCAAATTAAAAACAAAATACAAAAAATAAAAACAAAATTATTCATCGCTGTAATCGGAGAGGCGAAAGACGCCGGTAGGTGAAAACCTTCGAGAAGCCAATTGGCCGATGTGTCTTCTCTTCTCTTGATGAAAGCGAAAGTAATCATGGAAACATGGAATGTCCGCACCATGTTTGAACCCAGCAAGGTAGCCCAGATTGCAAACGAGATGAGAAGGTATAGCATAGAAGTGCCAGGAATCTGCGAGGAATGTGCAGATGAAAAGGAAGCAGACTCTCTAAACTGTCAACTGGAGAGGAGTCAATAATCTACTCCGATATTGTCATCCAGACGACACGACAACCACGAGCACACTGAGTCTTGGAGTAACTATCATGATGTCCCCCTCCCAACAGCATCGAAGGTCCTCATGCAGTGGGAACCAATCTCCTCCAGGATCATGACACCAGGGTTCAACTCAAAAGGAAGGAAAGTCACAATCATTCAATGCTACGCACCCACAAATAATGCAGATGAAGAGAAGATGGAGGAATTCTACAGACAACTTCAATCAACACTGGACATGATCTCAGTTGGCGATGGCGACATCAAAATTCATTCTGATGGGTGGGGTGACATGAATGCCAAACTGGGAGGGGACAACACAGGAAGAGAACAAACCATGGGTTGAGAAGAGCTCGGTGAGGTGATGAACGAGAATGGAGAATTGTTTGCAGAATTCTGAGCATTCAACGGTTTGGTGATTGGAGGCAGTGTGTTCAAGCACAAGGATATCCACAAAGTGACATGGATTTGATTTCACCAGAAACCAGGACACACTAAAAATCAGATCGACTTCATCTCAATCTCACGAAAGTGGAGACGCAGTCAGCCTGCTTGACACGGTGTCAAGAAGAGGAGTGGATTTAGGCTCAGACCACTATCTAGTGCAAGGAACCCAACTTTAAAATCAGGTTGAAAGCTTTCACGCCAGCCATCAAGACAAAATGGGAGATATCGAGTAACATCCCTGAAGAAACCTGTGTGGAAGAACACTGGAAGTCTTTGAAAGAGATGTGGAAAGAAACCTGCACAACCGTATTATGGAGGAAGAAGAAAGAAGATAAGGAATGGATGTTGACGGACACATGTAAGCTGATAGAGCAGGGAGAGGAAGATGGTGAAGCAGAAGATAAACCAGTGCAAGGATGCACAACGAATGAGGAACTGAATACAACCTATAAAACACTGGACAAAGAAGTGAAGAAGAGTAAACGGAAAGACAAAAGACACTCCCACGACACATGGCAATTAAAGTAGAGCAGGCTGCTGGTAGGAGAGAACTGACAACATTGTATCAAATAACCAGGTTACTATCTAGTAGGGTAGAGATCAACACAGATGAAATCAATGAAAGATAGTGAGGGAAACTTAGTTACCAAAGAAGAGAAACAAAGGAAATGATGGGCTGACCACTTTGAAAAGCTGTTTAATCGACCACCATCTGCATTTCGCCCAGAAATACCACTTGCCACCCAGCCACAGAACTATCGGTGAACACAAGCCCTCCGACGGAAGTCGAAGTCCTGAAACCCATAAAGGTACTGAAGTGCGGGAAATATGCAGGACCAGATGGAATCCCGCCGGAAGCGCTAAGAACAGATGCAGGGAAAACAGTGGACATACTCACACCACTATTGCAGAAGGTCTGAAGCGAAAGAAGGAAGGTACCTGGTGATTGGAAGAAGGATTACCTTGTCAAACTGCCGAAGAAGGGAGACCTCAGTGTTTGCAAGAACTGACGTTGAATCATGCTCCACCCCTGTCCACTGCAAGCAAAATATTAGGCCACATCATCCTGGAGAGACTAAATGATGCACTGGATTCAAAATTACCACCGGAATAGGCTGGCTGGCTAGAAGTACAAATCATGAGCGGACCATATTGCAACACTACGCATCATCATAGAACAGAGTATAGAATGGCAGTCAACTCAGCTCAACTCTTCCACAGTTTCATCGGCTATGAAAAGGCCTTCGATAGCGTCGACCGAAAAGTGATTTGGAAACAGCTCCAACACTATGGAATAACATAAACACTTATCAACTTCATGCAACAACTATATGAAGACACCACACGCCAAGTAATTCACAGTGGAAAGCTCAGTGATGCCTTTGAAATGAAGAGAGGAGTGAAACAAGGTTGCCTACTATCACCCACGATGTTCCTGATTGTGGTGGAATGGATCATTCAGCAAACAGTGAGGAGCGATGAGAGGGGAACACGCTGGACCGGGGAAAAGATCCTAGAAGATTTGGATTTCGCCGACGAATTGTGTCTAGTCTCACACAAACTTAAAGATCTACAGGCAAAATCCAACAAGTTGGCAGAAGAGGCAGCAAAAACGGGACTTTCTTCAGGTGAACGTAGAGAAGACAGAAGTGATGAAGATACCCAACCAAAAACAACAAGCTCTGATCACCATCAGTGGGAGAAACTTAAAGTAAGTAGCTTCTTTCACCTATCTAGGCAGCGCTGTTTCAACTACAGGTGGTACAGGCACATACGAGGACGTCAAAGCCAGCCAGGATCGGAAAAGCAAGACAGGCGTTCATTAACCTGAGACCAGTGTGGAGATCTTCCGCACTCAACATGAAGAACAAGATCCGGATTTTAAACTCCATTGTCAAGTCAGTTCTTCTACATGGTTTAGATACTTGGCACGTAACGAAAGGGGTTTCCATCAAACTACAGACACTCATCAACAACTGCTTACGCTCGCTGCTGAAGATCAGATGGCCAGAATAATAAGAATAAGCAACAAGGAACTATGGCTGGTTGGCAACGAACCAACGAAGCGAGAACCTATCGCTCAACAAATATGCACTGGAAGGAAGTGGAGATGGATTGGGCGTGCGCTGAGAAGACCGACTGGGGACCTCACTCACCAGGCCAAGCTGTCGATTGGAACCCAGAAGGGAAACGATGAGTTGGGCGTTCCAGCTGAGGGTGACATGGAGGAGATCGTGTGAGGAGGAAATGAGAGCTTGTGGGCAGTCGTGGCGACAGGTTGAAAAGATTGCAGAGTAGAGAGTGGAATGGAGACGTGCAACTGTAGCCCTATGTTCCATTAGGAACCGAAGGGATAAATAAATAAATATAATAAACTTATCTGAAAGTGTTCATAAGTTTCATAGGAGCTATTGTATCCCTTGGATTTAAGTAGTATACCCTGAAGATCAAATGATTACACTGTACAGATCATTTTGGTCAGAAGTTGCAAGAAAGTACCTTAATTGAAAAATGTTGCTGACATCACATTTGTTTGGTTGGAATGTTCACTAATGTGAAGAATTTTGACGTTGAGAGTGTTAACAGGTTACTATTTGTTCATCCTATTTCTTTGATTTCAAGCTTGTATTCATCATGGACTGACATCACTCAGAGGAACATTAGAAACCGGAAAGGATTGGAAAGCTGTTTCGTACTAGTATGGGACTTCTCAACAGTGCTCACTCACGACCCCGCCAGGGATCGGTCCCAAGACCTTCAGTTCCCGTGCCCGGCACGTTGCCATTGAGCCATTGGGTCGGAATCTAGTGGTCCATATTTCTAACTTCTCTCAGTTCACGACGTAGCTTGACCATCACCCAATTTCGTCGTTGATTATTTGTCCTCTCGTTTACCATGTTTGCTCCACCAGCTGAATGGTAACGCTCTGGCCATGGAACCTGAAGTTCCTGGTTTCGATCCCTGGCGGGATCATGGGTGCGCACAATTGAGAAGTCCCACACTAAGGCGAAACAGCTGTCCAGTGCTTCCAGGTTTTCAATGTCCCTCCAATTAATGCCAGTCCATGATCAATACCAACTTGATATCAATAAATCCCCACAAACCCCCAAACTTTACTATTTCTTAGACTAAAGGTTTACCTTCCCAAGGAAAAATATGTCATCTTGAATCTCAGTAACAGAGGTATCATAGTTCATTGTGAATTTAGAATACAAATGATATTATTTCATTAGCAATGAATTATTATTTCTGTAGCGAAAGTTATGCGTTTCAGTGAAGCTTAAATAGTTATATGAAAGTTGTTTAAAACGTTATTATGAAGAATGATAACGAGTCAACTGAAAGTCTGTTGTATTTGGGACATGAAACCACTTAAGGTAAACTTGATTACTTTGAAACTATCATTTAAAGTGGTGGTATCGGGCATTGGAATGCACGAGTTTTCTAATCACCATCGTCATAGTATCACTGTATCAATAATTCAGAGGTTAGGCATGCAGTCATTAGTAGAATAGATAAGTCAGCTGATGAGGTTGTGAATATCCATCACCTAAGGTGCCTAAGACATGGATTATATATCCCTCATAAGAGTCTACTCTAAGGTGTTGAAGGAGAGTTTGTTTGGAATAATGTCCAGTCTTAGAGACTGAAATATGAACTCAGCTCATGAGGCCTCTGAATTTTAGTCTAAGACATTTAGGGACGTGTATGCTTTCAAGTTGTCATCCATTAGACAGAGAAAATCGACAGCTGGAAACTTGGATGATATGACTTGAAGTTGATTTCAATACTACAGGTCCATCAATGCTCCTTTTGTTATTCGCTCTATTAATTCTTTTTCCCTTCATACCGCTTCCTACAATTCTTGATAACATTGTTTCCATTTAGGGGCATTTTCTCTTGTTGCGCAGCATCTTGATGTCCTCATGAGAGATATGTTAACTTAAATAAATCGTCTCATCGTATTGTCACATTCCGTTCTTATTCTGACTGACGAATAGCTAATTCTTTAGTTTGAATATGAAAGAAGAATTTTTTTCATATCTTTAAATGTGCAATAATTCTCCTCTAGTTCACTGATGTAATAACCATCAATCCACTGAAACTTGATTTATGTCTTCAAAAGAAGCTGTCATCTTTTTATCTTTGTCTTGGTAACTCGATTCCAAAAGTTAACTTGAACTTGCTTACTTAAGCTGTTTACTAAGCCTACGTGCTAACTTTTATTCTTATTTGTAAGCATCATCTTTCACTTAGAACTCATACTGCCATATTTTTAAGTCCAACTCACTCTGTTTTACACAATGGGTTTTAACAACATACCTATCTGTTGACGAATCTAAGTATTAGTAGTCCTGACTGGGTAGTCAGAGCGAATATTATGGACGAACAGTAACACATCACGAGTTCATATGGCAATTTGGAAAAACTCTTTGTGACTGGAGTGAAATTAAGATCTGGTCAGCAGGCTGGATCTTGGTAGAGCACCGGGCCAGTAGTACAAGAGGAAAGGGTGCTGGTTAGAACCCTGCTTAGACCAGTATAATTACTTAATTATACTCTTGTTTTAATGCCCACAACAGTCTGTTCTATCCCTATCAATATTCAAGAACTTTCAGTTGTACAATGTGTATAAACATAATATTTCTGTGCTATCTTGACCTTCGCTGTTGTTCCTCAGTCTATTATGTCGACATATATTTGTTCCAACAACTGACTGACTGTTCGTTCTTATGAAATAAAGTATGTTAAAATGTTAGATTGGTTCATTACTTTTGATAATCTTGATAGTAAGCAATTGAAGAAAAATCAATGAAGTGAAATGTTCCCACATTGCTCTGCCTGAAATCGTTGTTCATGCTACGTTCAAGTTAAAGCAAAACGAAATAAGCGTATGAAATTAGTTATTTATCTTTTTTCTGTGCTTTAGTTCATCCATGTAGTTACCATCCGCTGAAAAAAAGAAGAAAATGCAAATTGTACTGTTAGTCAGCGTTTGTTTAGCATCATTGACTTGTCTGTCGTGAGATAACTACTAATCTATCTTCTTGTGTGAGGTAATCAGATTCCAAAACCAATAGGAATCTTGTCTCAAAATTATCTTTACATTGTATATTAAAGGAACGTGAATTTTGAAGCCAATTTTAATCCCTATTGAACTCAACCACATTATGCCTAGGTTAGTATACATCTCGGCACTGAACAAGAGTCAACCTTCAGTTAAATATTTCAAGCTTATTTCGAAAAGTTAGTTTAATCTACGATTGTCGTGCTACATCACGCATTGACAGAAGCAGGAAAAGGTGGACTATTGGATCGCAGCTCAGTAGCTGGGTGGTAGTGTGCTAGCGATGAAGCTTAGAGGTCTTAAGTTCAACCCTTCATGTGGTTATTGGATGTGTACTGCTGAGGAGTTCAAAACTAGGACGAAAGTGATATCCAGTGCTTCCGGATTTTCAATGGTTCTCCGATTGGTGTTGATCCATGGAAAGCAATCAACAAACTACAAACTCCATATTTAATGTACTCTCCTACAATCACTTCAATTCAGAGAAAGACATAAATGATGTAGAACTTGACACACAGGTGCATCGATTTAAATTGAAACACTTCAAAATACAATATAAGGAATAAGTGTGTAGTGAAAGAGTCTTATAAAAGTAGATAGAGATATGTGCGTGGAAAATAGATTTGAAAACTGAGGTTTGTGGAAATGTTCAAGACATCAAAGAGTGAGTATATTTACTCCATTTTGATAGATTTTCAGCCGTTTCACCTAGAATCTTAGTCTGGTCATTCCGAGCCTTCTTCCAACTTCTCCTGGCATGTCATTTCCACGTAACTGTTGACTGGATATAGTCAACACATATCCAAACCGTCTCAGTCGATAAAGGCTCACAACCTCATCAATCGACTTATCTGTCTTGCCAGGTACTCTTTGTCTAACGTCAGCATTGCTCACATGATGATTCCACCAAACGCCTGAAATGCCTCGAAGACATTTGTGATGAAAAACCTGTAACCACCGCATATGTTCCGCTTTTCACATCCATATCTCATAGCTACATGACAGGACAGAAGAGACTTCAGGACACTGCTTATACTTTAATTGGTAGGCAGATATCTCATCAGTTGTTTCCAGAGGTGACACAAGCTGGAAAATGCCAAACGGGTCTTCTGTACCCGAGCTCAGATTTTGTCAGCGTCCGGCGCATTCGTGCTGAGACACCCTACACCAATAAGTATAGTGGTAGACAGATTCCACCATTCCACTCTTTATCGTTTAACTGACAGTAATTACAGACCAGATCTGAAGCACCATCTTACATTTGACAGGTATGAAGTGCTTGCCAGCCAAACACTCAGCTTTTTGCTCATCGCCTTCAAAGGATTCTGCATTCTGTCAGCGTCTTCACCTAGCAGAACAATGTCATTTCCGTGCTCCAAGTCAACCAGATGACTCCAGAAAGTAGGTCAATCCCTAGGGTTATGTTCAGAGGTGGATGTATTACGAAGTTAAGGTGGAACGCTGACAGTGGTCATCCATGGTGGACATCTAGTACTAGTTATCGTCGATTCTGATCAAAACTCTCCACAAGAACTTGCACGGCTGGATGAGTTCGAGTAGACAGCTCTGATTAGCGTTGCATATTTTCTTGGTACTCCCTTCACAGTCAGACACTACCACAGCACCTCACAGTCGACGGAGTCAAATACCACCTATAGATCGAGAAATATGCCACGTCTTGGCCGCAGCTAAGTACATCTTTGTTTCAGAACCTAGCAGAGGGTGAAAACGTGATCGATGCACCCTCGTTCAGCTCTGAAGCTTGCTTTTCTTTCTCGAGCTCCAGTTAAGAAAGCGATGGATTCAAGGTTATCGGAAACAATGTTAATTCAGCTGATTCTCTTATGGTTATCGCAAGAAGACTTTTCTCTTTTTTTTCTAGACTGAAATGATAAGCGAAGTTGATCATTCTGACGGGATTACCACTGATTTCCTTCACCACCTCCGTTATTCTCCGCATTAATTTCATACCTCCATCCTTAAAATCATATGGTGGCAAACCTTCAAAGCCAGTCGCTTTAAATCGTTTCATGCTCAAAACAGCCTTCTCAACTTCAGTTAGGTTTGGAGGACCGAAATCCATGTGCTATTCGCGTTATGGCTGGCTGAATGCTGAAGAACTGAAGCGTTTCTGTAAGCCAGTTGAACTACGTATTAAAGTGCTCTGCACAACCCTCCACCCGCCTGTCCTGGGAACTTATAAATGTTCCATTCTTTGCGGTGATAGTTTCAATCACCATAGTTTTCTTCTTGTCGATATCCTTAACAAGCCTAAATAATTACCGGGTGTTACTTAACCTTGATGGCTTCTCCATCTCTCTCACTCTTGCTACCCACTAGCGCTCGCGATAGACGCGAAGACTCTTGTTCAACTCACGTTTGAGTTGCTTTCGCTCTTAATCGTAGTCAAAGCCAGCTGGAATCAGTCTTCTTGAATCAATCAGTTCTGATGACATCACAGAAATCCAATGACGTTTGCTAACCTTAGGCTGTAGGTAACCAACTGTCCTTACCGCTGTTTCTACATCAGACTTAATATCCCGCCGGGTTTCATCAAAATGAACATTGCTGTCATTTTTATATAAATGCTTACCTTTCTATTCTCTAAATTCCGACTTGATGTTCTCATCTTCCAATTAACCATAGATAGGCCTCACTGTCGCCTGTTTTCTGAGACCAGTAGGGTGCAGATATGCACAAGCCCGTACTATAACAAAATCGAAGGCTCCCGATGGAATTCATCCTTTGCACCATCCTAGATATAGTCACGGTGCCCGCAAGTGGTGGTTACTAACAGTCATCAGGTAGTCTTACTATCCTTCCTAGTTTTTACGGGTTTATCCAGTCGAGCAGCACACAGATGGATCCTGATTGAAATCTAGTCGAGGATTACACTTTCTACTCTACAACTTAGTGGTATACTTACACCAGAGAGCCACTGAATCTCCGTACACTCGATAAGTGAACTGTGAAGATTCATTGAATTGATCAGATTAGGTCAGGTGAATAACCATTATTTAGTGCTATGTATGTCTTGAATACACAAAATTCACCTCTAGCTAGAGAATCCAGACTTTTGGTAAGGGATACCTGTGGTTTGATTTGACATAGAGTTTGCGTGGTGAAAGCTGCAATTTAAATCAACAACGAGGTCCTAGGAGGATAGGGATCATGGTTCGCTGGTTTAGATCATTGCCACTGATTGCAGAATGAGAGGTTGAAGACACTGTATGAAGTGTAACATAGATATTATGAAAGGAAGAAAACAAAAGTTAGTAGTGTGGGTTACATTGTCTTATGTTTTATTAACTACTGGGAACATCTGGCTGGTTTGCGCTTCGCAGCTCTCCGCACCATAGAAGTTGCATATGTGGGGTAGCTAAAAGAGTAAAACTACATTTCCTAATAAATTTTAATTCGGGTAATCAGTTGACTCACTTAGTGAAGGCTAATTTTATAGTGAACCAAAGAAGGGATTCTATTATATTTAGCTGTATATTTCGATGATTTATATCACTCATCCTAAAAGACAATTAGATGTTACTTTCTAGGATTATTTCGTAACCGTGTTCATAAGGTTTCTTTCGGTCTGTTGATTATTGTTTCAGGTCTCATTATTACTGCATATTTTTAATTTATTGTGTATTGTAGGTATATTATTTAGCTGTGTAAATGCGCTGACTGTAAACCTAAAACAGAGCTGTTGGTAAGACATCTGTGCGGATTTGTTTTTGTCTTCAGTCTAGTCAGTAAATCATAGATGTGGGGAAGTGTAAGCAAGTTAGGAGTGGCTTTAAAGGCCACTGTAGTAACTGTTGAAATGATCAATCACGTTTCGGTATTTTGTCAATAAAGGTAGTTTTCCATAAAACAAAGAAACTTAGTTAATCATGTCAGCAGTCGTTAGGGTGGCCTTTGAAGTCACTCTATATTTTTTTCGTCTGGCAACAAACACGTGAAGCAATCATACCGGTCTATTGTAAACATAATAGTTAATTCATTACAGCAACTAATGATTATCTATCTTTCCTTGTCTAATTCTTTCTAACGATTTAGATGCAAATGTGAATGTGGAAAGTGAACCTGAAAAGGTTAAAAGTGATACAGAACAAACTCAGGCTCCAGTAAAAGGAGCACGTGGGTTAAGAGTTGCTCAAAAGTTACATGTACTTGAACAGGCCAGACAAAGGAGAGCTGCTCGTCGAGCACAGGTTAAAAGCAAAATTATATTCTGTATTTTATCATTGATAATAAACTACTTTTACATACAATGTTGTAATAAAATACTATGATCATAGGTAAAACTTTGTGGGTATAAGGTGTTCAATGATTTATTCAACTAAATTATAGGGAATGTTTATAATTTTTGTTTTAATGAGTTATCCGAATCATTGTTAATATCACAAACATATTGCGCGTAGCCAACTGATTGATGGAATTACATAATGTAGTTTGCTAGTCCGCATAATAGTTGTATCATAGTTAAAATCATTAGATTAACTAACCAACATTCTGCTACTCTAAACTCATTTCTAATCCTTAACATTGCCATTTAGCTAAGTCAAATTTGTTTCTTATTGCATCTGGTTTCGGTTGGGTACATATGGTTTTTGGAGAGATGCTGTGACTGGACTAGGGTTTTTGTCAGTTGGCAGTCATCATAAGACCCTCAGTTAGCACCGAAGTCTCTGACGTCACCAGGGAGTTATATTGGTCGTACTATACTGAGTTAAGTAAACTAAAATATACACAGGAGAGTAATAAAAACTATTTGACTCAAGCTTCAGTTCATAGGTCTACAAGAGGTTGACTTCAGCTTCAGTGGCTCAATGGCAGAACTTTTGGATGCAATTTTAAGTGATAGGAGTTCAAGTTCCTTTTCTGTAGAGTTCAATGAGCATGCGCCACTGATAAGTACTGACAAGCTCAGAAACTATTTTAGTGACTGCATTCACTGTCGATTGTCTTCAGTTATCCAACGATACGATTATCATTTTCTTGCAGTTGTGGAAACGTATTCATTGGTCAATAAAACTGCTGAAGTTGATTAGGGTCAGTCTAAAAGCTCTTGAACCTCAGATGGTAATAACCAACTGTTCACCAGTTATTAATTGGTACTTATGATTTCCCATTGTTATACCAGTTAGAATTGCCTGACCTCAGTTGGCAGATGAGCTCCTATGCGGATACATCGATACCAAGTAGGCTACAATATAATGAATATCCGGGCAGCATCGAGGCATCCGTATAGAGAGCACCTACAAACAGAAGTCAAGCAATTCGACCTAGTGTAGCAACGGAAAATTACAAGTATCACTAAACAACTACTGATACCTGTTGCACACGTGGTGGCCCTTATGCCACAGTGGTCTAGCGAATAACGCTTTGACGTTTAAAGCAAAGAGTACTGCGTTCATGTCTCAATCGGAATGACATGACGCATTTGGGTGCGGGTACATCCAGCTGACAAATCCCAAATAAGATACAACGCTCGTCTTGGATTCCATTGCTAGCCGTAAAGTAGATTATAATATTTAGTATTTGTTTTGATCTCTTCAGTAACACTCAACTAAAATCTTCATTTCGAATTAAAAAAAGGACCGTTTTTTGTGTGAATGACAATAATTTTATCATCAGATTATAGAAGTTTGTAAATTTTTATTTTGGTCTTCAAAGCTACATTGGTTATTATTCCACGACTAAACCATTCACATTATCCAGTTCAATAAGGAATCAGTCATGACTTAGCTAGTGTTAGGGATGCCTATATCCCTTATATTCCAAACTTACAATTCGCGCTCTTTTTCCTATACATGGGTCACACTTCACATAACGCGCCAGCGTTCTGAATGGCTTCTACGTCTTTAAATGTACTAATTATTCCTTATCTTTCAAGGTTACTGTAAACTTCATTCTTACTCATAAACGTTTTCAGTTCCAAATGCTATAAACTCAGCTGATTACTAGTCTTTTGATTCCCCTTTGCGATTCACTCGGATTGAACCGTCTCAACCCTAGATTATCCAGTTTTGATTATTGTCGTTCCTTCTCACAACACCGAATCATAACGGCTATTCTGGTGGTAAAATCAATAACTTTAGCGGTGAGTGTACAGATTCGAATTTCTGCAAGATCATACGTTTTCTGGATTTTGAAAATACTCCCAGTTGTTCAATGATAACAAGGGTGAAATATAAGTTCACGAGTTTCTGTTAGTTGATTAGAAACTGTTAGTCTCCAAACGTACTAATACACCTTTGTATAGACGTCAGAATCAAGTTATCAAAGTTTTACTAGTGATGTGAAACTGTTTTCAACTATTACCATGACTTTTAAGGTAACATAAAAAGTGGAGGACGACAGTTTCGGAAACTAAACATCCATTTCTTGTCTGATATCGGATTCTTATCAAGAATACATTCTGCTGACAATACGACTAAAAGGTTAGTCAACCACTCAATTGTGAAAATCTTCAACTGAGATAAAATAGCCAACCGACAGAAAAAGCTGGACCTAGGTTTCGTGCTTGCGAATACTCATCAGCCAAGCTGTTATCAAGGGATTTGAAATCACTGAAACAATTCCACTATTAAACCAGCACTTTATGACATTAAACTTGCCCTTATCAGTATTATACCTAAATATATGTTCAGTCAGTAGAAACTGCTATAAACTTTATGTGACCTCTTCATTTTTTTTCTTGATAATCTCAGTGGGAACAATTGCAATCAATGAAACCAGCTGATAACTATGAAGATCCAAAAGATGTTGAAGCTATTCGACTGGCTCAAGAGCAAATGGGTGATTATAAACTGAAATCAGCTACTAATTATGTAATACCAGAAAGTATGAAATTGAATACGTTTGGCGCTAAATATAGGCTTCTTAGTACTGTAGAACAAGTGAGTTCTAAGTATTCTATTTACACTGTAATACATACAATATTCATATAAATGTTGATATAAGTAGAAAGAAAATTTTAGTCACAACGGGATTCCACTTCAATTGAAAGTCGTTCTTCTTTGTTCTTTATTCATATATAAATTCAGACTACAACTACTTGTTTTAATATATCTATGTACGTATAATACAGTCCCATAGGGTTTCAGTTATGTACCAAAATAGGCTTAGTGGTAAAGTCTATCCCTTGAGTACTGAATGATCCTGATCCGAAGCATCAAGCGAATGCAAGTTTCTTCTTGCTTTCAGATATGTCCTCTTGATGAGTCCCGACAATTAAGAAGTTTCAATTCGGAGGTTTCTACCAACTGCGACCCCCTATACTTACCATCAAAATATGTGGTGCAACAGTTTCCCATCACTTAGTGCTCACACTATGAAATCAATCGATCGATTTTTATCAGTACTGGGGGATTAGGACTAGACAGGTTCATCAGTTATCCAGTGCCGACCAAATCCTGATATCAGTCAATGTAATTGACATTGTGTTGACTAATAAGATTTTAGAGGTAGACGAAGCGATTAATCAGGACTGAATGAAATATACTGGGTGATGATTGAAGGCAAAATGAAAATTTGCACCATGGCAGCATTCAGACCAGCGACCACCAGGTTTTCAGCCTCATGCTCTACCAACTGAGCTACGAGGTCCGACCATTATTATCATTATTTGTCCCTTGGGTTCCTAGTGGAATATAAGGTTTCAGTTGCACGTCTCTGTTGCACTCTGTTCTCTGCTGCTTTTTGAACCTAGCTCCACCACTGCCCACAACCTTTCATTTCTTCTTCACATACCATCTCCTCCATATCACCCACTCATCGGACGCTCAACTCGTCGTTCCCCCTTTGGATTCCACTCACGGTCCTGACCTGGAGCATGATGTCCCCAATCGGCCTTCTCAGTGTATGTCCAATCCATCTCCACTTTTTTATAATTTCTTTATGCTTTGAAGTTTCTTCAGCGACTGGATTAGTTTTACGGGTAGGGTTGCTAGCCCTATACCCGAGCTTCCCTCTTTATCTGGGCTTAGAACCGGATAGTAATTAGTGAACTAGTTAACCAGGCGAGGTCTGACTACTGACAGATTTTTACTTCATTTCAATCACCAAGGCTTTTACCCGACTATCATGTGAATTCGTGACGCGTTACTATCACTCGGTCGTATTTATAAAGGCTTTTGAAAGTATAAGGATGATCTCATAGCAGAATCTCTTCATATAATGTCGGATCAAAATTGTCTAATTAGTAATCAGGCCACAAAACATACCTTGGTTTGGTTTCAGGCTAACTGACACAGATTCTATAAGAATCGTACGCTCATATGTGAATGCATACTGCTATCTGTGATTCACATAGTCATCTCACTGAACACACTACCTCTGGTTGCCACCTTTTTTAAGAATTTGGTGACATGGAATCCTTACGGTTTAGCATAACTTTTCGTTCATTGGAAAATGAAATTGCTAAAATAAGTGAGTGGTATTTATTCACCGTCTTAGGTTTTTGAAACTATGAAATATCAACCTTGTCTTTATATTTAGGATTTAAGTAAAATAGGAAAATCTAAGGATACAACTTGGACACTGTGATACAGCATAATTCCCCATCAGACTATTTTTTGATATGGTACAGTATTCTTTTAATGGATGACGTTTCGACTAGAATTAATTGCTCATGTTCATATTAGAGAAATGAAAAATGAAATGCACAACGTAAAAATGGTTATACTAGGCACAGGAAACCTGTTGTTAGTTAATTTGGAGGCATTAGTCACTGGAGAACAACCAATTTCCTGTTGTCTAGTCCTCAGTCCTGACCGAATTCTATGCATCATATCATATTTTGGCCGTCAAGCTAGGAGACATCATCGCAGTACACTTTGAGGGGTATCGATTGGTTGGAGGCAAGCATAAGCAAGCCCTGCTTGACCTTGGTTCCGTGTATGTGGGTACTTATCAGCAAGCTATCTGTGAACTCATCAAAATTTAACTCAAATCATCAACATATGAAATAATAGACTTGAAAGTAGTATGAATGTTTATTTGGTTAAGGAATCCATCTATCTGTTACAGCTAACACTTTGAATCCATTAGTTCTCAGTAATAGTATTTTCAGTGTTGATAGCCTTAACTAATGTATTGCAAACAAACTTTTAAAGGCAAGTTTAAACACGATGATATTTGGAGTGATCGATTCTGCCTTCGAGTCTTAGTGGGAACAACATTACTCACTGCGAGACAGGTTCATTCAGTTGGCAAGTCCTAATTAGGACAAAACCCTCATCTCATATCTCTCTGCTAGCCACTGTGCATCGTTACGGTGACACATTTTTTTATTGTGGTAATATTTCAAGTAAAATATTTCCCATGATCACACATTTAACTAGCACTATCACATTTATAATCTTTTTTTGCTAGTTTATATCAATCATGGACTGATATCATGCGGAGAACCATTAGAAACCTGAGAGCATTGAAACTCCGTTCAATCCTAGTATGGAGCTGCTAAACAGTGTGTACCCATGACCCTGCCAGAATAGGATCGAACTCAGGATCTTCAAGTTCCACGACCAGCACCTTACTACTGAGCTACTGGGTCAGCATCTAGTCATCTATATATCCTACTTTTGTCGGTTCACGATATAGAGCGACTTCCATCTTTTCCTTTTAGTCAACATTTAAGTTATCGAATTTGTTTGTTTGTTTGCTACGATCAACTACGAGAGACGCTTCACAGATGAAGTTAGTAAGCTCATTTAATTTAGATCAATAACTTAAAGATACCATAATCAATAAGGAAGAAATATTAGTTACTTTGGTATCAGTGACTAACACACAAAAACCCTAATGCAAACGGCTTTGAAAGCGTTGAACATAATACTAGAAAAATATGACGGTTTAAAAGAGAGAGAAAATAACTCTCAATGGAAGACATATTGAATGGAGTAGGACTCTGACTAATAATGACGTTTTTAACATTTGATAGAGTCAAAAAGATGGAACAGTTATGTGGTCACCTATCTTACAAGTAACAGTAGATAACAAATGAACTTTTGGATAGAAAGTACTCTTAAACTATTCATACCATCGATTAGAAGTTAGTGGATATGTGTTGATGATACTCAAGTTATAATAAATAAGATGGATGTAGAAAGACTTCATTTACTTGTAAACAGTCAGGCGAAGTCAATATAATTCACGATAACAAAACAATCTCATTTGAATACAAAAACACAGAAGGGGATTACAGCGAAGAAAAATGTTTCTGACGAAATGATCCTCTTATCTGTACATTCGTGAATATACAGTAAAAAGGATAGAACATCTTAGAGTAATTTTTGGTCAAAGGTCAACATAAATTGCATCAAAAAGGAAAGTTATGTGGTACGGAAATAAAAAAAATGATTGCGAAATAAAAATAGTTACGTCATAAGTATATTATCTAAAGTGATCGATAATCTACCAAGGAGGTTGTACATTCTTCTTTTGAAGGCGTAGTGATAGTTTGAACTTTTGAATCGTTAATACTTCAGCTATGCCCAAATGTCCTAGCCTCACTCATTTTAAGTGGCTTGATAGTATTTTGTACAGAGTTTCGAAGGACTTATCGAAGGGATCTAAGTATCTTTAGTTTACTAAGTGTTCTGTTGCAGAGCTCCTCTTGTCAGCCAAGTTAGATAATGTTCGCGAGTGCATTGCATAAGCTGATACATGCTGCAATCAATGTACTCGGCTCCACAGCAGCAAGTAAACTGATACACAAAGATTGATGCCCCCCATTGCTCCCGTTTATCCTTTGCATACCGATGAATGAGCTTACGATATAAGAGTGTAGTTCTAATATTGGTGGCAAAGAATATTCTGTTCATAAACCATGATGGTCGCTTTCTAAGTGTATCTGCTACATTATCTCCCTTGAATTAGAGGTTCAGCAGTATGTGCGCGTTCCGTAGCGTTTTTCGGCCTTCGATTCTTACCTAAATTTCAGTAGGTATCCACTTTTCATCAGGATTCCTCTTAAATTCCTTGGATGGTATCCTCTTCGCATATTCTTCATATTCTTGAAGAGAGTAAATTCATAAGATTCCACTTTGTGTTTAAGGGGACAGCTATAAAAATTAATAAACTGCCTGCTTGAAATGGGCTTTCTGTAAACAGATTTCTGCGCTGAATTGTGATCTTATCTTTGAAATTGTACGTCAAATAAGTGGCACTTCAAGTTTAGTTCTTCTTCTAGAGTGAATATGATAAAGGGATGAGCACTATTGGAAGTCTAAAGGAGATTTTAGAGATTCGTATTCTCGTCGCAAATAACAAAAGAATCATCTATGTATGTATAGAGAATGAAATGTGGGAACGGTCAATGTTGGACTGTAAAATCAAAAGAACAGTATATGGCAATTCAAAAAATTAAGTTATTCTGGAGTATTTCTGAATTAATACTCAGCCCACCTGCTTCTATATAGTTCAGAAACTTGGCACGTTGCGAAAAGCAATTCCAACAAACTACAGATATTCATCAACAACTGCCTACTTTGGCTCGATACTGAAGCTCGGATGGCCAGAAAAACAAGCAACAAGGAACTCTGGCTGGCGACGAACTAACCAAGAACCTATCGCTCAATAAATATGCAGAAGGAAGTGGAGATAGATTGAGCATACACTGAGAAAACCATTCGGGGACATCACGTGCCAGTTCAGGCACTCGAGTGGAACCCAGATGGGAAACGGCGAGTTGGATATCCGAGGCGAGGCTAACATGGAGGAGATCGTGTGAGAAAGAAATGAGAGCTTCTTGGTAGTCGTGGAGACAGGTTGAAAAGATTGCAGAGAAGAGAGTGGAATGTAGAAGTGCTTCTGAAGCCGTATGTTCTACTAGGAACCCAAGGGACAAATAATAATATAAATACTTTATCTACTTGAAATTACTTTTCCTGTACTACTATGACGTGTGGCAACTGGAGCAGTTGCATTTGTGTGCGAGGTTCAACGATGATTTTGTCAGTCGGTCAGCCAGACATTCAGTTAGATCGCTTGGTATATTCTCAATTCCTGAAACATAATGATATCATTTTACTCTGAAAATCTCGTCCTTCTTACTTCACCCAGGAAGAAAATAATTATACTTGAAGGTTTGTGGCTATTTTATTAATTCCAAGCTGGTATTTATCATCGGTTGAAGAAACATCCCTGGCTAGATCATATCTGTTTACTTTTGAAGAGTCCCACACTAGGATGAAACAGCTTCCCAGGTTTTTGGTGGTTCTGCAACTGATATTAACCCATGATTAATACCAACCTGAAAGATGAAATGCAAGGAGCAAATAATGACAATGTTTTCGGGATCACGGGGAGTAATTTTACTCAAAATATCAGTAAAATTTAAAAAACTCATCATCAAAATTTATTTATAATATAATATTCTATGCTGCAATTCACAAATTTTTCTTCGATTTATGTATATATCTAGCTTCAACTTGTATTAAGTGATATTATATTCAAGTTTTACACATTTTAGGTGTTCAATTTACGCCATGAATTCAATGTTTCAATATTAGCTTTACGTGATAAAAAAATGTTAATATTAAGTGATTTAAAAAAATTGATGAACAATTAGCGAAAGTGAATTGTGATTTACCACCAAAAGAATTTGGAATACGTTTACACATTGATGAACTTGATATCGAAGAAAATCCAGAAAAGTAAGTGTACACTGTATTTCTTTTCTTTTGTGACTAACTAAATTCAAAATAGTTAAGAATGTCAACCGTTCAATCCTTTGTAATTTGTCTTTTCTTCCGTCAGTCCTTAATGACTGACTGATTAAGTGGACAGAACTAATGTGATTAACTTCAATATGAATTTCATTCTGCAACCAAATTGAATACAGAACCATTGAAAATACAAGAGAAGTAAACATCCGCTTTATCCTAATATGGGATACTTCAACAGTTCAACCCTATGTCTCCATTAGGTATGGAGTCAGGGTGTTATCCAGTCGGCCACAAAAATCCGATTGAAGCGCCTTGTGTAACGAGTATAGTGGATAACTCTCTGGTGTTTAGAGCTACTAGTCCTGAGCTTCAGTCTCATCTGGAACAGCATCACTCACTAGAACGCAAGTATATCAAGTTGACAAATCCTAAATGGGACGGAACGCTTAAACCGGATTTCCACTGCCAGTCACTAACCATCATAAATGTCACATACAAGCCCGTGAACTAAGAAATTAATTCTAATATGCAAAGATTAGCGTAACGGTCTCTTGCCCAGATGTCAATCAAAGTCCGATCCACATATGGTCCACTGATTAACCAATGAGAAAAACTTACTTTGAAGTTATCATACGACTAGTTGAAAGTATATTTTACTTTCTGAACCGAAACCAACTAAGGTGACTTTGGTAACCTGTCACATGTCCTAAGTAACACGTTGCCTTTCATGCATATTAAATGCAGACACAAACACACACACACACACAAAGTAACGCATTATGGATGATAATACTTTGTCAACTAACTTCACTTTCAAAATTTTCAGAAAATTTTCATACGACAATGAAATTCTGCTCAGTTTTAAAAACCAACTAGAAGAAGAGGAAAAATCAAAGAGACAAAATGAAAAAAGTTACTTTGGTGCACCGACAACATTAAAGGTAGGTAAATTACAGTAGATTGATTTCAGCATAGAAATATTGTGCGTAGTATGTCTGATAAGACAAACAGACAAAATCAAAGTAGACCCTTTCGCGCAAGCGCATCAGCTTCAGTTGCCACACTTCACAGTAGTATTCAAAGAACAATTGGGTAGAAAAAGACTGATATTAAAGTAGGTTTATTTGTATGAAAGAATAAACAATCTGAGGATAAAGGTTAGGTTACTGCAATTTTTCAAGCTCTAGAAGATGTCAAGGAGTGAATACATCTGTGCCGCTGTAACTGATTTCCAGCCATGTCATCAAGATTTCTCAAATACTCAATCCTATCGTCTCGGAGACACCAATCAAGCAGCCTGCATCTCTCCACATGACTCAAACCAACAGTCGGAGACTTCATAGACTGGTACTATGTCTTATTCTGCCCACCGCGGATTTCTTACCAATTCGATCCAACTTCTCGTAGCACAGCACGTCGAGGTAGGCAGTGAATCGGCACGCTCAACATATGATAACAACCTCACCAATCGTCTTGCCTTTCTTACCTAGCACTGCTAAGTCGGCGTCTCCATCAAACGCGAGCAACACTACGGAGACACCTATGTCAAAACCCTGTAATCGCTTCATATCTTCTACTTTTAATGACCATGTCTTGTAAGAATCATTTAAAAACCTTGGTTACCATTGACAACGACAGTGCTTAATGTATAACATTGAACTCTTCATTCATGAGACAAAGATGGTTTGAAGTTGTCATAGATAGCAAGCCATAAGTCTATACTGACGTGTCATGATAGCTAAAAGATTACCAAGTTCGAAAAACCCTAATTTGCAGTATACCAAGCTGTGTCACAAACATACCAAAGTTTTGTCAGTATAAATCGTATATGAAATCGTAAGTTAACTGTTCGATGTCATTCAGGCGGTAAAAATTAGTGATTGGAAACTATTGATGACACTACACAAAATCGATCACACTGATGTAGATATATTGATTTTTTATCATTATTCAGACTCTCAGTCATATTTTTCTCACTCATGTCCCTTTATTCTTTAGATATTTTAATCTTCAGTGTTAGAGTACAATTTAGTCACTGTGGTAGTGTATAATTCCGTATTAGATTGTTTATTTGATTGATATGATACTATATTATTCGCTGGATGACGTTTCCAGAAGAATGTATTGCTCATATATTTATATCGAAGTAACCGTATGACCCTCAAACTTTACTGATATGGTCCAACCCTTCTTTCATCCTGTCATTTTAATGGTAGTAAAATTTTCCAGATATCTGCAATATGTGATGAGTCATTCCTGTTACATGTGTTTGGTGTTGACTTAAGGAACGAAGATTCTGTAATCATTTCCCCTCCTCACCTAGCTATATTGGATTTGAGAAGCGTCACCCTATCCTACTCATCCCATAGTGTGATTATGGGTCAATATGATAGCCAAGTTTTTCTCTACATTTCTTATCTTTTAACAAAATCTCGCAAATTTGATTGGTTATGACTTGTGCCTCCCTGGAGTAGTGAATAACACCTAGGAGTCTGAAGCGATGGGTACGAGGTTCGAGTCTCGGTGGAGAAAAACATCACTCACTGGGGTGCAGGTACATCCAGCTGGTGAGTCCCAAATAGGACAAAGCGCGCGTTCTAGATTCCTCTGCCAGCCACAACCAACCAAATTAACATACAGGCAGTATCGAGGCTTCCGCATAGGAGCCCATTTACCAATTGGGGTCAAACAATTCGATCCAACAAAACAACGGAGAATAACAGGCTTATCAAAAAAATCTCAGAGAGTTTATATATTCTCAGTAGTGTGTGAGTGAACTGTGTGTGTGCAGGGATAGACAGGAACCTCGCTTAGTTAACTAGTTCACTAGTTTACCAGCAGGTCCTAAGCCCGGATAAAGAATGAAGCTCGGATATAGGGCTAGCAACCCTACCCCGTAAAACCATTCTGATCACTAAACAAACTTCAAAGCACAAACAAAATATAAAAAATAAAAACAAACTTATTCCTAGCTGGAATTGGAGAGACGAAATGACGCCGGTTTGTGAAAGCCCGCAGGAAGCCAATTGGTCGATGTGTTTTCATTCTCTTGATGAAAGCAAAAGTAAGCATAGGGGCACGGATATCCGCACAACTTTTGCAGCTGGCTATTCGACTCAGTGATTTGAAACTATTAGGTGATGACAAGTAAGAATGTTTGGATAAGAAAGAGAAAATAAAATTTCACAACATCTTTCACTAAGTAACTTTCATTGGTCTGTTTTCCACGTCTGATCTCAAACAAAGACATTCTTCTCAATATGTAGTTATCTTTATCTATTTTTAATTGAAGAACGTTTCAAGCAGATCTTTAGGGTGGTTAAATGTTAGAAAAACATTAATTCCTTTTTAGTACTAGTTGGCATATCTGCAACCTTAAGGGGATTGATGTACCCTGTTTGGCTCGAACCCTCGTCACCCAGCGTTTTAGTTAGCGAGAAGAAACCGAGCTGTTCGAACCTCTATTGATCTGTTGTAGGACTGAATTAGATACATTGATTGCTCACTGGAGAGCAACCAATATAAATATGAAATTTCTTTACGTCTCATTAAACGGACGACCTTTATTGCACAGCTCCTTTTTTCTTTTTTACATCAGGTGGAATCAAACGAATCAGCTGGTAGCCTACTTTTTATTTTGTGAAATTTGACAGATTCGAAGTCAAGTATGACAGTTTCCTAATCCTTTTTTCTATCAAGAGATGACCCTTGATGAGATAAATATTTACTCTGGATTCGTTGATAAAATATCTAGATAACTTCAGGATAAGTGCATTAACGGATAGACGGGCAGAGAGACAACGAATTCAGAGCCTCATTTGAAGGTGCAGTGCTATATGTTGCTGACTCAAAAACAGTGAAGTAATAGGAAGTTAGCCAAAATGGAAGAATGGTGTAATAAAATAAAAAGGGAAACAAACGTGGAGAGAGAGAGAAGAAATAGTGAGAAGCGTCAAACTTTAAACTAACCATGTAATTGACATTACTTTCAAACCATGTCACATGGGAGCTCCCACTGTTAACTCCTGACATTTCGTTAAAAATTAGTGTAAGTATCATAACTAGTAAAAGGATCAAGCACCAAAAGTTATGTTTCAAAACGTTAAACTCAGACTTACTTGGAAAGGCCATTTTGTCTTCCCACTCCTCTCAACTCCAATCGACAGCTGGTGCCTTTATGTGATAGTCGTGCTTGCATTTTGCAACAAATAGTTAAGCTATGCTGGTTAAGAAGATTGCTTCTTGGGAATCTATGATGCCTGGAAGGTTTGTTGAATAGTGGTAAGATTAAAAGCAACCAGTATACCGATGTAAATCATTTATGATATGATAGGGATGGATGGTGAAGTTTTACTACTGGTTGTACATGGTGTTACAGCAATGAGGTATTTCCTACCAATGACCAGTATTCTATGTTCACGCTAATTTCCTTACCAGAAGGACAGGTTAGAAATCATCAACTCCAAGAATATTACAATCCTGTCCGTCCTACAATTTTCTGATGCCGACGGTATGGGTTTCGTAGGCCGGGCGAAACACAGTTTCGAATTCGAAATTTTCTTGTAAGGAACTATATCGTCACCCTGCAGCAGATATGCTTGAGACTCTTTGATGGCGTAAAATTCACGCGTTTTCTTTTTCAGATACTTCACGAAAAAAGACATCAACCCCCACGATTTTAATTCTTAAGAAGTACTAACCAAAAGCACTTTCTTTACGAAGCTTTTGATGTTGATGTGTGTGTGTGTGTGTGTTTACTAAAGCAAACGTTTAGCAGCCCTACTTTTCTTTCTCAATCCAGAAGCCTTTGTCAAAACCACTATCATATACTGAGTCTATATTACCCGCAGAAAGATACAGTCGAGGTGAACCAACCATCACTAGTGAATTCAGTGAGAATATTAATGGAATGCGAACAACTATCTGGTTTCCATTGCATTATTTAACCTTAAAGCATTATGAAATTCTACTAACGAACAATTCATATCAAATACTTCCAAACATAAATTTACGTCAAGATAATAAATTTAATGAGATTTCAATAAGCCAGCCATTTGGTAGTACAACAACAGAAACACAACAGATAGATCAAAGAGAACAAATTCAAGACATTAATAATTTTGTTAAAATTTCAATCTACCAACCATTTAGACCTGATAAAGTTAATTCATGTCTCACTACAAAAGATATCAATGAATTGGTGGATGAAAGTGAATTAATTGATGCACGGAAAGGCCTATCATCTAATCTAATTGAAAAGGATACAAATTCAAAGTAAGTTTTCTTATTATCACCCATGAACTAATTGGCTAGTTAGTGCAAGGACCTAAACAAGGAACTGAAGTACATAAAAGGAAGCGGTTATAGTCAATAATTATCCTTTACAGTTTATTAAGAAATTTGTATGATCATATAAGAAACGAAATAATAACAGTAACATGAGTAGAAGAGTTCAAAGCCTACATTGTGTTACCCTATAATGGAGGTACATCAAAAATATCCTCAGTAAACCATTCAAACCTACAAACTCACTCACAGATGAGCTTGTCGGCTTAAGGATCTAGTAATAAATGGTCGTTATGACTATCTCTTTGCCTCAGCTGTTGTAATTACAGTCTCTTCATCTTTTGCAATCAATCATTTTACTTCCCATTACATTTGTCTTATACGTTCTCCGTATTAATTACATATATACATTTTTCTTACTCCTACTGTCGAATGTATTGACACAGTTTTTATCGTTAAATATAGTCTGTACAGCTACGCGGTGTTGATTTGTTTCAGACAGTATGTCAAATGCATTCTTCATGGCGTAATGAAGACCCAGAATTTACATACCTTGAGGTTTATATTTTCACAAATAATTTACTACTTCAACCCTCATTTTACAATACTGTACTACAAAAAAAATGCATACTTTTCAATAGAGAATTTAATACGTTGCCAGACTGTTAGATTTTAAACTCCACATATTAAATTGTCAATTTTATCCACAAAATCTTTGATGTTTGAATGAGTGTTAGGATCCAATTGAGTAATAAAGACTACTAGTGATACAAGTGTACTGACTCATCAGTTTATGCTCCCTTTTTGAGTACGCTGAACTGATTTAACAGTATTCAATATAATTATTGGCATGCTGAATTCAGGGATGATTTCATACACTTAGTTCCACTAATAAACGTGAATGAAATGAGAATAACTGAATTTTCTAAGCAAAGTGATATCATTACATCGAAGGAATATTCTTCAGCTGTATAACAGTCTAAGATTACAACTACATTATAACGACTTAGAGGAGACCTTCCATACAGTTTTCCAACCTTAGGGATACAAGATATTAATTGAATGCATCTTTTGCTTCTAAAACGGTAAACGTACGAAACATGCGTGTACTACTTTTCTTGCTACCAGTGACTTATGTGAAAACGGTAAATTACAACTAGCAATAAACAAAATGTGATACTCGTTGCATAAGAGCTGGCTCTCGTGGCTTAAGAGCTTTGGTGTTTAAAGGGCTAGGTACTCCACGCAAGTATCAATGGTAGCAACATCACTCACTGAGGTACAGGTATATCAGCCAATGAGCCCGAAGTGGGACGAAACATGTGTCCTGGATTGCACTGCAAACCACCAAATAAACTACAAAATATGGAATTTTCATCCAGTAATGAGTCGTTTTCATAGGAGTTCATCTGGCAACAGAGTTTGCGGAATTCGACGCACTATGGAAATGGAAAATTACAGGTATCAAACAACAAAGGTGAAACTTTCCCATCAAGGCTTATCCATACAAGTTACTGTTTATTATTATTTGTCCCTTGGGTTCCTAGTGGAATGTAAGGTTTCAGTTGCACGTCTCTGTTGTACTCTGTTCTCTGCTGCTTTTTCAACCTAGCTCCATCACTGCCCACAACCTTCCATTTCTTCCTCACATACCATCTCCACCATATCACCAACTCATCGGACGTCCAACTCGTCGATCCCCCTTTGGGTTCCACTCACCGTCCTGACCTAGCGCATGATGTCTTCAATCGGCCTTCTCAGTGTATGTCCAATCCAATCTAATTCAATCCAATTCAACCCATCTCCACTTTCTTCTACATATTTGTTGGGCGATAGGTTCTTGGTTGGTTCGTTGCCACGCTAGAGTGAGTTATATGCTGCTTATTCCTTCTGGCCATCTAATCTTCAGTGTCCAGTGAGCGAGCGTAGGCGGCAGCTGTTGATGATGTGTGTCTGTAGTTTGTTGGAAATGCTTTTTGTAACAAGTCTTCTTTCAACCATTACATAGAAGCATTGGCTTGAATGACATAAGTGTTGAAAATCCGAATCTGGTTCACATTAATGAAAGAAGGCCAGTCTAGCTGTTTATCCGATCCTGACTTCGACGTCCTCATCTGTGCCGCCGCCATCACCTGTAGTTGAGAGGATGCTGCCTACGTATAGAGGTAGGTAGGTGAAAAAGACAACTTCCTTAATGTTTCTCACGTTCATGGTGACTGCTGTTTGTTGCTGGTGTTGATGTTGTTGGTTGGGTATCTTCATCACCTCCGTCTTCTCTTGAATGGTGTCCTGTCTTCGCTGCCTCGTCTCTTCTGTCAACTTGTTGGTGTTTGCCTGTAAATCTTCGAGTTTGTGTGATATCAGACATAAATCATCATCGTTGGCGAAATCCAAATATTCGAGGGTCTCCTCATCCGTCCAGTCAGCATATGATAGTCTTCTCGCTCATCACGGTTTGCTGCATGATCCAGTTCAGTCCAGTCCACTACAATCACGAAGATGATTGGTGACAATGGGCAGCAACCTTGTCTTATTCCCGTCTCTACTGTAAAGGCATCACTGAACTTTCCATTGTGGATCATTTGGCATATGGCGTCTTCATATAGCTGCTGGATGAGACTGATTGGGGCTCGTGGCACTAAAATCGTTATGTTGAAGCGCTTACCAGATTACTTCTCTGTCAACGCCTCGATCGAAAGCCTTTTCAAAGTGGATGAAATTGATTTGGAGTTGAGTTGACTGCCATTCTATACTCTGTTCTATGAATATGATGATGCTTAGCGTAGCGTTACAGTTTGATGCGCACTTGATTTGTTCTTCCTGATGCCAGCCAACCATCCTGTTCCCATCGTAATTTTGAACCCAGCTCATCTTCTAGGCTCTCCAGGATGATGCGGCATAATATTTTGTTTGATTTGGGTGGACTGAGGTGGATCATGATTCCGTGTTAGTTGTTGCAAAGATTTAGGTCTCCATTCTTTTGGAGTTAGACAACGTGGGCTGTCTTCGAATCAATCGGTAGTTACCCTTTCTTCCTTCCTCTCTTCCTTCCAAACCTTCTGCAGTCGTGGTGTGAGCATGTCGGCTGCTGCTGTCTCTGTGTCTGTTTTCAGTGCTCCAGGAAGAATTCTATCTGATCCTGCTGCTTCACCAGATTTCATCAACTTCATGGAGTTAAGGATTTCACTCGTGCTTTTGTCGGTGGTCTCGTATTCACCGATAGTTCTGTGGCTGGGCAGCTGGTGGTATTTCTGGACGAGTTGTGTGTGATGGTGGTGTTGGTGGTGGTGGTCGATACAAGAGTTTTTTGAAGTAATCAGCCCATTGTCTCCTTTGTTTCTCCTCTTTCGTGTTAACTAGGTTTCCTTCACTATCTCTCATTGGTTCAATCTGTGTTCATCTCTTCCCCATCAGATAGTAACATGGATATTTGATAAAGTGTTCTCACGTCTCTGTCTCTCCTACCTGCAACCTGTTCTGCTTCACTTGCCAGTGTGTCGTAGAAGTGTCTTTTGTCTTTGTGCATACACTTCTTCACTTCTTTGTTCAGACTGTATTCAGTTCCTCATTTCCTTGTTCATCCTCGCACTGCACTGCACTGCACCAGTTCATCTTCTGCTTCACCATCTCAATCTCCCTCCTCTATCAGCTTCCATCTGTCCGTCGAGATCCATTCCTTGTCTCGTCTCATCTCGTCTCGTCTCGTCTCGTCTCGTCTCGTCTCGTCTTCTTTCTTCTTCCTTCCTAACACGGTTGTGCAGGTTTCCTTCCACATCTCTTCCAAACAGTCCCAGTGTTCTTCCACATAGGTTCCTTCACGTGTGTTGCTCAATATCTCCCATTGTGCCCTGATGGCTTACCAACTTGAAGATGTCCTTCGCAGTTTCTTTCATTTCAGTTTCTGTTCTGGGTGGGTGATGAACTTCAACTGTGGTCTATCATCATCAGCTTCTTCGGTAGCTTTCAACTTGATTTTGAAAGTAGGTTTCTTCCACTAGATAGTGAGTGGTGTGAATTTATATCTGCTCCGCTTCCGGATATGATCTTGTGTCCAGTAGGCTGGCTGCGTCTCCACCTTCTTCACACTGACATCAAGTCGATCTGATGTTCAGTGCAGTGTGGCCATCTGTCGAATGGTGTAATCCATGTCGTTTTGTCAATATCCATGTGTTTGTACACACTACCTCCAATCACCAAATCGTCGAATGCACAGAAGTCTTCAAACAGTTCTCCATTCTCATTCATTTCACCAAGTGCTTCTCAACGCAAGACTGGTTCTCTTCCTGTGTTGTCCACTCCTAGTTTGGCATTCAAACATATCACCGATTAGAATGGATTTTGATGTCGCCATCTGTGGTGGTGTCTTATTCAGTGCTGATTGCAGTTGTCTGTGGAATTCCTCGATCTTCTCTTGATCAGCAATATTTGTAGGTGCGTAGAGTAGCATTGTATGATTGTGACTTTGCTGCCATTTCAGTTGAATCCATCTTGCCGTCATGATGCTGATCGTGCAGGAGGGGATTGGTTCCCACTGCATGAGTGAGAGTCTTCTATGCTCTTGGGAGAGGGACATCATGATAGCCACTCGAAAACTCAGTGTGTCCGTGGTTGTCATCTGAGTGACAATATCGGAGTGGATGATTGACTCTCCAGTTGACAGTTTTGAGAGTCCACTTCCATTCCATCTGCCTTCACAGATTCCAAGCACTTCTATGCTATACCTTCTCATCTCTTTTGAAATCTGGGCAACCTTGCAGCCTTGCCAGCCAGCCAGCTTCAAACATTTTGCGGACTTTCTATGTCACTATGTTTACTTTCGCTTTCATCGAGGGAGGAGAAGACACATCGTCTAATTGGCTTCCCGAGGGCTTTCACTAACCCGGGTTATTTCGTCTCTCCGAGTCCAGCTAGGAAGTAGTTTTTTTACATTTTTTCCTCTATGCTTTGAAGTTTGTTTAGTGATTGGATTGGTTTTTCGGGGTAGGGTTGCTAGCCGTATACCCGAGCTTCCCTCTTTATCTGTGCTTAGGACCGGCTAGTACCTAGTGACCTAGTTTCCTAGGCTAGGTTATCCATACAAATAATGAGTAGTTGTGACCAATCTCTAGCAACCATGGTGACTACTTTTTGATTTCGTTACGTTTTATTCGCTTTTTCACTGGTTTAACCCATTTTTTACCGGTTTATTATTTTTCCGAACTATTTGGCTGATTGCCAGTGAAGCGTTAGCTGTTTAATAAAATGAATTATTGTGTTTAGCGTGTCTACTGACTCAGTATATTGTACCACTAGCCACTCAGGATAATTGTCCGCCAGATCAGTGATGGCTGTTTCGTTCGTCTGGCATCCAGCTCATCTAAGATGTACCCGGACAAATTATGCAGTCGAGTTAGTTCAGAAAATGTGAATCTAGCTAGCTGACTTGCTTGGACTGGTATCCCTAAAATAGGATGATCACTTTGAAAATGCTCTACATATTCCACTGTTCACGTTAAGATTTCTCACAGCTGAGTAGTTTGGAAACCATCCTGTAGGCAAGATCACAAGGTGTGATCTCTCACACAAAGTGCTATGAACTAGAGAAATATACTGATGGATAACTTGAGTGGTTAAAAACAACACAGACCAATCTGTAGATTTCAGCAACCAGATAAGGGTTAGCTTGAACCCAAAAGAAAGAAACTGCGGTCCAGTGTTTAGACCACTCAGAACTGGCCGATGAGATTTACAAATCAGCTTAAGTGGTTTTCAGCAGTATATTTCACAAGTTCATGACATTTTGGTGTCAGAAATTACACTTTATCTTTTTGGCTGGTAGATGGCTTCCAAATGAAACCCTTTCGACACCTTAGCTCGGTAACTGGAAGATCACTTTAACTGTTAGAGATATGAACGTGATCCATGCAGTATGTAAGTCATTTGTAAATTTATCATCATATTATTTTAGATAACATTTTTCAGTGTTTTACTACACATTTAACGATTTCTTCAGCAAAAAGTCAAATTATCACGTTTTAGTTACTAAGCAGTTTTAAAAATACATATAGAAATATATTTTCTTTCACTAACTTCAATAATTCTACTTGTTATTTTAGTGAAAATATTGTTCTCAGTCGAAGTAATCGTAATTACAATACTTCACCATTGACATGTTTAGAAGTTGAACAACAAAAACAAAAGTATATTAGAGCTATATATCAAAGAGATATGCTGTTGACTACAGCTAGTCGACTTGTTCGTTGTTTTGATGCAGAAGTTCGTCTACTGCGACATACACGTTTTAAGCTAGATGTAATGTTGAAAAAAGCTGAAATTCATCAACTCACACTATATCATGAATTTCGTTTACTGAAAGAATTTGAAAAATCTGAACATATTTTAACTGAGAAAAAGAAAAATAGAACAGAAGAAAAACAAGAAATATGTCACAAGGTTAGATTGAAATTGTATCTTTTTAAATCATTTTAAATGTGTTGCATGTTGTTTTTTTTCACTGAAGAGCAACTAATTTCATGTTATCTAGGTCCACAGTGCTGACTGAATTCTATCCATCATTTTTGCTATGTGGCCACTAAGCTAGGAAGCTCATTATCACCATGTACAGTTATCTCCTCAATACTTTTCTCTTGTCCCCCCATCAATAACTGAATGTCATCAAAAGGAATACTTGCCATACTTTCTGTCACCAGTTGATATGTTCTTTTGGTTTATTTATACAGGTGGACTCCTGAACAATAACCTCAGGCTTCTCTCTTGAGGGTTGCTTGATCCCTAGAAAACAGAAAGAAGCGACAAAACCAATGGAAGGTTTATTTTCAAGTCGAACATGTACTGAAGGCGACAGTTTATATATATTTTCGGTGGTTGCAGTATGTTATACACTTTTTATAGAAAGCCATTCAAGGGAACACGTATGATCATATAGTTTTTTGCGAAATTCCAAAACTCTGTGATTGTTTGTAAAGACGTTTCAGGGGATTCCAGGTTACTTTGAGGAGTCTAGAGGATGTTCTCTCACTCCATAACAAGATATATTGACTGGCTAGGGATTTTAACCACTCTCCCTCAGTACCTTTACCTAACTCACCCACTCAAATCGCAAAGGAAAAGACTGGCATGTGACTGTAAGAGAAACACTTTGTTCAACAAAAACACATTATTTATATATAGTTTTCATGAAAATATAAAACTCCTATGTCAAAAGTTAAATGACCTATGTTGATTGGTCAACCTGTAGGACAAATTGTCCAATAAAGTTTTTCCTGACTGCACAGAGACATGAAATAGCTGATGACTTAAAGTGTTGATTTTCATTACGACCTCTTTTTACTAATTGTTCACTTAGCTATAGGATGAAGAAGAGTTGTACTTGACTAGCCTCTGTTAATGGGTGTATCACAAAAATGACTCAATTGTTTTGAGATGAGAGCCAATTTGACTCAGAATCAAAACCAACAGTCTTCATGCTGCAGCTCAAGTTATGGAACTTTCTTTGAACTCATGCCTTTTTATGACAGCTTTTGCCTTAACTTGTCTAAATGTGTTTGCGTTTTTTTTGTTGGATTCATTCCTGGAACCACCTCTTTAATATCGCTTTTCTATTTTTTCGTTTTTTTCCATTTCTTCCTCCTAAATCACTTTTGTGTCTTCTTAGTATTTTAATGCTTTTTCTGTGTGGTACATTTTTTGGTGCACATACTGTACCAAGCAATTCTATGCTTTTGTGTAGATAACAAGTGAATTGATTTGTCCCGCGTTTTCCACTTTGAGTATTGGTTAATTAGAAGTCATGATTTTGCAATAACATTACTAATGTAACTTGTGCAATAATACGTGTGAACTATGTAGTGGATAACGCGCTGGTGTTTTAAGCGATCGCTCCCGAGTCTGAATCCCGATGGGAACAACATCACTCACTGGTAAGCAGATACATCCAGCTGACGAGTCCCAAATAGGACGAAATGCGCATCCTGGATTCCACTGCTAGCCACGATCCATCATTAACCTATGTACTCACCGTTTATAACAATTTATAGAAATGAAAATAAGTAACTTTGTATCGAAAATTAATAATAGTACATATCAAGTTCTTTTCATCGGCAAATATTTACTTCGAAGTAATAAGTCAAATATTAGTAATAAAGGACTGACAAGAAGCTTGTGAATCGGATCTTCAGGGTCTTTTTAAATAAAAAAGACGTTCGTAACAACTTTGGTCTGGATGTCTTCTAGTTGTCATGACGAATTTGTGTAATATCATCAAAGCAAACTAAAAAAATAGTGGAGTTAGTATTGATAATAGCTGTGAGTACTTATTTATTAAAATATCTAGCGTAAAGAATACAAGGCTACCTAAATTATCTTCTTGAACTAAAAAATAGTCTTTACAACAACGAAGTATGAACTGAGCATATCTACGCTATTGTGATTAGCGCCACACATGTCAATTCACCGTCTAATCTGTCGCACAATGTCAGCTGAACTGGGTTTAGGCTGGATAAAAGGTTCAGGGCAGCCAGACTATAACACAATATCACTGTATAAAGTATTTGATTGTTGGTCTGAGCCCTGTAGGGGGATGCAGACTAGCCGGTTGGGGTCAGCATGACTACAAAAATCAGTCGTTTTTAAACTCTGGGTGACATAGTTCAGAATTGATCTCATTGGTCCTGATATATTCATACATTATCTTCATCATGATCCTTATACTGAATTCAGTAATTTCTTATTTCTCCTTCCTTTCATTTACTACTTGTTGTATGCTTGATGTATTCCAGATCGGTCATTATCTCAAATAACTTTATCATCGTTGATAGAAGTCACTGTCGATCCACCTAATCTTTGTATACTGCTGTAAAGTGTAGTGACTTAACCCGATGCACTTCTGTGCAACACTGATTTTATTATTCAGTCAATGGATTCATTAAAGATCTAAGTTTTCAAAATTTATTTCTTAGTCTTAACTAATAAAATCTTGAGTTTATCCATTATTTTTTTTTGTGGCTTTTCACATTGGATATTTCTAATAACAATAAAATCATTTCTATTATTATGAATAGGTGAATGAAGTAACTTTTAAAATTGAACAAAAGAGGAAAGAATTAGAACGTCTTACTCAACGTGAACATCAAATACACGAAGAGTTTAAAGCAAGTTTAGGTGATTCACATAAATTTGCTGAATTCCTTACAAAAGTATTTAAAAAACGTATTAAACGAAAAAAACAAGAAGTTTTTCATTCAGGTAAGTATTTATTTATGTTGATTATATTACTTTTTTTGAAAAGCGTTTTTGATACTGGATAATAAATAAAGGTAAAATAAAGATTTAAACTGCGATAGGATTGGAACCAGTGACCTCTGGGCTACTTATTCAGGGATTTACTAATAGAGCCTAGGAACATCGGTTACTGACTAGGTCTTACTTAAGTTTTTAGTTACTTCAACAGGAACTCATATAACTAGACTACTCATTATTTAGTGGTTATATAACTAACCTTAGGACAATAAAAACAAGTTAAACTGATGAGTAAAACAGTGGACTTAAAAAATCATATTGTTCTTGAAATGACCAAAGTGAAGGGAATGTGTTATTTGGATGACTGATGCTTTACAAATTCTACTTCTTTGTTTGTTACATAAAATAAGATGATTTCTGTTGGTATTTAGGGCTATATAGGCAAAATAAATGAAACTTGCTTTACTGATCAATGCGTTATTATTATTATTATTATTATCACATTTATCGAAAGTTGACAGATAAAGTTTAAAAAGCTAAACTTAAGCGTGAATGTTTTAATGTTCAATTTAAGAAAGTTAAAATTCAGCTGTTTATCTTTACTGATCAAGAATTCAATTATAAAGTATCATAAAACCAACAAGTGCATCCGCTTTCCATCCTATGTTAAAACAAAACATTTGTCCTATAGTCCTAGTTTTAAAAATGATTCTACAGCTGATATCACTTTGTGATAAAAGCTGCCTTACTAATATGGAAATAATTTCTTATTTCAATATATTGAATATTTCCATTTAGACATTTAGAAAAAAGACTGATTGAGTAAAGAAATATATTCCTTTTCAATTAGGTTTTCATCCTGGGCTCTACACTAATATATAGTTTTACAATTTAATCAAATTACCAATCACGTGGTAATGTTTCGGAAATAATCAATAGAGTTACTAAAATTGGAAATATAAACCAAACTACTCTTAAGTAAATAGAGTGACTTTTGATGAGTGTTCAGTCATTCACACTAAACGATTACATAATAATAAGAGAACAAGTGAATATTGATAGAAGTAGGAAGGTGAAGAGGTGTCGACGACCATGGTAATGAAGCCAAAGATGAAGATCTAATTGAAAAGGAATATATATTTCTTCGCTCAGTCAGTCTTGTCTCTTATTTTCGTCAGTACGTACTCCGAGGATATGAATTATATATTTAATGGTTTGAAAGTACGATAGAAGGCAGGAGGTCACTCAGTGGATCACTCAGAAACCACAGGGTTTTTCAATTCTACTAGGAAAACTCACCTTCCTTGGTGCATGTGACAGACAAACAAGAATTTAGAACCACGTAGTAGTTTACCACATTTCAACACTAGAAGTGAAGAAAGCAGCTGGCCAAATATTTTTTATACTGGTTTCCTGCTTAATTCTTCATTATGAGACCTTAGAAACTATAGCTTTACCTCAACCATTTACCTTCTATACCTTAACATCGCTTCCTGATATATGTAGAAATGTCTAGCATATAAGAGTGAATATCTATAAACGTGACCTGTTAGCTGTTCTGTAGTTCGTCATTTCTTACAGCAATTTTTTTAGAAAATGTTAAAGAATAAACCAACATGTTTTATGCATTTACAGTCATTGATCCACTGGTAAAAAAGGCTGTCTTGCTATCTTCCACCTCATTAGTCTTCCTTAAAGTTGACTGCACTGAGGTTCATTTGAATCGATATACTTTCCGTAGAAAAGAGTTAGTACACTGATACATTCAACAGTGAACCTTAATCAATGGCTAAGTAAACATTTGGTCAATCATTCATGAGGTTAAGAATCGTTTGCTTACAAAATACAGGCGATAACATCTAAGATTAGTAGATGGCATGTACACGAACTTCAGAATTGTATTCCAAGAATTTTGAAGTCTATTCAATAAACGGTACTGTATGGATAAACATAAGTAAAATGTTATTTGCTTTAGGGCGATCGGTAGGATACCCTGTTTGATCCAGGTTTTGTGCTTCCTGGTACTCATCAGCAAGGTGTATCCTCAGTCTCGAAGGAAATGATGTCCCTTCTGAGATTCGTACTCACATCAACCAGTTCTGTAGTAAGAGATGTTACCACTCAGCTGTTCGGTCCATGATTCACGTCCTGTCGGGCTGGACTGGATACATTGTTTCGTAATCAGAGAGTAACTAATTCTATGCTGTCTAGTTCTAAGTGCCAACCGAATTCAATGCATCTTTTCACTATGTGGCTGTTAAGCTAGGTGACTTCCCATCGAAGAGCACTTTAACGAATGTTATTCATTCAGAGTGAGTTTTTCTCTGAGCCACAGCTTTAGTTGGTAAGTATTTAAACATTTTATGCTGAACACCAACATCATTACATCAGAGATTCACAAGGAAGTGAAGTAATTGGTTGTGCATGGATATTTATATCATGCCACTTTGACTGGGTGCAATCTTATTGGTGTTGGTGAGTGCTTGGGCGTATACTAAACATGATTGGCCAACTTCCCACCTTAGAAGAATGTGCAACTATATAACTGCTTAATTTTCTTTTGCTTGTTTGTAGTACGTTGATGTCGCTTGGTCTTTATAAGTCCGCCCTTCGGTTTGAATGAATGGATGAAAGCTGTCTCCATCTGATTGATTGACTCGTCCACATTGACAGAGGACGCTTGACGTTGATTAATTGGTTTACTCCAACTAGGTGTTCTTCACTACTGCTGATTGGTTACTTTTTACTGCAGAGGGATATTCTTTTTCCATTGATTGGTTGATTACAGAAGTTTGGTTAGTTGCTCATGAGTTGTCTTGATCTAATTCATTGATCATCTCATATTTGACTAGGCACATATCTGATAATCTAGGCAAGAAAATAACTCACTTTCGAGGTTTGTGGGGATTTATTGGTTTTAAGTTCAAATTCTGCCAAGGTTCAGATTTCCTTTTCAGCTTCAGTTATCATCCAGTCTCTGGTTCTTATTAACCGAACCATGCTTATATCAGACAGTTGAAAGAGCAATCGTATTTTACGTTAATTTATTTGATATAACTCACTTTTATCAATCAATACTTACTGGATGACACTTCAGGTGACGTTCGTTGCTAATCGTCATTTTATGGTGATCAAACAAATTTTTAGCCTGGTTCTGATACTTCTGTAGATTTTCATCCTTCGGTTTAAACTAATGATGGAACCTTCCATATACAACCGAGAGATGCGTTAACTCATTCCTGTTGCTTCTTTTAGGTCTTGGTTTGCTGAAAAAAGTTTCACTGAACCGTTTTCCCCTTCTTCATCTAAGTGTATTAGTCTTTAGGACCATTTACTTTATACCATCCTATTGTTCGAGAGTACATCGGCCCATGAAAACACTGTTTGAGCGTCTTGTTAGATTACTTATTTTCATGGTGTCTATCATTCTAACTTTAGTCAAGTTCCTGTGTCATGATAATCTGATCGGCCGCCTTGCTATATGTGCTAAACTTCGAAACCATTGAACATTATTTGATAGATTAGGCTATCTTGCTCAATGGGGTCAATGGTATCCTTAAAATAATAGAAGAGTTTGATTGTAAGAGAATACTAACTTAGGCGTTATTAAAACCCCAAGTATGGTTACTGACTCTCCTCCCCTATATGACAACACAGTAGATACCTATAATTCATTGTTAATCTTATGGTGATCACTACTCACACATTCCTACTTCTCCTTTTTGTTTTAGTTCTGATATATTTTAAAAATGAAGGGCAGTCATTGAGCAGTAGTTGGTGGTTTGTAATGAACTTTGCTATGTAACTCATTTTATATTTGGATGCACTTTTATAAGTGTTCCTTTTGAAACGAAGATGCTGTAAGCATTACTTTAGGCACCAAGGTGTTATATCATCCAAGCTTGAAAATTCCAGTTATTTTCTTTTCCAGGACTGATTTGATAAGACCATGTTAACAGATAGATTTCTTGTGATGAGTTATTCGTTCGGAACAAACAGTTGTATTTGGAAAGTTCTTTTCGAGTGCATACAACTTATGATCAGACAGCTGCAACAGCTCATAGGACATCGTGTATTATGCAAATCGTAGACAACATCCACTTTTACATCATTCATTTTTAAGGTTTTCCAGGATCTATTGATTTCAAATTAGTATTCATCATGAACTGACATCAGTTGCAGAAGCATTGAAAAGCTGGGGGCACTGAACAGCCGTTTCGTTGACGTATGTGACTCTCTACCAGTACATACTCGTAACCCCATCAAAAACTCAACCCAGGAGCTTCAGGTTTTGTGGTAAAAACATTACTATGGAGTCACTCAGTCAGAATCCATAAGTCCACATTTTCCTACTTCTATCAGTTCGTGGTATAGTACACCCTTCATTCACGCCATCGTTGATTATTTATTCTCACATCCCCAGCAGCAATGATTTTTTATTAGAACTTCAAGTAATCTCATCTCGAAGTAAGTCACTAATGAAGATCCTGAATTAAATCCCTGTCTGGAGCATTAGTGCGTGTTGTTGAGGTATCCTATCCAGGGACCAAAACACCTCTTCAGTCCTCCCAGGTTCTCGATGTTTCTCTAACTGATGTAATTCTGTGATGGATACCAATAAATCTTCACAAACTCTTAGATTAAGTGATTTACCTTCTGTTATGCATACATGATAATCATGACGTTATTTAACTTCAGGTTCGGAAGAATCGGAAGAAGAATCATCATCAGATGATTCAAGTTTTGATGAATCAGAGGATGAAAGTGGTACTGAAGATGTAAATATAATGGATTTAGATACATGTCCACCTGGATGTCCAATGGAGGATTTTGAGCGTACCTGTTCAATTAGAGAGAAACGTTTAGATATTGAAGAAGAAATGACAGAGGAGAAGAAAACTCTAGAAATATTACGTAAAGATTTAGAAACGTTTACTAAGAAACAACGTGTTATTGAAACAGCACTAAAACAAGCTAAAAATGAACTAGAAGCTTTTCAGGTAAATAAATTAAGTTTTAAATCCTGTTTGTTTTCTGTGGTATAATTTAGAATACTCACTAAGTGTTGTTTGCTTAAAAGTAGTAAACACGAATAGACTTGTTCAATAGACAATAACATCTCTAGATCCTCTTTGTATATCTTTCAGTTGTCATCTAATACTCAGTCGGAAACTGAAGGATACCCTGACTAATCTCAGCTCCTCATTCTGTTTATATCAATGTAACTGTTCCTGTGGAACAAGTTACACAGGACATATTATTAGGCAAACGCGTCTTCGGATATCAGAACATTTACCAGGTTGGTTTGAAAAAAGTGAGTTAAAAGTGGTGAAAATTCCTAATCATGCTAGTGCACCTAGTAAATGCAGAGTGTCCCATAGACGCTATCACAACTTTCACTGTCACATATTATGTACTAAAAACAATACCACGTGTTGATCACTAACACCTATTCAACATAACTAAGACTTCCTTTCAGAAATGTCATACATTTAACTCACTTGATAAATTTGAACAATGAAAGACTAAAGGCGTTTGAAGAATAAAACCAGCTCATTTTATCTCATTAGCTGCAAATAGCCTACAGTTGAAATAAAGTATTAATAGTAATGATGGAATGACACACTTTAAATATGTAGAAATAAATAGAGATTTGAAACCCACGTTTAATAGTTACAAATTTTAGTTAAAATCAATGGGTATTTATTTGTGATGAGATAGAAAATTCTGGAGCTTTGGAATGGTGGAAGAAGAAGCGAAAATCAGTGTAAAAGAAGGGACTGTTTAAAAGCTAATAGGTGGTGACGTAGTTACATGAAAAACTGGGAAATCGCTGAGTGAATAATAATCAGTAAATAAATAATGAAGAAATGATTCAATCAAAAGAAAAGGGAAGACTATATACATAAACATGCAGAAATGATATATAGTTACCAGGGCAAAGAAAGGTTAATTATAGTCTCCTTCTGGGTGCATATGTCGAGTTGAAAATGTTCGATAGCGAAAGCTTCCGCAAACTGTAATAAACATGGCGTTCTTTGTTTATTGATTATCCTGAAGGAGTGAGAAACATATATTTGATGTCCTGTTTCCATCAGATTCCCGGCGACTGCACTCTTAAAAGCCTTGCTACCATTCAGACACAGATTTCTCGGAATATTCTCATAAAATCGAGTAGACGCCCTTTTTTTAGAACCGTCATATGTACTTGCTTCCACAAGCATATGTGAATCTATATACACAGTTGGAGGTGATGTGAGACTGCGTTATTGAGTATGAGCTGATGGAAGGCCATAAAAAAATGAACTCATTTTAATCTGCAAAGCTCTTTGTTCTTGCATTGTTCAAATAAGTGAAACTGTCGCAACCAGATTCATCAAACCTGGACTTTGCATTCAGAAGGAACACGTTCAAATGTTATTCCTCCATTGACCTTCAACAAACGAAAGGCCACTCTCATCTTTTCCTTTACCATCTATCATATACTTCATCTGTATATATTTCATCTTGATGTTGACAAATTTAAAAAGGGAAATCGACTTCCTTGCAGTTCTTAACTCATATTCCATTCTGAAAATGTATTCGCCTAAAACTTGATTCGTTTTCACTTGACGAGAAAAGCTGGAAATTTAAGGCTTGAAAAATTAAGAATCAACATGTATAATAAATAGCAAACAAACGTGTCCATAGACAGGAAATGTTTGAAATATGAGCCTGTTAATTTAGTTTTGAATTCATTTGATGATTACGAAGTTTTGGTAACCTCAACTCTCTTGAAACGGCTTATAATCAATAGTCAATAGATGTTTATTCAAGTGTTTAGCGTTTTCACAATCGAATAGTCTGACAAGTGTTTTAAAAATTCCAAATAAAGTAAAGCCTTTAGTTACATAAATCTACTCTGTTATTATTCAGTAAAATTATTGGCAAGCGATGATATGGATTGACGTTTACTGTCGTAGAGTCAAACTATTTGTCGCCATTGTGCCACTGTATCAAATGATAATTTTACCCAGCTTTAATACTTACACAGTGTTATTAATCATAACAGAGAAGTAGAATATTGTGGACCATTGTATCCTGACTCAGTGCCACTTGATCAGACATCTGTTAGTATTGCATGTCAACGTAGATGGTGACTCGGAATGCTCAGTACTAGCAAAGTCTGATGGTAAAAACGACTAATTATTACCTTGATCCCTTCAGCTCGTAATGGTTCATATCACCTTCAATATATTTTCAGTCTTCACAGTAGAAATAAATAAAGACTCCCATTATATTGATAGAATACAACAATCTGAACGACGAATATTCTTTTCAACAAGTTCTCTTCAGGTTCTACGACTAGAAAATGCATTTGTACAGCTTGAAATCAATTCAAGTTACGGGCAATTACATTTTCAAACTGCTAATATGGAGTTGTACTATAGATACATGGATGATACATTTTTAGTCTTTGATAGGTGTACATATATTAACTCTATTCTGAAGTATTTTAACAGCGGTCACCCATCAATTCATTTCATATACGAAAATAAAAACAGTGATCCTATACATTTTCTTGATGTGCTAATGACAAGAATAGAAGATAGCTCTATAATGAGAAGTATATATAGAAAACTAACGTCTAAAGCACGCTGTACACACGTTCTTAGTTTTGTACCAATGAATTACAAACGTAATATAATCAAGTGCTTTGGATTCAGAGTAAGGTCGATTTGTTCCAAGAAGTGTGTGGAGAAAGAACTACTGTGTATCTGTGATATTCTAAGTGAAAAAGGACATCCAGATAAGTTCATCAAACGTAACATCAAGTACATTGGTCCTAAACAAGAAGTGATCACAGTGATGAAGTAGCCTGCGTTTCTGAGCTTAAAATTCAAGGGGGATGTCGCAAGTGATATTCTATCATAACGCCTAGCTACACCAGTCAATAAGTCGTTTCATGCAGGTCAGCTTTGCATATCATTCAGTAATTAGCCAATGTTCAACCTAAAACTAAAGAATAATCTATTCATTTTCTTGTTTCATCAAAATTTTAGCCTTGATTTTCTTCTCCATTGCAAAAAAATCCCTTTTAAATTAATTCTTCTTGTTATTGTCGCAGTTGTCGACATTTATGTACAGACTAAATTTATTGATTGTCATTTCATAATGACTATGATTCATTATCAGAGTTGGCCCCAGTATGAAACCAATTAAAGCATATTAACCTCGATGACAGAGCATCTCATTTTCATTATCTTTCATCTAATATATATATCATTCTTTGAACTGCTTGAGCACTTGTTTAACAGAGGCCATAACCTTGAACTAAATTATTACTTCTTCTTCCCCTACACTACATTTGTTTGTTGTGGTTTCAAACAACTAAAGATTCTTATAATATTGATAAAAGTAACGATCCGAAAGAAGAATATTCTTTCCAATAAGTTCTCCTCAGGTTCTACAATTATGAAATACATTTGTACAGGATGAAACAAAGTCAAGTTAGGGGAAATTACATATTCAAAATGGAGTGAAATTTACGGTCTTCAAGAAAACTGATTAAGCTTTTTTAAATTAGTCAATATTGGGATGATACATATACAGATCAATGAAAGGATAGTGAACAAAAAGATAACCATTCAAAAGGCAGAAGTGGCTATCAGTTTATTAAAGGCCAAGGGAAAAGTAACACCTGGAAAAGTTCTTTCGAAATGCAGAATCTAGGCTTGATCGATCTTATAGCGATAGCCTCCTCTATATTCAGCAAGCGTTGCCGAGCTACATGTAGTGTCATATTTGGAACACGACAAATGCCACTGAAAGCTTTATTAGCATCTATATGATGCCCTTGACAACACTATTGCAAATAACCAGGTTACTATCTGATGGGGAAGAGATGAACACAGATGAAACCAATGAGAGATAGTGAAGGAAACCTAGTTAACACGAAAGAGGAGAAACAAAGGAGACGATGAGCTGACCACTTCAAAAAACTCTTGTATCGACCACCACCACCACCATCACACACAACTCGTCCAGAAATACTACCAGCAGCCCAGCCAGATAGGATTCCTCCTGGAGCAATGAAAACAGACACAGAGACAGCAGCAGCCGACATGCTCACACCACGACTGCAGAAGGTTTGAAAGGAAGGGAGGAATGAAGAAAGGGTAACTACCGATTGATGCGAAGACAGCCCACCTTGTCTAACTCCAAAAGAAGGGAGACCTAAATCTTTGCAACAACTAACACGGAATCATGATCCACCTCAGTCCACCCAAATCAAGCAAAATATTATGTCGCATCATCCTGGAGAGACTAAAAGATGATCTGGGTTCAAAATTACGATGGGAACAGAATGGTTGGCTGGCATCAGGAAGAATAAATCAAGTGCTCATCAAATTGCAACTATACCCTACTCATCATCATAGAACAGAGTATAGAATGGCAGTCAACTCAACTCCAAATCAATTTCATCCACTTTGAAAAGGCCTTCGATCGAGGCGTTGACAGAGAAGTAATTTGGTAAGCGCTTCAACATAACAATTTTAGTGCCACAGGCCCTAATCAACCTCATTCAACAGCTATATGAGGACACCATATGCCAAATGATCCACAATGGAAAGTTCAGTGATGCCTTTACAGTAGAGACGGGAATAAGACAAGGTTGCTGCCCATTGTCACCAATCATCTTCCTGATTGTAGTGGACTGGACTGAACTGGATCATGCAGCAAACCGTGATGAGCGAGAAGACTGTCATATGCTGACTGGACCGATGAAGAGACCCTCGAATATTTGGATTTCGCCAACGATGATGATTTATGTCTGATATCATACAAACTCGAAGATTTACAGGCAAACACCAACAAGTTGACAGAAGAGACGAGGCAGCGAAGATGAGACACCATTCAAGTGGGCATAGAGAAGAATGAGGTGATGAAGATACCCAACCAACAACATCAACACCAGCAACAAACAGCAGTCACCGTGGACGTGAGAAACCTTAAGGAAGTTGTCTCTTTCACCTACCTACCTCTATACGTAGGCAGCATCCTCTCAACTACAGGTGGTGGCGGCGGCACAGATGAGGACGTCGAAGTGAGGATCGGATAGACAGCTAGACAGGCCTTCTTTCACTGATGTGAAATCAGTGTGGAGATCTACTGCACTCAGCATAAAGCGTGAACCAGATTCGGATTTTCAACACTAATGTCAGTCAAGTCAGTCAGTGGTGGTTGAGAGACTTGGCGGTGCATTACGAAAAGCATTTCCAACAAACTACAGACACACATCATCAATAGCTGCCGACTACTCTTTCTCACTCGATACTGAAGATCAGATGGTCAGAATAGTAAGAATAAGCAATGAGGAACTCACTGTGGCTTGGAAACGAACCATCCGAGAACCCATCGCCCAACAAATATGTAGAAGAAATTGGAGATGGGTTGAATTGGATTGGATTAGATTGGATTGGACATACACTGAGAAGACCTTCTGGGCACACCACGCTCCAGGCCAGGCTCCCAAGTGCAAGCCAATGGGCGTCTGATGATGAAGTGGAGATGGTATGTGAGGCAGAAATGAAAGGTTGTGGGCATTGGTGGCGCCCGGTTGAAAAGACTGCAGAGGAGAGATTGGAATGGCGACGTGCTACTGAATCCGTATTTTTTATTACGATCCTAAGGGATAAGTAAGAATAATGTGATGCTCTGTATCGACTAGATGCACTAGGACTGAACTTTTCACCACTTTCATCTCGCCCTATCCAAACCAAGCTGGTAAATTCTCTCGTATCCAAAGAGCATCTCCCGGGGACGTTTTTTCCCTTATCTTTTTTAAGTAAATCACTAATCATCTGCAAATTGATCATTCTACTTTAGGTAAGCTCGGTTCATGCAGTTCAGCTATCCAAATTCAAGTGATCTGAACTAACTCGGCTCAGTGAGCTGAATTCGTTCGGGTACACCGCTGATGAACTCGACCCTAAACGAGCGAAACGGCTGACCGGTGATTTGATCATACTGATCTAGATGGCAAAATCTGCAGATCGACCCGAGATATTTCTGGCTACTTAATTTGTTTATTAGTAGTATACTTCGAAAGTTATTATGACTTCGTTCTACTTATAAATGATCCTCAGTTTCTCTTCGGGTTTGTAGAACTAAATTTTACCACTCTGTAACTTCTGTGACCGGCTTTGAGGGGTGATCATTCTGTCTGTCTGCCTAACCTATAGTAAGTCGGATTGGGTTCTCTTCCGTGACTTACTGGCTGGAAGTCAGATGTAATGACTGGTAGAACAGGTCCACCAGAAGGTTAAAGAACAGTCTGCAGAATATGGGAATTATGCTTGTATGAGAGAATAGTTCATTCTCAACATCATCTTTTTCATATGGCACAGCGTTTATCACTGCTTTCCAACAGTAGCTTAATGAAACTTTTTAACAATTGTGACAGTTAACGAAGGTATTCGATTGAATTTGCGATCCGATGATTTCTAAACTCACTTCTCAACCCCTTTATTAGAGGTTCAAACTTAACGCTGATGTATCATCCTCATGTCTAATCAAAAACATGTGAATCAGATAGGTTAATGTATAAATTCGTGTCTAATCAATGTTTCGCACATGTGAACATCTAACAGTTAGCCAGACTTTTCAATGGTAAGACAAGAAAAAATATTGCGTTACTCAGTATAAAGAAATGCATGTCCTAACTAGTTCAATTTGTACATGTTGATAAACTTTACATGCTACTAACTACTCAAGCCTAACCATGAATAGTGAATGTACTACATGAAGGTCATAAATGGCTTCAGTATTTCGGAATATAACAGTCAAAATCGGTAGGTATAAAAATATTGAAATTTACAATGAAAAGACGATTCGAAAAACAACATTCTTTGTTGAGCATTCCAACATGTCTTACTGTCATCATTGTAAATCTATTTTCTTGTTCTTGAAATAAGTACCCAAAAATGGCGTTCGTTTGTTCATTTTCTTGCAGAGTCTTTAGCAGTCAATTGTTGTTACTTTTTACATTTCCAAATGTTGCGACGTATACTACTTATATGTAATATGTAATCTGTCCATAATGTTTGTGTGAAGTAGAACAGGTCTTAGACTTGCTGAAATCTTCGGCTGCCAGAAATTTTTCAGTGAATATATTTCATGAAATTCTCCCCTTCCAATTTGTTTTAATCTTTTGAACATGTTTTCTAAACGTATCATTCAATTCCGCGCATTTTTAAAGTACTTTCGTATTGCCGTTTCTCAAGCCAACAATAAAACAAAGAAAAAATGGTTATACCTGATGGAAATGGACTTAGAAGTGCCAACAAATACAGCACATTACTACTCCTAGGTTATTTATATCAAATTGCATACTTTGTACTGATAGACTCATTGAACTACTATCACAAAATTACGCTCTATTTTCCATCTATCCACCAATCCAGATCAAATGCTTATGTAACACCAGCTACCTGTTTCACATTATTGCCTTTTATCCTGCTGTTATTAAGACTTTTCAGATGCAATAATTATTTCATTTAAAAATATTTTACAGGAAGCGATCGTGTTGAAATATTGCATGCTAAGATTTCCATGCTGTATTACACATTTTCGTTGGAATAAAGGTATAGTGCGTATACCGTTTGCTTTGTCGAACGTATTGTTCAGCTTATATTTTACTGAAATTCGCTGTAACATATGTTAATAGGCATACAATGTGAATGTAAATTGCTTAGTTAAGATCTGAATATTTAGTTAATTCATATTATTCACACTGAGGTGGTATATTCTTCTACCTGTTTTCAAAATTATATTCTTGAAGTGGGATGTTTTAAAATCAAACAGAATGCAATAATTCCTTGTTAGACTGTTTGAAATAGCACAGGTTTAGCAGAATTTAAATCAACAATCTGTTAACATTCATATACTTGACAATGATGAATCACGATTAATATGTGAAGGTTTGCGACAATACACGAAAAGACAAGATCAAAGTTGATGAGGTAAAGTAGATTCTCTGCAGAATCCTGTTACGAAACAATCTCCTTTTTGGCTTCATATGCTGACATGAATACACACTAGATTGCACTCCAATCATTCATTGGTTGCTAAATAATGCAGCTGACGCAGCGAAGGTGTTCGTCACTGACCTACATCAGTCAATTATCTAACACCGTAAAACAGTGCACTGCAGTGTTACATCACCTATCCTAATGACCATGGGGTAAAATTGATCAGTAAACGTGAATCATTGATGAGCGCTAAAGACTTGACAGCCACATCAGTTACCGTCCAGTTACCAATTTCTTTACCTACATAAATCTAAAAGGCTATCAAATGATGACCTTGTAACAACCAACTGTTGATACATTCTTGTCCAGCCTATAGGTAGGTAGGCAGGTAGGTAAGTTGTTGCAGGAAGCGCGCACAGCAGTGTGAGTTTAGTGGTGGCTACAAGAATCTACAAGGGAAAAGAGGAAGAGAAAAAAGTGAGCCGACGACTCAGCAAGAACACATGTTGTACTTACATTTAATAATAAAAGATAGCTGACGAATGGTAGAGCTGGACAACGAATAGGTGGGTAGTCTAGGAATTGAAACTGGGAGGTGAATGAGTAAGATTTCGAATGTGTTACAACCTCAGCAGCTTAGTAGTTAAGTCATTGACTTCAACTTTGAGTTATGCAGATTTGCATCTTCGTGTGAGCATGAAACTTCTCAAGATTACAATATTAATTTGAAAGGAAAATCTAAATCCGATGTGACATGTACGATCCACTAAGGATACAATGAAGAATATGTTAGAAATAAGAGTTGAATAGGTCTTATAGTACACCTACTTATGGTTTCATCAAGTATTCCTGCGTCCATTCTATCTGATGTACAAAAGCAGTTTGTTCCAACCCTACACCTACCTTGGTAAAATTCTTTTGCTAAGATTAGGATCAACTATATCATTCTTCTTTTTCTGTCCTCATCCCACCTCATCTTAGTCTCCTATTATATTATATATATTATTTTTATATATATTATATTTATCGTGCTTTTCTTCGGTTCTATACAAATTGACTTGACAAGTAAATATGTGATCAAAATGTTTTAAATGTATTGCCCAAATTCATTTTTATATTATCAAAGTAAATAATACTTTGATTGGATTCTCAGAACAGGGTTTACAATTAGTAATAGGGAGTTCTAAAGACTGTTTTTTATCACTTCCTTGATACTCTATTAAATAATACAGTTTATTTATCAGTATTGCATAAATTATTGTTGTTTCCATAGTAACTTAGTTTATTTGACGATATAGTACATAGTAATACAGTATTATTTACTTGATTATCATTGCTCATAATCATATCAGTGTAATCATACTACTTTCAATACCTGGTATTCATAGTTATGTCACCACCTATTCTTTGTTTTTATTGGTAGTAAAATTTTCCATTTCTCTGGTATACGTATTGTATCATTTCTATTACATATACTGGGTGTTAATTCTATGAACGAAAGTTCATTCAGTAACCGATCTCTCTCTCTCCCTAAGTATATTGTATGATTGTTTGTTAATGCATGCATTGCAGTAGCTGAGTGGTTTTCTTGATTGTTGATCTTACTGGGGTCTGTCATTCTATATTTAGCTAAATTCCTATGTTCAGCTATTCTAATTGACGTCGACTGACTAGTCTGACCTACGTACTTGACCACACAGTCATTACATGGAATTTGATAGATTGTATTATTTTGCTTAATTGGTTCTATCGGATCCTTAAGGCAGCTGAAAAAGCTTATTTCTGAGCGAGTTTGTAGGTTTAAATCGTACCCTAATTCCAGCCTTGTTGAGAATTCTACGTAAGGTTTCTGATGTACCTTCCTTGTAGGGTGACACAATAGAGGCTGTGAACTTTCTACTCGTCTTACCGTTATTAGTCGTACTCATGTCTAACAGGTACCTAGACTTCAAGTCATTCAATGTTAGTTAAGGCAGGTTTAGTCAAACGTCTAAATGATAAAGCTGGAAAACTGGCTAGTCAGTGCAAAGACCAAAACAAAGAACTGGAACACATCGGAAAGCGCTAATAGTTCATAATTATCCTCTATAGATTATTAAGAAATAGGGTGGGATAAAACCACTGTACTTAAGTCCAATATAATTAGGTGGACAGAAGGAGAGATTGATTACTGAATGAATCATTGTTCATTGAATCAATACCCAACACATGTCATAGAAATGACACAACTTTTGTGACCAAACGGAATTACATGCGTGGGTATGATGATATTCATACTTGACAGACACCTCAACGACTGACTTCCCTCAGCTTCCTGTGCTTCACTGAGCCACGGAGAAGTCAGAATACAAAAGACTGGCTTGTGACTGTAAGAACAACAACTTTACTACACAAATACATGGTGTATATATATTTACAAAATCCTCAGAAAACCAAGCTATAAATAAACCAATCGGATTGGTTGTGTGACGTAAAACTTGTCCAATCAGGTTGTCATGATCTGAAAACAATTTCTCTATTGGCTGCCTTTTTGCCGCTACCTATCAGCAACACATATACAAGAGACATGGAGACTTTTACTACCAATGAAAACAAATGATAGAAAGTGACAGGACTATAAATATGAGACGTCAAAAGTAGTATGATTACATGGATATGATTATGATCAGTGATAATTTATGCTCGAAACGTCATCCAGTAAATAATACTATTTCACTGTGTGCTATATATCTAATAAACAATTTTAATTTGGAATTAAATTATACCATTGTGCCCAAATCTCATATTATCATCATTTTTTATTCACTTTATTATTTAGTTAGAAAAACAGCGCAAATTAAATGAATTAGAAATTATTGTAATTCTACGCTTAGACCAAATCCATTATTATGCAAATCAAACTGTCCCATCTGAGATGACAAATGGATTAATATTTTTAAGACATACTTTACATGCTCTACGTAAGCGTATCAGAGAATTAGAAGACGAAAAGAAGCAACAACGTGTTGAAAGAAAACAAGCAAAAACCCGTCATATAATGTTACAAAAACATAAAAAACTATTTCAGGTTAGTTGTAAGTATATCCTTCACTGTGTTTGTTAAGCGTTACATAAAAGCGATTTATTTGCTTGTCATTATTGTCTGGTTTTGTGTTATTGGATGCATGACAATAGCCGAATTTTTATTCTCTAGATTATTGATCTTATTGGGGTCTATTATTCTGAATTTGGTTAAACTGCTATGCTCCAATAATCTAACGGACCCCGATCGTTGATTCGACCTATGTACTTGACCTCACAGTCATCGCATGGGATATGGTAGAATAAATTTTGTTCATTTGGATCTATAGGATCCTTAAGCCTATAAAGCTTATCTTTGAGTGAGTTTGTAGGTTCAAATGCTACCCTAATTCCAGCCTTGTTAAGAATCTTACACAGAGAATAAGAGGTGACAGGACTATAAAAATCACCTGTTGACTGTGTTATAAATCGAATAAACAAACCAAATGTGGAATTACATTCTACCTTAGTTTCCAACCTTTATACTTATATCAATAGAAACAGCTGGAATTTATAGGACTACTGGTTGTGAGTACTCTCCCTTCAAAATTTGATAATTATCTTTATATAAGAATCCCAGACAAAGGCTTCTAGTAAGTAGTTATTAATAATGCTGGCAAAACTAGTTCGAGTTTATCTCTATCTGGAAGTTTGTGAAGGTTTATTAGTTGATTTTAGGTTATAATTCATCATGGACTGACACAGTTGGAGGAACCATTGAAAACCTGGGAGCACTGGACAGCTGTTTCGCACTAGTATAGGACTCCTCAGCAGTGCGCAGCCATGACCTGGCCAGGGATCGAACCCACGACCTTCAGGTCCCGTGGCCAGCGCATCATTGAGCTACAGGGTGGGAATCCGATGATCCATATTCCCTACTTTTGTCAGTCTCACGATTAATAAATCTCCATAGATCCCCAGATTGAATCAATCTACCACTAATTGGTAACAAGCTTCGAGAGGTGTTTACCGAAGTCTCAATGAGAAATCCTGATCAGTGGAGTCAACCAAGTCGAACATCAGGACAGTTACTCAGCGACGACATTGGATATAGATCGCGTGAACTGACAGAAGTAAGAAATATGGATCACTGGATTTGGACCCAGTGGCTCAATGGTAACGTTCTGGGTAGGGAAACTGAAGGTCCTGAGTACGACCCCTGGCCAAGTCATGGCTGCGCACTGCTGAGGAGTCCTATACTAGTGCGAAACAGCTGTCCAGTGATCCCGGGTTTCCAATTTCCCTCCAACTGATGTCACTTCATGATGAATTCCAAACTAAGTCAGGTCTAGCCAAAAACAGTTATTCGGTGCGCAACGTATGTCACTGCCATCTAAGTCGATGAAGGTTCACAGCTTCACCAACTAACTTCTGTTTTACTGATGTGATGACACCAAGACATGCAGCTTATGTTACATAAGTAACAGTGCTGGAACATCTGAAGCTTTCTCCTATCCTGTACCTTTGATGGATGTGTTTTACACCCAGATAATAGAACAGAGTGAACTGTATTACGATACATTCAACCCTTAGTAGACAACCGGATATCATGGTGATGCCGTAAATCGCGTAGGTTGGCGATCGTGCAATCTTATCATCCAAACAGAAATAGTGACAAATTAAAATTTGAGTTCACTTCTGCCTTAAGCAAACGTTATAATCTGCTTAGTAATGGGGAAACGATATTAAATTTTACTTCAGTATGTAGTTCTTTTAAACTTAACTCACTGAAACTTACTGGTGCCTACAGAAAGCTGAATACATTCTTGCAGATATAGAATCTGATGGCACTCATAACACATCAAGTGTTACTTTAGAAAATCGAATAGGACAAGTTGTGGGATATACCTATTGTGTTGGTGTTGCAGATGGTGTTTTATTCCCAGAATCACAAAAGACGGCGGAGTTTGAACAAATGACTCACGTGTATTGATTGGTCACGGGAGTGCAACCAATTTCATGTTTTCTAGTCCTGATTGCAGACCAAAGTCTATCGATCTTATTTGTAATGTGGCAACCAAGCTAGGAAGCTCAGCATCCCGGTGCACATTGGTAGATGACTCACATGTTGGCGGTCAAGTATGCAATAAGCTAAACCTAAGCTCCACTTTGAGGAGTGTAGTGATCGTTCATTCTGATTATCTGAGATATCCGTCGTTTGGTAGACCAGTATTGATACTCGATGATGATTGAAGGTGAAATGGAAATTTGCGCCGCAAGCGGATTCAAACCAGTGAACACCGGGTTTCCGACTCGGTGCTCTACCAAGTGAGCTACCAGACCCAACTTCTAACCAGATTTTTATTTCACTTCAATCATCAAAGGTTTTTCCTGACTATTATTTGAATTAGTGACACATTACCACAGCTTGATTGTACTCACACTGGTTACTCAGTCAACAATGAGTATTTAATTCAAGCACATTTGAATTTGGATGAGAAGTCCTGACCGGCAGCTAGTGATAGTGCAATCAAGAGATAGCAACGAGTCACGAATTCACATGGAAGTCAGACAGATACGAATCTGGTTAGCAACCGGGGCTCGTAGTCCAACTGACAAAACATTGAACAGGTAACCCGGAAGTCTCTGGTTCGAATCCTGCCGCAGTTCAGGCTTTCATTTTACTTCAATTATCATCAAGTACCTTGAAATTAGTTCAGAAAGTTCATTTTCGAAGTTTCATACATCTACTCTTTCCGAAAACTTATTCTCCTAAATGAATTGCTGAGAAGTGTTCAAACCTACATTTTCCCAGCTCCCGTAATCAGAAAGCGTAGAGCAACTGCTGCTTATAAATCTTCATCATACTATTTATGTATGAGTACAGGTTTTAATTGCATTTTCTAGCACCAGGATGATAATTAGTTCCTATCATTATTATTGTTATTATTATCATCACTATTATTACTATTATTACTTGAATGATGATTAATTATCCTGACAGAAAGAACTCGAGAAACTGGTTGCTATATGTGACAAAGAAATGAATGATAAATTTGGCAGAATAGACGATATTGAAAAAATGGAAAGTATTATAGTAAATCCAAAACTAGAGGATTTAACTACAAAAATGCTGATACTACAAGAAGAATTTGATAAAGAAGAGTCAAAAATAGAGGTTGTATTATAGTTTCATTTGGATTTACATATTATGCACATTATAATGTTTTGTTAATACGTTATGTTACTTGTAATTAGTAAGTAGTATGACGTTTAGTCACAAATAAGCTTGTCAACTGGAACACGTCACTCATTTCTGGAGGTGGTATTTCAGATGTTTTCATGAAATCGCTTAAGCATAGGAATTCGGTAACTTTGGTTATTCATATACCAAAAAGGTTCTCCTTCCATGAATAAAGTCTATTTCATGACATTTTCGTATCAACCAGATACCAAATGACTGACAATACCTTGTTTTGCCACATAAAAATAATCCTTAGTTGTGAAAACGACTGCATTGCATAATCGTTTTATCAGTTTAACTATCTGAGATAACCACGGTTTGGAAGTCTTTTATTGATATGAGTGATGATTGAAGGGGAAATGAACATCTAAGTCTTGACTTCTGTAGGTCACTAGTTCAAATACCGTCGAGGTTCAGATTTTCATTTCAGCTTCAGTAACTACTTTAGATATGTGGTAATTATGTAGAAGTGATTACATAAAATAAAGTTGGTAAAAGTAGCGGGAAAACGTCGACTTAATCATGAAAATGCACATATCAAGAAGCAACAGTATATAACCGCCAAAATATTTCATATTTAGAACTTACAATCTTCATAAAACTAGTTTTATCACCTGAGAACTCATCCTACTGCCCTAAACTTCACACATCCCTAAGTGACATTAAAAACTTAGTAACATGCTGTCAAGTCCTCATTACCTGTAACTGGCTCTTTTCAGTAGTACACAGGAAGCGAACAAATACACCCTTTGGCAGACTTCTTTTCTCTCCGTAAATAATTTTGAAAGACAAAACTGTAGAGCTGTTATAGTCACTATCGACAATGCGTTTATATATTGCAACCCAGTTATGCCACACCCTGTCACTTCTTTGAAACTAAATAGGATAGTCTTCTTGGATCCTTTAGATGAATGGGACTCACGTTGAACGACCCATACACTTATCTCTATAAGATTAGGTACAATGGATGACACAAATGAAGGTGATCAGATGGCAAAATCTGCATCTTTCAAGCTTTTAGAAAATAGTGGATGCTTGGTGAAGACAACTCCTACTTTTGCTTCAAACAGTGTTTTTCTCAGGGATTTGGAAATCCTTCGTTTGAAAATATCAGCAGCTGGATTAACCTGGAGTTCCAGAATAATTACGTAAAGTATATTTTACGACCTAGATGGTTGGACTTGGTGTTTTTTTTAACTATGAAACCAGGTAGGTATCGATTTTCCATCAAACTTTTTCTCAGAAGTGACATATTGTCTTCTACATTATTAGAGATGTAAATACGTCAGCTTTTTGTGCACTGACCTCATCGAAGCTTTATTAGTCTTCTTTATTTGTTCACCGTCAAGAAAGCAAATGTTAGATCTAAATCCAACCTCGTGAGTGTCATTCAAGGTTTATTTTATCACAGACTCTCCAAACTGTCAACTGAAGAGTCAATAATCCACTCCGATATTGTCACTCAGACGACAACCATTGACACACTGAGTTTTCGAGTGGCTATCATGATGTCCCTCTCCCAAGAGCATCGAAGACTCTCACTCATGCAGTGGGAACCAATCCCCTCCTGCACGATCAGCATCATGACAGCAAGATGGATTCAACTGAAATGGCAGCAAAGTCACAATCATACAATGCTACTCTACGCACCTACAAATATTGCTGATCAAGAGAAGATCGAGGAATTCCACAGACAACTGCAATCAGCACTGAATAAGACCCCACCACAGATGGCGACATCAAAACCCATTCTAATCGGTGATATGTTTGAATGCCAAACCTGGAGTGGACAACACAGGAAGGGGAACTAGTCATGCGTTGAGAAGCACTTGGTGAAATGAATGAGATTGGAGAACTGTTTGAAGACTCCTGTGCATTCGACGATTTGGTGATTGGAGGTAGTGTGTACAAACACATGGATATTGACAAAACGACATGGATTACACCATTCGACAGGTGGCCACACTACACTGAACATCAGATCGACTTGATGTCAGTGTGAAGAAGGTGGAGACGCAGCCAGCCTACTGGACACAAGATCATATCAGAAAGGGGAGCAGATGTAAATTCACACCAATCACTATCTAGTGGAAGAAACCTACTTTCAAAATCAAGTTGAAAGCTACCGAAGAAGCTGATGATGATAGACCACAGTTGAAGTTCATCACCCACCCAGAACAGAAACTAAAAAGAAAAAACCGCAAAGGACATCTTCAAGGTGGTCAGCCATCAGGACATAATGGGAGATATTGAGCAACATCCTTGAAGGAACCTATGTGGGAGAACACTGGGACTGTTTGGAAGAGATGTGGAAGGAAACCTGCACAACCGTGTTAGGAAGGAAGAAGAAAGAAGACGAGACGGGACAAGGAATGGATCTCGACGGACAAATGGAAGCTGATAGAGGAGGGAGATTGAGATAGTGGAGCCGAAGATGAACCAGTGCAGTGCAGTGTGTTGCAGTGCAGTAGATCACCACACCGATTTCAGGTTAATGAAGGCTTATCTTGCTGTCTTTCCGATCCTGACTTTGACGTCCTCATCCGTGTCACCGCCACCGCCACCGCCTGTAGTTGAGAGGATGCTGTCTAGGTAGGCAGGTAGGTAGGTAGGTGAAAGAGACAATTTCATTTAGGTTTCTCCCGTTCATGCTGATTGGTGCTTGTTGTTGTTGCTCGGGTATCTTCATCACCTCATTCTTCTCTATCTTCACTTCAATATTGTCCTGTCTTCGCTGCCTCGTCTCTTCTGTCAACTTGTTGGTGTTTGCCTGTAGATCTTCGAGTTTGTGTGGTAGTCGATATAAATCCTCATCGTTGGCGAAATCCAAATGTTTGAGAGTCTCTTCATCGATCCGACCAGCGTATACTCGTCTCCTCGCTCCTTTGATTTGAATCTTGCTGTCATGATCCTGTAGGGGAATGACTCCCACTTCATGAGAGAGAGTCTTCTATGCTCTTGGGAGAGGGATATCATGATAGCCACTCGAAAACTCAGTGTGTCCGTGGTTGTCATCTGAGTGACAATATCAGAGTGGATGATTGACTCTCCAGTTGACAGTTTTGAGAGTCCACTTCCATTCCATCTGCTTTCGCAGATTCCAAACACTTCTATGCTATACCTTCTCATCTCCTTTGCAATGTGGTTAACCTTGCTAGCCAGCCAGCCAGCCAGCCAGCCAGCCAGCCAGCCAGCCAGCCAGCTTCAAACACTTACCGGACATTCCATGTCACCATGTTTACTTTCGCTTTCATCGAGAGAAGAGAAGACACATCGGCCAATTGGCTTCCTGCAGGCTTTCACCAACCAGGGTCATTTCTTGTCTCCAATTCGAGCTAGGAATAAGTTTGTTTTTATTTTTCATATTTCCTCTGTGCTTTGAAGTTTGTTTAGTGATTGGATTGGTTTTTCGGGGTATGGTTGCTAGCCCTATACCCAACCTTTGCTCTTAATCTGTGCTTAGGACCGTCTAGTAAAGTAGGTGTTTTTCTACACTTAAATATATTTTTTTATCTATATCCATGATAATACTCCCATCGAATACTGAACATTGCACATTTACGTTTTTACAATTGAATCTAGGCAGAAATACGTGATGCTCGAGATGTATGCATGGGTCAAGTACGTCAGAATACAGTTTACTTGACACAACTACTAATGCTTTTCAATGAACATCAACAGTTGCAGAAGGAACTTAATAAAACCCAAGGAAGTAAAGTAAGTTATAATACATGATTTTAAGTTTATACATCAAAGACATATTCATTAAAAGATGACATAAACGAAGATTAAGAAATTGACAGTTTAGGGATTAAAATTATCTTGCATTGATTGAATGTGTCATATTTTGCATTAACTCGCCGACGGAGAAATCAACGTTTGAGAAATCAATGTAGCTATCAGTGGTAAGTAAAACTTAGAATCAGGGAAATCAGTGGTGTTTTCGAAGTTTAAACTATTAGCACTGTCCTTTATGACCTCTATAAACAGTCAGATGCTTTATTTACTTGCTTTGAAACTTCTATCTTATATCTCCTAATATAACACATTGGAAGGTGTGCTTAACACATATTCAAACCATCTAAGTCAAAGAAATCTGATAGCTTTGTGAACTCAGTTAGATTATTTACTTGATACTCGACGCCTAACTCTCTTTTCATTACACAGTGATTCCAGCAAATTAGAACTAGGTTAAGAAGATAAAGTTGATCATACCTTTGTAGCTTTTGCAATTCGTGTACATTAAAAAACGAGTATTAAGAGGAATGTAATATACTGCTAGATGTTATAAGTAGTTAGACACTACACAAATGTTACTAACCAGCAGATTTTGCTAATCATATCAAAAGGATTTTATCAATAAACAGCTTGTTTGTGCATTCAATGTTAATAACTTGAATTGTTGTAAATATTTACCGGTATATTTCGTCTGTTTGCTTGAACAAATATCTGTCAAAGAGATTTTAATTGTATTTTTAAGAAAATGATGTTATAAAAACAACTTGACTGGTATCATAATCTGATAGACTGAGGTAAATAAAATCAGTTTTCCTAGTGTCTTCCAAATCCCATTTTCTAGACATCATACATGACTGTTCAGGAATTGGTTACCAGAGGATATCATCATATGTACCTGTCTAGTCTTTAATACTCAGGAAAATCGAAGTTTCAATGTCATCAGGACTAAGCACAAAGGTCTAAACAGCTAAATCGGTTACCTATTGATGAATAACTCATGTCGACTAAGTGATTCCACAGTGGTTAGTAGTAAGCTGAAAAGGTCAATGGTAATGTATTTAAACTCAGAACTGAATTCAGAAGGTTCATGTCATCGGGAGAACACCAGTCTCTTCATGCTTTCGGAAACACCTTGTTGATGGGGTATAAAAAGGCAAAATGATCTAAATTCAAGGTTCCTATAAGCTGACTCCTAATATCCTTCACTATAATAAGAAACCATTCACTTGGAGGAAGAGTCTTTGTGAAATCTGAGAGTTCTCCGTCATTATGTATGATTATAAAGAGGCATGATCGATGAAATAGTTGACATACAGCAGAACATACGTGTATAGCACTATTCTACATAGTTAGTTTTTCAATAAGAAAAGTTATGCAGAAGTTTAAATGTAAATTGAACATTAAGTAGAATGAAAGTGTGAAATCATGTGGCAATATGAACTTCACTAGGTTCATATTAGAGAATAAGTTAGTCAGGTGAGAGCTTTTCTCAAGGCGGCCTGGATTTCTTGCTGCTTTACATAAACGGGCATTATCATAGAATATCCAGGCCATAATTTGAAATCATCTGATACTGAATAAAAAGGTATGCAAAGTTGAATTGAAGTACAAAGATTCCTTTTTCATAAATATGTATCACATACTTAAAGACTGATTTCTTTCATCTGAATCAAACTGTTTTGGTTGAATGAATGAATCCAACCTAAAACGAATCAACAAACCTCCAGATTGAATTAATCTAGCCCACATTGGTGACTAGCTTTGACAGGTGATTCCCGAAGTTCCAATGAAAAGTCGTGGCCCGTGGAGTCAACCAAGTGGAACATGAGGACAGTTACTCAATGACAACATTGGATGCAGGTCACGCTGTGTCCTGAACTGACAGTGGGAAATGTGGACCGTTGGATTCCGACCCAGTGGATCAACGGTAGCGCGTTGGCCAAGGAACCTGAAGGTCCTGAGTCCGATCCCCGAAGGTGCAAGGTCATGGGTGCGAACTGCTGAGAAGTCTGGTACTAGAACGATTTAGCCGTCCATTGCTCTCAGGTTTCCAATGTTTCCCTAACTGATGTCATTCCATGATGAATTCCAACCTAAAATAAATAAATCTTTGTCTATCCATTTGCTATCTTTACATCCTTTGTACTGGTATAGTATGTTACACGGTGTCTATTAAAGCAGATTATTTATGTCACGTGATTAGTAGTTTGTGTGACTATCAAGTATCTGTTTCATGAAAGATTAAATCAATGGTTATCATTCAGCTTGCACTTCGTTCATTTTCAAGTGATTTTTATTCCGATTTTCAACTGATAACCGAGATTGAAATCAATGACATATCAGTCCAAGGTACTAGAAATCTAACTGTTGAATATCAAATAAGTAAGGGCGAGGAAGAAAAAGGTTACCCAGCAAAAGAGTAACGCAAAAGACTTTACTTCTCTTCATGGCAGAAAAAAAGAAACAAGCGTCTTAAAGATATTTAAATTAACGATAAGCCATCTGTTTTCCAGGTTATAACCAATATTTTCTGCTGTCCTAAGGATTCGAACCATCTGACCAATTATTATTTGATAACTCAGCTTCAATATAACTATTATTGTAGTCAGAGGTTTATGGTAATTTCATTTTTAGGATAGTATTCATCACCTACTGACATCACTTGGAGAGCAATTGAAAGCTTTGGAACACCAGACGGCCGTTCCGTCTTAGTATTTAACTCCTCAGTAGTGCGCATTCACGACCTCCTCATTGTGAGACCCGAAGGTCATTAGTCGGATCCCTGCAGAGGTCATGGGTGTGTACTGTTGTGAGGTCCCGTATTAGCAGGAAATCGCTGTACAGTGCTCCGAAGTTTTCAATAGTTCAGCAACTGATGCAGTCCTTAACAAACACTACCTTAGAACAATTATTAGTACAAATGTTGTCTTAGCAAACAATCTCTCAGGCATTTCCACTCAGAAAGAAGACCTCAGGTTTCATGGGCATAGAGTAGAGCCATCGCACTGAAGTGTTGCCCATCTGACCGTCTGAAATCAGTTTATCAGTGCAAGAGTGTTAAATATTAGTTATTTGACTAGGACATAACGTTGGAGTCACTGATATGTCGATGTTTAACAAGAAGCCTTTGAGATAATAAATTCAGTCCCCATGTGTATGAATACCAAAATAACACCTTAAAACTACCGGTTGAGAGATGAAAGCAAGTATTTGAGTACGTAAAAGTGTCTTCTGCTATTCAGGATACAATCGACCGATGCGTATTGCATGCGATGAAATCAATAGTTGACTGCATGCTTTAAAAGAAGTCAAATTTAAGGTTGACATGAAGCACTAAACACCATGGGGGGTGTTTCCAGGGCAGAGGTATATCCAAAAAAGTGAAAGACTGAAAGCGAATGTCTGGTACATATCACCGGGTTGATGGATAATGATGGTTCATCTAGGGGCGTTGAAAAACCCTAATTCCAAACCTATGGTGCACTTGGGCTTCAGGTTCCGAAAGGAACAAATTGTGTATGAACCTATTTTGGTCACCAGCAACCATGGGAATGAAGCTCCTGATGTTGCTCCACTGCTTAGTGGATTAGACCTCAAGTAAAAAGCTTGGTGAATAGTCTTCTAAGATAAACAGCTGCTTAAGCGCCGGGGCAGTATCTCACCCCGCACATATAATATGAAATTACAATATAAAATGAAGCGCTTACCCAATTTTCTTGCAAAAACCCAGACCTGCACTGCGAACACTATAACTAATTGTTTAATTGATTGATATCATTTTGCTTTTCTCGGTTTCACATATGAACTACATTTTTTCATTAATATCATCTTCCCTTTTGTCTTTATCTTCACTTCACTCAACTGCTCTCCATTACTTAGACTCCTGGTCTGCCTGTACCGTTTTGAGGTGCTGAGCATTTGCTCCCATAAAGCTATTCTTCAGTGCGATATCTGGCACAGATATCGTGTAACCACGCATACCATTTAAGCTCGCCACCTTCAACGTTTTCACCATGATGCAGATCAGACAATAGGCAAGTTTGGCTAGGACTCTGGAAGTTCTTGCTATTGATGTACGCTGCACCTTAAAGATCAGCATACAAGATCTCAGTGAAGTGCTTCGAATTAGCTCTACATCTGTCGGCTCGAAACGTATGTTGCATGTGTGCTTATCCAGGGATCCTGGAGCATCGGCAACCGACTTCGCCGGTGTCGGTGTAGCACTAAGTGCTCGATGGTGTGTATGCATACAAGACTGTCGCTTTATATGGAGTGCTTGTCTGGACTAAGATCATGCTTCAGTGTCTGCTAAGCTCATCTTACGTTTCGGTGGTCATTAAAATCGCCGTCTTAAACAGGTTAGTAGAAGCAAACTAGTCACACCTAATTTTTCAGCCAAACGCCAATCCGAGCTACATTCAAGGCTAATTGCCGATCCTCCAGAAAGTGTAGATGAGCGTTAGCTGCACTTACAAGATGCCATGAAAATGGCAAGTCCTCTTGAGATTTGGAAGAACGTCCCGCTAATAAACACTGGGTCTCTGAGGGCTCCCTGAAACCTCTCGACACTCGTCGGGAAATTTCGGTGGATAGCGAGTACAATGCTTTTGCGTAAGTTTCTTATATGAAACATTATACAACGCCTACGCAAGGACTGTAAGGCTTGGTAGCCAGAATACACGAGTGAGATGGAAGCAGCAGCTGCAACTGGCAATAGCTGGAAGCTGTTCCAGCTCATCCGAGCCACGGGCAGCAAGAAGCTAGGTGTCAGTGAGACGGTCTGTGAGTTATATGGTACGCCGATAAACAATCTTCAAAGAAGCCTGGAACGTTGGGCACAGCACTTCGAAAAGCAGTTTCGCTGATCTCAGGCTCCAGCAACCTCAATTTCAGTGTATCTTGCTCCATGGTTAGTTAACACTTACCCACCTAACAAAGCGGAGGTCCATAAGGAACTCCAAGTTCTAAAACGCCACAAGACACTCAGTCCGGGGAACTTACCCTGGGCTCTTTTTTAGGATGGAGGAAAGACTATCACGAAGAATAAATTTTAGTGTTAAATGTCTCATTGTTTATACTCGTCGTCGATTCAATGAGTTTCATCCACCTTCAAATATTTCACACTTTCTTTTTCATACACTGTGATGGTTAAGTATGTGAAGCAATCAACTAATTCAGAAAGAAGATATTTTTAAACATACTGAATACAAATAAATGCATTACAGACCACCTGGAGAAGAATATGCCATCATTCTATTGTGTTAGTTGCGAGCCTACTTGCAAATGTGTGAACATACGACAGTGAATCTGATCACTTAGTACTCTCAGGGAAATATCCCTGTGCAAGGGTGTCTATAAACTGCAAAATGCTATGTTATAGCTTGCGAATCTCCGTTGTTGATTGGACCGAACTGAATTGCTTTCATATGGGTGCCTATATACTGATAGGATTTTCGCAGTTTTGGTATTTGTGATGGATAGTGACTGGCAGTAGGATCCAGGATGCGTGTTTCGAATCTTAGTGGGAACAATATCACTCATTGGGCGGCATGTACACCCAGCTGACGAGTCCCACAATGGACGAAACTCGCGTCATGAATTCCACTGCTATCCTCTATCCATCACTAAGCGCAACTCGTACACTCTACCGAAATCTACCCCTACTTTATGTAACTTAACTGTACAATCCACCAGACAGAGAGTTGATACTTTTGCTTACTACATCACTTTTCGGTCCTAAGATCCTTGAACCAGACCTTGCAAATTTTAAAAAATTCAGTTTGTTGACTTAATTTCTCAGCAATCTCTAGTAGCATCGTCTAAGACTATATTCATTCAATATCCTAACACCGTTTGGATAGACTTTCTTAAGTTCCCTTATTTTTTACAAAAAATACGATTTGTGTCTCACTTATTCTGTTTCCTTAAGCACTATTTTTTAAATTAAATATTTATAGATCGGAACAATGCATAGTACGTCTAGTTTTGTGGATCCAAAACAATTAAAACAACTTGTTCAATTGATAAAGTTACAGAATGAAGAAATCAATGCGTTGACAAAAGAAATTCAACAACTTTCACAATGAATTATTTCACTGTCCATGTCTGTTGATTTCTAGCTCTTTTGTATGCATTGCCAGGCTCACCATCGCTTCATGCTTATATGAATCAATATACAGTGATGTGTATTCAAACAAGGTGTCTATCCTCACATGATTTACACTTATTAATATTATCATTATCATTGTTTTCATTGTTGCTACTGTTCCTTTATTTATTACACTTCAACGAGTACCTGTTTTACCGACTAGGGGAGAGGTGAGTGAAGTGAAGAAGTGGTGTAAGAGTATTCAACTGGGATATATTCACTAAGTAAAGCTACTTCAGTATTCTCAGATGAAAAATATTCGTAGTTAATGCGTATGTACTAAAACCTTTTCTGGCTGCAATTGATTTAATCACGTGATTCGGCTGATCAAGCATTAACTCTGACCTTGAACGTCAGTCATCTCGATTATACCTGCTTGGTCTTATACTCAACTCAATCACACAATGAGTCACTCGATTCGGCCCTCTCAAACGTTCACAACACAACACAGTTTGCTGCTTATTTTCAGCCTATAATTCAGGCGATCGCATTCATTTGCACATAACTAGATTATTTGAACATAAGGTGCCATAATTTACAAATATGAAATAACTGGTTACGAGCATAAAATATGGGAAATTGCATGACAGTGTGTTTCACTCAACATGCAATTATTTCTGAAATACAGGTCATACAGAAATAGGTGATCAGTCAATCGAAAGCTCTTGAACCGAGCTATAAAATAATGTTAACTATTAATTTCACTTTTTGGCTGATGTAACAGTATGGTTTTGGTGTTGTATCCTCTGAACTAGATACCATAATCACATGAAGCCAATAGTCACACCCAGGGTCATTAGAATAAAATACAAAGGTGACTGTGAAATTTGGAGCTGTTGTCTATTGTCTAGAATGACAATGAGAACTTCACAATTAAACTATCCAGTTGAGGGTACACAACATCATCGGTAACTAAATTTATATGCGTCAATTCATGTTTGGAAGTATGTTTACTGCAGAAGTTAATAGTCTACAAGTTTCCTAGTTTCTTTGATCGCAATGTGAATTCATATTGAAATGTCTTGAAGTCAATAAATTCCAGTAAACCGCTAAATGAATTATGAACATTTTTGAGTTTATTTCCTTAAGACCTCATAGGTATTGTGTGTGAACTTCAAATTATTAGACTTGCAGGTAAGACAATAAAAAGGGTATATAAGGCTGGTAATATTTTTTTCCCTTGGGTTCCTAGTGAAACATACGGCTTCAGCAGCACGTCACCATTCCACACTCTTCTACGCAGTATTTTCAACATGGCTACACCACTGTCCACAACCTTTCATTTCTTCCTCACATACCATCTACTCCATGTCACACACTCCTCCGACACCCAACTCGTCCTTTCTCCTTTGGATTCCACTCGACGGCCTGACCTGGTGCCTGATGTCCCCAAATGGTTTTCTCAGTGCACACCCAATACATCTCCACTTTCTTCTATATATTTGTTGGTTCGTGGGTTCTTCGTTGGTTCGTTCCCAGATTTCCTTGTTGCTTGTTCTTATTATTCTAGTCATCTGATTTTCAGTATCTAGTGAGAAAGCGTAGTCGGCAGCTGTTGATGATGTGTATCTGTAGTTTGTTGGAAATGTTTTTCGTGACGCTGCATAAGGCTGATAATATTAATGGCAGTAAATTTATTTATTCATGAATGTATTCTAGAGGTTTTTGTTGTATATGATTGGTGTTATACGAGTGTATACTTTCTGTCACTTGTAATCTATGGATGATCATAAGAATATTTGGAATCTTTTGATGTGAGAATATTCAAAATAGTATTGAGAATACTTAATTAACAACACTATTTGATGATAACTTGTTCGGTTGTAAAACTAATTAGTATTGTGCGTTTTTCAACCCAAAAAATCATCACTAGTAATGCTGAATAAATAACCTGAATGTTCTGGAAGATTATGAATAATATATACCTGGTTGTGGAAGTTAGGATCATACTGCCATTCATTAGTCTGTAAAATGTTCTTCAAACTATTTTTTAGCATATACCTAGTATTCACTGTTTCTTTAAGATCGTATCAGTAAGTGATTCCCCAAAAATCAATGACCTAGGATTCAACAATAATCAACACTGATGCTGACCTTTGTAGTTTTAAGGGACTTGTTAAGCCGAAGGTATACTCCATTTGGCACGTTGTCGAGGTACATGGTGTTGCTAGTACGTGAATCTCTAGAAAGCTGGTCGGAACCCGTCGGTATTTTGACACGGTCTATCAAATATACTATTCCACTTGACTACTCTATATTATTCTTTCTTGACCTCTCATTCGCGGATACAAGTTTGAGTAATTATCGATTGATCTCTGCGTTTTTCAGGTTCGCGCAAGATCAGTTCCTATTACATTTTATGAGAAGGTGCGAAAAGACATATATGTAACCCTGAGCCGACTAATGTTACTTTAGCAGTCTGAATCCATATCAAGATGCAGTTAGACGCTCAAGCTACTACTAAACTTATTTAGGATGATATTAACTACTCTACACTAACCATTTGAAGATTTCTAACCCACGTAATGTAGCCAAATGCTTTAATACTAGTCCACTTGTGTCCATCAGATATGCACTGTTAATTACCCTAAGTAACCTGACAAAGTTGCTTTACTGTATTTTCTCTTCAAGGTGGTTTCCACAAAATACTTAAGGTAGCCTAAAGACAACTGAAAACTAACAAACACTGGACATCTGTTTCAGTCTTCTCGACGACTCATCAGCACGACTCCATATTGGAAGGAGTTACAGACTATGGGTTCTTGGGGTGAAGATATTGGATTCCACCCACCAGATTTGAAATTTCATGGTTTACACATCCCATAGCTCAAGAATTACATAGAGTGGCACTTACCTCGTGGTAAAGTGTTTCCACAACCTCGCCTAGTTTACCAGCCGGTCCTAAGCACAGATAAAGAGCAAAGGATGGGTATAGGGCTAGCAACCATACCCGAAAAACCAATCCAATCACTAAACAAACTTCAAAGCACAGAGGAAATATGAAAAATAAAAACAAACTTATTCCTAGCTCGAATTGGAGACACAAAATGACCCTGGTTGGTGAAAGCCTGCAGGAAACCAATTGGCCGATGTGTCTTCTCTTCTCTCGATGAAAGCGAAAGTAAACATGGTGACATGGAAAGTCGGCGAAATGTTTGAAGCTGGCTGGCTGGCTAGCAAGGTTAACCACATTGCAAAAGAGATGAGAAGGTATAGCATAGAAGTGCTTGGAATCTGCGAAAGCAGATGGAGTGGAAGTGGACTCTCAAAACTGTCAACTGAAGAGTCAATCATCCACTCTGATATTGTCACTCAGACGACAATCACGGACACACTGAGTTTTCGAGTGGCTATCATGATGTCCCTCTCCCAAGAGCATAGAAGACTCTCTCTCATGAAATGGGAGTCATTCCCCTACAGGACCATGACAGTAAGATTCAAATGAAAGGAGCGAGGAGAGGGGTATACGCTGGCCGGACCGATGAAGAGACTCACAAACATTTGGATTTCGCCAACGGTGAGGATTTATATCTACTACCACACAAACTCGAAGATTTACAGGCAAACACCAACAAGTTGACAGAAGAGACGAGGCAGCGAAGACAGGACACCATTCAAGTGAGCATAGAGAAGAATGAGGTGATGAAGATACCCGAGCAACAACAACAAGCACCAATCAGCATGAACGTGAGAAACCTTAAGGGAGTTGTCTCTTTCACCTACCTACCTACCTGCCACCTAGACAGCATCCTCTCAACTACAGGTGGTGGCGGTGACACGTATGAGGACGTCAAAGTCAGGATCGGAAAGACAGCAAGATAAGCCTTCATTAACCTGAAATCAGTGTGGTGATCTACTGCACTGCAACACACTGCACTCCACTCCACTCAGCATAAAGCATGAACCAGATTCGGATTTTCAACACTAATGTCAGTCAAGTCAGTCAGTGCTTCTATGTGGTGGTTGAGAGACTTGGCGGTGCATTACGAAAAGCATTTCCAACAAACTACAGACACACATCATCAACAACTGCCAACTACTCTTTCTCACTCGATACTGAAGATCAGATGGTCAGAATAGTAAGAATAGGCAATGAGGAACTCACTGTGGCTTGGAAACGAACCATCCGAGAACCCATCGCCCAACAAATATGTAGAAGAAAGTGGAGATGGATTGGATTGGACATACACTGAGAAGACCGTTTGGGCACATAATGCACCAGGCCAGGTCAGGCTTTCGAGTGGAATCCAAAGGAGAAAGGACGAGTTGGGTGTCGGAGGAGTGTGTGACATGGAGTAGATGGTATGTGAGGAAGAAATGAAAGGTTGTGGACAGTGGTGTAGCCATGTTGAAAATACTGCGTAGAAGAGTGTGGAATGGTGACGTGCTGCTGAAGCCGTATGTTTCACTAGGAAGCCACAAAACAAATAATAACAAAATGTGTTTCCACTGCACAATATATACTGCTTATTGACTTCAACGTTTTACAGGTTGATAGAAGCGATGAACTGTATAAGCTGAATGATGAATCGGGTTTTGACCTGTATTGACAATCTGAGACACATGATACCTTGGGATAAACTAGCATTTCATTGATAAAAATATTTGGAGAAAGTTGAAATCCACTCAAGTACGTCGTACGGTGAGTCACATCTATTGTGTGTAGGCCATTGACACCACCTGGAAGCCCAAACCTCTGTAGGTGGGACGGTGTCCGGTCCCATGAACCACTGATTGGAAGTTAACTGCATAAACGAATAAGCCACAGATTTTGAGCAATTTCTAATATTGCACAGTATTGTAGCTAAGGATTTCGATAACTCACATGTTCATGTGTTTCTAAGGTTAGCTATTGGCCTCATAGGATAACCTGTTTTATGAACCTTAATTGCAGTTTACATCCTACTAGGATTGTTAGCTTTAGGCAGTAAATTAAACCACTGCGACTCACCCTGAGATGACTTCATTCGGCGTATTAGATCAGCTATGGGTGTTTCTATCTTATTCATGACTGTGTCTGTAGATTTTTGATTTGCTCATATGGTCCTGTTTCAATATGCTCATCGACTTTTTTCAAGTAATCCGCTTTATCCATAACTACTCCTCAGTTGCCTTTGTTAGATTTGGCAATTATTATACTATTATCATTTCTTAAATTTCTCAGAGCTAACATTTCTGTTCTTGTTAAGTTCTTTCTCCCTTTCTTTTGGTGCTTTAGCGTCCGTGTATTTTGTTCAGGTACTTGGTCAGCAGTTGTCTTATCTTTTGAGCTTAGTGCTACTTCTATAGCTGGTTATAACATCTTCAGGTTTGAGTTGAGCTACTGCTAAGTTGAAGTTTAGTGTTTTCTCGAAAACTTTTACTTCAGTCGAGCTTAATTCTCTAGTTGAGAGATTGATCACCCACTTTGTTTGATTGATCGATGATTAATCAGAAAGTCATCAGAAAGCTATCAACGAAATTAGCTGTGTTACAAGTAATAAAATGTCACGACAAAATAAAAAGAAAAGGTTTTCCTGAAACCTGAGATGTCTTATTCCCCATACACTTTGAATAATCTGGTCACACACATACACACTCTTGTGTTGTCATGCATATTTTTATCATTGATAACAAAGGATAAATGGGTTTAAAAGTAACAGTCGATGGTTTACAGGGTTTAATCACCAGTTTTTATGGGAAGGGAGAAATAGCACACTAATCACCCTTGTATTGCGCTTGAGGTTTAATATACTAACAGACTGTTTTTGAATGCATAAAAGAGGTCAAAAGTTCACAATAACTAGAGATTGAACAAAGCTAAGCATATTTCCCGAATCAGATTTACAAGCAGGCTTGAATGGTGGATATAAATCAACTTTGTAACCTATATCAATGACATTTTTAGCTGCAGATGAAGTGATGTCTTTTGCTTGCTGTACAAACTAACAACTTGACCCTACAGAATATCTGCTATTTGTTAAGCTCATTAATCCCTTATAAAGGTATCCTGACCAATGACGGATTGCATTGTTTGGAAAAGCTTGGGCACCGAGTTAATGTGATTGGTCGTATGAACAAATACTTTGTATGATCTAATAGGATCTAAATGGATGATCATAAAAGTCACCTTCTGTAGCAAACTTGAATATAAACCAAAAAATGTAAAATCAGATTCATACTACTCTTGAAAAGGATCTCCCTAGCAAGATCGAACCATTGAGAAATAATCCCAAATATTTGTTTATTCTGTTATTTTTAAAAGGTAGTATTCATCATGGACAGACATTAGTTGCAGAACTACTGACAGTCTGAGAACACTGGGCAGCCGCTCCGTCCTAGTGTGGGACTCCTCAGCAGTAAGCACCCAAGACGTCGCCAAGGGCGTGGTGTTGACAAATAAATTACCATAATAAGTATTCAGGCAATATCTAGGAATCCAGATAGAGGCCTGCATGCTAAAAGAGGTCGAAACATTTGATCCAGTATAACAGCGGAGAGCTACAAGTATATCAACAAATGGTGATGACTAATACCTGTTGTACAACAGGCGTCTGTCATGTATCAGTGGCCTAGTGAATAAGGCTTTGGCGTTTGGGGTGATGGGTACGACGTTCGAGTCTCAGTGGGAACAACATCTCTCACTGAGGTGCAGGTACTTCTAGCTGATGATTCAGCACCAAATAGGACAAAATGCGCGTCCTGGATACCTCTCTTAGCCACAACTAAACAAACAAGGTAATCACTTTGACTGAAGTTGTTCGTAAGATTCTCGGGTCAAGATTCATCCAACGCCTAAATGAACCTTAAGGTAGGAAAACTAGTGAATCCAGATAGGTTCCAAACATGAAGAAGGACAAACTGACTGGATTTTCATCTTTCAACAGTTTTTCGAACGCGCATAAGCCCAGTGATGCCAAACATCTGCTGTATCTCAAGCTGAAGGTGGGGCCTGGTTTCATGTATCGAGAGGTTATGTGTTAGGGTGCGACTGATTAAATCAGGGCTGTCCGTGTGGACCCGGATAACCGTGGAATGAGTTATGGAGATTTGACGGCTAAGATGGTGACAGCCAATGGTGTCCACCACTGTTGTCCATTGTTATCATCATCGTTTAACCTCGATGAAAACCCACTGTGAATCCATATATTTATGACTCTTGATTGGTTGATTTGTTATTCGGAAGGCATCTGAATGGCATAGAATATTATGAAGGTAATACAGCTAGGTTAGACCAGACTGGTATGAAACTAGTTTTGTTTGCAAACATCGGATATCGGCAAACACAATCGGTTAAATCTTTTCAAATCTTGTACCACATGTCTTTTGCTCTGTCTGTTGTTGCTATGTGTTCTGTTCGCGCCTATCACTTAGTATAAGATCCATAACATTTTGGTCGAACAGACGTGATAACTACTTTCATTCTCCATGTTCACACTGCAGCTTATTTGGAAACATTACCGTCGCGTATACAGGGCTCACAAAAAACTTTCTCTACCACTGGCGTCAGAAATACTCAACTGTATACAGAAGTTGCTTAGCGTTCCGGAACACATTTATCTACAAAATCAAGACTGGGATCCATTAGTTAATGTGGAATAAGATTACCAAAATCTTCATCAAAAGAAGTAAACCTCCGAAGCCTTTTTCACTCAGTCATTTTGTTTCATAGTTTCGGAAGAAAGCACACGAACAAACCTGTGAATATCATATTGATTGAAGAGACGAAAAATCAATAGGATTGAAGTCTAGAAGGGCCTGGAATAGCCAAGACTATTGGATTAGCTATTTGTATATTGTATATATTTTTGACGTTGCAATACACTTTCTGTTATCCTACCACATTTTCCATTTATCAAGAAACCAACTGAACATTAAAGGTTGAAGTCTGCAGGTTATTGTTCAAGCGTCCACATACATGTGTAACTTAGGTTATATCAAGCAGTCACTGCAAGGATACAAAAAATGGTGACAAGATTATAGAAATAATCCACACCAGTGGTTAAATGCAGTTCTGTTTGTGGCTTATTCTTAAGCTAACCACCACGTTGTTGTTTTTGTCCAAGGTGAAGAATTTCTGCTCCTTTTAAAGATCTCATAAGGTTACTCCTAAAGCGTTCTACAGGACTGTCATTGATATATTATAGAATCATGTGAACAGCAATTCTCGAAAGAGTGGACTGCACTGCGTTTGATTTTTCACCAATCGTTAGGAATGTAAATCTGGGTGGCTACCAACTTTCTAACAGTATCCACTGGGAAATGTTTACCCCCTTCTTTATTATTGGATTGGATTGGATGCCTTGATTCTGTTAAGATATAGAATGAGTAACTTATCGTTTCTATAAGAGATGGGTAAAGTTTAGGCGGTTGGTGAATTACTTCATCTAGATGGCATTTCTGTACATTTTACCTTAAAATGAAATTGGTAGACTATCTTAGGATTGAAATGCTTAGGAAGAAAAACCCATTTCTTTCGATTGAAACTGATAAAAATCATACAAAGGGATAAAAATCATTGTCAACATTGTATTCATATTAAATTGGTAATTAGATATGATCAGAATATCCTTATCATATGTCTTACAAACAGTAAATTGGCAAAAAAGGTCAGTCTTCAAATTCTGTGCAAATCTCCCGAATCAAACGCTGGAAAGACAGTTTGCGGATTAAAAGCTCAGTGATCTTCTAATAATTAAGGATCTTAAGCAGGGCAACAGTCCCTGGCCTGTATCTACGATGCCTCTTCACATCACAAGTGGCTGGGACGCTTTTACAGGAAGCTTTGGTGGCCAGATGTTTCCTTGGGGTTTTTCCCTTCAGTTGATTTATGAGCAATATGTTTGGTTCTTGCCATTTCAAAAACACCGAGAGACTATGACTGGGTTTTAAAGGTAAAATACTCACTTGAAGGAGAAATAAGGTTGGGTTATGGATATCCCATCCTTCTTAATATTAAGTTCTTTATTGAATATAAAGTCAATAGATGGAGTACAAATATCTCTCAAGCTATTCAGAGACATGTTCATAATCACTTTGTTGCACTACAAGTTCCCTAGGATATAGCCTTTAGATTTACAAACATCAGTCAGTCAAGCTATAGGTATCTTGGTTAGGTGGAGGCAACCAATGGGAAGCCATGCATCCAAGTTTCGTGTTTTTTGGCACACTTCAGTGAGGCTGGACTATTACCCCCTCGGATCTCATGTCTCCTTTGGGATTCCATCCTGCATCACTCAATGCTGAAGTCAGACATGCTTCCACTCAGCTATTCGAGCTGCAATCGACTTCCAACCAGCCAATTTGGTGAGTACTCAGAATCAAACAACATGACCATATCAGTGTAATTGCACAAATTATAATACCTGACATTTTATACTTCTGTTATCTAGCATTCTGTGTTTTCAACGGTAGCTAAATTTCTCACATCTCTGGAATAGGTGTTGCGTCATCCCCACAGCGTGCATTGTTTGTTGGTTAGATAAACAAAGATTCAGTAACCTCTCTCTCTCTCTCTTTCTCTGTCTCCATGTAACTACCATGGTCTTTTTACACTTCCTCTGTTCAACTTTATTGTGTGATTGTGTATCAGTCCCAATATTGCGAAAGCTAAGTTTTTCTAGATTATTAATCCTACTAGGGTGTATCGTTCCATATTTGGTTAACTTCCGATACTCCAGTAAAATGTAACTGATCTAACTCACCTATTGCATATATTTTTCTGTAATCTCTTTTTGAATAGAACCTTATTATTAGCTCTAGTGTATCTCTTCACTCAATTCTTGTGACTTCAGTTACGTAACATCAGTGTTATGACTCCGAGAAAAATAGTCAATCAATCCAAAACCTTGTGTATATCTGATACGTGGCAACAAAAAAGCAGCCAATACAGAAGTTGTTTTCAGAACATGATCAAATCGTATTCAGATTATGATTTATGCACGCACTGACATGATTATCTGACTGGACGAATTCGACTTCGTACAACAAATCGGATTGGTTCATTTATGGCTTCATTTTCTGAGAGTTTCGTAAATATATATTTACCATGTATTTGTCTAATAAAGTTGTCCTTGTTGTTGTTCTGCAGTCGCAGACGGTCTTTTGTCTTCTGATTTTGGCGGCTCAATGAAGTATAGGGTATAGGGGAGAACTAGTCATATTCTCGTATCCAGTCTCAGTATCTCGTTCACGTATTATTAGAACTAACGTCACCTTCCCCAACTTGCAGTCACACCAATATCTATACATGACCTTGTCCCGAATTCGTTCTGTTGAAATTTATTGATGGGAGGAATTATATAGTACTGCAAAGATCATTTTCTACTCTTATTGAGACGAAATTGTTTAATAGACTCGTATATATATATATATATATATATATATATATATATATATATATATATATATATATATACATGAGAGTTAATCTACACATGATGTAGGTGTTTAATATTGAAACTGCTCATGAATCAACCTCACAAAAATTGTTCACACTACTGCAAACAGAAATTTTGAAGTTGGAATTTATTTGAGCATTAAAATCTGTGTGAATAAATGACCGGAAATAGATGTATCTGAGTGAAGGACAGAAATTTATCCATGACATTCTACTTGGCTGGTTTTCATGATTTCCCCATTACCAACGTTTCTTACTAATCCCTTTCTATTTACGGCTTTGATGAAACTTTATTACCTGTGATATGTCAATTCGTGTCACGATTTCATATATTTAACCAGAAATAAAATGCATTATACTGTTTTGTCCTTCAGTCAACCCAGTTTCAATGTTCATATGATCTTGGTATCTCAGTTAGTCAGCAGTCAGAATTTGAGCACAATTTTTTTTACTTTTTGGTAACCAATTCAACTTCATATTACTCCATAAATAACCAAATCTGTGTGACTGTTTCTGTAAACAAAGATTTCCTGATACTTCGAGTCATACGTAAAGATAGACTAGATACACCTTGATATGTAATCAGTTACTTATTCGATAAAAAATTTGATGTGTATACAAGTGATTTGTGTTGTCTCAGGTGTTAATTAACTTCAGATAAGAAAATACTATACAATTTAAGTGAGATTATAAACTAGTTGACGATGTTCAACTGTGAGTTATTTCACTTCGACTGCTCATTCACTGATTCTTATTGTTTCGTCAAACCACCTACCACTTATTCTAAACAGTAACACATACATACAGTTACAGACATCAGAGAAACTAGCATTTACTCCATGGAAACTTGAGTGCTGACAGAGTTGTGAGGGTGGTCGACACTTCCCGGCTGCCCACACTGTGGAAGACTATTTCTTCTTAAAGTACCTGAAAGAGGTTTGTGTGACTGCAGAGCCCATCGGACATCTGCTTGAGGCCTGTCACACCCAGCCTTTTGAGTATGATTATTTTGAACTTTTGTATTTTTGGGGCCTGATGGTCGAAAGGAAACGACAAGTGAACCAACACCGCCGGCCCGGCAGACCGTGGAACATGGTGGAGTGTATTATTTTTGGGGCTGACCTTTTCTAACCCCCCTTCTTCCACTGAGAAGGCAGCATCAGCATGTCACTGCTGGTCATCCAAGGGAAACACCTTACTGCTGTCACACCCCATCCGGCTAACAGCAGTACGACTTCACCCTCAGACCCCCATAATAGTATAGCAATGTACACCACAACGGTAGCTGCTCTTCGTCTTACTACTATCCAACAGACCTTTTTGGTATGGTAGGACCTCGAGGGAACAAGCGTTCCACCAGCATAGCTCGTTGGGTCATTATGATATGCAAGCCCGACCACCACGTCAAGGTAGCAGCTGTCAGTCGGGACTCACTTCATGAACTAAGCTTGATGTTTCTTTAAAAATCTAATCTCATTGTTACCAGTATTATTTCACATCCATGTAGACAGTGACTCAACATGTCAACGAACATGTAAGAAGTAACAAATTTTATTAAATATCCGCTAGCTAGCAAATACCTACATACAGAGTGCCTCCATCCATCTTTGATCGCATTATCAGGTGAACAAAAGTCTACTTGAGGCTGTAGATTCGTTTCACAAACGAGTAACAACAAGCTATTTTAACGATTTTCAGGGCATAAATTTGTTTGAGGCGCTATCGAGTTTTTATATAACTAGTGTGCATATTTACTGGTAAAATATGTCAACATTTATTGTTTGAAATTTGTAATCTCTTGCTGTTATACTGGATCAAATCGCTCAACTTCTGTTGGCGAATGGGCTCTTATGCGGATGTCTGTATACCTGTTCAACAGATAGCAGTATAGCCCAGGAAGCATGTTTCGTCCTGTTCGAGACTTGTCAGCTGGCGACACGCAATAACTGTTAGTAGTTTGTGGTCAGCAAAACTATATGGAAATGGAAATTACACACGAAAAATGAAAGTATTTGACAACGTAAGTGTAAATTGAAACTGCAGAGGATGATATTGTTGGGGAAAAGTACGGGTATTCCAAACCACGACCATCTAAGATAATCACACTAATAACCAGTATGACGCTTCCCCTCTCGAATTCCTCTCTATTTCGATTGGGACGAGACAACCTGGCTGGGCAACCAGTATAATTACGATGAACCAACGTTTACGTGATGCAGATTAACATGGTAACCGAAATTAAATTAGGATCTGGTCAGCAATTAAGTCTCTTAGGTCAGTTGGTAGAGCACCGGGTCGGTAACCTGGAGAATGCTGATCTGAACCCTGCCGTGACCTAGATTCCCATTTCACTTTCAATCGCCACTCTATAACAAAAAAAAAGTTTTTTCACTGAAATCTCCAATCTTTTATGGCTCACCAGGACTATTTAAATCTTTAAACTATCTCAGTTTGAGAATAATTTATTTTTATGGTTTAAGCTAAATAAAACCTGAGTCATTACGATATTAACACTAAATTTTCGAGTGGCTTGAAAGGCCACCCTAGCAACTGTAAAACGACCAATCACTTTTCTTTATTCCATGAGAAATTGTCTTTCCACCCAAAATGTCACAACCTGATTGGTTATTTTGCCAGTTGCTGTTACGGTGGCCTTTAAAGTGCCGCAAGTTTTCCAACCAACTTCATTCGCCAGTCACTTTATATAAACATTGGTGTACTAAGAAATACTTCCTTAATCTAATTAATAGAAAACACATACATTTGAAAGGCTTGTGGAAGTCGATTGCCTTCAAAGTACTCATCATCTAATCGAACTAGAGTATTATTGAAAGTAAAGAAGAATTAGAAAAGTATTTCCTTATTTTGAGCTTCTGAGCTCTTTACATTGAAGATAATTGAATTTCAACCCATTTGCTGAATAGTAATATTTTCATCACCAGCTTTGAGCTTAAGCCCTGAATGGGCAGTGCTTTGAAGTCACATTAAAACAGGTCAGGAGTCCGACCCTCATCGATATTTTCAATGTTTCTCTAGCTTATATTTATCCATAATGTAACTCCTTTAAAATTGATCAATTCCCATGCAAACCTTCGACTGGAATCATATAAAATGTCGAATAAGTCGGGCGTGAAGACCGTTACACATCAGTAACTTTAGACGGTGATTATTCTATGTCACTAAATAACACGAGTTTAAGACATACACGATTGGACTCAAATCTTGAAACTGGAGGATAAAATGTTTACAGTGAGACTTGGAATTCCTAGACTGTCTTAAATGGGGTCATCGGTTCAAACTGGGATGAAAAAGATGTTCGATGCTCCCCAGGTTATAGCTTTCCCTAGTTGGTGTCTATTCGTATTAACAGTCCTGAAATAGCTTATGATTTATATGAGAATGTAAGATATCAAGAGCTAAGTTTGGAAGTTTCTTTTCTCAATTTTATTTCTCTTTCGCTAAGTGTATCAATACGCTGCATATTTTCCGACATAGAGGTACTAATCCACTTTGATTCACATATGCTTGTCAATATGAATAAATCGCTAAATCGTCTTGATCATAACTGACTGGCTCATTTCAACATTACAAATAATTACTTGGTATTGTATAATGTAACTTCGTCTCCTTTTGAATGTCTCAACAAGACCGACTCCAATGAAGAAAATGTAAGAACTGATCAAAACACCTATCAAAAAACTAAACATGGCTGACTTTACTCATTTCATACTTTGACTGAGCCTTGCTTGAAGAGTCTTCTTTGATAACAAATATCAGTGCTTTAAAAAGTTGTAACGCACCCGAAATCTTACTCGTTCACCTTCCAGTTACGATTTCTAGATAGCCTCGCCTCTTCGTTGCCAAGCTCTGTCGTTTTTCATCTGTGTACTTGATGAGTCGTCTTCTCACTTTTTTCTCTTCCTCTTTTCCCTTCTAGATTCTCGTGGTCACCACCAGATTCACACTGTTCTACGCATCCCTTGCAACAACGTACCTGGAGGTAAGTGTTTGCTAATACGTTGGTTAAGTTGCCAAATCGTACGCCCAATATAACTGTCCCATAGAAGCAGCTAAACTGATAGATATACATGGCAGAACTCAGGAACTTGACTTTCGTTTCACACGAAACGATTTATCGACTAGAAAACTATAGAGACTTGCGTCATGTCAAACGAAAGACAAATTACCAAGACCCACTACTTCGATATGCATTCATTGATTCAATTTCTTCCGTGGAGATAGTTACATCGGGTGTACACGGCGATGAGTATCAGGAAATAATTGATTACGCTCGGAACCTAGTACACTATGCACTATATTGAGTAGACTATCCTAATCTGGTTTATTGTCTCTGAGTTCAGCATGCACATGCACACAGACAATAATTGTAAATAGATGGACAGACATGAACCAGATGACCTTAAAGGCCGCCTTAACAACATTCGAAATAACCAATTATGTTCCTTCATTTCGGTTGGAAAGGCAGATTTTCATAAAATAGAGTAGTCTGGTCGATTATTTTAGTTGTTGCTGGGTAGCCCTTAGGTCACTCCATGAATCCATCTTAATTAGATTGAGGAGTACAAGTCTGTTTATCGTTTCACAACAGTTCACCACCGGATTAATTTAAGACTGTCGTTAAACGTCATCCTACGTATTACGTATGCCTAGTCGCCGACTGCCTCGCCACACAATGTTGGCCGAAGTAGGCCCAGGCTGGAAAAAGGACCGAGGTGGCCAGACTAAAACATGACACCAATGCATGAAGTCTTCAACTGTCGGTTTGAGCCATGTGGGGCGATGCAGACTAGTCGGTTGGGGTCCGCGGAACAACAGGAACCAGTGGTTGGAGACTCTAGGTGTTATGGCTAAGAACCGGTGTCAGTGGCGCAGATGTATGCATACATTATCCTCATCTTAACAACGCTATACGGAATCTCACCATTTCCTCATTCTTCCTTTCTCTCTTTACGTACTTTATATTTCTTTTGACTGAATTTTCTAATCTTCATCTTGCACCTCACTGCCTTTTTACTTGATGTACTGGTATGAGCTGTGACAACTCGGACCGTTACGCAGTAATGCCTGTTCCTATGTTGATATTGATGATAATGATGAAACGTCGTCCTAACAACTGCTGAGATAACCAATTTCTTTTCTCGATTTTATGTAAAATCAACCTTCCAACTAAGCACACCTAATTGGTCATTTCGTCAAGGTTAGGGTGGTTTCAAGACAATCTAAACCATGACGCGCTAATCCATTCTCTACAAAATGAGTAGATAATGTTAAACTTCCAATAGCGTCATAGTGACAGTAAATGACACCCTAACAACTATTGAACTAGTAATTTTGAAATGTGTATTTTAGTGACTCTGATGGCCACCCCAGCAACTGATGAGATAGCCAATGAGATTCCTGTATTTTATAGGGAAGTACTTTTCAGGCCAAATATCAATCCCTGATCGGTCATTTCAGCAGTTGCTAGGGTGATCGTACAGTCAGTCTTGTTTCCGGTGGTTGCTGCGGCACCTTTAAAGCATACAGCCTAATCCGTTATAGTTGTCAGAACGGATAATAGGGATTTACATTTGAAGTAAAGGTAGAACTTAAAGACCATCCTAGCAACTGCTAGAAATAACCTATCAGTCATCGACATTTCGTCAGACGGGATGGTTTTTCATAAAATAAGGAAGCGTAATAGGTTATCTTAGTGGTTATTTGCATGACCTCTGAAATCACTCGAAGAAAAGTAATATTATATCAGAGTGACTGACTACAGTGACTATAACTACAGACAAAAAAAACCACTTAGGTTTCTTTATTTCGGCTAGAAAGTTGGCACTCACGTAGTAAACATGGTCTCAATTGGCTATTTTATTAGTTGTTATGATGGTCTTAACATTCATTCATCATATTACACTTTATCATGTCAAATTAATAAAGAATCCACTAGATCCACTTTGGCTGACTTGAGGTTCCTCTACTGGACGTGCCAATACTTTACTGAGTGTTGCTTAGTTCTTCCATTGCAACTCATAATGTTCTAACATGAAAATGCTATGCAAAAGGTGACTGACTTACAATAATTCGCTGGTTCAAAACTTGTCATGGCCCAGATTCTCATTTCACCTTCAATCATCACTCTGTATTAATTCATGAAATCTCAAATAGAATCCATGTGATAGTTTGTGCGGCATAAAACAGATTTTCGTCTAAGACCAGTATAAGCTTTGATGGTAGGGAGAGTTAAGTAGCGGACAATTACCGAGCTCACACAAACAAAATGTGGAGGTTTGTTCAGCACAAAGAGCTGTACTTTATCTTCATCACTTTCATTCACCAATAAGTATAAGAGTGACTGTAATAGCTGTACATATCTATTCTGGGTTTTGAAGAAGAAGAAGCAACTTTTCGAACAATATTGATAGGTGATTGAAGATTTCATCTTAAACATATTCAGTGACATCATCCTTGATAGATACAAAGCCAACTCATCAAGCAGAACATCTGAACGTATTCATTTTTTATTGGTACTTGCAATTTCTGCTTGTTATTTCGGATCGAATTAATCAACTTCTGTTGGCAGATGGGCTCGATTGCAGATCCCTCAGGATTGATGATTACGTCATTTGATGACTGGCAATGGAAACCAAGATGGGCGTTTATCCCACCTGAAACTCGCCAGTTGGATGTATCTGCACCCAACATCCTGTCTCATTTCAACATGTTTCCTTCTATTCTGCGCTCTACTTGTCCTACTTATGCACTTCTTATCCCATTTCATCCCACTGAGACTCAAGCCCCATACACCTCGCTTCAAACGCCTAAGCGTTTTCCCCTAGACCACTGAATCTATGAGACACTTCAATGGGAACACTGTCACTCATGAGAGTGCAGGTACATCCAGCCGACGACTTCCAAGGGTGAAAGACGCGTCTTGGGATCCATTGTTGGACACCACCAAGCAAATTACGTGTTTGTTCTGGTTGCCAGAATGGTCCTCATAGTCAACCACAAAGTGGATGTTTAAACAAGCCTGGATATTCCGTACTTAATGTGCAGCTTTATCATTAGCCTTCAAGGTTGAAGGATTATATCTATTGTTTAGTTTTGTTTTGCCTATTAACAACACATATATTATAGTGTTTGTCATGGTTGAGTTGGATTCTGCCATTTGAATTCTGATATGGAGTTAAGGATGAGTATAACTAGCCAGTAAATTCAATTCCAACTATTCGGATCTTTTAGTAAAATGGTTATAAAAATTTTCCAATTTTCAATAATCCAAGGATCTGCAGGTTAAATGTGGCATCCATCGAAACAGTGACTTCAAGGCAGTATTCATCTTGGGCTAACAGAGAGCCACTAGAAAGCCTGGAAGCAATGAATCGCAGTTTCGTCCCGTTTTCACTACCTCTCAGCAGTGCGCACTTACGACCTTGCGAGGGATGGGGACCGGACACTGGGTTGGGCTAAGTGGTAAAGTACTCTCCGAAAGACATGATCGTCCTCAGTATGATCCTCCACAGGTTTATGCGTACACACTGATGAGAAGTCCCCAAAATAGGATGAAATAACTGTCTAAGGCTAACGGGTTTTCAGTGATTTTCCAAATGGTTTCAGACCATGATGAGTACAACTAGTGAACTGTCGGACAGTTAAAAAAACTTCGGCTCACTAGAATTACTTAAACTAGACTAAATTAGTACTCAACACCCTATCCACTGTTTAAGCTGATCACTTGTTAGATTTCTGTCATATTGTCAAATAACTAAAATCTTAATATTGATTCATATGAGGATGAAGTTGAAGAACTGTAAAATGGGACATTGATCTGAACCAGATTATAATTGTTTTTCTCTTAACCAGCATTCAGTCTATTTTCAGACATTTTGAAGATTGCGGAAGAGGCACACAAGAAACCTAGTGTTATCTCAGCCGAATAAGCAGATAACAGTGATCGCCTACTACAACTGTGCTCAAATAACCATTTGTTTCTGACCAGCACGAACTTCAGATATAAAGAAAAACACTGTCTGAAGTGGGCGTCCACCGACCTTACCTCAGAAGTGGGCACATAAACCATACTGTTGCCAGTTATCGTTGGAAGGTTGCCGCTCCTTCTGGGATACAATTCTGGACAACAGCCACGAGTTGCTTCCAGCACGTATCCATGCGTCTAGATGGGCGTAGAAAAACCATAGCAACAAGATCCTTGAGAGTGCAGCTCGACACTGAGCACCGGAGATGCTTTCAGTGAGAAACTGCTTAATAGGTTATCCGAACAGAACATCGCTTATGCAGAAGACGGAAGCCATTCCCAGAGAGTGCCGTGAAAACAGAAGTGAACACAGTAGCTGGCTCTCAGAAAGTGGTAAGAGGGGGCCGGCGGTTATTAACAGCCTCTTCATAAAAGGAACGACAGGGTCAAATAGGCTAGTACCAGAAGTACTTAAAGATGGTGGTTGAGGACTATGTTTTGAGTTAACTAATGTGTTAGATAGCATATGGGAGTTAGATGTGATCCCTTCTGACCTGCGTCCATCACTGATTGCCCAAATCTTCAAGAAATCAGAGGAATTGTGATGACCACAGGGGGAAGCTTGATATGCTGTCTAAGATTCTGTAATCATCAGGAACTTAAGAACAGCAAACCCGAGAAAACCAGAAAGGTTTCAAACCTGAACGTGAGTGTTTCGAACGGATTTTCACTCTTCACAAGGCATCTATAATGCAGACACACTCCTGATAGCCGATACTGGCCGTACTTCTCGGCTTTAAGGTGGCATTCGACTCCGTCAATTAAGAGATATTATACAGTTAAGGGGAGGAAAGAGATGCTAATCGACAAGGCTGCGAACCTTCATTAAATCAGATAGTTGAGATGTGTTGCGTGTGCTCAGTCACCGTCTGCCTCGTCGCACAATTTCAATTAAAATACGTTGTGGCTGGAAAACGGATGGCCAGATTGAAACATGGCACCAGTGTTTACAGTTTTTCCGACTATCGGTCTGGGTCATGCAAGGGAATGAAGATTTCACGGTCGGAGTCCACGTGACAACAGGAACCAGTGGTTAGAGACTCTAAATGATATGCCTCAGCACCACTGTCGGTGACGTGGATGCATCCACACATCACCATCTCAATATTCATAATGAATTTAGCCTTTTCTCATTCCTCCTTGTTATCCAATCACGATAATCCACCGGTCAGCTTTCTTTTCTACTTCTTCCATCGTAGTGCCTTTTCGGTTCATGTGCTGATGTGAGGTGGGGCAACTTGGATCGTTACGCAATTATACTTGATCATACCTGCCCACTTTTGATGACAAGTCAGTGCTACTATGCAACAAATGCTCAGTCAAAGAAAGTACACAACGTAATAGTGAAATCAAATGGGAGAAAATTAAGGAAAAACTAGCAACTGCTCGCACTTCTAGATACTGGGAATGGGATACGCCCACCGTGCGATGGCAGCTGTCTGAGTGCCCAAAATCCAATAAGCTGAGAGTGATTTGAGCCCGTGACCCACTGGTTGAGTCAAGTCACGATATTAACAGTGTCCTTAGTTCGCACCTTAGTACTAGAATGTGAAAATGTGTAGAAGGTACTAGAGAACGTCCTGGTGCTACTGCGCAATGATCCCGCATTATTTCGCGGCGTCAGAGCGGATAAAAATGTAGTCTTACTTCCACTCATAGGAATCCATTGGCTGGCAGTAAACTTTTACACTACCCATATCTCACTAATTATCATTTTAAGGTCTGATGATAACTATTTTACCTTGGTCATATTTTTGCATACAGGTGATTGGCCTTAATTCTATAGCCTGGATATTATTGGAAAATACATGTTATCAGACAGTTTATGCTTTGGTCTGTAGCTACTACTGACCAAGCATAGTGCGTCTATAGTGGATGAAAATAACCAATCCAACCACTACTTCAGTCCAGTATGCTGTTAACCTAGAAATAGGTGCCACACGAAACCAGTCCGCCCACAAATCATTACACTAGTAAGTACGACAACGTCTATCGGTATGTCTGTAACAACGCCAAATAATAAAAGCGGCAAAATATAAACTACTGAATAACTAAGACATACATAGAATAATTCGAGTTTTATTCTTCTACAGAGATTCTGACAACATTGAAAAGGACAGCAAAAATACAACATAAAGTAATATATACATATCAAGACTATAGGATCCCCAAAAGACCAGTCAATTGTTGGAACAATGTGATCTAAACGACAATGATGGAGGCAAACCAATCAATTGCAAACCTTCGGGTATGCGAAATCTTTGCGTTTGTTTGGAAGTCAAGAGCTTATCACGCCTAGCTAACATTTTTGACTCCAGTAACTGTATTTGACTATCAATGTTCACTTCTGAAGTCAAATGGTTCACGTAAGATGAAGCGGTGAACTGGGCATCTAAACTTATAAGTCAGAAAATATCATCAGCTTACTAGCTTTCTCCTCTAAAATTTGCATCTCTTCGACAGTTAAGTGAGAATATCTGCACAATACTCCATAACTACAGGAACCTGAACAGAAATAATTCACATTTTTGATATTACTAAACAATAGACGCACCTGAATTACGAAATGAAAGACATGGCTTTTTCGTTTTTTCTATACTAAGCTTTTCTCTGGGATCTGTAATACAAAATCACATATCTTGTAACCAAGTTATGCATATTCAAAATACCAAGAAATTGATCATAGTGCGATTTTCGAGCTTGCTGATGCTGAACACCTTTGAGATGGTTTCTTCGGTTAACTGGATTATCTGGGAATGACTTGTCACAGTAGTCACAAAGAAAACGTTTGCCCATCCACACCAAACAACCTATGAATTAGCGAGTATTTTGAAGGGGATTCGAAATGAAACCGACCAGTAAAAAATAATAATAAGGTAATACCTTTATCTTTTTTAAAAAAAGGAAAGTTTATAACGGTACAATTTATTTTCCAAAAGCAGAATATGACTGTTTTACAACTGCTTACGAACAGCATTTTGGGATAAATGGTGCACTGAAGGTCAAGTAGGTGAGTAGTATTTGTTGCCTATAGATAGGGACAGACGACAGCATGTACACACTTGCACACGAATGGACGGAAAGTGATGACCGAAAACAAGGATGAAAATTATGGAGGGAAAACCCCTAAAAATTGCAATCAACGACGAAGATGAAACGAGAACCAAACAACCTGTACACTTACACAATTTTACTTAAGGAAAAGTTTAACGGAAGAGAACTATGGTAGAATGAAACATATGAGAGAAGTGACTCATTTAAATGTTTGATGAAGAAAATTAAAGGGGTTAATCAGATAGTAGAACAATTTTTTATATTAAATGGACGGATTCCTGATGAAAACAGGAACCAGGTTGTTTCATCAACTGTTAGCTGGAGCCAGACCACTTTTCTTCTGAAGTTACCCTGCGAATAGAGAAGAGACAATTAAGCATAAAGTGGAAAGTTTATAGTGCACGAGCGACTTGGAAAACTGGAATAGAAAGGTTGATTTAAAGTAGGGCTTGAAATGGTTTGATAGATCATTCGTTTATTACAATTGCATCTAATTACTGGACCTAGCGATATTCGGAGGTCAATTTTAATCCTAAACAATAACGCATTCGACAAATTAATCCTGCATTCATAAACTATAAGTCAGTGCATACCAGTCTTGAAACAGTATCTTACAACATTTGAAAAGCATGGAACAACTGTCAAACAAAGATTTTTACTTCGATATTAGGAAGCTTTATGAAATGTGAAAAGCTGATCGTTGTGATTTAAAACATACTTTCTTGGCTAGTCCCCTGCTTACTGTGAAATTTTAAATCTTCGCCATATGAAGTGAAGGCTTGTTTCCTGTTCCATAGTAGTAATCCTGACAACTTTCCATGATAAGACGTATTGCAATTTTCGCTTACACTAAAATAATGGTAATACCGACACATAACACCTATTTTGGGTAAGAATATTTACTTAGATCATATTCAGAGTAAAATTACCCTTTGTCAGCAGGATCTTCACGTATTGGGCTGGCCTCCCTGGGACGCCCAGTTCCGAAGATTGACCGGGCACGCTCTGTTAGTTGGCGACCGTCATCCGGGTTTACAGGAGTAGTTCTAGGTTTCAGATTTAGTCGTGGTCGATCGGCACCTTGACCATCACCGCTTAATTCATCGGGTTTCGACTCAGGAAATGTTCTGCTAGGTTCTTGCAGCTGTTCACGTGGGATTCCAGGGGGATGATAACTTTGTCGTTGTCCACCACGACCACCCATTCCACCTCGACCTGGTCGACCAAAATTTTCTGCTATCAGAAAAATAGAGGTAGGAATTATAAAATATAACTAGATAATCGTGAATGAGCACATGAGCCAGTTTGAACATTGTGTAACGGTTGGAACGGTTACACTTACCAACACCGCAAGCACAAAATTAATAAAAGGAGAAAATTTTAAAACAAGTCACATACCATTCAGTCGCGCAGATTGTTTTGGATATAAGAACCTTTCCTACGAAGTTACTTTTATAAACTTCTTGGTTTGAGACAAAAAATCGCTTATGCTTATCTTCTCTACACTTGGCAGATATCACTTCTAATCAGTCATTGCTACCTGAAATAACTGGACGTGGGTGATACTAATGCTGGTCTTCAAAATCATTGGAAAGTAGAATAGATCTTATGAATAACCTAAAATGGATATCACTTTAATACGTACACAGATGATCAATAAAGATGCATTAACCCATCCAGATGGTAACTTCCACATACTTCATCAGGTATAATAGGATTAAATCACAACGTCAAAACAGTAACTACATTACTGACCGTAGTAAGTTTTGTGTTACATGAAACTTCAAGATGCTTTAGTCTTTCGCCTTCGTCCAAGAACAATAGCACAATTATATTTTAGTAGGATCGAATTCTGCGAGTATTTGTGAGAAAATTTGAACAGTACTTCGGTAACAGAATAACTAATGAGATACTATGGAGGTGCTTTCTGATCACTGTCAGAAAATACCGTCAAAAATCCATGTGAGGAATCACTAGCGTTTACCATTACTTCACAACTTGCATACCAACCAAAAACGAACACAAAAGCATAGGGACTTAAGCAGAAAAATATGGGACAACGTTCAGACACAACTCTCATACCCATTCTTCCGCCATCCATACTAGGTCTGCCACGTTGTTGATTACCGAAGCCACCACGCCCAAATCCATTGTTCATGCCCCACTGACCTCCATGACCGTGACCACGGCCTCCACCCCCGCCTATAATGATGATGAATAACAGAGGAAAAAAGGAAAGTTAGAGTTAACCATGTATGAAAGTCACACACAAATAAGCAATATCTGAACAAGTTACAAACTTGACAACCAAAATAAAAAGTGCCTATTAGAAGCGAAACAGTCATCAACAGTTCAAGCTGATACATTATGAGTGAGTGTGTGTGTGTGAGAGAGAACCATCAAACAAGTTCATGGTCGAATTCTCGAGCACCATTTATGGTTGATTCGAGAAAATTAAACACTGTGAAATTTCATTCTTGCACATTAAGTGAACGGCCATTAAGCATACTTAAAGAAACGAATTTACCGCTATCTATCATTTACCACCTGGTCTTTCGTATGGTTTACGTATCCACCTGTTATGCACGACGGAAGCCATTGTCACACATTTTCATAAACCAAAGCTTCGTATCCAAAAGAAGTTTGTGTGGTTCTTTCCATCACCTTATACACATTTTGAAGCTAGCAGGTAGTGACTACCTAGTTAAAGTGATTAACGTAGAGTAGCGACACAGGTGCGTTGCTCTTTTACGGTACACAACAGTTGACTTTCAGAAGTAGGATTTTGAGAAGTACGATGGTTCATGAACATCTGCTAGATTGACATGGCGGTTGCGAATAATTGTGACACCTTCAGTGAATTCGTACACCGTTGTGTTGAAATAAGTGTCGACGCAGATCAACTTGATGGTAAACTTCGTATCTGACGGGTGGTAAGTTGATCCCACTTAACGATTCTCTTTTGGCGGCTTAACCACCACTATGACCAGAGTGGGTCGATTGGGTCAAGAGACTTGTGGGTGTAAAAATCTCTAGAATTCAGCTTGGAGAAAGTTTTGCTCAAAGAAATACAATTTTAAGGCTGAAAAGATGTATGAGCTTAACAAGTATATGTCATAGCTACATTTGACTGCAACTCATTATAAGCAGTCAAAAGACCATTACCTTTGAGTAAAAACCAGTAACGTAATTTTCATGATCGTAAAAGAAGGAAGAACAGCAATCCTTAACGGATCCTCTCTCTAATGACGACTTATATCAATGTGATCTATCTATGCCCATCGTTGGTTTAAAGTCGACAGACGCCACATGAGATAGTGTCTTTCTTTATGCCTTAAGTTAGTGCTGGTTAGAAATGAGTGATTGTCGGGGCAAAATTGCAACAGAGGACCAACGCTATCGGCTCATTGGCATTATTATCATTATTACTATTTGTCCCTTGGGTTCCTAATGGAACATAGGTCTACAGTAGCACGTCTCCATTCCACTCTCTACTCTGCAATCTTTCCTATCTGGCTCCACGACAGCCCACAAGCTCTCATTTCCTCCTCACACGATCTCCTTCATGTCACCCTCAGCTGGAACGCCCAACTCGCCGTTTCCCATCTGGGTCCAACTCGACAGCTTGGCCTGGCGCGTGGGGTCCCCAGTTGGTCTTCTCAGTGCATGCCCAGTCCATCTCCACTTCCTTCCAGTGCATATTTGTTGAGCGATAAGTTCTCGCTTCGTTGGTTCGTTGCCAACCAGCCATAGTTCCTTGTTGCTCATTCTTATTATTCTGGCCATCCAATCTTCAGTGTCCAGTGAGCGTAGGCAGTTGTCGATGAGTGTCTGCAGTTTGTTGGAAATCCCTTTCGTCATGTGCCAAGTATCTAAACCATATAGGACTGATTTGACACTGGAGTTTAAAATCCGGATCTTGTTCTTCATGTTGAGTGCGGAAGATCTCCACACTGGTCTCAGGTTAATGGACGCCTATCTTGCTTTTCCGATCCTGGCTAACTTTGACGTCCTAGTCTGTGCCTGTACCACCTGTAGTTGAAACAGCGCTGCCTAGATAGGTGAAAGAGGCTACTTACTTTAAGTTTCTCCCGTTGATGGTGATCAGAGCTTGTTGTTGTTGGTTGCCTGACCGATAGCTACTACCTTGACGTGGTGGTCGGGCTTGCATATCACAATGACCCAACGAGCTATGCTGGTGGAACGCTTGTTCCCTCGAGGTCCTACCATACCAGAAAGGTCTGTTGGGTAGTGGTTAGACGAAAAGCAGTTACCGTTATAGTGTAAATTGCTATACTATGATGGGGGTCTGAGGGCGAAGTCGTACTGCTGCTAGCTGGATGGGGTGTGACAGCAGTAAGGTGTTTCCCTTGGATGACCAGCAGTGCCAAGCTGATGCTGCCTTCTCAGTGGAAGGGGGGGTTAGAAAAGGTCGGCCCCAAAAATAACACACTCCACCACGCCCCACGGTCTGCCGGGCCGGCGGTGTTGGTTCACTTGTCGTTTCCTTTCGACCATCCGGCCCCAAAAATACAAAAATTCAAAATAATCATACTCAAAAGGCTGGGTGTGACAGGCCTCAAGCAGATGTCCGATGGGCTCTGCGGTCACACAAATCTCTTTCAGGTACCTTAAGAAGAAATAGCCTTCCACGGTGTGGGCAGCCGGGAAGTGTCAACCGCCCTCACAACTCTGTCAGCACCCAAGTTTCTTCTGACTGCTATCCTCCTCCTCCATCATTACCTTCTAATCTTCCTTCACGTCTCTTAATTAATGATGCTGCATCATCTTCAATTTCTCCTACCTCTGCAGCCTTCGACAACGATCTGAGTCCACAGAACAGCATCCCTGGTCTCCTTAAACCACGCTCCAAATTACATATTGGAGCCTTCAATGTCCGCACCCTCCGTCAAATTGGCCAACAGGCTTCGTTGGCAAAGACTCTAGCAACTCGGGCATGGATGTGTGCTGTGTTTGTGAGACACGCATACAGGACCCAAGTGTGGTTATTCACCTGACCTCTCCTGACCAATCTGGTGAATCTGCAAAATTCACCCTTCGAGTTTCTGGAGATTCGATAGCTAGCTCTCGTGGTCTTGCAGGTGTAGGTATAGCATTAAGCACCAGGGCAGAAAACTCACTACTAGACTGGATCCCAGTTGATAGTCGCCTCTGCGCTATGAGGCTGAACGGCACAGTGAGAACTAAAAGGAATAGTGAGACTCGCCGTTGTCTCTTTGTAATCTCTGCTTACGCACCCACTGACTGTAGTTCGGATGAAGTGAAGGACGAGTTCTAACCTCCTCTCGAAAGCCAAACGTTCGGACGTAGTGGTTGTTGCAGGTGACCTCAACGCACAGGTGGGTAGACTGAGTGAGGCAGAAAGGCACTTAGGTGGCACTTTCGGAATCCCAGCTGAACGTACAGATAACGGTGATCGCCTATTACAACTATGCTCAGATAACCGCCTATTTTTAGCCAGCACAAATTTCAGACATAAAGAAAGGCACTGTCTGACCTGGCGTCCACCGAGCTCGACTCAGCGATGGACACAGATAGACCACATTGCTATTAGTCATCGCTGGAGAGGATCGGTGGAAGACTGCCGCTCCTTCTGGAGTACGTGTTTGGACAGCGATCATGCGTTGGTCCGAGCACGTATATGCCTGCGTCTCAATGGACGTAGAAAAAATTTGGCAACAAAACCACTACGAGTTCTGCTGGACAACGAAAACACCAAAGCCGTGTTCAGTGAGAAGTTGGCTAGGCAGTTATCGGAACAAAAGACTGTCACTCATCCAGAAGAAGCTTGGTGCCATCTTCAGTCTACTGTAAAAGCAGCACTGGAGACTGTAGCCGACTCCAAGATAATGGCTAAAAAGAGCCAGTGGATATCAGCAGCTTCTTCCAAACTAATGGATGCACGTGAATGCATCCCTGCAGGCTCTGAGTACAATGAAGAGCGAGCGCAACTTAAAAATAACTGACGAAAAGTCTGCGCAACGATCGTGAACAGTGGTGGGCAGCAAAGGCTAAAGAGATGGAAAAGGCAGCGGCGATCGGTAACAGTAGACAGTTATTTAGACTTATTAAGGAGACTGGGGGGAAATGGTCAACAACAGTTAGTGAGGTTATAGCGGAGAAGGACGGATCGGCGATTCACTCGCAGGGAAGGCGACTGGGACGATGGGCAGAACACTTTGAGGAACAGTTTAACTGGCCTCCAGCCACCATTGCGCTGCCCGCTATCCAGTCGGACCCTGAATGGGACATAGAGACAGGTCCCCCAACACTAGAAGAAGTTGAGAAAGCGGTAGGTAGCCTGAAACGGGGAAGGGCAGCAGGACCAGACGGACTACCTGCTGAGGTATACAAGAATGGTGGTAGAGTTCTCTTAGTCAGGCTAACGGAAGTGTTAGCCAGTATATGGGAATCAAATACGATCCCCTCCGACTGGTCTAAGTCACTCATCATCCCAGTCTTCAAGAAAGGCGAGAAGTCCTCTTGTGATAACCACAGAGGAATCAGCCTGACAAACATAGTGTCTAAGATCCTAAGTTCTATAATTCTCCGACGCCTGAGTGGAGCTCGGGAACAGCAAGCCCGAGAAAACCAGGCAGGCTTTAGACCTGGCCGTGGATGTATCGACCAAATATTCACACTGCGCCAGGTCCTGGAACATAGGCATGCTTACAGACGCCCGACAATAGCTGTATTTCTCGACCTGAAGGCGGCATTTGACTCCGTTGATCGAGAAGTCTTATGGCAGTGTCTGTCACTGAAAGGCGTGCCTAGTAAGTACATCACCTTATTGAAAGCTCTCTACTCGAACACTTGTGGGCATGTTAGAGCCTATGGTGAGTTGTCCAGGGAGCTATACTCATCAAGTGGTGTCCGTCAAGGATGCCCACTATCCCCATTCTTATTTAATTTTATCATAGATATTCTTATGGAGGTTTCCCTCTCGTCACCTAATTACAAAGACGTTGACCGGATCACAGGTGAATTTTCCTTAGATCTAGAATATGCAGATGACATAGTCCTGTTAGGTGAAGACGCTGACAAGATGCAGAGTCTTCTGAACACTTTGAGTGGGAATTTGAGAATGTTTGGGATGCGATTTTCACCACCCAAATGCAAATTTTTGCTCCAGGACTGGTCTTCAGCGGTACCGCGGTTAACAATAGAGAGTGAAGTGGTTGAGTGTGTTGACCACTTCACTTACCTGGGAAGTAGGATCAACCCGGTGGGTTAGTTGCCGATGAGATTTCTGCACGGATACAAAAGGCTCGATTGGCTTTTGCCAATTTGCGCCACCTATGGCGCCGCCGTGATATTCGTTTGTCTATTAAGGGTCGCGTGTACTGCACAGCAGTCCGCTCTGTTCTACTGTATGGCTGTGAAACATGGCCATTGAAAGTGGAAGACATGAGAAGGTTACAGGTATTTGACCACCGTTGCCTTCGTAGTATAGGACGTATTCCGTGGTGTCACCATGTGAGTAATGCAGAAGTTAGGTGTAGAGTTTTAGGGAGAAGAGGTAAGTCAGTCGACGAGGTTGTGAACCTTCATCGACTGAGATGGTTGGGACACGTACTACGTATGCCTAGTCACCGATTGCCTCGTCACACAATGTTGGCTGAGGTGGGTTCAGGCTGGAAAAAGGCCCGAGGTGGCCAGACTAAAACATGGCACCAATGTATGAAGTCTCTGACTGTTGGTTTAAGCCATGTAGGACGATGCAGACTAGGTGGTTGGGGTCCACGGGACAAGAGGAACCAGTGGTTGGAGACCCTAGGTGATATGGCTCAGAACCGAAGTCAGTGGCGCAGATGTATACACACATTATCCTCATCTTAACAACGCTATACCGAATCTCACTATTTTGTCACTCCTCTTTCCTTTCTTCTCGTACTTTATATTTCTTTTGACTGCATTCACTTATCTTCATCCTTCACCTCACTACCTTTTTACTTGATGTGCTGATATGAGGTGTGGCAACTCGGACCGTTACGCAGTAATGCCTGGTCCTATGTTGATAATGATGATGTTGTTGCTTGGGTATCTTCATCACTTCTGTCTTCTCTACGTTCACCTGAAGAAAGTCCCGTTTTTGCTGCCTCTCCTGCCAACTTGTTGGATTCTGCCTGTAGATCTTCAAGCTTGTATGCGATTAGACACAAGTCGTCGACGAAATCCAAATCGTCTAGGATCTTTTCCCCGGTCCAGCGTATTCCCCTCTCCTCCCTCCTCACTGTTTGCTGAATGATCCAGTCCACCACAATCAAGAACATCATGGGGGATGGTAGGCAACCTTGTTTCACTCCTGTATTCACTTCAAAAGCATCACTGAGCTTCCCATTGTGAGTTACTTGGCATGTGGCGTCTTCATATAGTTGTTGAATGAGGAGGATAAAGGCTTGTTGTATTTTATAGTGTTGGAGCAGTTGCCAAATTACTTCTCAGCCGACGCCGTTGAAGGCCTCCTCAAAGTCGATGAAGTTGAGGTAGAGAGTTAACTGCCATTCTATACTCTGTTCTATGATGATGCAAAGTGTTGCAATTTGGTCCGCACATGACTTGTACTTCCTGAATCCAGCCAGCCTGTTTCGGTCGTAGTTTTGAGTCCAGCGCATCCCTTAGTCTCTCCAGGATCATGCGGCTTAATATTTTGCCTGCTTTGGGTGGATAGGAGCACGACTGCGCGCCAGTTCTTGCAAAGACTAAGGTCGCCCTTCTTCGGGAATTTGACAAGGTAGCCCTTCTTCCAATCGATGGGCAGGTACCTTTTCTTCCTTTCTTTCTTCCAAACCTTCTGCAATAGTGGTGTGAGCATGTCCACTGTTGTCTCTGCGTCTGTTCTCAGTGCTTCTGGCGGGATTCCATCTGGTCCGGCTGCTTTCCCGCATTTCAGTAGCTTTATGGCGTTCAGGACTTCCACTTTCGTTGGAGGATTTTTGTTCACTTGTAGTTCAGTGGCTGTAGGTTGTATTTCTGAACGAAGTGAAGGTGGTGGTGGTGGTCGATTCAAGAGCTTCTTGAAGTGGTCATCCCATCGTTTCCTTTGTTTCTCTTCTTTCGTAAGTAGATTTCCTTTATCATCTTTTATTGGTTTCATCTGTGTTGATCTCTTCCCTACTAGATAGTAACTTGGTTATTTGACACGATGTTGTCAGGTCCCTCTTACGGGCAGCCTGTTTTGCTTTACTTGCCAGTGTGTCGTGGAAGTCCTTGCGAGCACTCTTCCTCACTTCTTTGTCCAGTGTAGTGTTTTATACATTGTACTCAGTTCCTCTTTTCGTTGTTCATCCTTGCATTGGTTCATCTTCTGCTTCACCATCCTCCCCTCCTCTACCAGCTTCCATGCATCCGTCGAGATCTATTCCTTATCTTCTTTCTTCCTAACATGGTTATGCAGGTTTCTCTCCACGTAGGCGAAATATGACGTGAGTAGAACTAAATACTGCTCTTTGAAATTACCAATAGGAAGTGAGCTAGTTGTTCATGAATTTCTTAGCAGGTAGAGATTTTAAAAGATTTTATGATTTTTACCACACGTAAAATAATATAAGGTTTAATTATGAGGTTTGCGGGGATTGATTTATTGATTTTAGGTTGGCATTCATATTGGGAAGACATCAGCTGGAGAAACATTGGAAACCTGGGAGCACAGATCAGCTGTTTCATCTTGGTGTGGGACTAGCTTCGAGAGGTGATTCCCGAAGTTTCACTGAAAAGTCGTGACCGGTGGGAGCAACCAAGTCGAAGATGAACACAGTAACCCAACGACGGCACTTGATAGAGGCCATCAACTGGCAGAAGTAGGAAATATGGACTACTGGATTCCAACCCAGTGGCTCAATGGTAACGGGCTGGCTGCAGAACCTGAGGATCCTGGGCTCAACCCCTGGCGGAGTCATGGGTGCGCACTGGGTCCCGCGCTGAGACGAATTAGCCACCAAGGGCCCCCAGGTTTCCAATATTTCTCTAGGTGATGACAGTCCATGATGAGTGCTGACCTGAGATGTAAGGTTTTTTTGAAATTACGACCTCTCAGGAGAGGTAAAAAATCACTACATACTTAACTCGCTTCAAACCTCCAGTTAGATATTTGTCATGCTTTGTGAATCTGCTTACAAACTGAAACTGAGCACCGTCATCAAGCAGTATCCCATTTACAGGATTTTAATGTTAACTCACGAAACAAAGAAACCATTTAGATGGTTTTTACAGCCTCAAGAATGGTAAGAACACCTACTGATCGACTGCTTGACAGTACCTGAGTCCATAAGAGGAACTATGTCTCCAGTAAATTATGGCAACGTAAAGATTAGAATGAGAATGACAGCCTAATATTATGGTATAAGCTGATCAATTTCTGCCACTACATGATAATACAAAAACTTGTAAAAAACTATGCAGAACTACCGAATAGCGTAAAACGATAATACAAAACACAACTCCTGGCAAACTTATCGCATGGTCCCCCAAGTAAAGCCAAATAATTCGCAATTCACAGACAGAATCAAGGTAGAACCTTGAACACAAGTGCATCGGCTCAAGTTGCCACACTTCACAGTAGTAAACAATAAGCTAGTACATAGGAAAAGCAATATCAAAGTAGACAAAGTTGTGACCAAATATACGATCTGAAGATAACGGTTGGTGCAAATATTCAGCCTTTAGAGGACTTCAAGAAGGGAATAAATCTGCTTTATCGTGAAACTACGATTAACACCTGTCACTGAATAGGTTGATCATGAACGAAAGGATTTTCTAGTTCTTATACGCAACCTAACACAATGGGAGTGATATCTACTTCCTGAAAACCACTTTGTTCACCAGGAAACCGACAGGATGTTTTCAATGAGTTGAATGAAATGCTCCAATCGGCTGGGATGCTTTAACTCCCCCAAAGTCGAAGGGTTTCATCGGCTATCTGCCTTCAGAACAAACACCTGCATCACGTTAATGCCACTAAGCGAGGTTAAGGTTAGAAGTAAAATTCATTTCCTCCCAAGTATGTAGAAGAAATATCTGCTTAGCAAGAGTAGACATGTAGTTACGACCTGACGAAATAGGAGAGCGACAAATAAAATGACAAAGAATGCTAATTTTGTAATCCTAGGATCTTCACGTGAAAGGTTTGTGAAAGGCTTGTCAAGCATCTACTTGCGTGGTTTCTCCAGAAATAACGTGCTTAGCCAAGTGGAGAGACCGTAATGGTTAAATCTTATCAATTCTATAACCTTGATCCTGCCTAAATAATTCTTCGATACTGATTCATCATTGGAGACATTCAGAAACAGGAAAGTGTGCGGTGGGAAGGAATTAGTTAAGGATTTTACGAGGCGAAGTCATACAATAACTTAGACAATCATAAAAGGTAAGTGAGAACCTACCACGTCCAGGCCTTTCATGCGCTAGGTTTACACGGATGCAATGGTTTTCAACAATCTAGAGGACATGTAGAATTTATTTTAATAAAAACCGGTGACTTACGGAACCATCGACAGTCAACGCATTTTTGAGAGACTGTTCATCCTTGAAGTCAACGTAAGCATATCCTTTGAATTCATCCGTCTCTTTGTCTCGTACTAGCCTAACACTAGCTATCTATACCAATAATAAGAGATTAAGAAACCTACATCACACCCCTCAAATATGGTGTCAAAATGTCCCTGTATAGTGTTCGGGGGCAAGTTGCCAACATAAACGGAATAACGGTTGTCACTAAAAGTTAAAAACAGTGTTATAACAATAAGCAGTAACGCGGTAGCCTCACGGTTATCAACCACGAGCTTAACTACCTTGAAGCCATTAACTACTTTCAAAAAGTGCGCAGCATCCCTACGTCCAACTCCCAATATCTTTTATGAGCTTGTGTAATTCAATTGTCTACTTCCCGCCCACTTCTAGGTCTTTTGGAACACTTCCAGGTATTGGGGGATTCTGATATAGTAGGTCTATGTACTCACTTGCTGTAGCGGTGGTATGCCAGACAGACGGTGGTGTGATTTTAAATGGAAGAAGCTTTCGCTTACCTGGCTTCCGCGTCTACAGTCCGTGGATCACTGCTCCTTTTGGTTGTTAACCTGTTGTACAAGTAAAGAAAGGTGAAAAAGTGGCGAATAAAATCTGAAAATTCACTTAGTTCTGGGTAGATCCCAGACACATCAAGTGGGTATCCAGTCGGCGCTTAAAAGATTCGGACGAAGTAGCCTGGATCACATCTTCAGGAAGAGCATTCAAGGGTTTAACAACTCTTAGGGAATGGAAGTTGTGCCTGACATTCAGCCTGCTACGTCCCAGGCTTAGTTTCTGCGCATGTCCTCTAAGATTGGCGCCGCAGCTAAGATATGATAAGTGACGGAGTGGATGGCCAGGCGTGCTCAGAATTTCGTAAGTCATTATAAAGTCACCTCTCAGCCTTCTGTGTTGTCCTAGGACTGCAGTGCAGACCAGTCCTTCAAATTTCGTGCATCTGAACAGTTGTCAGAAATGGTTTAAAAATAGTGTAGGAGGAATGAAAAGATCTGCAGCAAAAGTGAGGGAGAGGAAGTGAGGAAAAACTAGTTGAAAAGAAGCGGAACAAGGGGAGATAAGGAACCTAGGTAGATTTAGGAGAGACAAGAAAGAGAATTTTTATAATGGGGACCTTAGTTGAGCCAGGAGATGGAGCGGGTAATATCATGAGAGGGGAATGGGAATAGAAATAGTAACGTCACAGTGTGGTCATGACAACCGGAGGTGGGAAGTCAGCTGACGAAGACCTCTGGTTGAACTAAGATCACCTTTCGAGCAGTCTAAGCCAGTGAACCGGCTTGACATGAGCCTTGGTTTTCAAAATTAAGTATGGTGGGTCGACTGATGTGTATTATGTGATGCCAATGTCCACTCATGCCCTGAAAGTATCAATAGAAGGTGTCAAAACAGTGTACCTTGCCTGAAAACTCCACAAGTCCACTATGCCGTCAGTGAAACATATTTTCGGACGTAAACGACTAGACGGAGGACTTGAAAATTTCTGGTGTTCTCTCAAGAGATCACTTCTGGAGCACGTGACGAATAAAAAAACTGGCACCTCAATCACTACTTATAATATGATACGTTAGAACGGGACTTTCCCGTAATCTTTCGCAAGTGATTCCTAATTGGGATGCAAACAAGAACATCATGGTGTTTGTGTTTGGAATTCTAGAGCTAACAAGCTACTATTTTGCCAGGGAGTAAAACCTTAATGACACTAAATAGTGCTAGCGGCTAGCGTGGTGTCGGCAGTCTTCCGGCGAACGAAAACCACAGATTGACGGTACCAGCCTACCCAGAATCCATCCTCACCCCCAGACTACCCACCACTGGATTCGACTCCAAATCTATGGTACACTGGGAGAGACTACGTGGGGATGCGAAACAGACGTGTGACAGCAAGCCGAGATCCACCAGACAAGAGGATAGGTGACAAACATCTCAGCCCCTCCGGTCAGTGGCTAGCACACGAACACAAATCACTGGGTCAAGCACATGAAGGGATTAAATTCATGCTGCCATGATCCCCCCAGGGAGCGAAATGAAGACTGAAAATCAGGGAATGGTGCGAGTCCTATGAGGACTTGTGATTCAGAGACAGGACCCAACCACCAGCTTTCCCCCTACAGGGGGATCTGGTAGGGCCTATCTCTCAACCGGACACAATCCAGTATGCACGTGCAGCAATGCAGGGGAAACAAATGGAAAAAAAGAAGGTAATCTTCAGAAATATCCGTCACATTATTTTAGATGCTACATGCCGATTATCACTTAGCAACCCATGGTCAAAGCATGGAACAGAGATGCTACTTCAAAGCAACAACAGGCCTAATTTAAATGGGGCCCGCCACACGAAGAGACAGATTTTTCCCACAAAAGGTCTAGGAATCGATGCGACATGAGAGAACACAGCTACAAGTTTCTCATTTGATCCACCCTAAGGAGAAGATTAACCTCACCTGGTTAACTAGTTCACTAGTTACTAGCCGGTCCTAAGCCCCAACAAAGAGGGAAGGTTGGGCATAGGGCTAGCAACCCTACCCCGTAAAACAAATCTAACCGCTAAAGAAACTTTAAGTCACAAAAGATATATAAAAAATAAAAACAAAATTATTCCTTGCTGGAATCGGGGAGGCGAAATGACGCCAGTTGGTGAAGGCTTCGGGAAGCCAATTGGCCGATGTGTCTTCTCTTCTCTCGACGAAAGCGAAAGTAAACGTGGTGACATGGAATGTTTACACGATGTTTGAACCCAGTAAGGCAGCCCAGATTGCTAACGAGATGAAGAGGTATCACACTGAAGTGCTTGGAATTTGCGAGAGTAGATGGAATGGGAGTGGACTCTCCAAACTGTCAACTGGAGAATCAATAATCTACTCCGGTCACCCAGACGCCAACCACGAGCACACTGAGGGAGTGGCTATCATGATGTCCTGAAGAGCATCGAAGGCTCTCATGCAGTGGGAACCAATCTCCTCCAGGATCATGACAGCAAGGTTCAACTCAAAAGGAAGGAAGGTCACAATCATACAATGTTATGCACCTACAAATAATGCAGAGCAAGAGAAAAAGGAGGAATTCTATAGACAACTTCATTCAACACCGACAAGACCTCAGTTGGCGATATCAAAATTCTAATGGGTGGGGCGACATGAGAGCCAAACTGGGAGCGAACAACACAGGGAGAGAACTAACCATGGGTCGAGAAGTGGTCGGTGAGGTGATGAACGAGAACAGAGAATTGTTTGCAGAATTGTGTGCATTCAACGACTTGATGATTGGAGGCAGTGCGTTCAAGCACAAGGATATCCATAAAGCGTCATGGATTTCATTTCACCATTCACCAGATGGACACTAAAAATCAGATCGAGTATATCTCGATGTAAAGAAAGTTTAGACGCAGTCTACTTGACACATGGTCGAGAAGAAGAGCAGATGCAGGTTCACACCACTCACCATCTGGTGCGAAGAACCTTCGAAATCAAGTTAAAAGCCTTCAAGGAAGCTGGTGATAGACCGCAGTTCAAGTACAACACTCGGAAACTGAAGGATGAGACTACAGGGGAAATCTTCAGGGCAGCCATCAAGACAAAATGAGAGATATCGAGGAAAATCGCTGAAGAAACCTGTGTGGAAGAACACTGGAAGTCTTTGAAAGAGATGTGGAGAGAAACCTGCATAACCATGTTAGGAAGAAAGAAGATAAGGAATAGATCTCGACGGATGCATGGAAGCTGGTAGAGGAGGGGAGGATGGTGAAGCAGAAGATGAACCAATGCAAGGATGAACAACGAAAAGAGGAACTGAGTACAATGTATAAAACACTACACTGGACAAAGAAGTGAGGAAGAGTGCTCGCAAGGACTTCCACGACACACTGGCAAGTAAAGCAAAACAGGCTGCCCGTAAGAGGGACCTGACAACATCGTGTCAAATAACCAAGTTACTATCTAGTAGGGAAGAGATCAACACAGATGAAACCAATAAAAGATGATAAAGGAAATCTACTTACGAAAGAAGAGAAACAAAGGAAACGATGGGATGACCACTTCAAGAAGCTCTTGAATCGACCACCACCACCACCTTCACTTCGTTCAGAAATACAACCTACAGCCACTGAACTACAAGTGAACAAAAATCCTCCAACGAAAGTGGAAGTCCTGAACGCCATAAAGCTACTGAAATGCGGGAAAGCAGCCGGACCAGATGGAATCCCGCCAGAAGCACTGAGAACAGACGCAGAGACAACAGTGGACATGCTCACACCACTATTGCAGAAGGTTTGGAAGAAAGAAAGGAGGAAAAGGTACCTGCCCATCGATTGGAAGAAGGGCTACCTTGTCAAATTCCCGAAGAAGGGCGACCTTAGTCTTTGCAAGAACTGGCGCGCAGTCGTGCTCCTATCCACCCAAAGCAGGCAAAATATTAAGCCGCATGATCCTGGAGAGACTAAGGGATGCGCTGGACTCAAAACTACGACCGAAACAGGCTGGCTGGATTCAGGAAGTACAAGTCATGTGCGGACCAAATTGCAACACTTTGCATCATCATAGAACAGAGTATAGAATGGCAGTTAACTCTCTACCTCAACTTCATCGACTTTGAGGAGGCCTTCAACGGCGTCGGCTGAGAAGTAATTTGGCAACTGCTCCAACACTATAAAATACAACAAGCCTTTATCCTCCTCATTCAACAACTATATGAAGACGCCACATGCCAAGTAACTCACAATGGGAAGCTCAGTGATGCTTTTGAAGTGAATACAGGAGTGAAACAAGGTTGCCTACCATCCCCCATGATGTTCTTGATTGTGGTGGACTGGATCATTCAGCAAACAGTGAGGAGGGAGGAGAGGGGAATACGCTGGACCGGGGAAAAGATCCTAGACGATTTGGATTTCGTCGACGACTTGTGTCTAATCGCATACAAGCTTGAAGATCTACAGGCAGAATCCAACAAGTTGGCAGGAGAGGCAGCAAAAACGGGACTTTCTTCAGGTGAACGTAGAGAAGACAGAAGTGATGAAGATACCATACCATCAACTCTGACGACAACAACAACAAACTCCAGTCACCATCAACGGAAGAAACTTAAAGGCAGTAGCCTCCTTCACCCATCTAGGAAGCACTGTTTCAGCTACAGGTGGCAGAGATGAGGATGTCATAGTCAGAATCGGAAAAGCAAGACACGCGTTCAGTAACCTGAGACCAGCGTGGGGATCTTCCGCACTCAACATGAAGAACAAGATCCGGATTTTAAACTCCAGTGTCAAATCAGTCCTATATGGTTTAGATACTTGGCACATGACGAAAGGGATTTCCAACAAACTGCAGACACTCATCGACAACTGCCTACGCTCACTGGACACTGAAGATTGGATGGCCAGAATAATAAGAATGAGCAACAAGGAACTATGGCTGGTTGGCAACGAACCAACGAAGCGAGAACTTATCGCTCAACAAATATGCACTGGAAGGAAGTGGAGATGGACTGGGCATGCGCTGAGAAGACCAACTGGGGACCCCACGCGCCAGGCCAAGCTGTCGAGTTGGACCCAGATGGGAAACGGCGAGTTGGGCGTTCCAGCTGAGGGTGACATGAAGGAGATCGTGTGAGGAGGAAATGAGAGCTTGTGGGCTGTCGTGGAGCCAGATAGGAAAGATTGCAGAGTAGAGAGTGGAATGGAGACGTGCTACTGTAGACCTATGTTCCATTAGGAACCCAAGGGACTAATAATAATATAATAATAGAGAGACGATTACAGGATAGCCTGAATAGCCTGTGCAGATCCATTTGGGAGAGGCAATCTGTGAGCAGAGGAGTTATTTACATAACACTCCCTTGTGGAGATCCACGTAGCAGTCGGGGAAGAGATTGGCCTCTGAGCTTAATTGGCAATCGTGAAGGAAATTTGTGGCCTCTACGAACAGCTGTCAAATTCAGGAGAACTTCCCGAAGAGTGTAAGTATACTATCTTGTCACCCAATTTCAGGGGAGGTGATATGAGAAACCCTATTAACTGCAGAACAATAGCTTCACGTCCTGTAATTTCCAGGTTTGAAGTACCTGTTGGCGAACAAGATTTCGAAATTTACTGAAGTGCAGATAATTCCATGCAGTCCAACATCGTCTTTGAAGTGGCTATTCATAACTACAAAACGGCCCGAGATTCACCCAGAAAAGTGTAGAGATGAACGCCAGGACCTACGAAGCAGGGACGGCAGAATTCAATTACAAGTTGAACAGCCATGACGTCAACAGTGTCCAGAAATAAAGGTCTGGGGCTCAGATTCTTTGGCATTCCTAACAGCAGCACGAGTTACAAGGCAGGGGCAGCTGAGATAATGCCACTTTACACTTTCTTCGAAAAACACGCTATTCATATCTTTTCGGAAATCCCCCTTACTCTTTTCAATTCGTATGCACGGCTGCATACAGAGGCTTTCGGTGCGGTAGTATCAGGGGACTTAAGAGGGACTCTTATCCTTCTACGAAAGCACAGAGTCACCCCATAATCCGTCGTCGGACTGGGAGGTAAAACACACTGACAGGCTGAGGCACCTGAACCCATTTACTTCGGGGCATCGAGGAAATATGCTTCACCCTCATGATGTTGCATTTTTATTTGTGTGTATGCACGTATAAAAAGTGTTCCTGTTTCCTCCTTCGTTGCACGTACAATCGGTTTGATTGCATACGTAAGCATGGGTTAACGTTTTCTTCTAAAGTTTACTCCCTTTACAAACACTTCTGGTTGACCTTTCTTGCTCTCGCTCTCATGTTATTTCCTTTCTTCCCTTTTTAATTTCATCGTGTGATTTTACACAGTAAGCCCGTACATAATATTGGTCGTTGAAAACAATAATACCCACTGTTTTAAGTTTTATGTGGTCATCTTCGGACCACTTAATCCTCAAGTATACCTTTTGTTATTATTGTTGACTCTCTGTGCGGGAATCATGACCACGCTTTTCTTTTCTCTCCTTATTTTTCGAGAAGCACTGATGATACACGCATATATGTATATGCATTTTTCCTGTTTTACTCAATCTCACATATCACAATTTATTGGTTTCCATATGCACCATACTATTCAATTGCTTGTTACGAATAACAAAATGGCTACAACATCTGTTCTTGGTACGCATTTCCGAAACCTGTTATACAGTAATTCATGTCGGAATTTTCGGACTTTCAAGTTTACGTAACTCTACACGAAAACTGATGAATGCACCTCTTGGTTCACTTCACTTGGCCAGTGTTCTACAGGTCCAAACTGACATTTTGTGTCAGCAAGTTTAGAAAGTTACAGTTGTTCATCGCTTCTTACTATCAACACTTGTAGGAAACTCCTTAACATAGCCACCACACCACTTAAGGGTTTTGGAGTGTGTGTAGGATTTAACAGGCGCATAACAAATTATCGAAATTGCTAACCAGCTTGCACAGTGCTATATACTCTTGTTTAAACATATATTTTGATCATAACTATTGAGTATATGAGTGCGTCGACCGTTAGGAACCCGCTTGAGTATTGGGGCGGCTGAACAAATATCCATACCATGACAGACTGAGTCTATAACTTTCTGATATGTTGTAGTGAGTAAGATATAGTATTTAAAGTCCATTTATTTTACCGCTTTCCTTATCATTCAGAATGGCTTGATGCCTGAATGCTTTCTTCTTAAATATGACTTTCCTTCATTCGGAAAAATAGAGGCGACCTTATTGTGGCTAACCAGACCATCCACCGGACAAGTCACATGGCCAGGCTAACGTTACTGGCAGTGGTAGTCGAGAGGGAGCCACATCGAAATAACACAAACTTGGTTTCTCTGGGGGGTGTGCTCTGTGGAATTCCTTACCGTAGGGTCTTATTGAAGTCGCCGTGGTAGGCTCATTGAAAAGAAGGCTGAGTGATTTCGTCGGTTCGCTTGGCTCACCAGTGACGTACAAAGAGTACTACTGACCCCAGTAGTTCATCAGATTGCTAGTCTGGTCTACTGCTCACTTTCCTTCCGCTTTGACCTACCCGTTTTATAGTCTGATGTCTAAACCCACTCCACCTACCTTTACTCCTTGAGGACGTCCCGCATACCTTTTCCTAATATCCTACCACGCTCACCCAAGCACCTGTGCAAACAAGGTGATGGTAGACTCTTACTTTCCCCTGCACCGCGTAGTTCCCTTGATAACTCGATCTAAAAATTGCAAATACAGGCTGACAGAAGGCGCATATTTCACCACAGCTAGGGGCAGGAAAGAACTAGGGGTTTCCTCATCCACAAAGGGGACGGAAACCGAAAGACAAGAACCAAACCCTAAGGGCCAGTCGTGAGAGCCCAGAGCTATCGGTCTCCTACACTCACACCGTCGATTTTGTTTTTGAATCCAGCTGTTCATCTGAGAATGAATGGTGCCTTGTATTCAGTAAAATGCCGCTGAATATATGACGCATTCGCTTCTTATTAAATGAAGGCTTGCTGCGAGGATTACAGGTTCGAATTATCGCTTGATGTAACTGGAATATGGTATTGAGAGCTGATCTCCGACAAGACGTCTTAGGTCCTCACAAAACACCATGAGAGTCAAAATGCGAATGAGTTATTTGATAAGTGTTTTGTATAAATATCCCCTTCTTGTAGTAGAGTCAACACCACCAGTTCACCCTACTATGAGCATACAGAAGGCTAGAAAGTTTTCCTCAGATAGGCCTTTCCTCCGAAATTATTCAGCTCTCTGGTGGCGTAAACTGCACCACCACTTCCAGTTAGTCATGTTGACCTCCGTGCCTCTTGCTGCACGTCCTTTTTCCCTGTCAGCATTTCAGTGGCCTGTTTATTTTCGGACTCAACTCAAAGTGGCTCTTTTAATATTTGGAGGAACAAAAGCATGAAAATTTCTACAATTCTACATCCCTCAGTTATTGATCTTTCGCCAATTGAGCAGCCCATTGACTTCGTTTTATTACCATACATCTAAGTCGTTAGACCAACGTTTCCGTCGTTTGTGTCACCGCGATGGGCTTTTCCCTGAGCTATCTGTGTTATGTGATTATTTCATTCCGGCGAATAACACGACGTCAAACTGCCTGACGGTAGAGGTCCGAACAACAGCACACTTGAGGAGCCATACTTCCGGGTTAAAAAAGAAAAAGTGTTTACCAAATTGTTGCCCATAGGGTTAGCACTCAACACAAGCAGTAGAATTGGTGCAACTATAGCTTCGGGTGTATGGAAAATCTTCGTATCACAGAAACAGATAAACAAAGAAACAAAAAACCTCAAAAGCACAGTGTTGGAAATTCCGAAATTGCCTTGAGATAACAAATTGTGCTCAGAACTTCATTCGGTGAGTAAAACTGCGCCGATGAATACCAGTTTGAATTAACGTCTCCAGTAAGTATCCTTCCAGAATCAATATTTAAGTCATCTAAAATCAGACATACAGGTGAGTGAAATCAGGTATCCGAAGTAGGGTTACGGTTGCGAATACCTACATCGAAGGACAAGAGACCGAGGGCTATATCCAGAATAAAGGCCTTGAAGCGTATTCTTTGTCTTATGCCAAATGCTTATTGCCCGATATAGCTGGGATATTGTTATTCATCGGTTTGTGATTGTTCACTTCATCCAAGCTGTTATCAAAGTCTAAATACATCCTAGGTGTTACGAAGTGTGTATATTTTTTGCGAAAGTAACTTTCAAATCGCTTTTTATATTAAACTACGGTTTGCAATGTCCAGGGATCAAAAGAGATTAGACGTCGTATAAATAACAGAACACAATCCCGATCTCGGATAGGCCAGTTTTTGGACATAGGAGCTTGGGTTTATCAAACGGGGGAGGAATTGCCTTCATTTTCGGGGCTTGCAATTTATCAGTGGTGTAGTCCATATTGGTTGTTGTCGAATAACGCAGATTCATCAACTTCGAAGAAAACTTTTAAGATCGGATGTGAGCAAAAATATAGCAACCAGATTGCAAGTGGCAGAAGCATCCATAGTGAAACATCGTATGATACCGATCAGTCGTGTGAATACTCAGAGCGTGTCCTAAGGCTTCATGTTGCTCTTCTCACTTCCATTTGAGGCCCTCTAACCACCACACACTTAGGGCATTGAGAAGGAAGATTGGCTTGTGAGTTACATCGGTACATGTGTCAGAAAGGTAGACAATATTACCGGTCCATTATTTCTGAGGCGTGCTGATTAAAGCTATCCCATTTTCGCGTGTTCCTTGTATTTACCAATGGAACATGTGAAGTACACGTCATAAATGTAATGTACAAAGTACCAGGGATACTTTATACATTCGCTTGCCCAGTATGTGTGTGAACGTCTTCTAAATTTTCCCCGTGTACCTTTGCAATATCAAAATCAGCTCTAAGAATTCAAAGGTGACTGGTAATATCTTACATCTCTCTTTGATTCAAACTTTCACCCCCATCAGCAGACTATCAAATTCATGTATAACCTCTAGGTCTTTTGACTACTAAAACGCACTCGGCATTTTCTGATGGAGGTCTAATATCTGTTGCTGCTTCTCAGCTGGAAAATCAGAGACCAGGAATCACGGTTCTATAACTCGAGGGCAAAACGCCGCTATTCTTCAAGTTATTCAAACCTAAGAAAGACCCATCCAGAGAAATTGCCTCCAGAATAATCGTGAAACACAATCATATGTGTGATGCCCCCGGACGATTTGCAAAATCCTAGGCGCCAATGTGCCAGCTGCTCCACACATAAGCATAGTATTGACAACATAAGCCTACCATGATTGTCTGATTGCTACACCAATAATATCCGTCCCATTTACCAAAACTTCGCTTGTTCTATCGCCGGGCCCAAGATCTTGTATAACGCGGGCTCTGACATGACCCCTGAAGAATCGCCGAAGAGAGATGATAATGAAATTCACTCAATTCAGAGAAAATTGTGTTCCGTTTCACTCTTAATACGTGCTAAATCATGATAAAACTAATGTGAGAGCTACGTGGGACGAAATAGATATAAACCTAAAATACCGCCTGAGATCTTCCTACGGATGTGAGTTGCCCCTCTCAATGCTCGTCTACGTTCTATCAATCATGGGACCTAGAATGTTTTCCTTCCAATCTGTGATTTTGTTTTGACATATTAGGCCTATGTGGGTAGGCAGGTGTAAGTTCGTGATAATGTCTGTACAAAGAGTGTGAGTAGAAGAGCACTCAATACAAGCCTTAATTGTCCCCTGTTTGTCTGTCCATAATGCTTGGAAATTAGGGCTTTATACCTGAATTATCTAAATTCTCTAGTCTGCCTGATCGAACCCTGCTGCATTCTAATCACTGAAGCCCGGTGTACGTCACATACCCAAGCCTCAAGCTCGCGTTAGATAAATACAATTTGTATCGTAAGGGCCACGGCACTCCCAAAGGTGGAGGCTGCACTATCTATGTTCGTGCTGATTTTTCCTCTTCAAATCACTCACCGTTGGGTTGGGAGCTTTTAGGTGGTGCAGTATTCGTGAATATTAACACTTTCCAACATCACAACATTGCAGCTGGTTGCCTAGATACGTCATCATACGCTGGACCTGTCGTTGACGAACATACAAGCGAAGGGTTCAAAATGCTGTCATCCCCGCCAACTTGTGCAGTAGTGGGTGGTGAATTTGATATGTCGGGTGCCATACGGGAGACACTGTAGGGGACACCTCGTTTGAAACCATTTTTTCAAAACAGACGGATAGGTTCAAGTTGTCAGCAGCTGTGCCCGACAAAATAATATGTCGAGTCTGAATTTTTTAAACGACGCACCGCCATTCGCCATGCATGCCAGCAGCGAATTCCCGGGAGATGACCACAAGGTTGTGGCTTGTCAATTCTTTGCAGCGCGTAGGTACACTCCTACATTTGTGAGGCCTACAACACTCGTTCGCAGAAGTTTTGTTCAAGTCGACTAGCCATACCCTAGACTGGGAAGGGCTCCTTTCGTCCGATGGTCTGAAAGACTCCCTTGAAAATACTTATCCCAATTTTAGCTTTCGTGTCGACTGCACAGCCTCAAAGAAAGCACAAAAGCCACGTAGTGACATCAAAGACTGCATCCCTAAAACACCCAGGTGAAAATTAGGGAAACTGAAGGGAAAATGATTCGCAGCCCATGACTTTTCTGCCACTCTTAGTATCCACGCAGTTTTCAGTTACCTGGAAGTTCACGGACGGAAAGGTGAAACATTTACTGAATAGGAAATTTCACAACATGCGAACAAAACTGGTCTTTTTGCCACTCCTCTTAAAGGAAGCTCTGTGATGGACCTGGCACGCTGAATATGTTGAAAGTTGGTAGCACAGAGATATGTGGGCTACCGAGCGAAACGTTCGGCCTTTTCTTCACCGATTTTAATCGCGGCCTTGCAGCAATCAGCGACACCGGTGCACACAAAATCTCGGAAGCTGAGTTTAATCCAAACGACAGACGTGCTGCACCAATCTCCCTTGAAGCCGTGTCTTAGCGACTGAGTAGACGGGGTACCTGGCAACTTCATTAAAAATGGCAATGCAGACTTCCCCATATTGCCGGAAAAAGTATTTAACCTGTCTCTAAACTCCGGCACCTTCCCGCTTTTCATGTAGGGCTAGTCATGCTGCGCCGTGCCTTATGAAGGGCCCCAGACTCGACCCGGAACATCACCACCCCATTAACAGGACATTTGTCCTTTCAAGTGCAACAGAGAAAGTAGTAAAAATGCCGTCTTCTCCCACCCCAGAGAACAAAACTTATGAGCTCCTCGCGGCACTGATTTACGTCTGTGAAATCTTGCACCACCTGTCGCCTGGAGTTCTTCGACCACGTGATTAACAGTGGGGACAAGGAAAAAGCGGCTGTCTCACTTTACTTCGATTTCGCTAAAACTTTTGAGAAAATGCATCACACGCACTCCTTCATAAACTGAATTAATTTGAGATAAACGGCAAGTTGCACGACTGGATCGGCTCATTTCTGCTGAAATGCATTCAAGTTGTCAAAACAGGTTCACTTTGTTCCCTATCCGGAAATGTCAGCGGTGAAGTAATCCAAGGCTCCACTCTAGGACTCCATCTCGTTATGATGTACATAAATGATATATGCGTTCGTTTTCAATCAGGGGAAACCTTGACGGTTTGAAAGTGTACACCGTTCACCCTAATCAGTTTGGCAGCGTCAATACCACAATACAAAATGATCTTGACGAGTTACAAAGATGGTGACTACTACCTATGAATACACAGAAGCCTAGAGTCGTTCTGTTCACCGAATGAAGTGTGGCAACGGATCTTTGACCCCACAACCTTGCACTCCAGCAGCATTTGCGACCTTGGAATAAGGTACTCCAATGACCTTTCCCTTGCAGAGCAAGCAACAGCACAGTGCCTCAAATCCCACCGCCTCATCCGCTTCACCCACCGGAATTTTCGCTTGAATGAAACCGAACTGATTTTGTATAAGGTGTGCATGCGGCCGCTACTGGAATACTGTGCTATCGTACTCAGTTGCTCGCTGTCTAGTGGCAACCAGGAAACAGGGAAAACTCAACGACGCTTTATCAGACTTATTTTTTCCGGTAATTCATAAGGAGCCAGGAGTCATGCTAGTCGATTAGGGCCAGTGCGGTTAGGGGAATAAGACTGAACCTCAATGTGGACACAGGAAGTTTCGCCGACAAGGTCTGTAAAATCTTAGAGGCTAAGGCTGCCGGGTCACACTACCATGGGCGTTCAAACAGCTTAAATCTTCATTTTCACAACTCATTACGCTAACGTTTGGAACAGACTGTACGTGGTGCCCGATGCTGTAAGACCACTTCCCAGATTCAGTCAACCTTGAACCACTACATCGATAAACTCGGAGTATGCAGGGTTCTTAATGCGCTTTACATAGACAATACGGTGTTCCTTATTGGTTCACCAATTACCTGGTGCCCAACACGTGATAATCGAGTGCAACCGCCTACGAATTTATCATATGGTGAGCAATTATCGTTGGATTACGTACTATTCTATGCATATTTGTGGCAGTTATATGTCCGATTCTAGTTACTGATCCTAACCTCAGTGCTCCCACCGTTCAGCCACCCTTATCCCCTCCTACAAACTAACACTTAATAATAATAATAATATATTTCATACAACAAAGGTTACATGAATACAAACCAGTTTACAGGTTTGATCACTTTGGTAATGGGAGATGACTATTATGTACAATATTAGGCTATGCATTGGATACTGTTATTTACGGCATATGAGAGGTGTGTTGAAGCAGGCTCAGTTCGAATTTGAAGATTATCTGGTCATTGTTTGAATCATCCAATATTCTTACAGGTGGGGCCGCATCACAGTCATGACCTTGAGGTGTGCGCGTTCGTCATAACGTTTTGATGGCAATATTTCCCATTAAGGAATGCGATTTGTAGGATTCCATTTGAATGCAGGACTGGTTAAGTAAATCTGAAAAGTGAATAACAAAAGCGAGCAGCAGGCGAAATTTGTAACAGGAGCGCAAAAATACGCAGGAGTGGATCAACCATGATACATCTGGGTGAGTTTGTACTGACTATTAAACTTACTTGAGGAAGTGTCCAGAACCAACTGTTTAGAGGTAAGCTCAGGTGGAAGATGAAGGTGCGCACGGCAGTAATGAAAGTCAGTCTGAAGCTGAAGATATCGCTACGAAATAGAAAGATCAGAGGATATTTGACCAGGTATTAACTTGTTATATACCCATGTACAAGCGTATGGTGAAGTTATGAACATTTAGGTGAAATTCGTGGTTTTTTTTTGTTCTTCGGACCACCACCCTTTATCTGGTCACGAGGGGGATGATCATGGTGTTGCCTGTTGAGTATTACCATATCGGGGCTACCAAAACTATGTTGGTGCAGAGTACTTAGATGTGAGTACTGATGACAAAGGGCAAATAATAAAGAGTTGCATGCTATGAAAATGCGCCGACAGATAGTTCTTTTATCTTTTCGGAGTAGAGAGATTACTTTAAGGGACGGTTTTTAGGAAATAGGTGTTAAGTAGTGAGATCAGTTAGGTTATGAAGAAAAGTGGGTTACATTGGAGTAGCTACTAAGTTCACTGTTGCATATCGTATCGCACTCCGCTTCCCGTTCACTTCTGGTCACCTATCATCCCCTGTTCTCCTTGCAATAAGCCACGAGTCTTTGTGCTGTACAACAGTACAAGTCAACTTTGCGTGATAAATCAGGCTTGGCTACGGCGAGAGGGGAAGCATAATGGTCGTAAGCGCTGCCTGGCGCGTGACACATACCAAGGGATGATTGAGTCAATAAGTTATGCACAGTCAGAGCCGGCTGAACGTATCTTTGTAACCACCAACTTTACTGAGTGTGGTACAAAAATGTTTGAAAAATTAATGTGAAAAGATGTGAAGATGGTGGCAACTGACCAGCAGGCATGATGGCAGAGTGACAAACTCGAACTACAGTTTCTTGTAGGTGGTATCTTCATGAAACCTACGGCTCTTTTAGTTGTGATGGGTTTTGAACCCAAAATGAGTGACGACAAAATAAAAAATAATGACGAGGTCACCAAACAAGTAAATCCACCATGTATACTACCTCAGCTCACCGTATTGCCTCTGTAGTCCTGGTACGATAACACCCAACGGGCAAAACTATGATAGTCACTCCCCCATTACTACATAGAGCAAGGTGGTCACTATAGCGAGAAGCATGAATTTCCTTTAGATGTTTATAACTCCTTCTAGCTTTTGTACATAGTTTCTGTGCCCACATGCGAATACCTGGTTCCAAATCCATCACTCTCCCTATTCCATGGTGATTTCTTCGATTTAGGTTTTGTTTTCATTACTTCCGTATGCGGCTTCATCTCCCTCCCTATAAACTTACCTATAAACGGTTGGTTTGGGATACTTCACCAGGTAACTTTCGTAGTCAGTACAATGAACTTGCCTACATGTGGCACGGTTGACACACATCTGCGTAGTATTTTTGTGCTCCTGTTTCGAATTTCGCTTGCCACTCGATTTGTCATTCATTTTTCAGGTCTACTTCACCAGTCCTCCATCGATACGGAATCCTAGTATCCGCATTTTTCAGCGTGCACCATGCCATCAAAACTTTATGACGAACACACACAATCCAAGGTCACGGCTGTACTACCCGCCCTACCCTCAAGAATACTGGAAGATTCAAACAATAGCCGAGTAGTTCCTCAATTTCGGACCGAGCCTGCCTCAATATGGTAAGGAATTATGTCTGTGTTTATCTGTTTTATTCTCTGTTGTCTGCGAAGCATTTACGTTCTCTTATGTATCATGAATAACGGTGTCCAATATATTGCTTGTTTTGGTGCATAACGACCGGTCCACATTACTAAAATGATCAAACCTGTGGACTGGTTCGTTTTCATGTATCTTATGTTGTATGAAATATATTACGTTATTACTTCCTCAAGTGGGCGCGTAAGTTTCTGAACGCCCTCAACAGCTCGCAAAAATTGTCGCAGTCCATCTTACAACAAGACGTGTAGGAACTTGGGGGATTTATACTTCTGCTGCAGGTGGCAACCGCAAGTGCACAAGCACGACGTCGCATATTTGGAATATTTTTCAAGTACCTTCAAATTCGTGATTTGTTGTTTCACGTGGTTTTGTTGTTATCAATCTGGAAATTTCTGGCTGCTTTCAGCTGTTTTATAATATATATTTATAAACGTAAGGTTTTCCTATCTGGTTTATTTAAGTCATCAGTATACGCAACAGATGTTGTAGTTCCATTCTTCCGGCACGCCGGCTGCAACGTCCCGGTTTCCAGGATCGAGTAATGTATTTGTTCATCACATTTTAAACTATCTAATGGTTATTTACATGAAAATACATGAGGATAAAAGGTGAGAAAAAAAAGAGGCTTCAGTATTCATCCCAGTGTGCACTTGACAGACACAGAGACCGACCATTAATCATTCCTACCTGTTATATACACACGAATACGAGACCGAAGGGGAATACATAAGCGTAGTCGGATGGAAATGTAGCGGCGAGAATCCAATAATCTTGGCCTGAACGCGGGAAATAACTAGGCGGTGCCAACTGACGTGAATCTGACTAGTTCCTGCGTTCTACTGTATAGCTTCCTAACTCCCGCGAGTGACGCACAGTCAAAGGTTGGATCAAACTATCAAAACACGGCTTGTAGTAATTCAATAGTAGATTAGTAACGAAATCTGTGGTACTATCAATGCAACAATAAGTTATATCGAAACACAGAAATACCTCAACAGTGCCGTTGGGTAACTATACAGTCCAAAACGTTCTCGGGTGCGAATACGTACTACACGGTAAAAACTGGTTAAACAAACACAACTGTTAAATACCTGTCGGTCGATGGGAATATTCCCGACAAGAGGAATCAAAACTCTGCCTACCAGATTCAAACCAACAAACAAAGGTTCCCAGTAGACAGTCAAAAGACAAACAGTCAAATCGCAGCACAACCGTAAGTTGAACCAAAACAAAATGTCGGGTGCAGTAAAACAACATCACCTTGTCTACAGTCCAGCGTCACATAATAGGAAAGTGAAACATCCATGATAAGTCTCAAACATACGAAGGCAAATACTAAGTGCAAAGTCAAATAAGACAGTCAAACAAGCGAATAACATTACACCGGCGAGGGTCAAAGGTATACCATCCATAACGAGGGTGAAAATATTCAAATACATGTCAATACAATCGAATGGGGTGATCGGGAGGAATTTTCAGATCAATTTTCCGTCACACCGGCCACTAAAATCCCTTTAGGCACGCAAATCACCTCTCAGTGTATTCAGCCGTGGCTCTCCCTATCCAGTTGTCTTCATACTCTATCTTTCTTCTACTCCCTCAAGAAGACAAAGCTTTCTTATATCTCTTCTCACGGTACCTTCCTTCATACGCACCATCACCGTTCTTACTAAATCGTCTTCGTCCTTCTCGCATGTTTCGATCACTCCCAAAGGCCAGGAACCACGTGGTGTTTTTTCAGAGGCCACAATCACCACATCTCCTTCCTTGAAATTTCTTTTCCTTCCTAACCACTTCTGACGAGTTTGCAAGCATGGTAGATACTCTTTCATCCATCGGCGCCAAAATACGTCAGCTAAGTAATTAACTTGTTTCCAACGTCTCACGTAATTATCGGCAATAGTGCCCTCCACGACTATTCCTCCACTATCTCTCAATAACAATAAGCTATTGGGAGTGAGAGCTAACTCGTCTTTTGGGTCGGTCGTCATGGGAACAATAGGACGATTGTTCAAAATTCTTTCTATCTCCACGAAGTAGGTGGCTAATGTATCATCATGCAGAGTCTGCTCTTTGGATATGACCATCAATAACCTGCGTACAGAACGTATCATCCTTTCCCATATCCCACCTCGATGACTCGCTTGCGGGGGGTTGAAACTCCATCGTATCCCCTTTGACACCATGGCATCATTGATTCGTCGTCTATCCCACACACACACCAGTTGTCTTAGTTCCGAAATCGCTCCAACAAAGTTGGAACCATTATCACTGTATATCTCTGCAGGTGTTCCTCTTCTTCCTATGAACCTCATTACAGCCATTATAAAGGCGTCGGTGCCTAGGTTGAAAGCTACCTCTAAATGTATGGCTCGCGTCTGGAGACAAGTAAACACACCCGTACCTCTTTTCCTCTCTCCTTCCCTGGCGAACCATGAGTGGTCCAAAATAATCAATTCCCACTGACGAGAAGCAAAACCATCCTTTCTGCACGCGACAGACCGGTAAAGGGGCCATCATCTGCTGACCCAGTGCAGCTTTCAATCGTCGGCACTCTATGCACTTTCTTATCACCCGTTTGACCGCACTGATCCCCTTAATTATCCAATAGTTTCTTCGTAGAGTGGCCAGGACTTGCGAAGTACCAGTATGTCCTTCTATAATATGATAATGCCTTATGATCAGCTCAGTCACGAAGTGATGTCTGGGGAGGATAACCGGATGCTTAAAAGTAAGTGGATAGTCGGAATAGTTCAACCTCCCACCGACGCAGACCAATCCATCCACAAGTATAGGTGACAACCTTTGCAATTCACCTTCTTCAGTCTCACAACTACCCTTTTCTCGGAGTTCCTTTATTAATTCTCCATATACCTCCTGTTGTACCATACATAATACTTTATGTCTAGCAGCTTCCAGTTCATCGGCTGTTAGATAGCCAACATTCAGTGACACACCTTGGCGACGCGAATACATAACGGATATGTAGACCACATATCTCTTAAGCCATGCCACAGCTTTAATCAGCCTCACCCAGTCCGAATGATACGCCAAAATCGGATCAGCAGTGAGCTCAGTAACGTTTGTGTTTGTTCGGACCGACCTCTTCAATTCGACATTTTTCGGTGGTTCCTTCCAGCAGAGGTCTGTGGTACTTGAAAACTGTCGGGTTCCCAGAAAAGAGGGGCCCTGAATCCAAGACGCTAATTCACACGCTTTTCGTATGCCTCTTGATGTCCAATCTGCGGGATTCTCTTCAGATTTAACGTACCCCCACTGATTTGGGGATGAATACTGGTGAATAATGGCTAGACGGTTGGCCACAAACGTACTATACCGACTCTCTGTATTTCTAATATAGTACAAAACAATCATAGAATCTGTCCAAAAATAAGTCTTGTCAAAGCTATTTGGGAGGTTCTTCCTCAAAATTTCACTCATTCGTGCACTCAATACTGCCGCAGCTAACTCTAATCTCGGCACTGTCACCGTTTTCAGAGGGGCAACCCGGGATTTGCTATAAAGCAGTATGCTGTAGGGTGGCGTGTTTTTTGGAACGTTCCACGAATAAGCCACCGCTCCATAACCAGATTCAGAGGCATCGCAAAATAAGTGCAACTCAATCTTACTCATCTCACTCTTATCCTCCTTCTTGATACTTCTGGGTACGGAGATTTGCCCAAGATTCTTCATGAACCTCATCCAATCCATCCATAGGGATAGGTCATTGGAACTCAGGGGTGTATCCCAACCAGCATGAGATTTGCAAAGATTCTGCAATAGCTGCTTGGCCGGAAGACAAACTGGGGCGATGAGGCCTAGTGGGTCAAAAAGAGCTGAGACGGTGGATAGTAGTCCTCTCTTCGTGAAGGGTTTTTCGACGGGTTCAAATCGGAACTTAAAAACATCATGCATGGTGTCCCATTCCAAACCTAGGGCCCTGTGGATTGAGCCTTGACTAACACGTAAGTCGACTGAGTTCTCTGTGTGGCTCAGACCAGGAAGAACTACTCTCACTGCCTCTGAATTAGTCACCCACTTCTTCAATTTAAAGCCACCAGTAACAACAACTCAGTGGACTGTTTTACGAACGTTTTTGCCTCACCTGGGCTTGCAAAGGACACTAGGCAATCATCAACATAAAAGTTATGCTTCACTGCTTCCACCACATAGCTATCATAATCGTTGGCATACGTCTCGGCAGTCTTGGCCATTGCAAAATACGCACAAAACGGTGAGGACACTGCACCGAATGGGTGTGACGTCATTTGATATTCAATAGGTTCCTTCGAGAAATCACCCTGAGGCCACCATAGGAACCGCAGAGCACCTCGGTCAAACTCTGGGACTTTCACCTGCATAAACATTTCTTCCACATCGGACGTCAGGGCAATCAGTTCTTTGCGAAAACGCAATAATATTCCAACCAAGTTCGCTGTCGTGTCTGGTCCCTGATACAGGAAGTCATTTAAAGAAGTTCCGGACAGTTTGGCAGCGCAGTCCAGCACAACTCTTACCTTCCCCGGTTTCTTGGGGTTAAATACGGCATGATGCGGCAAATACCATCGTGGGCGGTAGCTAGGATTAAGCTGGGGCTCAGGAGCTACTGCTGCATATCCCTTTCTGATGGTCTCTTCCATGGCGCTAGTGTAGCTTTCGCGAAGGCTTTCAGAGGATATTAGTCTGCGTTTCAAACTCTCCAAACGTCGCCTGGCTACTTCGCATCCACCGTATACTCTCTTGGACTCCATTTTCCAGGGCAAGGGGACAACGAAATGTCCATTATCCCAATAAGTACCTCGCTGCACTATGTTTACAGCGGCTAGGTCATCGAGAGATAACGACTTATCTCCCGAGTACAAATCGCTGAACTCATAATCGTAAATTCCATTCCATTGATCGACTAATAGATCTGACCGAGACGTACAATTCACAACCCTCTCCCTGTGCTCACGAAAGCTTGTCGGACCGAACACCCGCCATCCTAACAATGATCTCACAGCATATGGGCTCTTTCTGCCCCCTAACTTCTGATCTAGAACCCAGTGAGCCTCAGGTACATCGCAACCGATGAGCAGCAATACCTCCCCGTCTTCCACCTCTGTCCAGGGTACGTCAGTCAGATGCGGCCACCTTTTAATACTTTCTCGCATCGACCCTTTAGGTCTCCGTACTGGGAGATCTCTTGCCACAACTGCTCGATCTATAAGTATGCATTCGTTTCCGTCTAGTGAATAAACTTCGAAAGGCTTGCTGACTGAGTCCGCCAATCTACTTCCACTAACAGTTTTGATGATAGTCTTTGTGCCGTCAGTCGACAATCCTAGAAGTTGCAAAACATCTTTCGTGATCAAAGTTGTATCAGAGCCATTGTCCAAGATAGCATAACCGTAAACCTCTTTATTACCGTGCTTTACACGTACCGGGAGTAGGCCCAAACACACGCTTTCTCTGAGAGACTCAGTGCATCCACAACTACCTTTCTCCGGTTGTTCGCCTACGGCGTGGTGGGTCTTCTTGTGTAACAGAGGGTGATGGTATGCTTTACAACCTTCTACACTGCACACCCTGTGAATTTTACATTCTACGGACCTGTGGCCCCTTTTAAGATATGAAAAACAACAACCTGTTTCTTTAGCCTTCGACCATCTCTCATCCACCGGTAACGACAGAAATGTGGTACATTTTGTGACTACATGGTTCCCTCCACAAAATATACATGAAGGTTTCAGGACTCCCCCAACGGGTACTAGCTGCTGCGTGGAACATGCTATTTTACTATCTGGTCGTCGACTGCTTGTTGCCAGCTGTCCAAACCTACTTAGCAAAATGCTCGCACGTGCTGACACAAACTGCGTTAACTCTGCGAAGGTAGGTTCTCGTTCGGTTTCAGTTAGCTTTTCGACAGTCTCCGCCCATTTCATCTGTAACACACGGGGCAATTTCTTTACTATACCTTCTAAAGTTCTCAAGGAGTTAAGGTCCGCAGTATAGTCCATTTGCTCTAGGGCTATAGCGCAGTTTTCCATTTTTATAGCCAACCTCGACATTGCCCCAGCATCGTTTTGTTCTATGTTCGAGCATTCCATCAGATCCTGTAGTAAGGCCCGGCTGACTTCATGAGTCCTTCCAAACAAACGTTGAGTATATCCCGAGCCCTACGATAACCAGCAGATGGTGGTAACATAATGCATTCCTCTATAGCCTCCCTGGCCTTACCTTTACAGTAATGTAACAAGTATAACAGCCTCTGTCCATCATCATCAACCTTAGAGACAACGTAGAGCTCAAACTGCCTCATAAACTTCCAATATTTGGCTGGATGTCCGTCAGAGCTGCTTAATTCCACTTTCGTCAACTCATGGCCGACATTGACACAAGGCAAAGTAGCGGCAATCCTTTGTTTTCTGCGCTGCTCACCTGGCTAGTCACTTCAGGATCAAGCCTGCTATGAGGGTCAATACCAAGGCAAACTAATTTGTGACACTTTATATCATCATCCAAGAAAAGGTATCACCTAAACCCCCATTCACATCTAGTTTAGTTCTTTATGCAGACGCAATCTTTCTTGTCATTGTTAAGCCTTGAATTAACGAAGCTCTCACTCTTGCCTTTCTTCCGACTGTAGCACATACAATTGAGCAGAGGCCCTACAAGGACTAGTCATACCACGGTTAGTCACCGTACCATCATCACAGCCACGGCATGAAATAACATAAAGAAGGACTTGATTGGTATCTGAGATTGGATTCATGGACATTTCGCCTTCTTCGTCCGGGTCAGACTCAAGGAGCACCTTGTGCTTGCGAGGTACAGCAGTGACTGGTCGTTGGGTACCGTAGCTGCCAGAATCCAATAATCTTGGCCTGAACGCGGGAAATAACTAGGCGGTGCCAACTGACGTGAATCTGACTAGTTCCTGCGTTCTACTGTATAGCTTCCTAACTCCCGCGAGTGACGCACAGTCAAAGGTTGGATCAAACTATCAAAACACGGCTTGTAGTAATTCAATAGTAGATTAGTAACGAAATCTGTGGTACTATCAATGCAACAATAAGTTATATCGAAACACAGAAATACCTCAACAGTGCCGTTGGGTAACTATACAGTCCAAAACGTTCTCGGGTGCGAATACGTACTACACGGTAAAAACTGGTTAAACAAACACAACTGTTGAGTACCTGTCGGTCGATGGGAATATTCCCGACAAGAGGAATCAAAACTCTGCCTACCAGATTCAAACCAACAAACAAAGGTTCCCAGTAGACAGTCAAAAGACAAACAGTCAAATCGCAGCACAACCGTAAGTTGAACCAAAACAAAATGTCGGGTGCAGTAAAACAACATCACCTTGTCTACAGTCCAGCGTCACATAATAGGAAAGTGAAACATCCATGATAAGTCTCAAACATACGAAGGCAAATACTAAGTGCAAAGTCAAATAAGACAGTCAAACAAGCGAATAACATTACACCGGCTAGGGTCAAAGGTATACCATCCATAACGAGGGTGAAAATATTCAAATACATGTCAATACAATCGAATGGGGTGATCGGGAGGAATTTTCAGATCAATTTTCCGTTGCAAGAATATTATATTTGCGAGGTCGTTCTATAATACCATTTGTTTCCAAGTAGCCGTGCAGAGGGTCAGTTACGAGCAGTGCAACGTAACACGATGGCGTACCAAACGATGAAGATGCTCGACCGGGCGCCTCCAGCTTAGCGAGTCCAGTTAAACCGTGAACGCCGACACCAATGTTGAATCTCTTCGAAGCCTAAGCTACTGTTTCTGGGGAAGTGTTTGATGCTACAGATCACTTACTCATGTGGGTTTTTGAGGACCCTAAGCCAATGCCACCCGGAAGTAAAAATCCAATAGTTTCTCCACCGGTAGAACTCTTCCGATGTGCTCAACGAAAGAAGTGGCTCCTGGTCTTTCGGACTTATTCCAGGGTGTTGTGGAGAATAAATAATGAAATACAATAGGTCAAATTGCATGTCAGTCATGGTCCTCAGTGTCTTTTGATGTTCTATTCAGTGCTGGTTGCACCTAGAACGTGAATGAAAGTCTTTAATACCGCGAAAACGTTTCGTGAAGATGTGAAACACTGATAAACAAATATACCAAAAATCGATTTTATGCTTATTTCCATTTTGTTTTTTCTGAGAAAGCCTCATTGCGTGGTAGTAAAAATTGATACAAAAAGGTAAAATGTAGGAGAATTTTCGCATTCCCAGTGGGCGAAAAGTGGTGCCTCAAAAAATTTTGAATTAGAAAATGGTTGGCACATTTCAACTCACATTACTTGGTAGAATATGCCTTTAGATATCCCGAGAACCTGAAGGCTTAATTAGATCGTGTTTTGTTGTGCCGGTGGTTGTTTTGCTTGTGTACCACATCGTCAAAGATTTCGATAACTGAGCTATCTGAAGCGTCACTTGTGATGGGTTTGCCTGCGGAATAACTATCGATACTAACGGTATCTTCACGTCTGTTTCTTTCGATTATATGGAACTTCTCATGCTGCTTGATCACTCTGACTGTGGTGGGCGAAGGCATCAGTCGTTTGAAGTCTAACAGGAGGAGGCCTAACTGAACGCATTGCCTTAGTGAACCTAATCACGTAAGATGTCCCGTCGAAAACATGTTTGAAAGTTGAAGGGCAACAAATTCACCCAGTTGGCGTAGAGCAGCCCCAAAGACGAGTTCTGAAGAGCTGCATCCAGCATCGGCTTCCAACGCGTTACGAATGCCCAGTAGAACCGCAGGCAGAGCCTCGGTCCACTGAAGCTGAAAGGTAAGCGTCCAGCTGTCGATAGAGACTTTCTACCACGCCATTTGCTTGTGGATGGTAGGCTGTCGTTCGGAATCGGGTGCAACCTTAAGGTCCAGTTTAAGCGTGAAAAAATCCACACCAGAAATGGCGCTACGGTCAGTTTTTACTCAGGATGGCCCTAGTTGGTGCTGCTTACGGCCATCACGTAAAACGATCTACGCAAGTGAAAAAGTAAGCATATCCATCAGGTTCTAGTAGAGGTTCTACAATGTATGTACGGACGTGCTCGAAATGCATGTTCGAAGCTAGAAAAAGACATAAAGGGCTCTTTGTGTGTCGCATGGCTTTAAAATTCCGACAAGCTAAGCATGACCGAGCCCACTCCATAACCTCTTCATTCATTCCCGGTCAACAGGAACGTTGTGCAATAAGTCTGGTGGTGTCTAGTACACCTGGATGGGACAGTTTGTGGAACTCATTGAAGAATTTGCGTCGACAACCCTTCTGAACTACTGGGCGTGGTTGACTGGAGGAGACATCGCATAAAATTGTATCCTCGCCCGATCCTACTGGACACGGTTGTAGCTTGAGATTTGTGGACGACAACTCATGATGCAGCTCAAGGTCTTCTTCTTGACACCGAGCTAGTTCAACGAGATCAACGCCCTCGATACGGTTTATCGATGTTATTCGAAACGGTGCGTCTGCTATGGAGTTATTCGTTCCAGATATGTGGCAGACATCTGACGTGAACTAAGAATTGTAATCCGGCTGTCGCGACTTACGAGAGGAGTATTTTTCGGATGCCGAGCTGAAAGAGGAGGTTAACGGTTTGTGGTCTGTGAAAATAATGAAATCATGACCTTTCACTGAATCTCGAAAGTGGCGCACGGAACAGCGCATATCTAGGAGTTCCCTACCAAATGTACTAAATCTTGTTTCCGCGGCTTGCAGCTGCCTTGAGCAAAAGGCTAAAGATTGCCACTGGTTGTCAGTCAACTGCTGCGAAAGCGCTCCATTTGCTGAGTCAGATGCATCAACAGCGATACTCAAAGGGTCATTGTGGTCGTGATGCAAAAATATAGTTGCATTCGACCTGACTTTAGAGAAAGCAAGTCTAGCTACGTTGTCCAGAGCCACGAACTTAGTATTCCTTCGAAGTGGATCTGTGAGTGGTCTCACGGCAGAGGCACAGTTGGGAACGAGCCTTCAGTAATAACTTACCAGGCCATAGAAAGTGCGGAGCTGCTTCACAGTGGTTGGCTCTGGTTAGTTCATGATAGCCGCCACTTTATGTCACAATGGATGTATACCTTTGTTGTCAGTGGTATGCCCAAGGAAGCTGAGTGATTCAACTCCTATTTCACGCTTCTGCAAGTTGACCGTGACACCATATTTTCTCAGTCTACTGAATAAGAGGACCAAATGTTTTCGGTTAGCTTCCTTATCTGAACTAGCAATGAGACAGTCATCGATGTAGATATAGACAAAATCTAAACCACGGAAGACATCATCCATAAGGCGTTGGAATGCTTGTGCTGCATTCAGAGGACCAGAAGGCATACGCGGGAATTCAAACAAGCCAAAAGGAGTAATAACGGCTGTTTATGCGACACTTTCTGCTGCCATGTATATCTGATCGATTTTGGAGGATATGCCCATTTCGCATAACGTCGCTATCAAGTCGTACACGTGAGGCGTCGGGCAGCAGTCTGGTGTTGTTTTGTGGTCAGGCCGTCCGTAATAACCGGTTGAACGCCAGTTGCTGGTATCCTTTTTGGGAACCATATGCGAAGGTGATACCCAAGGACTGTTTGACGGCTTGATAATCCACAGTTCGAGCACGTGATGGAATTCACTTTTCAGCGTTATCAGTGTGTCAAAGGATAGAGAGAGTGCTTTGAATGCCCTAAGTTTCAGAAAGACAAGCCCATTCTCTATTGCACCACACTCCATCAGCTCCGTTTTACACTTCCTCGCTTATCTGTGAACTGCTGAAGATAGCCATCATCACGAATATTCCTCAAAAATTAGTATATGTTCTTCAACTGCGTCTTCAGAACGTGGATTTTGCACAAATTTCGTGGAAAAACGTTCTGAATAACCCATTTTTGTAGTTCGTGAGGAAAAGGCTTTTGCATTTAGAACGAAATTCACTACAAATACTTTTCCATGAGCGTGTCTAGGAAGAATTCCATGTTCGTCATTCTTGAAACAAACATCCTAACAATAAGACGTTTCATCATACATACCAACATGAATAAAATATTAAGAGCAGGATTTTTAGAAGAACAAAGGCAGAAGACACTCCGATGATATTCTGTAACTTGAGAGACAGTATAGCAGATACCAGTGACTCTGTCATGTAAGGGAATGTTGGGAAGGCCAAAATCTTTATTCTCAATGGTATAGTCTATTTTCTAGCCCTTAACTCTAGATCATCACATCTTAAAGTACGTCTAAATCGAGATTTAATGCTCGGAAAAGATGAAAACTCAATTTTAAAACAATTAGTTCCCTTTATAAACTTCGACTAAACAATAAGAAAACGTAAACTGTCTGAACCGTTCAGAATTCAGTGAATATGCACAAAGGATGCTTTGGAAGATGAGAGAGGAGCATTGACTGAAATACTGTTGGAAATTAAATATCCGTCAAAATTTATTAGGTAGAACAAAATAACCAGAGCGTCAAAACCAGCTATTCACTTCGTTTGGAGGAAGGATGTCTTCATCAGTCTTCCGTACAAACGTGAATCTCAAGGTGGAAATCTTAAACACGGACATAATTCTGCCTTTAGAAGGACCTACTATGCATCTAGGGTTCGGCTGGTAGAAACCACCTAGCCCAAATGTTCTCCCGAAAACTTAGAGCATGTTGCATCTTATTAAATCTACCAATTCAAGGGAACGCATGGTGACACACACATGAACGACTTAAAGACTTGTGGTGTACCTTTTTGGCATCAAGGTGCAGCTGGAGCTAAAATAAATCGATCAAACTAAACTAACTGAATACTAACTCAGTGAACTTCTTGCTTGCCTCTGGATGCTTAAGTTGTCCCAAGTTTTTTCACGAACACGCATCCGAGTAAGCTTCGAGGCCACTTTGCACTCCTTTCGTGCTGGTTAACAGGCACATCTTAGTTCAGCCGCACTAGCCAGATAAGTCGAATAAACTTCTCCTCAAATAATTACCATCACGTTTACTCTAGTTAAATGTGTCGTTCTTTTGAATATATTTCTGATTTTTGTTTCGTTATCGCTACTTACTTGTTAGGTGAGGTACTGGCTAAGCAGGTACTAGAGCGGGTAGGGTTAAGCAGGGTTGGTCAAACCCTGCATAACAGTAACAAAACCAACACCCCGACAGATCCATGTGGTTAAGGGCCTTTGAGCTTATTCCAAAGTGGTTTCAGGAGCAAACTGAATCAGCTGAACCCATAAACTTTGGTAGCAAACGTCAAAGCTCTTCGGTTGCTTAGATAGATATGTCAAGGGATTGACGTGGCTACTTACTTTGGACCCATTTACAAAATGTGTTAGGGACGGATCCCTAGGTTTGTTGAGGCCTTAGCTATCAGAAAGTTCAGACCATGTTTGTGTTCAAAACAATATGTTATCAAATTGAATCTCCCTTGGTGAATTCAGTTATGAAAATCAAGCTCCATTTACCATTATTTCCACTTTGTTGATTTTCACCGTTATTTGGGTTGAACTAAATGCTGCTCTTAATATTTTATTCATGTTGGTATGTATGATGAAACGTCTTATTGTTAGGATGTTTGTTTCAAGAATGACGAACATGGAATTCTTCCTAGACACGCTCATGGAAAAGTATTTGTAGTGAATTTCGTTCTAAATGCAAAAGCCTTTTCCTCACGAACTACAAAAATGGGTTATTCAGAACGTTTTTCCACGAAATTTGTGCAAAATCCACGTTCTGAAGACGCAGTTGAAGAACATATACTAATTTTTGAGGAATATTCGTGATGATGGCTATCTTCAGCAGTTCACAGATAAGCGAGGAAGTGTAAAACGGAGCTGATGGAGTGTGGTGCAATAGAGAATGAGCCTGTCTTTTTGAAAATTACTGTCAATGATGGTTAATTCGACGCTAGAAGTATGTGCTAAGTGGATGTAGCGCTGAGTGGGACGTATTTGACTTCCATGCTGATCTGCTTATACCAGAAGTAATGCTCATTTCGGGTTAGGAATTTAAAAGTCACTAAATGATGTTTCTTTCACCTGCATCTGTCTTTTTTGTCCGGACATTGGGACATTTACATTTGTTTTCAGTCTCCCTCCCCTTACCTACCATTTATGGATAGTAAAGATAAACGCTCACACGGCCCAATGTGTTAGCGTAAGACTGGCCAGCTGAGGTCTTTTGATCATATATCACTCTTTAAGGATGTCGATGTGGCCATCCTAACAACATACCTTGACCTCAGTAAAGCTTTCAGTGTCGTTAGTTATAAATTACCAATACATAAGATCCAATCAAATGGCCTCAAACACTCGCTATTGGACTGGCTGACCCCATTCCTAAGTAATCGTCAACAGGTACTTAAGGTGAATACCCATACTCCTAAACCACTTCCCAAAACTAGTGGAGTAATACAAGGTAGTGTGCTCGTTTGACTGCTGTTCCTTTTATATCTGAGTGACATTTGTGGCGTCACACCACATGGTAAGCCTTTCCTCGTCGCTGGTGATATCGATACAGTGCATCACCCATCTGACCCAAGCGTAGATTTTTTCAGTTAGATCCAAGAGGATTTAATTAGCCTTCACACCCGGTATCACACTAAGAAAAAAAGTTCAACGGTGATAGATATTGGATGTTGTGCTCCAGGCACATCCCGCCAGGAAGTTTTGTGTCACTAGACGACAAACCTATCTCGTTTCTACGATTTATCACAGATCTGCGTTCGGAAAACCTACCAGATTTCTGTTTTATGAATCACATTGACTGTCACACTTCAAAAGCCGAAAATCCCTCTGGACTCATACTTTGAATCTTTAGGACGCTAGAATCTAAGATCTTACTGTTTAAGTTATGCATCCGCCCGTTACTTGAGTTCTGTCCTGTCATTATAGATAGTGTTCTGATTAAAAACAGGCGGAAAGTTGGAGTTATACGGAGGAAATTTACCAGAAGGCTAGTGAATAAAGTTTCCAGGGTCTCTTACTATCAAAGACGTAACATGTTTCAGCCACTAAGTGTAATGACCGTATCTGTAAAAATGATACGTACCCATAGCTTCGTGAATAAATATCATTATTATGATTGGAACCGCTTTGGTTAGGGAGCGTGAAGCTGAACCTAAATGTCATTTTTAGGATGGTCAAACGGCTTGCATTCTTCCTTGATAATAACCTCGGGTTCAACTCACCTACAGTATATAACCTCAAACACCAAGCTCCAACTTTGAAAATATCCGGTTGCCGCACATGATACAGACCAGGCGTCTTTGTTGTGAAATTTAGTGTTATTCGGAATCTTCTTCCTTCCTCAGTTAGAAATAGCTCCACACCTCAGCTATTTTCATCCCTTCTAAATGAGTACCTTACAAAATATGCATTAAAAGTAATTTGCGACAAGAGGACGATTAGAGAAATCGCCCAGCATCCGTTTGAGCTCTGAATGTATATTATGTAAATCTTTTATCTCAGCTTTAGGTTCTGATATTTTCATTTTGTAGTAGATGTCCTGATCTACCCACTAAACAGGTAGAACACCATTACAATGTTTAATCCCGTAAGTTGTTTGCCCTTCTCAAAAAATACCATAATAAATGACACCATTATTCTGACCATTTTCAAGTCTGCAATATATGCTCTGAAACACTTGCATTTTTGGTTCTGCAACTACTCATGTGAAATATTACCGTAAAAACCCTGGTCACTTTTACATACATTTGCATAATTTGAGTTGGTATGCCAGATACCATATTCTGTGCTGCCATGAACTCAGTCATTGTGACAGCTATGTTCTCCCCTTCCGGCGGTGCCAATCACCAGAAAACAGATTGGGATTTGTGCGAACTTGACAGACGCAAAGACCAATCGCTGCTTATTTGGACTTGCTATATACCCACGAATGCGAGACCAAGGAAGAATACGACAGCGTAGTCGGATGGAGTAGTATATTTGGGTGGTTGTGCCAAGATAACAATGCGTTCGGACTAACTGGCTAGACAGTCGAATATGAGCAGTGCAACGCAACATGACAGCGTGCCAGATGGCGAGGATGCTTGACCGACTACCTTCAGCATGGCGAGCCCAGTTAGACCGTCAAGGTCAGCACCAATGTTGAATGTCGTCGAACTTTACGTAGCGGCGAGAATCCAATAATCTTGGCCTGAACGCGGGAAATAACTAGGCGGTGCCAACTGACGTGAATCTGACTAGTTCCTGCGTTCTACTGTATAGCTTCCTAACTCCCGCGAGTGACGCACAGTCAAAGGTTGGATCAAACTATCAAAACACGGCTTGTAGTAATTCAATAGTAGATTAGTAACGAAATCTGTGGTACTATCAATGCAACAATAAGTTATATCGAAACACAGAAATACCTCAACAGTGCCGTTGGGTAACTATACAGTCCAAAACGTTCTCGGGTGCGAATACGTACTACACGGTAAAAACTGGTTAAACAAACACAACTGTTGAGTACCTGTCGGTCGATGGGAATATTCCCGACAAGAGGAATCAAAACTCTGCCTACCAGATTCAAACCAACAAACAAAGGTTCCCAGTAGACAGTCAAAAGACAAACAGTCAAATCGCAGCACAACCGTAAGTTGAACCAAAACAAAATGTCGGGTGCAGTAAAACAACATCACCTTGTCTACAGTCCAGCGTCACATAATAGGAAAGTGAAACATCCATGATAAGTCTCAAACATACGAAGGCAAATACTAAGTGCAAAGTCAAATAAGACAGTCAAACAAGCGAATAACATTACACCGGCTAGGGTCAAAGGTATACCATCCATAACGAGGGTGAAAATATTCAAATACATGTCAATACAATCGAATGGGGTGATCGGGAGGAATTTTCAGATCAATTTTCCGTTACACCTTGAGCTATTGATTTTGGGGAAGTGTGTGACGCTACAACAGTAGTCCGCTTCGAAGTACATCTTCTATCCCCTCCTTAATACATCATAACGTGCCGAAGTTCCGTTTCAACTAAAATCATCTCCATTCCTTTTATTTGCATGACATGTACGAAAGATTTGCCGAAAAACCACCACCTGACACCATATTCTACTGATCAATGATTTGTGGGGATGCGTGTTACAATTCCGTAACGTTTGATCAACCCTACTTAACTTGATGTGCTCTAGTACCTGCTTAACCAGTACTTTACCTAACGTGTAAGTACCGATAACAAAACACAAATCAAAAGAACTGATACGCAATGTATTTGAAGGAGCTATGTATTTAATTAAAGTAAATGTAATAATAATGAATGAGGGAAAAGTTTAATCAACTTATCTGGCTTGTAAGGCTGAACTAGGGACTCGGAGTACGTGCGTGGTAATCAGCACAATGGAGCGCAAAATGGCGTCCAAGCCTGCTCGGATGCATGCTCGTTAAAACAAAACTTAAAACACCCTAAGCATCCGGAGGCAAGCTAGAGATTTATTTAGTTAATTTAAACTATTTATTTTAGCCCTAGTTATATTTTGGTGCCAGGAAGGTGCACTACAGGTTATCCCCCTCCTAGAAGGTTGTTGGGATACCGGCAACCTTCGATCCTAGGAGGCGACTGCGAGGCGGACACGCAACACCTTTCCATATTGGTGATGGAGTAGGTGACGTGTGGGTCTCCGAAGCTAGTGCAACTATGCACACCTACGAGGTAAGAGAACTTTGCGTCTAGACGCAACCCTTCTCGCAGTGGTGGAAGGTGACCCAAAGCCTCCGTCTACTTTTCCCTATTGCTTCTTAATCTACCGGGGAGTGTACAGGGGGAAATTGGTACAAAGAGAACCGAAGAACGATCCAAGTAGCATCGTCAGCGGCCAATTGTATCCAATTTTCAACGCATTTTCTAGGTTCTGCAAGAAGAAAGAAATAGGACATTAGAGTGCTAAGAAAAGAAAAACCAAACAATTCGAAGTGGGAGGAGTACAGAAAAAAAAAATAATAACCAACCAAAAAAGTTTTTGAAATTTAAATTGTATTTTTGGTTTTTCTTTTTTTGTTTTTTTTGAAAAAAACTGTTTGCAAAGTAGTGAACAAGACTTGTGAAAACTTTAGATATGAAAACGCATTGATAGTGTATGCCACGACAAAGTAGTTGAAACTCCGAATTCACCAAGTGTGAAGTTGCGCTGGGGCTAATTAACGAAATCGGCGTATCGTTTGGGCCAATGTACACGCCTCCCAGCACGTGTAGAGGGTACTGGATCAGTGCTACTAGACGTGGCTCTTTTAGAAGGTTCAGGGTACGCGCGACTAGACGAGTCTGTTTGGGAGTCTGGCGGCAAGGGTTTTTCTAGTTGTGTCGGTGTAGAGGAAGGTGGGTCGTCCTCTATATAAGCTGCCTTCAAACGATCGACACTTATAGAATCCTGCCGTCCAGATCTGTCAATGACGAAAAACTTTTCTTTCTTACTGAGAACCTTGAAAGGTCCGTCGTATGGTGGCTGTAAGGGTTTACGTACACCGTCACAACGCACAAAGACGTGAGTGCAATCTTGGAGTCTTTTATCCAACTGCACCCGTCTACACTGTATCCGTGTGGATGGGGTTGGAGGCGACGCATGTGTAACTTAAGAGTTTGAGCATAGCCATGGATATCGGTAGGAGTTGGGTCACTGCAATCTGAAGCGACCATCTCACCCGGCAAACGTAAGTTACTACCGTAAACTAACTCAGCAGGTGTACACTGTATATCAGTCTTGAGTGTAGAACGGATGCTGAGAAGAACCAACGGCAGAGACTCAGTCCATTTCATATTGTCGACTGCCATTAGTGCGCTCTTAAGGTGTCGGTGGAATCGCTCCACCAAACCATTGGAAGCTGGATGATATGCGGTAGTGCGGATGCGTTTGCATCCCAACAGATTCATCAGCTTCTGGAAGGTAGCGGATTCGAACTGTTGGCCTCTGTCGGTTGTCACGGTGGAAGGGCATCCAAACTGTGAAACCCATCCTTCGACGAAACCCGACTTACTGTTTCGGCAGTAATGTTAGACAATGGGATGGCTAACGGCCAGCGAGTAAACCTATCGACACATGTCAGTAGGTAACTATATCCATCGGAGGGTGGAAGTGGGACATGGGCGAATCGTGAGTCCGGTTTGGCGAAAGTTCCAAGTGGTGGGATGTTGTGACGATTCACCTTGGAACGTTGGCACTGAATACATGACCGTGTCCAGTTTCGAACATCACGGTTAATACCAGGCCAAACAAACCTAGCAGATATGAGTTTGTCAGTGGCACGGATGCCAGGATGTGAAAGATTGTGCAAAGCATCAAAAACATGCTTACGCAAGGGTAAAGGAACAACCGGTCTGGGTGTGCCTGTGGAGGTGTCGCACAATATTGACACTTCACTGTTCAGGAGCGGTAAACGCTGTATCTTCAGAGAGGTTGAGTGTTGAAGTTTTTCAATCTCCTCGTCTGAATCCTGAAGTTCGGCAATCTTCCGTAAGTCGACTGCTCGAGGCAAAGTAGTGGTGCAAACGCGAGACAGTGCGTCCGCGACAGGGTTATTCGCACCAGAAATATGACGGATGTCCGACGTGAATTGCGAAATATAATCTAGGTGACGTAATTCACGCGGTGAATATCTGTCAGTAGTGGTGTGTAAGGCATACGTCAGAGGTTTATGGTCGGTAAAGATGATGAAGTCACGACCTTCCACAAAATGACGAAAATGTTTCACTGAGGCATATATGGCGAGCAGTTCCCTGCCAAAAGTGCTGTACCGCATTTCGCAGGTGGATAACTTCCGGGAGAAGAATGCAACTGGGATCCAAGTGTGATCCGAAAGTTGTTGCAACACAGCTCCAATGGCCGTGTTAGAGGCGTCAACCGCAATGCTAAGAGGTAGGTTTACGTCTTGATGCACCAGCATCGTGGCGTCTGCTATTGCGGTTTTGATCTTGCGAAATGCTTCTAGTGCCTCCGGAGTCAAGCTGAAAGTTTTACATTTACTTTTCAGCAGGTCGGTCAGTGCAGTCAAAATGTGCGCACATTGGGGAACGAAGCGACGATAATAGCTCACCATACCCAGAAACACACGCAGAGCTTTAAGTGACGCTGGGACTGGGAAGTCTTGGATCGCCTGTACCTTTTCAGGTAGTGGGCGAATGCCTTGCTCGTCGATAACGTGTCCCAAAAATTTTAGTGAACGAACGCCAATTGGCATTTGGCCAGGTTGACTGTCATCGAATGCTCTGACAGTCTGGCGAAAACCTGTTTCAAGTGGTTAAAATGAGTGTCTTCGTCTGGACTAGCGATTAGTATGTCGTCTAGGTAGGCATAGGCGAAGTCGAGTCCACGTAAAACATCGTGAATAAAACGTTGGAAGGTTTGTGCTGCATTGCGAAGACCAAAAGGCATACGGAGGAACTCAAAAAGACCAAACGGTGTAATGACGGCTGTCTTGGGAACATCATCAGGATGAACCGGGATCTGATGATATGCACGCGTCAAGTCAAGCTTACTGAAGATAACCGAGCCTTTTAAAGATGCAGTCAAGTCGTGAATGTGAGGGACTGGGTAACGATCTGGAATCGTTTTAGCGTTGAGCCTTCGGTAGTCACCACAAGGCCTCCAGTCCATGCCATTGTTCTTGGGTACCACATGCAAGGGTGAAGACCATGGACTGTTGGATGGTCTGATTATTCCCATTTCAAGCATGTGTTCGAACTCGGCTTTTACAGCACGCAGTTTCTCCGGGGATAATCGCCGTGGTTTCGCAAACACTGGCGGGCCAGTCGTCGTTATGTGATGAGAAACGTTCGAAGTCACACAAGGGACACAACGACTTGGCTTAAAGACATCCGGAAAGGACTGAATGATAGACGCGTAGGGACTAGAAGCGTCCGTCGTGCAGTACACGGGACTGAGGGGCGGCGTCTTTGTGACTATACCGGAAACAGAGAGTGTTGTGGTAGAATCTATCAACTTATGCTTGCCAGCATCTACCAGCAGCTGATAGTGCTGCAAGAGATCCATACCAATAATGCCGGTGGTCACATCTGCCACTATGAAAACCCAACGAAAGGGACGACGCAATCCAAGGTTGAGATCGAGGAATCTCCGACCATAGGTTGTGATGGGCGAACCGTTGGCGGCACGAAGTTGCAGAGACATTGGCCGCAGACGCTCTTCCTTCGTAGGTGGGATGACGCTAGCTTCTGCCCCAGTGTCAACTAGGAAGCGTATCCCAGAATGTCGATCAGTGACGAAGAAGAGGCGACATGGAAGTGGCTCGCCAGCGACGTTAGTCGCCGTCACGTGCTGGCTCACACGTTTCCCGCCTGGTTAGCCTCGAAGGTGCAAGGTCGAGTGCACCTTTTGGCATTGGCACCATAACGTTTATGGTACCAGCACAACCTGGGTTGGGATTGTCGCGATTTGGAACGTCTGCTACCGGTACGGGAGGCAGACCTGTTGCGCGAGCGAGACGTGCGACCGTTGGAAGAACTACCAGACCGCATTTCGTTCCTGATGCTGCACAACTCTCATACAATTTTGAGATGTGAGCTATAACATCGAAACTTGTTGGCTCAACAGCCGAGGAGGATGTGGGTTTTTGAACGAATCCGTGGCAGTAGACAGTGCAGCTGAGATACTAGTGTTGGGTTTCGTAGCATCCACAGCTCTGTCAGCCGCTTCCGCCAGCTCTATTAAGGGACACTTATGGAAGGGTGCGAGGATCCCTTGAACCGACTGTGGTAACCTCTGTAACCACAGTTGCTTGAGAAATGCTTCATCAATGTTGAAGTCAGCAATCAGCTGCTTCATCTGACGAAGCAGTTGCGTCGGCTTGCGATCACCCAGATGCACATCCCTGAAAAGTTCTTGCACTTTCTGCTGGTCAGTAAGTGCAACACGTTTGATGAGGGCGGTTTTGAGGCGATCGTAAAGATTCGGTGCTGGGTCATCTAGCACATCTGAGACGTCTTCGATCACATTTTCCGGTAAGCTGACGATGACTAAGTTGGACTTAGTTTCTTGTGATTGAATGTGTCTCAAGGCAAACTGAGCTTCCACATGGGAGAACCATGCAGATGGTCTGTGGGCCCAGAAGGTGGGAAGCTGGAGGGTTACGGCCATCTGCGCAGTCGAGTCGTTATCCGCCATTGATCAGGGAATTAACGAGGCACGATAGTGATAATAAAAAAAATTACAATGCAAAAATAACCAATGAGGAGTGCAATAAAATAAAAAACGCTAGACCGTGCCAAAAACAAAATAGGCCAGACAAATCAACGCAAGAGAACAAAGGTACTAGACAAAGTAAGAAGTGATACTCGGGCTCACCAATTTTGTAGGGATGCGTGTTACAATTCCGTAACGTTTGATCAACCCTACTTAATTTGATGTGCTCTAGTACCTGCTTAACCAGTACTTTACCTAACGTGTAAGTACTGATAACAAAACACAAATCAAAAGAACTGATACGCAATGTATTTAAAGGAGCTATGTATTTAATAAGTAAATGTAATAATAATGAATGAGGGAAAAGTTTAATCAACTTATCTGGCTTGTAAGGCTGAACTAGGGACTCGGAGTACGTGCGTGGTAATCAGCACAATGGAGCGCAAAAATGGCGTCCAAGCCTGCTCGGATGCATGCTCGTTAAAACAAAACTTAAAACACCCTAAGCATCCGGAGGCAAGCTAGAGATTTATTTAGTTAATTTAAACTATTTATTTTAGCCCTAGTTATATTTTGGTGCCAGGAAGGTGCGCTACAGATTCGTATGCCCGATAAACTTCTAGTACACTCAAACTCTTACAGTACTGCCAATTGTGAGTCTATTATTCTGCTGGAAATTAATTGACGGCAAATTCTGTTGCATTTTCATTCAGTTGTAACCTTTATTATCCATTAACAACTTTTACCTCTGTGTAACAAGAGTTCGATTTTCGCGGGCCGAACAGCGAAGTTGTAGCATTTTATTTCACTGTATTGTGTTAATATGTGTAACAACTCATTGAATATTTTTGTTTAGTTGTACCAATAAAAGCTTTTTGCTCGATCGTTGGCCAATGCAACATCCCGATATATATTTCGCGTTAACTCCTGATATTTACGCTGTCTGACTCAGGTGGATCAGCAGTGTTGGGAATTATAAATAGGCGATAGTGTATCTGGACACGTATATAAATTTGGAGTCAGATTTCAGAGCTCTGCAAAGTAATCATTTTTATCCAGGATAAATATTCCTAAGGACTCCGTATTAACTAGTAATTGACCCTCTAAACGACTTTCATTTACTGCAAATGTTCTGGACATGAGTGCATGTTTCATTTGAAGTCCGAGTAAACTATACTCATTCAGTCGAAACTATGAACATGTCCAACATCAAAAGTGGGGGAAACTATTAGTTTTTGAGCTCTCACTTCCAGGTCTTGAGGCTTGGTTGTACTTGTTTAGTGGTCGTTAAAGTCCTTGCGTGTTAATTAATCGTATCATACTAATGCTGTTGCCTGTAGAAATGACTGGATTCTGTTTTGAGAATTAACATTATTATTTTTTTATATAGTTTCACCGTGGTCAGTTGTGTTCCTTCACATACTCAGTACACTGGAGCTCAATGGCCATAAGTACGGTGCTAAGTTGTAATAAAATTACATCATAAACTTTGGTGAGGGGTAGTGTGATTGTATTGCTGACTTGAGGAAGATCCCGTGGAAATTAAATCATTAATCCTTGAGATCAAGCTCAGTGCTTTTTCTTGGTGTGATTCTGGGCTGAACCGTTCGTCCGTACATTCATGAGGATCAATATTCGGAGTGAAACTATTGAATCTCTCCGCTACATTGACAACATCTGCCAATTTAACTTTACGTGTTAAAGCATACATACTGAAGGGACAGGAAGGAGGATTTTCGATCGTATTTCTGAGCACAACCCAAAGAATCTTAAATCAGGGAATTCACACACATTGAGAAGTGTAATCGCTCATCAGCTGATTAATACTGGATACGCTGTGTACAGTCTCGCATCTTTCAAAGTGGTCAGCAGGTAAAAGCATTCAAGCCTGTTACTTTTTGTTGGGGTAACAACCATGAAAAAACTTAAACGGAATCTATGCATTCAGAAAGTGTAGTGGACCCAAAGGATGTCAAGTAAGCCAAAATGACAAACTACGTATAATTTACAAGAAAAATGGATTTTATGATACACGTGTGTGAAACGTTATACGTTATAGCACAAAATAGTATCGTCTATGTGATAGATAATCACGGGTTACTTGGAGGTTATTTCTTCGGTATCGTCCATCACAATTTTAGGATACTCTAGAGATCAGAAGGCGATATTTGTCGTCTCTCCGCTGTGGTCGTCGGTCGGCTTGATTGTCGTAATATTTGGAAGTAGGATGAGAAGTCCTGTAAATTCCCAAGACAACCAGTTATTATGCGCGACAGGCAATAGTCACGGAGGCAGAAGTCGGAAGGGTTAGAAGCACATTATATTTCCACGATTAGCAGCAACAAAAGATGCAATTACCGCCACAACCAAAAAAGTGTATACATAAACAACACTCGTTTTTACAAGTATTAGGAATAATGTACAGAATGTGTAAAAGAAACGATGGAAAGGAAATATTGCTTATAATTGAAGTGGTTTATACACAATTGTATGCAGTCTCCACAAAAGATCCAGTCGTCAACGTCATATTGCTTTGGTGATTGGTTCACGATAAAATACATACAAACGTTTGCTACGTCATTCTATTTAGCATACTTTTGTTGTTTCAAATCCTAATTTCTTATCAGGACTCTGCTCTCATCACCCCGTGAGCCTCTGCGGAGTGTTAGCATCTTTGGAGTTATGGAATGTACTATAATTATTTCCCATCCACATCTGGACATTCTGCTTCGACAACATTTGCAGAATAATCCCATTAAAGATCAGGTTTCCTCTCATTCCTAGCTATCTCTACTTAGATGTTTTATATTATCCGTGTTGCCGTTTCATCCTGTCAATAGGTTCTTGCTAAAAGAATAAAAGTATGCTTAGGAATGAATCTCACATGGACTTGACAGATGCAAAGGCGAATCACTAGTTCTTCGTGCTTGCTGTATACCAACGAGTATGAGACCAAGGAAGACCATAATGGATTATTTAGGTGGAACGTTGTATTTAATAGACCGGGCCAAAATACCAACGCATCCAGTCTAACTGGCTAGAAGATCGCGTGCGAACAACAAAATGTGACACAAGATCGTGCCAGATGGCGTGGATGACTGACCGCGTACCTCCAGCCAAGCGAGTCCCTCAAAACCATGCGGGTAAGTATCGGAGTTGATTATCTTTGAACCAAAGGTCCATAACGTTATATCAACTAACAGAGTAGAAATGTATCCAATTACACTGAATTATGGCTCATTAATTCGGGCAGTTGAATTCCAACTGGTGTGTCACATGCGCGAACATAGCTTTATTTAGTATCACCAGGCCTCTCATAATGGGTGTTGCTCAATGTCTACTGCATGGACGTCCACGTGATTGTTGAGTGTATTTCGTTTCGCATTCCATTACCCTGGAATTTATAGTAATGCAGTATTATAAGATACCTGGGAAACGTACAAGGCTCAGACAGCCTGATTGTAATGTCAGGGAATGGGAAGAAACGGAAATGAAGATAAGACCATTCACTACAGATTGATTATATGCTCCAGTTCACCTTATGTAGGGATACGACAAGCTCTTTCTTCTTTTGATATGATGTCTTCCCAAAACTTGGATACTAATTTTCTACCATATATCCATACTTGTCAATACCAGTTGATCATCCTGCTGGACATTGCTGACCGATTTCTGTAGAGGTTTGAGTTTCTTTGAGTGCATAGCTAGGTTTCACCTCAATTTTCAGAATGATGTGATTCGCTTATTGTTCACTAACAGTGAAATCTACAGCGTTTTGTTCGTCCTCAGATCTACCGCTCACCACAACCAATTCAACTGCTAGATCATCATTCCTTTTTTGATAACGTGTCTACTCACCTACCTACATACACTTAATCTCTTGATGGAAAGGTATACCTAATCCTTCTAAAGTTACTTTGTCATTGGCAGGTATTTTTAACTACGTTTCTACCAAACACTTGCCTGAAAGGAATCTACAAATTCAGCTTAGTTTATTCGAAAAATACCAATGGCATCACTGGGACTGCATTCTTAAAACAACTATCCATGACACATAAGGTTGACTTGTTGAAATGAAAATCACATTATGTCCGCAACATTCTAAAGGATACTAAAATAAATTTTATACTTATACATGGTTAGTGGTTGTAAGCAATCGGTATGAAGTCCTGGATCTCGGTTTTGTGCATGCTAACTCATACGGCCAACTAAGAAAAAAGATAGTACAGTAAATTTAAGAAACACTGACCACATAAAAGGAACTCGCCAATATCCTCGGATAACCGAACAGATTGTAGTCATTTTAAAAGCTGTTCTCAGTCTAGTATACGACAAACTTGTCTCCGATACAACTGGATTAATGGGAGATACAACGACGCTACGTAGATAATGCAGCTAAGTAGACTGTTAATAAGTTTGAAATGATAAGGAGATTTTCTTGTTAATTTGTTTAGTACAAGCCAGCAATAAAGAGGCAGAACATATGAGGAGCGATATAGCGGTGTATTTCCACACGAAACGTATTGACGGAAAATTAGGTAACACATAAACCCAGTTTGTTTTTACGGATATTTAGGTAGAAAGAGAAGAAAAGAAACAATATTCTGAGTTGAAGGTCATTCATAAAGCTGTGTGAACAGTCTCCAAAAACTTGTAAGCAAGGCAAATCCGCAAACCAAAGGGAGCTGATACCTAGGTGAGGATCTAAGGCCGCGCCACCAAGTCACGGGGTTAGAATTGTCTTCGAGATGTTCGGTACATGGTTAAGTCTTTAGGACTGCATTAAATAAATTCAGTCAGCAGCTAGGATAAGGTTTTGTAGAAAACAGTAAACAAAAGATTGCTTGTTGCCCTGATCATGGGATCTAACAGAGACAGAAAACACCAGCGTAGAACCCTGGACATGAGTGCATCGGCTCAAGTTGCCATATTTCACACCAGTTTCTAAGGAACAGATGGATAGAGAAAACGACTGATGCTAAAGTAGATAAAAGTGCATGAGAGAATAAACGATTTGAAGATAACGGTCAGTGCCGATTTTCATGCTTTAGATGTTAAGGGGTGAATACCACTGTGACCGGTTTTCAGCCATGTCATAAACAGTCCTCGACCACTGATTCCTACCTTCTCGGGGACCCCAGTCAGGCAGTCTACGTCTCCTAACATAGCTCAGACCAAGTCAGAGACTTCGTCGATTGGTCTGGCCACACTGAACCCAGCTCAGCACGGGTAGCGCACGTCAGTCAATGAAGGTTCACGGAATCTGCGGAATATCAAAAGAGTGTGAGTTGCACCTTTTTGGAATAGCAGAGGAAGTTTATAAAATAAGAGTGATAATTATTTAATATTCTACAAATTTTGGCATCTGATCGCAAAAGGTTCATCCGTCAGACTAGACGAGTTTATTAGTAACGCATAAAGAAGCCGAGCACTTGAAAGTTACATGAATGTTTATGTAAAGTTTATAATATCTTGATACATTTGAGCAAGTGAAACTTTAACTGAAACAACTTAGAAACTCAATATTTTGAAAGAATGGGTACACAGACGCAACTTGAATACACGAACTACGTATAAAAATCCAAGTTAAACGGCTGAATATTAACATTATGTCTGATTAAGAATCAGGTCAATAGTAAGAGCCAGACACTAAACAGCCTTTTTCTTCTTGCTGATGATGTTATTTAGGATGGCAATGAGTGGAGTTATGGCTCAGTGGTTTGAGGAGATGACTACCAACCACTGGGCCACGGGTTCGAGCCCCGCTCCGTCTGTCGACGTTTCGGCAGTAAGGTACTATCAATAGCCTTGACGCAATAAGTGTAACTCATTGGCTACTGCACGGATGTGCACAAAGTGTCTGAGTGCGTTATTAGAATGACAGTGGAAGCTTCATGATCAAACCATCTAGTTCAGAGAAAACAACACCATCAAGATGCGTTGCAGGGAGCTGGAGAGGACTAGTTAAGTAGAATGAATTCAAGCTACCTCACTCTCATAAAATTTAGGAATTCAGTGGATTGATCTTGCTTGTTTTTGAAAGTCTAGAGGTTGTAATTACCAACTGGTGTATAACTGATATGGATCTGTGTTGATCATAAACTGAATATTGCCAACATTTCTAAATATAATAGATATAGTAGGTGGTCCGAAATTGGAATGTTCAATCTACCTACCAGAAGACTAGCCCTAGTGATGAGCTTGTCAAAGAAAAAACGGTAGGACAGAAAGTTAGTGACGGCCAGTCAGGTTCTAGTATGCACTGACCAATCAGAATCAGAAATACGAAGGACAACGTAATTATCAAGGTGAATGCTAATTTACTGAAATTTTATAAATCTTGGTTGGAGGCAATCTGTTTTACATTAGGAATAAAAATATCTAGACTTTCAATAGGTTTATTGACTTTAAAGCCCTGTCATTGACCGAACCATGCACTCATCTCTTACAACCATATTACCTAATCCATCAAACTTCACATCCAACCTGCAACGTAATCTTCGTCGCGTAGTTACTCAAATGTTTCTGTAGCACCAACATCACGGTAAACGGACGTAAAAAATGACCTTGAATGAAGCATCTCCAGCGCCGCCGGCTGTTCTTAAGATTTCCAGTCACCAAAGTTTAGTCCTAACAAAAAACAAAACAAACTACGGCCCTTTATTTATAAAAGTGACTAGTAGTGTGTGTCATCAGAATAAAGTGGATACGTAAAAGATTTTGAATGAGAGATTTGTTGTTCATTTAGGGATTGTAGGTAAGCTCACAATGATGTAATATACAACACAATACGGGTAAGTCACAAAATGAGTACTCACATTTTAGCAGAAGAGAAGTGAAGTATAAAATCTTTATGGATAATAAAAGTCTCGGATATAGAATATACAAGGACTATACATATGGCATATGATACAAAAATTAATATTATTACTCAAGCATAGCCATAAGCTTGTCAGCTTTTGATTTAGCTTCTGCATACTCATCAGATTCCAAGTTGTACAGTGGGTTACGACATTTATCCAAAATCACCTCTTCTTCGCCCACAGGGCCTAAATCAGTAATAAATTGGAATTCATCAACTGTTTGACGAATAAAATCTAAACGAGAAGAAAGTTCTTGCCAACGAGTTTCTGGATCACATTTTATATTATTTTTTGGCTTGACATCTGATACTTCTTCTTCATCATCCACATCAGAATGTTGTTTGTATTTCTGGATTGGATCACAACCGCACAATTCATCCCTGACAAACACTTCTACATCTAACTGTGGACGAGCATGACCAAGTTCCACCAAAACGGCCAAAGCAAACTGGCTAGGATGGACTGTAAGGCATAAATCAGTTTGATACCATAGATTGATTAGATTTACACCTTCTTTACACAATTCATCAACAAGTTGTGCATCAGATCTATCGTCTGGGAGGTGTGATTCATCCTGTGTACGGCAAATTCGTCTCTAGAAATGGTGGGGAAAAAACCAACCAGTAAGATGCGAAAAATGTGATCGATATGACTATTTCGATATGCGAAGCTATGGTTTAGTATTTTATGCATTCAGTTTTCAAGTCCTCAACTACTGAGTGCGGTCAATACCTTAGATGGGTTGCGCTGAGACTATTGGTCACAAGTTTGGGTGGTCACCTTTCAACCAGTGAGTTACGGGTTCGAAACTCACCAAAACCATCCAGGTTTGGTTGGCCACATAGTACCAAATGTCCATGCATAGCAGATGTGGATAATTGTTCAGTCCAAGTACTTCCACACTACCAATGGACTGCATTTTCAGCTATATTCATAATATTGAGAACAATACTTAGAATAAATCCGCTATTCATAACACTTTTAAGGAACGCTAGGATTAGTATGATTATTGAAAACTTGAAAAATCCAGAGAAATTAGAGTGAAGACGTAACAACAAACCAGGGACAAAGGTGAACTTTTATTGTTCATACAAATTAACGAAAGTTAGCAACATGGGTTAGTATGGTCGATAAAAAAGTGTTTTGCTTTTATAGACAATACCCACCGCAAAAATCAGTTTTAAAGAGGTTTTCACTTTTAGTAGACGACTGACTGACTGACAAAAACAACGGAGAACCTCGGATCAGTCCAAGTTGTCACATTTCACAGTGGTATACAAAGAATAAGTGCATAGAAAAAGACTGATATCAAAGCGGACAAAATTGTATGAGAGAACGAACAATCTGAAGATAAAGGTTGGTGTGAATATTCAAGGGGTGAAAACATCTGCGTCATTGTGACCAATTTTCAGCCGTGTCACCAACAGTTCTCAACCACTGATTCCTATCGTCTCACGGAACCCGACCAGGTAGTCTAAATCGCCCCACACAGGTTTAGACCAACAGTCAAAGACTTCGTCGACTGGTGCCACATGTTGGACTGGTCACTCTGAACCTTCTTCCAACCTAATCCGACTCCCCGAGCATGGAACGCCAAGGTAGGTGGTGCGTCGGGATGCGCAGTACATGTACAAACCATCTCAGTCGACTAAGGTTCACAATCTTAGTATCCTTCGTCTGACCTCAACATTGGTCACACAGTGATTCCACTAAACGCGAGTAATGCTGTGAAGACACCGATGATAAATATGCAGTAACCGCCTAATGTCTTCTACTTTTAACGGCCGTGTCTCACAGCCGTAGAACAAGAGAGTACGGACTGCAGGGCAGTATTCTTGTCCTATGATAGATGGTCGGGGTATATCACTAGTTGGTGCCACAGACGATGGATGTTGGCAAATCCCAGATGGGCTTTCTGTATCCAGGCTGAGATTTTGCCAGGAACCAACCCGTTTGGGGTGATGCAACTCCCTAAGTAAGTGAAGAGGTCGATACATCCCACCACTTCACTCCATATCATCAAACTGAGAGTACTTGCAGCAAACCAGTTTTGTAGCATCATCTTAAATTTGACGGATGCCATCAAAACCCATGCCAAACATACTCAGATTTCTGCTCACTGCGTTCACAAGATCCTGCATTGCGTCAGAGTCTTCACCCAGCAACACAATACCTCCAGGGAGTAGGTCAGTCTCTGTGAAGTAAGACATCATCAGCAAATAATACTGTTTCGCCGTACGATACATATAAAAAGAGAACTAGAGTGGAACTATACAACAGTGTCTAAATTTCATCTTCGGATGTGATCGAGTTACGGATATGGTTAACATCAGTCTATAGTGTGAACTAATCAATAAATAAATCAACAAAGTTACTGTCTGTTTGGGTGTTGCAGCCAAATGATAACTCAATCAAATATCAAATAAACACTTTCGGATAAATAGCGTCATACAATCTAGATATTCTTCACTTCCTCTTACGATGAAGGAGGTCTTATGTTAGACTACAAACAGGACTGAATTCCCTTCTTTTGTAAGAAGTCAAGATGTCAACAAAGTTATAATTACTTTAACCATAAACACCTCAAAAGTATAAAGTACAATAATGAAGTTTATTTTGTACAAATACATTTCCATAAATATGCTACCAAACAAACAGGTGGTAATATATCTCATTGGCTTAGAAATCAACTTTCATTTATTGGGCCATGAGTTCGAACCCACCTACTACAGTCATATCAACCAGGTAATAATATTATTAACCATCATACAATAAACGTAGTCTATAGTCTAGTGGAATAAGATATGTACCAGGCTGAATAACTTTATACTGATTATTATTGACCATCAAATAAATAGACATGAAGCAAAAGAATTACTTACTTGATATGCTACTAAATCAACTACAAATCCAGTTAATGCTTGATATGGAGTGAATACCCACAGATCATAACCCAAAGATTCAAGTAGGAAAAGTTCAGAGTTTAGAACAAGATAAGTGTATCTTTCTTGATTTCTAGGAATATGTGAAATAAATGTTTTCAATCCAATCGGAAAATCAGCTGCTTTACAAGCAATATATAAACAAGTTAACATTATATCACGTGGATAAAAGTCCATAACTGAGTGGTTAAGATAAAAACGTTTGAAATATGTAACAGCGAAACCGTATACCTGAAATAAATAAAACAATATGAAAAGTTAACATTATGCTGTATTAAATAAATTTCCCTAGTTGATACGATTATAAATATATAATTCGATTTTAAAAAAGAAATGCAATCAGCAACCACATGCACGGTAGTGCAGTAATTGATGAACCACAGCTATAGCATAAGGGCTTATAATACTATCTAACATACAGACAGAATCAATGTAGACCATCGGACACAAGTGCATCGGTTCAAGTTGCTACACTCCACAGTAATACACAAAGACAGGTAGATAGAACAAGAGTGATATCAAAGGAGACAAAGTTTTATGAGACAATTAACAATGTTGAAATGGTGGAGAATATTTGTAGCTGAGGTGGATGGTCTTGGCTGTATTGTATTGTCTGAGCTGAAGTAAGTGCTGAAAACGTCGTCTAGGAAGACGATGAAGCAACTCACCTCAGAGAACACAATACAACCAAGACAATAAACAATTCGAAGATAAAGGTTAGTGTGAATAGTCAAGCTTTGGATGTCAAAGGGTGAATACATCTGCGCCATTGTGACCCATTGTTAGCCATGTCACCAAAACTCCTCAACCACTGATTCCTTTCATCTTGGATACGTCGACTAGGCAGTCTACATCTCATACGGTTCAGACCAATAGTCAGAGGGTTTATCGACTGGTATCAGGTATTGGTCTGGTCACCTAGAACTTTATTCGGGCCTAATCTAGCTTCCCCTAGCATGACACATCGAGGTAGGCGGTGACTTGGTATGTGTAGCAAGTATCCAAGCCACCTCAGCTGCGTAGATCCCAGTAGGTGGAGTGGAATTCGAAATCACGACTCACTAGTTGAAATTCAACTACAAAAACCAGAGCTACACCTCCACACATGATCTGATTAGGGAACAGTAAATGCGTTTACACTTGCAACTTTTTGTTGGAAATAGATTATTCAAAAGGAAAGCAACGAAAACAAACAAAAGCTATTCCATGGAGCAATATCAAAACGTGTCAACAATTTAACTGACGAACGGCCTAATTAGCCTATTTCCAATGATTCATGAAGTAGACAGTTTCGGAATGGATTAGAAAAATCTCACATTTCACATGAAATTCATGCCAATAATATCTAGTGCTACAGCTTGATTAGTTGTGAATGATTATTTCTCAAATTCAATATGCTCATCAGTATAAGTGATGGGACAATTTAGTACATTACATTCTAAGTTGGACTTTTAAAAGGAAATCAGGATTTCGTGATTACCAGTATTCATTAACAAAGCTGGAACTCTCAAGAAATATATACACTTCTTGTGATAATGAAATGTGAATGTAATCAAACAGAAAATTTATGCCGTCTTTCAATGATGAACCCACATTTTTTAACTGTAACAAGTGAAATACAAAGACAATACAAACTTTGACACTTGTAAAACTATCAATAAAAACAAAAATTTGAAAAGAGACATTTGGTCTATTATGGATGTAGGTCATTTCCATTAAAAATTTCATTGCTTAAATACTTTGAGACAAATACTGAGGACTTCCTTGTGAATAAAGTTTAGAAATGTCAGTCACGTGGAGTGTTCAAGCCATAGTGCGAACTTGGAAGAGAGATAATATCCAACTGGGAAACTACTGACATCAACGCAGTGATGCAAAAATAGGTCATGCTGATATCACTGTTAGTCACAATTAGAGGGGATCGAAGAACGAAACAATTAGAATATGATTGTGAAGGGAGTTGCATTAGCCCGAATGAAATCTCATCTCGCAAACTGTGTCATCTGTGGCGCCAATTGGCCAGATATCCACCTACATTTTAAAGGAGGATTATACTACGCTGCAGTCCGTTCTCTCTTGTTCTACGACTGTGAGATGTGGCCGTTAAAAGTATAAAATATGAAGGGATTACAAGGTTCTGATCACAGATGTCTTAGTAGAATTGCTCGAGTAGGTTGGAAAAGGCTTCTGGATGGCCAAACCAAGACATGGCACCAGTCAGTAACTGTTGATCTGAGAAGCATAAGGAGATGTCGGATACCTGGCCGGGTTCTGTGAGAAGATAGGAATCAGTGGTTGAGGACTTTTGATGACATGGCTGAAAATCGGCCACAATGGCGCAGATGTATTCATCCTTTGACGTCTGAAGCTTGAATATTCAAACTAACCTTTATGTTCAGATTTTTTATTCTCTTGTACTACTTTGCCTGCTTTGATATCAGTCGTTTTCTATCCACTTGTTCTTTACATGCTACTGTGGGATGCGGCAACTTGGACCGATGCACCTTTATGTGAGGTTTTCTGTTGATTCCATCTATCTGCCTGTTTAATTATGTTGGTAAAAGCATATCTGCATTTGTGTGACATTGAACACAAGATACACGGGATTGGGGAGTTTCGTATATACTGTATGAAGGTAAGAATTTAGTGATGTTACAATATTCGACCCAACTGGCACGAACTATCTAAACGTTTTCATAAGGATCACAAGCAGTAGTGAGAAGTGAAATAAGAAGCGATGGGTGAGGTACCAGGGTTAATCAATAGTCACCAGTTGTAGATGTAAGAAACTAGTTGAGGAAAGGTAAGAGTTACTGAGACTATCATAGAGAAATATATTCATCGTCGATAAACTCCCAACAACAGGTAATGGAAACGATGAACAGGAGGAATTTGAAATTTGATTCAACTAGAAAACTACTGTTGCTAAACATCTAGACTTGAAGTGCATGCAATACGCACATCTACTCTTTTACTATATGAGAAATGAAGTTATTGAGAATTTTAGGCAAGCCAAAGCACTAGCAGTCTGACAACGAGTTAAAAAAAAGTGTAGTGGTTGAACACACGGACAACATTTACAGACTGTCTGCTTTAAGTCTTGATTATCTGACTTCTCTACACCTTTTCTGTACCTTATCAAATCACCAGCTCCTTGTTTTTTTTGTCTGTCTGTACTAGATAACATAGTTGTATCGCAATTCATTTTAGATTGCGTCAGAGAGAAACTTTTTTCCATTAACCTAATAGGTAAAAGAAAATAACATTTTTAGGGGAATATAATTCAAGATTTCTTGAGGATATCAAACATACTTCTAATATACTACGCCGGGATTACACAAGCGAAAATACATCCTATACAATGAATACTTCAAGCATGATAGTAATAATCAAGGGGATTCTATAGTGTTCACTTAGTTTTTTTAATAGAAAGGTGGACGAAACGAGGACGAACTTACAGCAGAATGCATTTCATTTTCTGCGAATTCTCAACAATTACTTACTCAGCATTCGATACCCTTTTAAAGAAAAGTGAGGCATTTCACAATTTTTACTATCTTTTAAAGATCGACTTTTGAAAATGTGTAAAAATCTTACCCGTACAGATTTAAACATTATTCAGTTTTACCATTATTAACTAAAAATCTCCATCTGGTTAACAATCAGAAAATTGATTTGAAAAAAAAACAAAACAAATTAGATTTTTAAAAAGTGTGCTTACATCATTCGGTAACTGAGGATTTGTAAACTTGTCAAATAAAACTTTCATTAAGTAGACATAATGTTTGACGATTTTAAGCTCTTGATCAAAATCTAATCCAATGGATGAATATTTCGTATCATTATCTTCTGTTTCCAAAGTTAACTGTAATCGTTTAAGAGCAGCTGCATTACAGTCCGAACGAAGAGTAATCAACTCAGAGGGCGTAAAATGCCAGTTACAGAATTGCGTACTGGTTACATAAGCCTAGTTCAAATAGAATGAAGATAATGGACATCGATAACATATATATATATATATATATATATATATATATATATATATATATATATATATAACTTAGGAGTTAGAAATCTGTCGACTTGTTGTGATTTTCCAAATCAACAATAACTTATAACGGAAACACAATGATGCCACACATATAGTGATGGATATGTGGTATACATCTACTGCAAGAACTATGGAACACAAAATCGGATAGGCTAGACATTGTTTCATGACCATAAACACTTACCTAAATATGTCCTACAAATAAGCAGTGGTAGACAATTGTAACTTCGGACACTTTCTTGAATAAGTACATTTATTAACCGATTATCTTTGCTCAGAAAGTCTGCATCACAGGATTAGTATGTGACCATCATTGTCACTGTTTTTGCCAGTAGTAAGTATTCATGATTTAAAATTAAGCATGATAAACCCTAGACATACAAAAAGAAAACTCTATAGGTTGTGGTCAGTTTAGCTATTTAAGATACTGAGAAAAGACCATAGAGTGCAGAATCGCCTATGGAACAAATAACAGTTAATAAGCGTAGTAAACAAAACTGTACGAGATACAGTTAAGGAATATTTGCGACAAGACCCTGAGTAACGAGTATCACTATCCCAATGATTTGATTCCTTTAGACAGTCAATCTCTAAACAACCCAGATTGAGCGAGAGACAATCCAGTTAGAGTGAACTGTCCTCGACTCTTTTCTCAACCACTATTTGAAATAATGTAGTTCAACTCAACTCGGTACATACGTTTATTTAATAGGTTATGAGCTACACTCAATGTGTGACACCATACAGTTGTTCATGTTGAAGCAGGCAGGGAGGGATTCGAACTCTGTATACATTAATTGAAAGTCAAGTGTTTAAGCCAATGCATCACCCTATTAGTTTTTTTAATAAACAGTTTGCCACTATGTACGCAATCAAACTTGTCATCCCAGTTGTGGAATATTAATTGTTTCGCTTAATAGCATATATATTACATCTAGAAATATGCTTTCTACATCAGAAGTACTCACCTAGTAGTATGAAAGGCAATGATAATTGACCACTAACAATTCATTTTGTATTTTCAAGTAATAATGACTGCAAGTTTACAGAAATTGATGAACCTAAGAACTTTTGCATTAGTATCAAGATACTGTTAGTACCTCTTTCCTGTAAAAAGAATACCCAGTGTGAAATAATCAAAAAATGAACAACCCAACTGTCTATGATCAAAACTAGGTGCCAGAATATATACCAATTCTGTAGTACCATTTTCGTTGAACATCTAAGTGTTTGTATCCACTGTTCAGAGACCACACTTATTTGTAGTGGTTTGACTCTGAAAAGTTATAAATAACTTGGACAGGTCGAAAACGTTTAGGGTGGAATCAGTAAGTGTGTGTAGCTAATTTGTGAGTTTCCTTCCAAGAGTAAATCGGATTTCGGTCCTCCTTTTCACGACTGCTGAATAACTGCATATCTTTAGAATAACAAGCGACTTTCACGAAAATTTACAACTTAATTCGCAAACAAGTACTGCTACACACCAAAAAAAGTACCATGTATACTACGCAAATAAATATTCTTGTCTGCATGAGCCAACGAAGACGCTCAAGACTGAAACAGAATATGCTAGAATGATATAGTGTTCCTTCTTGGTATGTGAAACCGAATCATCACATACAACTTGAACAATACTCTAGAATATTTCCTGATTTAATTCAGATGTAAGGTTCTACAAATAATTACTTCAACTCTTGATGAAAGACACTAGGTGTTTAACTATATAGAACATCGACCCATAGGTTGAAGCAGTGCTTATAGCTTACGCTACAATAGTGTTCATCCTTTTCCATGTTCTACCTAAAAGAAAAAATGGGATCAAGATAGTCTGTTATATCCCACAGAACCTACTTTACTCCGAGTCTTCTAAGCATTAAATGTGAAGGAAATTACACAAAGTCAGCAGAAAAAAGCGTGAAACTACAGACCTCAGTATCTGAATGATCCTTATCATGTCAACCCCGTTTCGATAGTTATTGCGAAAGTTTACTGAACTATCTTATTGGACAGCTACATATTTCGCTCAGAGTGACCACCTGTAATTACGTCACAACCTTGGACTCCTTTTACTCTGCTTTCACAAAGTATCACTGCTTAAGATAATTAGGTTGGAAATTCGTTGGTATGAATTTAAGTCTATTCTGTATTTAGTGATCAGAATCAGTTTGGATGTTTTCACCTATAAAACAGTTTTGAGGACTTTCTTCAACCTTTAGCTAGATTATAATATCAGTGAACCCTTTATGAGATCAGGTTATTTTGAATAGGTTGCATACTGGTTTTGTCTCTAATATACAATCAGGAGTTTCCTCTTTGAACTAATTTCTGAATTTATTCGAGAAAACTCGCATCTTCGTCTATCATTGGGTTTATGTCACTAGTAACATGATGTTATCTCTTAACTTATATTAGATCATGTCATGAATCAAATAGTGTGGCAGAATAGTTGCACAAATGAGTGAATTATAAACTTTCTATCTACGTACTTTATTTACTAATTTTGGTACCCCAACTAGGGGATGGATACCGTCAACTCCTTCAACTAATTCTTTGTATTTGATTTACTCTACACTACTAGTTACCTTTGTCAATGTGTGCGTGCAGCCTGCGAAAACAGGCAGTTTTTGATCATATTTAAAACACCAACTAGGATTCAATCTAAATGCTCTTTATGCCTCAACACTTACACATTTGCAAGACCTTGAGGACTGCTTATTTATTTGTAAATCGCGTCGTTAGATAAAACCCTATGCAAGAAAGATCGTGCTTCCCCATTCCTAGAGTTGTCCAAAAGTAGTATAGTCTTAGGAAGAAATTTTAATAAAAGTTGTTCAAAAAGCAATGAAACCATATCAGTTTCCCCAAACAGACAGACAGATAAACAAAAACACCTTAAAACCACGCACGCAGGTGCATCGGTTCGAGTTGCAGCATTTCACAGCAGCATGTAAGGAACAAGTGGATAGAAAACGAGTAATAATAAAGTTGTGTGAGAGAACAAACAATGTGAGGATCAAGGTTAGTGTGAATATTCAAGCTTTAAATGTTAAGGCGTGAAAACACCTGCGTCATTGTGACCAATTTTCAGCCGTGTCACCAACAGTTCTCAACCACTGATTCCTATCGTCTCACGGAACCCGACCAGGTAGTCTAAATCACAACATACAGTTTAGACCAACAGTCAGAGACTTCATCGACTGGTGCCGGGTCTTGTTTTGACCACCCTCAGTTCTCTTCCAACCTAATCTAGCTTCCCCTAGAATGGCAAGTCAAGGTAGGTGGTGGATCGGCATGCGCAGTACATGTACAAACCATCTCAGTCGACTACGGTTCACAACCTCATCAATCAACTGCTCTATCTAGGCTAGTATCCTTCGCCTGACCTCAACACTGGTCACACGGTGATTCCATCAAAAACGAGCAATTCTACGAAGACATCTATGATCAAAACCCTGTAGTCGCTTCCTATCTTCTGCTTTCGACGGCCATGTCCCACAGCCGTACAGCAGGACTGCAGAGCAGCATACTTGTCATTTGATATGTAGTTAGATATCTGGCCAGTTGGCACCACAGATGACGCAATTTGTCAGGTGCCAAAGGGTCTTATGTATCCAAGTGAAAGCTTGAACTAAGTGTAGTGATTAAAAGCAAAAACTAACCAGATTAAAAGTGGGTTCTCAAAACTAGTTATAAAATGTCACTAGCACTGAGGTAATCATTTGCAACAGTGAAAGGAAGACTCTTCACATCTATAGGCAGAGCAATATAGCATCAGCAATAATTGTGAGGGGTTTACTTGAATTGCATTTATTTATCAGTGACCAATCAAATTTAGAGGTGATTAATAACGCAGATGTTGGACAGCAACTACATGAGGATGACCAGTCTACATTCTAATAATTAACCCTAACTGGAGGATAAAGGATCAGTATCAAAGATAAGTTGGAAAGATATTATAACTGTTAACTTTGTTGTGAGAAACGAGCATCTCATCATTCAATCACTATCTATTCTCCCATTCTAACATTTTGTTTAGTCTCTTATTGCTTATTAAACATGTTGGCGTGGTGTGAGACATTCTTCTCTCCACAACTTTCTTGCAGTTGTAGCGATTTTCTGAAGCTTGTGTACGACTGTGTGCCTGCAAAAATAAGTAACTAAGATACACATAACTGAAGAACTAGATGGTATCACAGAAGTCCATTGTTCATATAATATCCCAGAGACATGAAGAAGCACAATTAAGTACATGAATCTAATCAATGAACTCGATAAAGAATATGAACGTAATTTTTCACATTATGATGCTAAAAGCCATCACCTAAGGTAATGATTACCCTAACTCCCTTATGAAAAGTGTCCCTTTACAGTTCAGTATACGCACATCTGCATCTTAACTAATACATGTTCATTTCATTTAAGCTTAAGAATCTTGCTTCACAGATAGCAAACAGACATTTAAAAGGATAATACGTTGTCATTTTCGCCGCACAAATGATTTAGGTATGATTACAAGGAAACAACTAAACTAATTTAATACTAACCAACTGATCAGTATCATATGATAAACAGGAAGTATAATCCCTACAGCTCAAACTTCAGGATCTCCTAGCGAGTTATGACTATGGCTAGGTAATTCCTTTTTTAAAATTTATGAAAGCGCTACAGGCTGAACAGAAGTTTCAGATACAACAACCAAGACAATAAATGAAATATATGAAGTGAATAATCAAGAAATCACAATATTCATGTCGTAATTTTTATTCACTTCTTTTTACAAATAAAAGTAAACAGTACATAAGACAAATTGTAGTCACTGGGTGTATACGAACTCAGTCTGTTAAGATGCAGGCTGATCTTGTTCCATCGGTGTAGGACCAGAATCGGATACAACTGGGGTTTGTGAATCAGTCTGAGTGGCTTCGAATAACTTGAGATATGGATCAATATCATCATCTTCAAACATTGTAAACTTCATATCTTTTCCGACTATAGCAAGTGAACAATTCTAGAGTATTCAAAAGGTAAAGAAAGAAGAAAATAATAAAGTTACTTAGTAGATGTTCGTTAAAACTAGTAAGATGTAATACATGACAAAATGTGTAGACCGGCAGTTGATGCACCAACAAGATGCCATGGAAATAGCGATTGAAGTTGCTGGTGACTTTGTAAAAAGTACCGCTAATACAAACTGGGTCTTTGTGAGCTCTATGCAACTTCTTGACGCTAGTTAATCAATTTCAGTGGATAACGAGTGCAGTGGCTTGTGTAAATCCTTTATACAGGAAATAATATATTGTTTGTGCAACAGGCATAATAATTGGTGGTCTCTTCACACGATTAAGATAGAAAAATTAGCTAAATTTAACAACGGCTACAAAGAGTTTCAACCCACTCCAGTAACGGGCAGTAAGAAGCCCAGTTTGTGTATGAAATGTGTTTTGCACTATCGAATTGCAGCGTTTTCACAAGATTCAAAGAAGCTTATATTAGCACTTATCCTTTATGGAAAATGGAAAAAATTGGCTTTATGAAAGTGAGCACTTGTGGGAATTCAAGTAATTGTATGGAAACTCAGAAAGCAAGTACGGTCTAGTTCACTAGACAGTAAACCAAACTCATTATAAGGGTTTATATGATACTAACTGGTTAATAAAATCTCAGTGCATGTAGACGTTTTAGGACCAGTGACACACTGGTTGAAAGTCGAAAGCATCAACCAATGATTAACAGTTCCACACTGGTTTGACGGAATAGGTTTACAATTATGTACAGAAAGTTAGAGCGGCGTATGCTAATATGAATACAATGCCATTACGACGTTGGTTTGGCTATAACTTTCTGTACAATAAATCGGTATGAAAAGTCCTAACCTTTCTAAGTAAGAGTATACAGTGTTCAATTGATTGCTGAGATTCGATGAAAACTTCACATAATTAGTTCTGAGGTCTATCAGTTTATTAGTCAAGATAGAGATCAGGATTTGCTGAGTGAAGTTATCTTGGAACATTTAGCTTAAGTAGTTTGGATGCACGTTACATAGTCCATCTCATCAGCTCCCATACTACTCAATGGTTCCCAGCTCTGGGATCGGTAGAAAGGAGTAGAGAGGTGACTAATTGATGACGTATCGCCATGGGATGAAGTATAATTACAATCGGTTAGCTTCGTGACTTTATGATCATGCAAATCAGTGACTCAATGCATCATAAGATGTGGCTCAAAATCAAAACCATGACGATAATGCTAGTTTCCTTTTATTGTATTACTGAGAAGTAAAACAAGTAGTTAAGTATCTCATTTTTCTTCTGGCCTTCAGAGTGTTGTTACAATCCCGTGTTTTAGTGACTATATTGTGACAAACTTGCACCTCACAAACGAATATACTGAGACGTGCTCCTCACACAAAACTTACAGAAATCAGGTAGCATTCACACAATATGCGCAACACATAATTTATTAAATGAACTTCTGACTGGCCGTGGAGTGAAATTATGCTACAAGCTATCTACTGATGATATATTTCAGGAAAGTGGAATCTTCAAAGGACTTGTTTTTTCTGAGATACATTTTCGATTTCAAAAAGACAAATACAAGTTACTTGTTTCATGGTAACTATGATACATGAATTCATGACTTTACTGCTCACTTTGTCAAAGAAGAGTATGAACGTAGGGGACTCATTTCAATAATATTCAAAAAGGAATTTTATACATGGGGTCGTATATGAAAACGTATCCAATCTAGATGACAACTGGACTGATTGACAGGAAACTAAAAGTAAGATTAGGTCATTTATTGAAAACATTATCTTATACAACAAAGTTGGAAATTTCCACAAAAAAATGTTTAAGAACAATTGATTTATAAATTGCATTCGTCTCAGTATTATGAATAGCTGTTCTCCAGTAAGGAAAATGACACTCCAACAGTCTTATGTAGTAAAACTACCTCTTGTCGAGAAGTGTAGCTGAGGGAATTAGATAACTTTCTTTTTCTCCTAACAAGTAACTGCAAGTTACGCTTATATAGCAGCTTATGACACTATTCGGTTCTGCTTTACATCCTCTCTTTTTCTTTCCATAAGTAACTTCCTACGACTTTTGACCATAAAACTTCGATCCCATCATCTTTCGACTTGTGCTGATGCTAGGGTTACACAGGAATGTTAGGCTTCAGGTTGTTATTGATTGACTAGTCGGTTGCTGTGGACAAAGGAGCCGAAGTAGCAGCACACATATGCGAATAAGAAAGCTATGGAAGATTTATGTACTAAGATATTAACTATGGCTAAAATAATAATACAGTTCAGACATTTTACAGTCAAGTGACGTACTAGAGAAAAATGTATACTGCGAATAGTGCTAGTAATTTAATGTTCTGATTTAAGAGAGTAGTCAGAAAAGTGTGCATAAAACTCTTAAAATTCACTTATGCGGCATTGTGAATCGAATTTGTTTCAGTAAAAATTAACCTACCTTCGTATTCAAACTAACTTCATTTGGTAATGTGCTGTTCAAAGCTTTTAGTCCGTGACAAATTAACTCATCTAACGAAGAACCTTTAAACTCATTTAGATTTCGTTCCAAATATGTACGAGCTGACTGAGAGCGAGATCCGATAGCAATGCACTTGCAGTCATATGCATTTGAAGAAGGACACTTAAGTTGTTTTTAAGTTGGAAAATGAAAAAGATTCAAAAATATGAATTTTCGGTATGCTAAATAAACTACTATTGTATTCAAAATGTGGTACATAATGGTTTAGAAATTCAATACAAATATTATACACATTCCAACATGAACTCAGTCCTAAGATACAATTGCTGCTTTTGAGGGACAATTCACCAAAGCACAGATATTACGAATTCAACATAAACTCAGTGCAACATGAACGCCAAGGAATGGGATCACATGGAATAATATTTCACCGCTAGAATTGTAATAAAAGGTATGCAGCGAAAATTAACGAAACAATCAGGAAACGATTAGTTATATAAGATACGGCCAGACAAGTTATCTTTCTTTGCACCACTGAAGAAAACACTGAGCGGATAATTACGGCCAGATAGCTATTAACCTCTCACAAAATACACCTGATAACTTTTCTAATCATTAACCTATGTGTTCTTTAGCAGATCATCCCAGGAGTTATGTATTAAAAGATATTAATCCAAGATTTCCCTTTACATAACATCGAAAACGGACCACCTTTTCAATTCGTTAAACCAGCTGTGATATCAAAAAAAGAAAACATTGACTAGTGTGAACTCTACAGAAACAGTATTCTCAAACCATCATCATTAGGACAATGACGATCTCCACTAACTTCGAAAAACATAATTAGACATTAGAATCACTTATATGGTATTGTCAACAGATACCAGTTATCTTACAGCGTTAATATGAATTGAATTCAGTACTTTGTTGTCCTCGTCTAGGTAACATTGGGTCTCATACGGGTAAAAAAGAACTATTTATGTTCCAGTTTTATTTGCGCAACAGCATCCAAAATGATGTATATTAGTGTGTTACTCTGGTTTATGCAGTAAGTTGAGAAATATCGTCCATCACACTACCAGAACTGATACTACGTGACCATTTATAGCAGTTGGTCGAAATTGAATGCAGCCGCAGACTTTTAACAGCCCTTCAAGAGTATTATGGACTATGATGGCGGACACCCATTCATTACAGTAAGGTAACGTGTGGATATTTAAGGTGCTTAAAAGGTAACAGAACTACATTGTTACTGTGCATCTTCTGTAGGGCTGACTCAGAAATGTTCTCAAAATGAAATAAATGTGAACTGAAGTTACCAACTAGAACTATGTGCTTTCACCAAACACCTTGTAACAAGTAAAGCTGACTGTTGTGTGTATTTGCGTTGTCTTGTAACCGTTCAAGATAAATTGAGAAACGTCTTAATATACTGAGGCACTAAGAAACGTGTCACAATAGGGAACAGCAACGCGGAGACATGGGAGACGAATTACAAAATAATAATCAAGTATGGCAACTTTAAACAATGCAATTTTGCGCAGGATTTGTGAACCACCGGTTGGAAGATGTGATTGTGGACTACATAACCTGCTTGATATTCACAATATAGCACCATGTTTGCTGCAGTCGCATCGCGTTGTGGAAAAAGGTAAAGATGCTTATACTAAAGCATTTCAGTGGGTCTGTGGAGATTTTGTGGTCAATACTCACAGACATAGATAGATCAGTCTAGAACTTGGCACAGGAGTGCATCGGTTCAAGTTGTCAAACTTTATTGCTACAAAGTATGCAATGTTTGCACAGAAAGAGTGAATAGAGGAAAATGATATGATATATATAGGAGATGGACTAAGTAGATAAAGGTTAACAAAATGTTCGAGACTTCGGTAATGATGAAGTGCATGCATTGTGTCGTTGTATCTGATTTTCAGCCATATCAAAAAGTCTCCAACCACTAATTCCTATCGTCTCGAGGACCCCCAGTTTACAATCCCCTACAAGAATCAGGCTAACAGTCAGAGACTTCGTGAACTAGTACCAAGTCTTGGTCTGATCACTCTGTCTGCTTTGAATCCAGTCTAATGAACACCGAGGTAGGTGGTGGTTCAGTATAGGCAACACATGTCCAACGCACCTCAGTTGGTGAAGGTTCATAGCTTGATTGCCTGACTTACCTTCCTTTCCTAATACCCTAAGCCCAACCTAGATATTGTAAACACGGTGATTCCACCATATACGAGGAATGCTACAAAGACCTGTAATCTCGTCATATTTATGCTCAGAAGCCGTTTTACAACCGTATAATAAGACGGAACGGAGTGCGGCATACTATATTCGTCTTTCAACAGGTAGTCAGATAGGTTACCGGCGCCAAAGATTATGTAAGTTGTTAAATGTCAAACAGACCTTTTGTGCTGGTGCGAATCCCCAAGTGAATTGACTAACGCATTCTACTAAATTAATCCCTATTCTTGTGTGAAATATTACGTACTGGTACTAACATGTGACCGAGGTTCAAGCAGGTACTTCACAAAGAGTGGCCATCTTCCAGCGGTCCTCTCCAACGATGTGTTCGCCGTTGGTTTGAGGTGGGTGGATACCAAGTGAGACAGAGCCTCTCTTCATGCTCGAAGTAAATGCTGACCAGAAGTAAGAGATTGTTAGAACAAAACTGTGAGACGATCAACGTTGTTGGCTTATCAGTATGAGTTGCCATATATACCTCCAAGATGCTAGCTCGGCTTTTCTAGTTAGGGGTTAAAGTCACCTGCTGCTATGGCTCTGAGTCAACCAAGATCATTATAGAACTGAGTAACAGTTAAAGTTTCCAACCCAGCTGAAAGCTGCTACCTCCACATGGTAGTCGAGTTTGAATACTACAATGATCCGACGAGTTATGCTGGCTGGGACGAACATTTATTGAAGTGCGACCACGACAGGAAAGTTTATTGGATAGCAGTAAGATAAAAAACAATTATTGTATTAGTATAAACCGCTATTCTGTGATGAGGTCTGATGATGACATCGTACTGCTGGGTGTAGCAGCAGTAAGGTGCTTCTCACAGATGATCAGTAGTACTCTGTTGATGCAACCTTTTCTGTAGGGAGGAGGAAGGTTGGGAAACGTTGGTCCCAGAAGTGACGCTCCTTCCTACCCTATGGTTTCCTGGTGTCAGCCGTGTGGGTTTTCTAGCTGAATCCAGATCCACCAAGGCCAAAGCTGAAACTACTAAAAAGGCCGTGTGACCAATCTCAAGCAGACGTCTCCTGGGTTTTGCAGTCATGCACCACTATTACTCATATACTTTCTTTACTAGTCACCTCAGGATGTAAACATCTACAGTTTAAGGGTGCCGAACACCCTCACGACTCTATCAGCGTTTAGGTTTGATCTACTATGAATGTATCTGAACGTTTTGCTTTAAGTAGTGTAGCTGACAGCCTTTGGTGAAATTCGTTCTGTCTCATCCGCATTGCAGTCGGTGGGAATTTAAGGGGAGACTAAGAACCGGCATCGGTGACTGTTGATTGTTTCCAGCTCTTACACATAAGTTCAGTCGGATACCGCACAGACGGTTGTCAACTGGTATTCACCTAACAAGTGCACTTTTTGTTCTACAACTTAACGCTACACCAGAAAGTTCACAAGGTCTAACCACTGAATCTCTGCACACTAGTGGCACAAATTTTGCAGGTTCACATTGGCCAAATGAAATCACATGAATAACCACACGCTGGCAATTTTTGGGTATCTCAAAAACGCAACATTCACCCTTGGCTAGAGATTCCGGAGTTTCAGCAAAAGAGGCTTGTTTTCTGAATTGGCAGGGTCTCGAGGTTGGATGGTCCAATGTGAAGATGGTATTATGGTATAAGACTAGGAATGGTGTTCGGAAGGCTTGGATCGTTAGCAATGGTTGCAAGGTGAGTGAGGAAGTCGTAAAGGGCTTAATATTAGTACCAAAAGATGGAGGCAAGGAAAGAAATAAAGGTAAGGAAGGTAGGTTATGGTTAGCTGGGCTTTGTATAGTGCTTGAAACGGTTGGTACTTCCCGTCTGAACACATTATGGAAGTTGTTTCTGCAAGGTACCTGAGACATAAAAGGGATTGAGTAGGTGACTGAAGCGTTCACAGGATATCCTTTTGAATCTAATCACGCAATGCTTTCCTACGAGTTTTCAAATGAGATTTGATTGTGCTACCACCGGACAAGAAAAACCAATACCGCCTACACTGAAATATCACCGGGTAAGGAGGAGTGTCCTACTTTTAGGGTTGACTTTTTCTAACCCTCCTCCTTTCCGTAGAGAAGGCAGCATTAACATGGTACTACTGGTCATCCGAGGGAAACATCTTATTGCTGTTAAACTCCATCCACCCAGCAGTACGACGTCAACATCAGACCCCATTATAGCGAAGCGATCAACACTATAACTACTTTTTGTTCTACTAGAATCCAATAGATACTCCAGTTGTGGTAGCACCTCAAGGAATATTCATCCCAGTCAGTATAACTAGTCAGATCATTGCAAGGTGCAAACCGGACCACTAAGTGAAAGTATCAACTGTTAGTTGGGCTCACAAGCTACCTGGTACAAATAGACGTAAGCCAATTGAGGATGATCAACTGGAAGTCCTGAACCTAGATGTAATGCTTGTTGGCACTCTTTAACGGTGATGACTTTATAGGCACTTAGTGCTGCAGTCAGAAACGGTATCACAGCTGTTTATGAAACGATAAGGTAAGAAACTACAGGTGAGGTATTACGGTACGTATGAAATCGAAGCACGAATACATTTTATCCCCGATAATGTAACTTGCTTTCAAGGCACATGCTTATCCACGGAACTACGAGCCAAACTTGTCATGGCTTGATACCATCTGGTTACCCAGTTAACAAGAGGTGGTGCGGGATTTGAACCCAAAATTTATTATTTGATAGTCATATGCACTGCTGTGGATGAGTCACAATTACTATAACACGAGTGAAAATTTCGTTGTCTATATAGATAAAATCTCAACCTGAATAAATCATAAACTTTGCAGGTGAGGAATAAATGCTCATATCGCTGTTGATACCCTAAGTTATACGCTGCAATTTAGTCAGCAGACAAATCCGAAATCTGTGAGCAAGGTGGATCGTATACTAATATTGTGGAATGATCTTCATACACAATAACAGCTCTGAGCTAGGAATAACTACAAAAAGACTGTCCTGAAACTTTACACAAGCTTGATGGTGATTGAAAAGAACGTAGACACACTAAAATACTGTGTGGAAAAGATGGAATAAACTATAAGCAACTTAAATACTTTATATACTAAGTAACGTACTACTTGTGTACGTCGAAGACAATTCACTTTCAGCACTGCATCACATTAAAACTCACTGATGTATTTATACTAGCCTTTGAGTAAGACTTATTGTGAAGACTTTAGACACCATTCAAAGCCCAGACCGAAAAAGTTTAAGCGAAGTATAGATATAGGATTTATTTGTCAGTAGACGAGTGCTTACGTCAGTGAGCAACATTTTCGATACCAGTAAGTCAAATTAAAATGGATTTCTCAATTATAAGAACGTCAGTTAGAAAGACTCTTTCGCTGAAAGATATGGAAGTACCTAAAACTTTTATGAGAGTAGCAAACGATTGTCTTTAGAATTCAGGTTGTCACAGTATGAAATCTACCAAAAGTAACGATGACAGCATCTTCATATACATCAGATAAATATAAACAGTACTCTTTCCGACTGTTATTACCTGTTAGGAACCATTATTAGCCCCCAGTGGCATTGTTATGGGGTGAAATGTTACACATAAAATTGACGTACTAAAACTATTTTACCTTCATATTCACAGTCTGACTTCATAAATCTGCTGGTGACAGGTTATACTAGGTAACATACTGTCATCAAGTTTTACCGGTATAAATAACACGAAAAAGAAACAGATGACTGAATTAACGCATACTAGTAAGATTTCATCTGCCAAAAACTATCAATGATAATTGGTGGGGGCCCATCACCTACCGGCGCCTGTGGGGTCTAGTAAATGAAACTTACCAAGTAGTACACATGTGGCCCTAATGCATCATAACCAGTGACCAGCATCCCCACGCCAAAAGGACGCCGACCATACCTCTGAGTAGGAATCTGCATCTTCAGGGTGATCTTCGAAAGTAAACGGGATATAGGCAAAGGTTCATCATATGCCCATCTGCTATCTGCACACTCACGGCGCATAGAACGACTCAGTAGCCTTCCGTCTGCCGTTAACCCTGAAATGGCGACGCCAACATGATCATCGATGTGGATAATCTTCTCCTGGTAAGATGACAGTTCCGACGGCGCTCTTTTTAAAGCAACAATAATAGCATAGTCGTGGTTTTTCAATGCTACAGCTGCTGAGCCTTGCTTCACAGCCTCCATGGCATATTCAATTTGGTGTATTCGTCCTTGTGGACTCCATATGGAAACATCGTGGTCGTACTGATTCCTAAACATTGCTGAGTAAGGTAACCAGTTGAACTGCCGCTTCTGCAAGAATAGCCTCAACCTTCAATACTGGTGTTGCAAAAATAATGTGACGACATTCTCATTGAAATTATTATAATGAACTAGGATCGTAATCCAACTAATTTCATATTATTCATCCACGCCAGTGCAGATACGAAAACACAGTGTATCAGTGTGCGTATAAACATGGTGCAGGTCAAGAACAGCAACTACAATATTAGTGACAGTCCTTTACCGTCAGTAATGACCCACAATACCCTAAATTTTCATAGAGTCGTGACTTTGGGACCTCGGCGCACAGCTAAATAATAGTATTTTCGATTTTTAGGACAGCATTTCTCCTTAATAAGATAAGTGGCTATACGTTCGCCGCCATAAACCTATCCTTATTTAGACCTAAGCTAAAAACTTGCAAAACTTCTAAATCCTTTCCTAAGAGTTGTCTCATAGATTTGTGCAGTGGTTCAGAGGATGGTCATAAGCATCCTACGAAGATCGACCTTATGAGCTGAAACACTTATCTATATCTGATCACGGACAGATGGGAGATTTGATCATGTTATGCTAAAACTAAAAATGGCTTTGTACTTGGTCTGCGTCTCCGCTTTTTATTGCCACTAGCTAGAACCAGCATGAGGCTTCGAGAGCACATCATGAATGTCTTTTCTGCAAAATGCTGGTTTTCGCGACGAGTGATTGTGGAGCCGACACAAAGAAAGTGACGTCCCAGTCACCAATTGACTCATTCAAGAGAGGATTGGCCAGGCATAGAGATATACCAGGAAGAGACTAAGAAGAGCTGATTGTCTGCTATCCTAAGACCAAGTGTTTGAAAAAACCCAATGACCTATCAGTCATGGGAATCCGACAAGTGCGGTTAGCCTCTGTGTTTTTACCGGCTGCCCATGACAACTTCTGGGTAACCCCTTTTCTAGACTATATCTATTGTTACTACTATTTACTGACATGCACGTTATTCTCCGATATTTTGTTGGATCGAATTGTTCTACCTTTATTGACATATGGGCTCCAATGCGGATGCCTTGGTACTGTTTGAATGTAATTCATGATGACTTGGTTGGTTGTAGCTCGCAGAAGAGTCCAAGACGGGCATCTCTTCCGATTTGGGACTCGTCGGCTGGATGCACCAGCACTTCAGGGGTGCTGCTTCCACTGAGGCTCGAACCTCGTACTCATCGCTTCAAACGCCAAGGCGGTATCCACTATGCCACAGAGGAATGATAGCCACCTCTTGTTCAACGGGTGATAGTTATTACCATTTATTGACATACTTGTTATTGTCCGTTGTTTTGTTGGATCGAATTGTTCAACCTCTATTAGCATATGGGCTCCTATGAGGATGCGGAGAATAACAAGCATGCCAATAAATAGTAATAACTACTGCCCGTTGTACAAGAAGTGGCTATCTTCCCTCATTGGCGTAGTGGGTAGCGCCTAGACGTTTGAAGCGATGGGTATGGGGTTTGGATCTCAGTGAGAACAACATCACTGGGGTGCGGGGACACCCAGCCGACGGGTCCAAAATGGGACGAAAAGCGCATCTTGGATTCTTCTACTGGCTATAACCAACCAAAATGTATCTGTTGTATTGAGAAATGCCATTTTGATGAATGCCTCTGTTCTTGTCCTTTTTTATAAGAATGATAGAGGGGTGAATTACCATGAACGGTCAGTATAAAAACATCAAACTTCGTATAATTCAAATAGTGAGCAAAGGTTCCTTGGGTTCCGGGGGTCTGGATGAAATCTATTTGTTGTTTGGAATTGTCAGTCCTTTTCCCAGTTCAAAAAAACTGAAATGATAGGGATCATTACCGAATTAGTCAACCAGCTTGTTGCAGGAAGTGCTGCTGCCCCGGGATAGGTGAGACGGGTGGCTTCCTGAGTGCAGGCCATTTGTACTGCAGGGTCCCAAGTGTGTCTCGAGTCTACTTTTGAAGGGTTATGGGGAAGGGGCCACGGAAACGTCTTCAAGAAGGGAGTCTCACATTATCTAATGGCAAACAAGGTATCATGGGCCACTGCTGGTGTTCTCTAATACTCCACTCTTAAATGATGACCTTTGAGTTGCTGTTTTCGGTCAAAGCTTAAGTGCCATCGGTTAGGGCGAAAGGATTACGGGCGATATGGTACACCACGATTATATCCCCTTCATCCTTCCTGAATTGGGCTGGATGCAGCTTAGGAATAAGTAAGCGATCCAGAGAAGGTTTATGGAGAAGTCCGGTCTTCGTAGCTCCTGTCTGAACACTTCGTGGGGTGGTTGGGTCCTTCTTCAGGTATGGAGATGAATAGCCGATCTTCTTCCAGTTGAAGATGAAGGTGTAGTCTGTGCACTGCAGTGAAAACGCCTGAAGTTGGAGACCTTAGAGTTTAAGAGAAACCTTAGGATCTCACACACCTCGTTGGACGCGAAATGATAGGAGCTCCAAGGGGATCAGTTGAGGCAACCTCTAGGCCATTTTTAACGCTTGAATGAGAGATAATTATTTCCTTCCGGAGGTAATAACCAGAGTTACACATATTCGTCTACAACCATTATCCTTACGTCTCCGTCTTTAGCGGTGGCAGATTCTCGGCTGTCCGATTCACAATTATGAGAAGATCCCTCAGTAGAGCCGAGATTCCCGTTGGCCTCCATTTCTACCTTCAAAGCCTAGGACCATTGGCATACAGAAGTGGGTGAAAATTTAGTCTGGCTGACAAAATCACATGAAGGGTGAGAAAAAAGCAGTGGATCACCAATCAAACTCTGAGATAACCTACCCCGTATCGGAAACCACTTAGATGATAAGGACCCCTCTCCTGAATAGATAAATGCTTTTATCCTCATGTTACGAGTTTAGCATGAGATGAGCCGGCTTACATGCACCATCAAATTGATAATGGTTGATAAAACTATATAGTGTCATTAAGAGCGCATGTTAGCTGGTGAGTTTCTTGTGAAACTGTTTAGATAATAGGAGAACGCTTTGAGAAGGGCGGCTGAGTAATTTTTCGACCACTTCCAATATCATGTACCAAGCAGTATATTCATTAAGCTGATATTTTTTATCGAAAGTACGTCAAGGATTTTCTCGTAAAGTTGGTGGCGAAAAGAGAAGGACTGGCTGTTTAGGTAATCCCTAACGTGCGTAAATCCCCATTTAACCTCACAAAGTGAAATTTCCTGTGTAGAATGTCACGGCCAACTAGGTCAAAGGCTTGAAAGAGTCAAGTAACCCAGTACGAACGTGCTTTTTTGACCAACAGAGATCAAACTGCTCCATTCCGTCAATAAGTCAATGTTACATGAGCTTTTAGGAGGAAATCCGTGTTAGCGATCAGTTTGGATCTAGTTACTAGGTGAGCAATCCCAAAATGAATCACTTACTGCTCTCTCCATAACCCTTGCAACTGGAGACACTAGAGATGCTGGTCTGTGATTGGAGAGAAATAATTAATTTCCACTTATGGATACTGAGACGACAGCCGGTCGTTCCGAATGATAATGAAGCGAATATCTAAAGGGGTCCACCGGTGGGATGGTGGGGGCATCCGTACTCTCTCTGGGTACCATCCGGCGCGTACTGTCAATTCGTGTGTACTGTATTCCTGATTTTAGGGGGCTCAAATCCCGTACTACATAACCACTCCACATTTTGAGTGTCTACTTGGCTTCACAGTCATCACTGACAATTGACAAAAATAACTCTAGGGTTTCCGGGCCGGATAATCCGAAACTCACGGTTAGTTTGGTGGGCCACCGAACTGCCAGACTGCGAACTGAGTGAAATCTTACCGTTCTTCTTCATCAGTGTGTACGATACCCTGTAATAACCTTGAGATATTTTATGTTGATGTACCCAGTAATTAACAATATCTCTTCCTATTTCGGTCATGCATCTTTTGTGGATTTTTTCTTGATTCTTCCAGTATCTAATGGTACTAGAAGCTCTCCATTGATTCCAAGCTGACTGTTTACACCGAATAGGTTCACGAGTGTTTGACTTCAGCCGGGAAAATTACAACTCTCGCTTCTTCACGGACGGATCAAAGGGCTGTTCTTATAGATTGTTTGAAGTACTGTGCGCCTTGGGATTTCAAATCTTATGCCCACGTCAGGTGATTAATCAAAATTTGGCCAAGCAAAATGCTAGTTTGCCGACCCAGTTCATAATCAGTCTTCCCACAATTCCTGACTAGTGGTTAACGAAGGATAAGTGACAGAGACATCGAAATGCTAGTGAAAGAGGCGCTTAACCACTTCGTTCAAGAGGGCTATGGAAATTCAAGTCGGACGCACTAGTGGACCAGGTGGTAAGAACATAGTCTCGTCGAAATGCTTTACTAATTCAGAGGTAGAAGGAATGGTTCTTCCGGATTGGAACAACATGGAGACCGCTGCTAGTCTGCGTGTAGGTGGATGTTCCAACCGCAGAGTCTCGGGCCTCCAAGTGAAAGTAACGTACGGTGTTTCGAACTTTTGGTTTGACTACGGTGAAATATCCTCGATCGGAAGGGGAATATTATCCACTGTCCCGACTCTGCCTGACTTGCCCGATCTGATTACTCCTTTTTACCTCCCCACCAATCAATTCTTGAAACGTTTTTGAAAGTCTAATGCTGTTTATGAGAAGCCGATGAGTTTCGTTTACCTAAATTTGTGGATAGATTGTTTGATGTTTACGCAAAACCCCAGGCTGATAGCTGTGCCAAGGGGTGCAAGGAATAAGGAAAAAGGTGATCTTAAAAGTTCGAATTCCCTTTACTTTTTGATACCTTTGAATCTAGTTACGGAGCTGCTGCTTATTGTCCGTTCTTTACTAAACACGAACCACCAAACAGTGTACTGTTCTAGGGCGAAACTGAAATACAATCCAATTTTGAGTCTGACAGAACTTTAGCTTTGTTTTCTGGTTAGATAAACCCAGGCATTTTGCAACCTATCCATCAGAAGACTGAAGCAATGCATGCACTGCATGTTACTCCTGTGTCACCTAGTTCTTTTCCATCTTTTAAGAACGGGCTTTTCAGTGAGTAATAAATAATAAATAAGTAAATAAATAAATAAATTTTTGTCCTCACATTAGTAACTAACATGAGAGAAGCCAGTTCACAGGCATCACCATACCGATGTATGTCGAAAAATCTACAAGATTTTACGGGTCCTGAATAGTTCGATAACTCCTCCGGCCGGTTTGCTTACGCCGACAATATAGTGGCTACATCAACTATGAATCGGCCGCCTTGCGCACAGTTGGATACATCACTACTCAACAGACCTGACGATTGCCCCGGGAGCCCACCATCAGATCGTGACTGGAGTAGTGGTTACAACAACCAAACAGACATACTTACTAGGTTTGGAGACGTTTGGGACTTCCCACCTGTTCGTGGCGTTGGTCCGAGAGATACGCGTATGGACGCTTGCAGTGACCTACTCTATCAACAGTATCACGGAGACCATGACTACGGTTGGCGCCCCCTGTCCATCAATCCTGGAGATAACAACGTCCCCAAGAGTAGAGACACTGGCTTTGGAAACTGCGCAAGAAATCCTCTTGCTTACCGCTACCCCACTGGTTACGTTTAGGGTGGTACCATTCCGGATTATGGTACGTACCACGCACTATCTCCTGGGCCGTTTGGCGATAGGTTCTCTCCACTTTAAGTTCAGCTGCGGGAGTTAAACCGAGGAAACAAACGTGCCTATCATTTAAAAGCCGTTACCGGCCCAGGCCATCTATTTGACCGAAATACCCCTACCCTAATCTTGGGTTTCAAGATGACCATGATTTCCCTTTTGGGCTCCTATGGATTGATGATAATGCACCTAGTGACAGGCCTAGGCTCCCACTGTAACCTCCTGCCACAGGTTATGAAGAGTATCTTTGAAAGGCTTGACTTCCACCTACATTGTATGGTCTTTCGTCTGATCTGTTCCCTGAGGAATTCGCGCATGTACTTTGTACTCATTTATCCGCTCCAGAAACTAGAATAAAGGCCGTCTTCGATAAATTGGTTGGATTTAGGCCCCAGAGTGGGACACCAAAGTAGGAGACGACTTTCTGCAACGCCTAGCTGGACATGTGTTTGTCGTGATGACAACTAGGGGTCCTTATGACCGAGCTGTCGGGTTTGATGACCGTCCTCATAAAGGGGATAACATGAAAGTAGTCAGTTCGTCTCTATACGAAAACAACTGTCGTCGAACTGTGGATGAGGCCACGGATGAAGACCCTAAATGGAAACAAGCACGTTCATTTCTTCCTGCAGAAGCTATCACCAGATGTGGGATACTTAGTCGTTTGTGTCTTGGCATGAATGGGGTTGATCGTTCTGACTTTGATAAGTCAGTAAGGCCTAGCGACAGGGATCCAGTCCAGCGACTGGGGGAAAAATAAAAAGGAACAATATAGGAGAATCAGGAAAATGCAGGAGTTTACAAAACACAACAGAGGAAGCTGAGATATACTTTCAGCCTCCTAAAATAGAAAGTTAGGCCCAAAATTCTTTTGAAAATCTTTAAGAAATGGGAGGACTAGGAAAGGTCCGAAGAAAAACACGCAGAAGTAAATCAGACTCGTAGCATTCTCTGATGCGCAATCATCAGCAGAACAGGAATCATGAAGCCTAAGCAGTTTGCAAAGGTTATGTCCACGTCTGAGACCAAGGTCTATGGTCTGATATTTTGGAGAACCAAGTGCAAGACCATTCACGGAGGACCAGTACCTAACAGTATACAGGAACAGTCCGTTGAGGTATGAAAATTGACAGTTCATCAGCGTACTTGATGAAATTGGTACTAGCCAAAGATGGCGAGTCATCCAAAGGGAAAGAAAAGAGAACAGGGGGAGAGATATCCCCTCGGAAACCCAGCCCCATTAAGTAATGAAGTGGGGCACCTACCGTGAAAAGTATGTTGTTTCCTTTTAAAAAAGTAGGAGAACGGTGGGATGATTATCCAGAATTCGGTGGTTGTCCCGACTAGCCTGTCCAGATAAACAGCCTTAAGAGGGAATAGAAGGCTTAACTATTTTCTAAAGGGCGTACTAGACATATCCAGTGTTTTTATCAAGATTATTAGAAATATTTTGATGTGAGACGGTTGTAGCTTTCAGAGTTCTTCTTTTGCTGCCATATGTAAATGGATTAGGATGTGGAAATACCCTCATTGAGGGCATCAATACAAGCGGTGTTAGCTTCCCCGTTATTTTTAAGAACGAAGAAGCAACTGAAATCGGACAGAATTTCAAACGTGTGCCTGGAGTCACTGACTTGAGAATGGAGGCTGTCTTAATATCTTTTTGGGTTACTGGTTTAGTATTTTCTGAAGACATTCTATCAAAAGTGCTAGTTAATGGACTGCACAATATGTCAGGTGGACTTCGTGAATACGGAGCTCGGAATACCATCCGGACCTAAACTGTGTGAGGGTATCGGGGATTTCAAACATCTAAAGATGTCTTTCTCAGCAAAGTTTGGACAACATTCATCATTAGAAATGTGTAAAAGAAGTGGAATGGAACAGGCAAGTTGGCGTATAAACGATTTTTTCAGAGCACGAACGTCAACGCATGCTTCTTAACTGAGGTGTTTACCATCAGAGGGTTCGTCAAAATTCTCACGTGCTGAAGAGCCTTTGCACAACAAAAGTTTCTGGCTATATAGTAGACTTGGACGTTTAATTTATATCCTAATTAAAACGTTCAGTTGACAAGCACCGGCGTTATCACTTATTTTATGCAGTCTTTTCTTTTTAGTCTTAAAACTGAGGAGAAGGTGTAAAACTGAAGCGTAAAAAAGCATTTCACTGGGGCTACATGCATCCAGGCAGAACTTGAAATAGGATATCACGCCATCAATAGTATTGTTCAAAGCATCTGTGTCAAATATATTTCAGTCTGTACACGGCAGTATTTTTCTTAGATTAATTATGTTACTATGCGGATAGTTTCTACGCACAATTTTCTTATATGTGAAGGCCGTTTTGTGTAGTTTGTCACATATTTTATGCAGAACACGTAAAATGGGATGATCTCAGCTAAGCGGTTTCATATATGTTTGTATCGCGAAATTCATGTAACCAAGTTTCTTGAAATGTGATTACTTCAGAACTACAGCATACAATAGAGGGCAGAAGAGGTTGCAAGAAATCCACTTTTCCCCACAGCTATCTGCAGTTGGCGCCTAGAACTTCAGGCAGAGCTATCTGAGATAAGGTTATTTGCTTCAAAGCACGTTGTCATCCACCGTGATGCTTTTTCTTCACCTTATTTGGTGTAGATATTACATCATTTGATAGTTGAAATCGAAGCAAATCAGTGGAATTCACGAAAGGAGATGGACTTGACTAGGGTTTCAATATGTCTCAAGTTCCCCATCCCATGACTTTCTGTAGGTCTGTCAAATCCAGACATCTCATGATATCATCTCCTATGACAGATACTCAATGAAAATGAGACAGAAAATGTATCGCTTTCAGGTTGTTTTCGACTGCTCACTTACTCGGTTTATTTGACCATTGGTTAATTCACTCGTCCACATTGTGAGTGTTTTCTTTACTGGCTTCAATTTATCCAACTGTGCTGTATTTAATTGAAACCAGAGGGTGGAAACAACCAACTCTGGATGTTGTTTGACTGAAGCAGGTGTTTATGAACCACACTGAACTTTCTACTCCAATAATAACTGACATTTGAACATGGCCTGAAACTGCTCGAGTTTAGTTTAGTCAAGTGTGGTTCGGCTGTCATATACTTGATCGGTACTCTATGAAATCTATCGAGCTCACCAAGCTAATTTCACAATTTCGGACTTTAAACCGCACAAGTGTAAGACATGTTTGAATGTACAAGACCGAATATCATCCTGAGAGGGAGATGTTTCAAGCAGTTTCATATTTTGAATAACCACTGATCTTTTAGAAAATTCCATCCGTTGAGTCAAACAAAGTGAACGACAAACATCTCAATTGCTGTAGTTCCCACAGGAACTACTGTCACAGTCTTTCTCACTCATTCGATACAGAGGTGATTTCACTTGATTTATTCGACTGTATTTAGCTTTCAGTTATGCACGATTGCGCACAATTTTTCAACACAACTGTCATTTGGTTTATTCATATTTTAGGTTTTCATACATTCTCTTCATTTCTCTTCTACTGGTTACTGATCTTATGCAAATAATTAGTTGTCCATCTCTGTATATGTACCTTGTAAGTGCTTCGACTATATGTTACGTGACTTATATAACAGAACACTACCTGGATGATTCCAGAGACGATTTGTGCGGATCTGAGTGTCCTGAATCCGTATTTGGAAAACATGAATACTCCGTCATGTTCAGATAATCTCCTAAAGTGTATGCAGGCAATATTCTGTGAAACGATTGCAGTATTTTTACACCGACGTGAATATTAAACAAAAACATGTTTTGAAGTATGAAGAAACATTCTTAAACGTAAAGATGGTTCAAGATGAAACTTTAAAAAAAATTTACTTTCATTGGTATTATTGTTGTTGATGTTTGTAGTTCCTCGGATTGAATAGCATTATTTTAAAATGATAATAATGCCTGAATGGGGAAAAGTTTCATATATGTATTACTTATGCTCTCGAGAATCGGGGATAACAGTTTGAAAATGTCGTGTTCCTGAGGTGTTGTTGTCATCTGGATCTCACAGCTCAGTAGATAATGCTATACCTCAGTAGCATGGACACTGCTCCTTGGAATTCTGCTGCACTTCAAGTAATCACTTCAGCCATCGATATCATTTCATACGATGAAGTATGATCATTCTAAATATCATTTAGTAGTGCTAGTTTATTGCTGTTCACTAAATTTTCACTGAATTTTTCAGCTACAGATCATCTTTGTCTGTGATGAATTATAGTACTATATACCATACATTTTTAACTCTTCCTTGCACAGATAAACAAGAAATGGTAATTTTTGTACACAGTCCTAATTGATAGACTCACAAATTAAATCAAATTCTTATCCTCAAAAGAGAATTTTTTAAGAGAGAGAGAGAGAGAACAATGGTTTTAGATGTACAGCATGAATCCATTAAATTCCACCGTTTCTCATTAGCTGTTTACAGCCTAAAACAAAGATCAACACTAATTTACATAAGTGTCTGCATACTTGAATCAGTCTGAAAGAAAACTGTTGGTTTGAACTAAAGATAACATTAATAAGAAGTAGATGGAAACGGAAGAAATGATTGAATAAATACGTAAAACTAACATGCATAACTAACCATATGAGAAGGACTTAGAATATGTCACAAGGAACTCGTTTAAATCTATGAACAAAATCATTTCATCTTACATTAGAGAAGACGAAATAATGACAAGCTTCGGTGTTTGTTCTTTATTAACATACCTATTAAGATGCATTTGACATCAGTCACAACCTACTATTGTCAGATACTGACCCAATTGACTATTAGATCTACGTGAAATTCTAAGGTCACCGAAATTATGCTTACGATCTCTAGTATCCCCAATAGCAGCTAACTTGTTCATGGATTCATGAGAGACAATTGAAATATCGAAATATTCTACACCTCCAAGAATTTGGTTTAGGTAAGTAGACGATACATTTGTCATCATTAAACGCAGCGATCTAGATGGACGCCTCTGTCACATAAATAATGAATACGGAAGTATTACTTTCATCTAGGAAGTTGAACCGAACTTATCGAAATTAACCTTTATGAACTGTATGGTGGAAAGATAGCATAACAATAAAATAAAGATTAGCACTTTTAGAAAAAACAAAACATTCTGACAGATACCTAGATTATCAGTCTGCACATCCTCCGACCACTAAAGTAACCGTTTCAGGGAATCTGACCAACAAGGCTTGTCTTATTACAACAAAAGAGGATGAAGAGGAAAATTTTAAGTCATTTTGCCACTCACCGACAGTGAACAGCTGTCTCGAAAATTTCACAAGAGGAATTTCAAGCAAATAAATTAAGGATGAACCGAAACTGCTTCTAAAGAACTGGACAAACACCGTCATAATCCGATGCTGTAAGGACACCTAGAAAGAAATAAGAAGGATTCTCAACAAACATGACACAAGAGTTTACTTTTGTGCAAAAATACCTTACAGTAACTTGGTGAAGGTTGCAGATGAAGTACTGGAAGAAAATCAACAGAACTGCGTTTATGAGATCAAATGCAGAGATTGTACTGAAGTTATGTGTAAGGGAGACAGCCAAGCAGATAGGTGTAAGAGTGAAGGAGCATAAACTATGCTTAAAACAGATTTTGAAAACCTCAGCAGAGGTGAAGAAGCTAGAAAAAAAATCTGCGATAGTGCTACACTTCATAGAAATGTGACACAAAATTAACTTTGACGGAACTAAGCTTCTGCAAAAAGGTTTTAGGTCATACCAAAAAACATTGACAGACGGAGCCCTACATATATGAGAAAATCCAGACAGTTTGAGCAGATAAGATGGAATACACTTAACTGCCCTCTGAAGTTACTTGTTAGTAAGTAAAAAGAGTGACTCTAGCATTTAATTTCAACATCAGTCTCAACTTTATTTTCTCCACTCCAGCAAGAACACACAATCTAGATTGATTTGATTCATTATTATTATTGTCGTCACTTCCAACATTACTATCATTCATCTCCGCTCTAGTCCGACAGTCGAAACCACTTTGACCTGGGTGTTTGCAAGTCATTGAAAATTCCTTAACATTCAGCCCCATATACCAAGTCAAATAACATGGATCTCTACCTCAAATGTCCTATTGTACCTTTAAGATTACCGAATGACTATGATACCACCTTTGACTTTTTTGTCTGATATTTACTGTGAAGGGGAATGTGATTGGTAACACACACATACACGCAAGCCTTATAACAAGAGATAGTTTCCCAGTGAATGATTAGTTGTCATATATTAGACGGAAAGTGACTATACGAAGAGGACTGGACAAGGATATTACATATACACCTTTGGACTCATTTATTTACTATCATTTTGACTATCTGAGATAGCTGTTGTTCACCACACTAGTATTTATACTGGGTGATGATTGAAGTTGAAGTGAAAATTTTAACCACAACCGGATTCGAACCAGTTGGTAGAGCATCGGGCCAGAAACCCAATAGTCGCTAGTTCAAATCCATCCACGGTCCAAACTTTTATTTCACCTTCAATCGTCACTCGATATCATTTATTTATCCCCGATATTTTAATTTTGATTATTTCCCTGAAGAAGCTTGGACCAGACTTCTATGTGGAACTATGGAATTATTTCATTTTAAACACTTTGTGACTTACACAAATACTAAGTATATCTAATGTCAACCTTTTACTCAGAGCCCAATATTTGCCGTAATATACTATGATATCTTGATCACACTTCATATAAATGCAGAACTAATTTTGTCAATGTATTAAAGGATGGGTGCGAGGGGGAAACAAATGTATTAGGGACGTTATTACTACTGATTAATATACTTGTAATTCTCCACAATAACACTGGATCGAATTGTTCGACCTCTGTTGGCATATGCGCTGCTACACGGATGCCTCAACATTGCCTAAATATTTATTATGCCAATTTACTTGTTTGTGGCTAACAGAGGAATTCAAGACGCACTTTTCGTCCAATTTGGGACTTGTCATATAAAATATCAAGAAGGGTTACATAAAATATGTAAAAGGTTATAAGATTTATGTTAAGTAAAAGTTAATGTGAGTAGAATTCAGGTAATTAGGTTAAGAGTGTGAAATATAAAATAACAAAAAATACTAACTTGCTGTCCAGTGCTCCCAGGTTTCCTTTGTTCCTCCAACTGATGTCAGTCTTCGATGAATAACAACTTGAAATAACTTGTATGAATCAACAACGTCATATTAAAAAGCATGATGATTGTCAACGGAATAAAAGTCATTAATATGATAGCCGCAGACTGATAACTGTTTCTTTCTAAACATACATGTTCAGTTTTAATTGCCTAACACTTCAGCGAAACGCAAAACTCCGCATTCATTTGTTTACTAATTCTTTTGAAAGATTTCTGAGTATCGAATTTATATCCACTATCAGTAAGGTGATAAACAATAGCACTGTTGAAAACTTTTCCACCTCTCAGTCACAAATTCCTTGGAATATGCTAAGATACGTGGTCATAAACCTTTGCTTCTGTTCGCCTAATGTGTGTGCTTTAGTACGTATATGTGACTCGGTAGATGGAGCTGGAGGTAACATGAGGAGGGGACTTGTCAATCTTCGATATATATTATTAATATTAATTTGCCCTATGGGATCCTAGTGGAACATACGAATTCAGTAGCACGCCTCCATTCCACTCTCTTCTCTGAAGTGTTTTCAACCGGGCACCACAACTACCCATAACCTTTCATTTCCTCCTCACATGATCTCACCCATGTCACACTCAACTCGAACACCCAACTCGTCGTTTCCCATTCCCGATCAACTCGACGGCCTGGTCTGGTCTGCCACGTGATGTCCCCAGTCGGCCTTCTCAGTGTATGCCCAATCCAATCCATCTCCACTCTCTTCTTCTTCTGCATATTTGTTGGGCGATAGGTTCTTGGTTGTTTCGTTGGGAGGCCAGAGTGAGTTGAGTTCCTTGTTGCATTTTCTTATTACTCTAGCCATCTGATCTTCAGTATCGAATGAGTGGAGGCAGCTGTTGATGAATGTCTGTAGTTTGTTGGGAATGCTTTTCAAAACGCGCCACATCTCTCAACCATCCAATACAAGGACTGAATTGACTGATGTTAGTGTTGAAAATCCGGATGTTGTTCACGCTTTACGCTGCATTGAGGACTGTAGATCTCCACACTGATTTCAGATTAATGAAGGAAGGCCTGTCTTTCTTGATGTCTTTCCGATCCTGGTTTCGACATCCTCATTTGTGCCACCACTGCCTGCAGATGAAACGATGCTGCCTTGTCTAGGTAGGTGAAAGAGACAACTTGTTTTAGATTTCTCCCGTTCACGGTGATTGGTGCTTGTTGTTGATGCTGTTGGTGGTTGTATATCTTCATCACCTCTGTCCTCTCTTCGTCCACCTGAAGGAAGTCCGTCTCTTTCAATGCCTTGCTTCGCCTCTTCTGTCAACTTGTCTCTTCGTCACTTCTGTATTCTTTACGTTCCCCTAAAACAAGTCCTGTCTTGGTTACATTACCTCTTCTATCAACTTGTTGGTTTTCATCTGTAGATCTTCTGGTTTGTGAAACATGAAACAATAGACATAAATCATCATCGTTGGCGAAATCCAAATCTCCCAGGATCGCTTCATCGGTCCAGTCAGCGTATGACCATCCTCACACCTCCTTGCATCATCCATTCCATTCCATTCCACTCCAGTCCATTCCATTCCAGACCAGTCCAGTCCAGTCCATTCCAGTCCAGTGGACCACAATAAGGAAGATGGTCGTTGTCTCACTCCTGTCTTCACTTCACTTCACTTCACTTCAAAAGCATCCCTGAGCTTTCCATTGTGAATCACATGGCATGTAGCATGTAGCATCAAATAGCATATAGCTGTTGTTGAGTCAGGTTGATAAAGGTTTGTGGCACCTAAAAGCGCGATGCTGAAGCAGCTGACAAATTCAAGAAAATAATAGTCTATTGAATAAAGCTGAGACATTAACATGAATCGGCTCTGCATTCATAGATAAACTTATATTTCATTTTGACATTCATCATTCATTCGGCGGAAAGACTGAAGACCTTAGATGGCTTGACAGTTGTTTTTTCATAGTACGAGACTCTTCAATAGTGCACATTCAGGACCCCACCGTTTAAACTCAAATCAATAAACCCCCCTCCCACAAACTTTCGAAATTCAACTAATATTGTCGAATAATGAAAATATGAACTAGGTATAACTGCATTAAGTTGATCAAAGAATGACATAAAAATCCACGGAATATTTTTACACATATTTTGAATTCTTCCATTTCTAGGAAATTACTTAAAGCGGGAAAGGAAATTTTTGTCAATAAAATTGCTCTTAGCTCGTAAAACCATGTGAAGTCGCTAAACATTTACTGTTCAACTTAGGCTCCCCATGCTAAATTGTAATTAAATAGTAGTTATAATTACGTAATTGACAACAATACTCTTTTTGACGAAGTAAATGACTAGGATGGTGTTTATGATTATGGAAGATTCTAGCCATGAAGATTAGTCTAATAGCTTCCATCTAAACTAAGTACACTCATAAGAGGAACAACTCATTACCACGTGTACATCGATGACAGATTAATCATTTGCAGTTAAAAGGTTTTTATTCCTTTTATATTCAAGGGACAGACAATATCGAAGGGAACAGACATGAGAATTAAAGCGGTATTAGAGAGAAGCATTTTTTCAGCTAAACACGTATCACTATATGATACCACATGCCTACTGAACCAGTCCATATTGGCTAAAAAATTTTGTGCTATCGCTTGTAACACCCGTCACACAAGGAGTGGATATCATGACTCAGTGGCCCAGTGGATAACGCTCTGACGTTTTCAGTGATGAATGCTAGATGCGAGTTTCACAAGGAACAGCTTCAGTCGCTAGTCGGCAGGTACATTCAGCTGACGAGTCACAAATGGGACGAAATTCGATTCCCGGATTCCATTGCTAGCCATTATCCATCAGAAGCACCAAAGTGAAACTACAGGTAACATCAAGACTTCTACACGGAGGCCCATATGCCAATAGAGTCTCATCAATTAGTTCCAGGCAACAACGGGAAATTACATGCAATAACTGAACAATAATCCATTCTTTGTAGAAATACGAGTCAGAATAATTTGGTAACGTTTGTTACTAAGCTGTCGTACTTGAATTTTAATGGTATTTGTATATTTATCACAATCTTGTTTGTGAGCACAAATATCAGTAAACTCACATCAGTTGTTCCTGTATCCTATTAAAGTTCACAACAAGTGATGATTTATAGCTCAATGGAAACCTGGATTGCGGTACAGCTCGAATTGGTGACCTTCCGATTACTGGCCCGATGATATACCAGTCCAACTGAGGGATCCAAACACTGAAGCCTGTCACAACCTGTGTTTCTCATTTTATGTTCAATCATCGTGACTAATCATGAATAACAGTCTTCAAAAACACGGCTATCTCAGATAACTCCAACATTTATCCTTTCAAATCAAGTTTTATATTCTCATTATGTGATGACAGTTATTGGTAAGTAGGGATCTTGAACAAAAATTTGGCATCATAACTTTTAAATTCGGCACTGACATATCAAGTTATAAACGCATTTGTAGTTTAGCGCACATTGCATTATTTATCAAAATCATCTAAGGTCATGATTTTTTACGAAACCACAACTTTGTTACATATCATTTCAAAAGAAAGAAGAAAACCTTGAGACATGGGGGAATTTCAGAGGCTACCCTAGGAAGTTATGAAATAACCAATCAAATTTCTGTTATTCCGCCATCAAAGTAGCTTTTGATAAAGTAAGCCAAAGTAATTACTACATGTTGACGTACTTGTAATTCCTCATTGTTATACTGGATCCAATTATTTGATCTCTTTAACCATGAAAGAATATAGACGCATGCCTCAATGTCGCCTGAATATATATAATAACATTAGCTCAATTAAACGCAGGTAAATCCAGCCGAAGAGTACAAAACAGAACGAAATACACGTCCTGATTAACTCTACCAGGTACAATTATTTAAAACAAGGTCATTGGCTATGTCAACTTCAACTGGATAAATAGTTCACCATTCACTAGCCAGTCCTAAGCCCGGATAAAGAGAGAAGCTTGCGTATAGGGTTAGCAACCCTACCCCGCAAAACCAATACTATCGCTAAACAAACTTCAAAGCACAAAGAAAATATTATAAATATAAATAAACTTATTCCTCACTGGAATCACAGAGACGAAATGACGCCAATGGGTGAAAGCCTACACAAAGCCAATTGGCTGATGTCTCTTCTCTCTTCTCTCAATGAAAGCGAAAGTAAACATGCGCACATAGAATGTCCAAACCATGCATAAACTTATCAAGGCTGCCCAGATTCTCAAAGAGATGAGAAGATATGCCATGGAAGTGCTTGGAATCCGCGAAAGTGCATAGAATGGAAGTGAACTCTCCCAACTGTCAACTGGAAAGTCAATAATCTACTCCGATATTGTCACCCAGACGACAACCTCGAACACGCTGAGTTTCGGAGTGGCTATCATGATGTCCCTCTCCCAAGAGCATCGAAGGCTCCCTCTCATGCAGTGGGAACCAATCTCCTCCTGCAGGATCAGGATCCTGACAGCAAGATGGATTCAACTGGGAAGGAGGGAAAGTCACAATCATACAATGCTACGCTACGCTACGCACCTACAAATAATGCGGATCAAGAGAAGAAGGATGAAGTCTACACATAACTGTAATCAGTAATGGACAAGACCACACACCAGTTGGCATCATCAAAATCCATTCTAATGGGTGGGGTGATATGAATGCCAGCCAAACTGGGAGCAGACAACACAGGAAGAGAACTCATCACGGATCGAGAGGCACTCGGTGAAATGAAGAATGCAGATGGAGAACTGTTTGCAGACTTCTGAGCATTTAATGGCTTATCAATTGGGGGCAGTGTGTACAAACACAAGGATATTCACGAGGAAGCGACATGGATTTGATTTCACCATTCACCAGATGGACACACTACACTAAAAATCAGATCGAATTCATCTCAATGTGAAGAGAGTGGAGACGCAGTCAGCCTACTAGACACAAGATCACATCAGGAAGGGGAGCAGATATAGGATCACACCACCACCGAAGGCAAGCAACCTTCGAAATCAAGTTGAAAGCCTTCAAAGAAGTTAGAGATAACTGACCACAGTTCAAGTCCAACATCCAGAAACTGAAGGACGAAACTCCAAAGAACATCTTCATGTCAGCTATCAGGAAAACATGGCAGACAGCAATCATCACCCCTGAAGGAACTTGAGTGGAAGAACACTGGAACTCTATGAAACAGACGTGGAAGGAAACCTGCATAACCGTATGAGGAAGGAGGAAGAAAGAAGACGAAACGAGACAGGGAATGGATCTCGACGGACACATGGAAGCTGATAGAGCAGGGAGAGTGAGATGGTGAAGCAGAAGATGAACCAGTGCAGTGGAGTGCAGTGCAGTGAAGTGCAGTGAAGGGATGAACAATGAAAGAGGAACTGAACACAACATATAAAACACTACACTCGACAAAGAAGTGAAGAAGAGTGCGTGGAAAGACAAAAAACACTTCCATGACACACTTGCAGTGAAGCACACCAGGCTGCAGGGAAGGGAGACAGAAACCTGACAACACTATATCAAATAATCAGGTGACTGACTATCTGGTAGGGAAGAGATCAACACAGGTGAAACCAATGAGAGATAGTGAAGGAAATCTAGTGACCACGAAAGAGAAGAAACAAGAATGACGATGGGCTGACCACTTCAAAAAACTCCTGAATCGACCACCACCACCACCACCATCACCTGATACTCCTCCTGAAATGCCATTAGCAACCACAGAACTACCAGTGAACACAAACACTCCGACAAGAGCAGAAGTGAAGTCCTGAACTCCTGAACGCCATAAAGTTACTGAAATCCGGGAAAGCAGCAGAACCAGACTGAATTCCTCTGGAAGCACTGGAAACAGATGCAGGGATATCAGCAGCGGACATGCTAACACCACTATTGCAGAAGGTTTGGAAGGAAGGAAGGAAAGGTAACTGCCAATTGATTAAAAGAAGGGCTACCTTGTCAAACTCCCAAAGAAGGGAGACATAAGACTTTGAAAGAACTGGCCTGCAATCATGCTCCTGTCCACATGAAACAAAATATTTAGCCACATCATCCTGGAGAGACCAAAAGATGCTCTGCATTCAAAACTACAACCAGAACAGGCTGACTGACTGGCTTCAGGAAGAACAAATCATGTGCGGATAGAATTGCAAATATACGCTTAGCATAAACATAGAACAGTATAGAATGGCAGTCAACTCAACTCAACTCAACTCTACCTCAAATTTGTCGACTTTGAAAGGCCTTCGATTCAGGTGTCGACCGAGAAGTAATTAGGCAAGCAGCTACTTCAACATTACGCTGTCAGTGCCACAAACCTTTATCAACCTGACTCAACAACAGCTATATGCTATTTGATGCTACATGCTACATGCCATGTGATTCACAATGGAAAGCTCAGGGATGCTTTTGAAGTGAAGTGAAGTGAAGTGAAGACAGGAGTGAGACAACGACCATCTTCCTTATTGTGGTCCACTGGACTGGAATGGACTGAACTGAACTGAACTGGACTGAACTGAACTGGACTGGACTGGACTGAAATGGATTGGACTGAACTGGACTGGAGTGGACTGGATTGGACTTGACTGGACTGAACTGGACTGGACTGGACTGGACTGGTCTGGAATGGAATGGACTGGAGTGGAATGGAATGGAATGGATGATGCAAGGAGGTGTGAGGATGGTCATACGCTGACTGGACCGATGAAGCGATCCTGGGAGATTTGGATTTCGCCAACGATGATGATTTATGTCTATTGTTTCATGTTTCACAAACCAGAAGATCTACAGATGAAAACCAACAAGTTGATAGAAGAGGTAATGTAACCAAGACAGGACTTGTTTTAGGGGAACGTAAAGAATACAGAAGTGACGAAGAGACAAGTTGACAGAAGAGGCGAAGCAAGGCATTGAAAGAGACGGACTTCCTTCAGGTGGACGAAGAGAGGACAGAGGTGATGAAGATATACAACCACCAACAGCATCAACAACAAGCACCAATCACCGTGAACGGGAGAAATCTAAAACAAGTTGTCTCTTTCACCTACCTAGACAAGGCAGCATCGTTTCATCTGCAGGCAGTGGTGGCACAAATGAGGATGTCGAAACCAGGATCGGAAAGACATCAAGAAAGACAGGCCTTCCTTCATTAATCTGAAATCAGTGTGGAGATCTACAGTCCTCAATGCAGCGTAAAGCGTGAACAACATCCGGATTTTCAACACTAACATCAGTCAATTCAGTCCTTGTATTGGATGGTTGAGAGATGTGGCGCGTTTTGAAAAGCATTCCCAACAAACTACAGACATTCATCAACAGCTGCCTCCACTCATTCGATACTGAAGATCAGATGGCTAGAGTAATAAGAAAATGCAACAAGGAACTCAACTCACTCTGGCCTCCCAACGAAACAACCAAGAACCTATCGCCCAACAAATATGCAGAAGAAGAAGAGAGTGGAGATGGATTGGATTGGGCATACACTGAGAAGGCCGACTGGGGACATCACGTGGCAGACCAGACCAGGCCGTCGAGTTGATCGGGAATGGGAAACGACGAGTTGGGTGTTCGAGTTGAGTGTGACATGGGTGAGATCATGTGAGGAGGAAATGAAAGGTTATGGGTAGTTGTGGTGCCCGGTTGAAAACACTTCAGAGAAGAGAGTGGAATGGAGGCGTGCTACTGAATTCGTATGTTCCACTAGGATCCCATGGGGAAAGCAATAATAATAATAATAATAATAATAATAATAATAATAATAATAATAATAATAATAATAATAATAATAGGCTCTGTGAGTAGTCGCTAAAGTGGTATTTTAAGTGACTTGAGATCTGCTAGTCTATTATCTGTGGTATTCGGTGTACTACCTCAGAGCAGCGGTAATCGTCTCTAGCAAAAGGAGATGCTCCTTGTAACCAATAATGATTATATTTCAACTTCAAATGAATCATATTAAGTGATGCAATATCATTTCGTATGCAGTTTTTTTCCTATAGTATTTAGGGGACAAACTAAACAGGAATGAGATCGTTCGGCTAATGAAAGCATTTACGGACTAGCTATATTACAGTTATCGCTATTATTGTTATTATTATCTTACAATGTATAGTTTATCTGCGACCTATACTGAACAATCAAGCTGGTTTTTTGTTACAAGACTTTGATGTGATCGACTCTCACAATCAACTGATGGCTACCGAACGTGCAGGTTAAGGAAATCGACTGACCGGAGAGTAAGACCATTGATGGTGTGTATATTTCTAATAATATCTAAACTCAAGAATCATGCAAGAACAAGAAAAAATCAAGATGGTCGTTTACACACAGTAGATGTCTACTTATAAGGGTAGGGTTGAATTTTCATCCGCCATAACCGAATACTGTTCAACTCTTTTAAAAACAATGCAAAGATGGTCACTCTTCCAATCTTTTCTCATTTAATGTCTACAATATGGTTGACTCCTGGATGAAAAATCTTTAGTATATATATGCTTTGGCAAATCTAACTTGTGATTAATCGATGAAAATATTAAACAATAGGATGGAGAACTAGTAGTATTTTTGTGAAAGCATAAAAATGAGACTGTTTCTACAAGTGGTACTTGAAAGGTTGTAACTAACTAATTAACGGAATAACAGAGAAGAGATAGTATTCCATAGTGGAAATGAAAAAAACTCTTCTTGAAATATTGAGATCAATGATGAAAATAATTAGAAACAAAACATTTAGGCAGAAAATAATAAATTTTTTTGGACTGCCAACATACCCCACATGTTGAAAAAACTATCAGTTACTATTAAAGGCAAGAATAATGTATTTCGGTGATAGTAGATAAAGCCAATTAATATTATGACAAAATTGACAATGCGACTATCATAGTAATTAAATATATTTGAAAAAAACTGAATCAGTTAATTATCGCAGTATTGTTCATTATTAAAGTTAATTAGATTGAGTAGGACTTATAACGCGCTACAAGGAGCTTCAGATTACTGGTTTAGGTAGTTAAGTTTCAGCTAATACGTCACTAGATCGGACCCCAGCCTACTTAAAGATTTTTGAGCAACCAAATGGTATCATAAGCTTTAATACAATAGGCATCACTCATTGCCTACTGAACAAATTTGCACAGGGTTGCTGAGTTCATTTCAATTTTCCTTTTTTTCTGACAACTTGCTAAATTCATCGATTGGATGCTAAACTGTGACTATACACTTTCATTCGTAGAAACGTGTCAAAAATTTACATGATGGATATGAATTTCTTGGAATGTATTGCTTGATAGAGAATATATACTCTGATGAATTAAGTAGCTAATTTTTGTTAAACATTTATCAGTGACACAGAACACCTTTCCACTGTGACACTGAATAGTGTACTTAAACAATGAACTCTAAAACATATAAAGATAAATGAAAGTACTTGTGAGGTAGTATTCACTATTGACTGATATCAATTGGCGAACCATTGAAGATCTGGGAGCACTAGACAGCTGTTTCTTCCTAGTATGGGACTCCTCAGCAGCATGCACCCATGACCTGGCTAGGAATCAAACTTAGGACCTTCTGGTTTCACAGCGAACACGTTAACCGTCCAGTCACAGGGTCAGAATTCAATGGTTCACAGATTCCAGCTTCTGTCAATTCACGATACAGAGTGGCTATCACCCAAGGTCTTCAATCGGCATCCACTTCCCACCCAACTGGTTGACTCCACAAGTCACGGCCTATCATTAGAACTTCGAGATGTCCATCTGGAAGCACGTCACTAATCAGAACTATAGAGTTATGTACTTTTTTCAGATGAACTGACATCAGTACTAGACATCGAAATATAATTTTCTACCTGCAGGCAGCATAGTCAATAATAAACATTTTACAAGAGGTTTCATTAGCCTGAAGATCAAAACATTACCGAATATATTAGTAAATGTAAACTACAAGATAGTTGTCAGTTGAGAAAAGGCATCAATGCTAATCAATATATTATTAATATTAATTTGCCCTATGGGATCCTAGTGGAACATACGAATTCAGTAGCACGCCTCCATTCCACTCTCTTCTCTGAAGTGTTTTCAACCGGGCACCACAACTACCCATAACCTTTCATTTCCTCCTCACATGATCTCACCCATGTCACACTCAACTCGAACACCCAACTCGTCGTTTCCCATTCCCGATCAACTCGACGGCCTGGTCTGGTCTGCCACGTGATGTCCCCAGTCGGCCTTCTCAGTGTATGCCCAATCCAATCCATCTCCACTCTCTTCTTCTTCTGCATATTTGTTGGGCGATAGGTTCTTGGTTGTTTCGTTGGGAGGCCAGAGTGAGTTGAGTTCCTTGTTGCATTTTCTTATTACTCTAGCCATCTGATCTTCAGTATCGAATGAGTGGAGGCAGCTGTTGATGAATGTCTGTAGTTTGTTGGGAATGCTTTTCAAAACGCGCCACATCTCTCAACCATCCAATACAAGGACTGAATTGACTGATGTTAGTGTTGAAAATCCGGATGTTGTTCACGCTTTACGCTGCATTGAGGACTGTAGATCTCCACACTGATTTCAGATTAATGAAGGAAGGCCTGTCTTTCTTGATGTCTTTCCGATCCTGGTTTCGACATCCTCATTTGTGCCACCACTGCCTGCAGATGAAACGATGCTGCCTTGTCTAGGTAGGTGAAAGAGACAACTTGTTTTAGATTTCTCCCGTTCACGGTGATTGGTGCTTGTTGTTGATGCTGTTGGTGGTTGTATATCTTCATCACCTCTGTCCTCTCTTCGTCCACCTGAAGGAAGTCCGTCTCTTTCAATGCCTTGCTTCGCCTCTTCTGTCAACTTGTCTCTTCGTCACTTCTGTATTCTTTACGTTCCCCTAAAACAAGTCCTGTCTTGGTTACATTACCTCTTCTATCAACTTGTTGGTTTTCATCTGTAGATCTTCTGGTTTGTGAAACATGAAACAATAGACATAAATCATCATCGTTGGCGAAATCCAAATCTCCCAGGATCGCTTCATCGGTCCAGTCAGCGTATGACCATCCTCACACCTCCTTGCATCATCCATTCCATTCCATTCCACTCCAGTCCATTCCATTCCAGACCAGTCCAGTCCAGTCGAGTCTAGTCCAGTCCAGTCGAGTCGAGTCAAGTCCAGTTCAGTCCAGTCAAGTCCAATCCAGTCCACTCCAGTCCAGTTCAGTCCAATCCATTTCAGTCCAGTCCAGTCCAGTTCAGTTCAGTCCAGTTCAGTTCAGTTCAGTCCATTCCAGTCCAGTGGACCACAATAAGGAAGATGGTCGTTGTCTCACTCCTGTCTTCACTTCACTTCACTTCACTTCAAAAGCATCCCTGAGCTTTCCATTGTGAATCACATGGCATGTAGCATGTAGCATCAAATAGCATATAGCTGTTGTTGAGTCAGGTTGATAAAGGTTTGTGGCACTGACAGCGTAATGTTGAAGTAGCTGCTTGCCTAATTACTTCTCGGTCGACACCTGAATCGAAGGCCTTTCAAAGTCGACAAATTTGAGGTAGAGTTGAGTTGAGTTGAGTTGACTGCCATTCTATACTGTTCTATGTTTATGCTAAGCGTATATTTGCAATTCTATCCGCACATGATTTGTTCTTCCTGAAGCCAGTCAGTCAGCCTGTTCTGGTTGTAGTTTTGAATGCAGAGCATCTTTTGGTCTCTCCAGGATGATGTGGCTAAATATTTTGTTTCATGTGGACAGGAGCATGATTGCAGGCCAGTTCTTTCAAAGTCTTATGTCTCCCTTCTTTGGGAGTTTGACAAGGTAGCCCTTCTTTTAATCAATTGGCAGTTACCTTTCCTTCCTTCCTTCCAAACCTTCTGCAATAGTGGTGTTAGCATGTCCGCTGCTGATATCCCTGCATCTGTTTCCAGTGCTTCCAGAGGAATTCAGTCTGGTTCTGCTGCTTTCCCGGATTTCAGTAACTTTATGGCGTTCAGGAGTTCAGGACTTCACTTCTGCTCTTGTCGGAGTGTTTGTGTTCACTGGTAGTTCTGTGGTTGCTAATGGCATTTCAGGAGGAGTATCAGGTGATGGTGGTGGTGGTGGTGGTCGATTCAGGAGTTTTTTGAAGTGGTCAGCCCATCGTCATTCTTGTTTCTTCTCTTTCGTGGTCACTAGATTTCCTTCACTATCTCTCATTGGTTTCACCTGTGTTGATCTCTTCCCTACCAGATAGTCAGTCACCTGATTATTTGATATAGTGTTGTCAGGTTTCTGTCTCCCTTCCCTGCAGCCTGGTGTGCTTCACTGCAAGTGTGTCATGGAAGTGTTTTTTGTCTTTCCACGCACTCTTCTTCACTTCTTTGTCGAGTGTAGTGTTTTATATGTTGTGTTCAGTTCCTCTTTTCATTGTTCATCCCTTCACTGCACTTCACTGCACTGCACTCCACTGCACTGGTTCATCTTCTGCTTCACCATCTCACTCTCCCTGCTCTATCAGCTTCCATGTGTCCGTCGAGATCCATTCCCTGTCTCGTTTCGTCTTCTTTCTTCCTCCTTCCTCATACGGTTATGCAGGTTTCCTTCCACGTCTGTTTCATAGAGTTCCAGTGTTCTTCCACTCAAGTTCCTTCAGGGGTGATGATTGCTGTCTGCCATGTTTTCCTGATAGCTGACATGAAGATGTTCTTTGGAGTTTCGTCCTTCAGTTTCTGGATGTTGGACTTGAACTGTGGTCAGTTATCTCTAACTTCTTTGAAGGCTTTCAACTTGATTTCGAAGGTTGCTTGCCTTCGGTGGTGGTGTGATCCTATATCTGCTCCCCTTCCTGATGTGATCTTGTGTCTAGTAGGCTGACTGCGTCTCCACTCTCTTCACATTGAGATGAATTCGATCTGATTTTTAGTGTAGTGTGTCCATCTGGTGAATGGTGAAATCAAATCCATGTCGCTTCCTCGTGAATATCCTTGTGTTTGTACACACTGCCCCCAATTGATAAGCCATTAAATGCTCAGAAGTCTGCAAACAGTTCTCCATCTGCATTCTTCATTTCACCGAGTGCCTCTCGATCCGTGATGAGTTCTCTTCCTGTGTTGTCTGCTCCCAGTTTGGCTGGCATTCATATCACCCCACCCATTAGAATGGATTTTGATGATGCCAACTGGTGTGTGGTCTTGTCCATTACTGATTACAGTTATGTGTAGACTTCATCCTTCTTCTCTTGATCCGCATTATTTGTAGGTGCGTAGCGTAGCGTAGCATTGTATGATTGTGACTTTCCCTCCTTCCCAGTTGAATCCATCTTGCTGTCAGGATCCTGATCCTGCAGGAGGAGATTGGTTCCCACTGCATGAGAGGGAGCCTTCGATGCTCTTGGGAGAGGGACATCATGATAGCCACTCCGAAACTCAGCGTGTTCGAGGTTGTCGTCTGGGTGACAATATCGGAGTAGATTATTGACTTTCCAGTTGACAGTTGGGAGAGTTCACTTCCATTCTATGCACTTTCGCGGATTCCAAGCACTTCCATGGCATATCTTCTCATCTCTTTGAGAATCTGGGCAGCCTTGATAAGTTTATGCATGGTTTGGACATTCTATGTGCGCATGTTTACTTTCGCTTTCATTGAGAGAAGAGAGAAGAGACATCAGCCAATTGGCTTTGTGTAGGCTTTCACCCATTGGCGTCATTTCGTCTCTGTGATTCCAGTGAGGAATAAGTTTATTTATATTTATAATATTTTCTTTGTGCTTTGAAGTTTGTTTAGCGATAGTATTGGTTTTGCGGGGTAGGGTTGCTAACCCTATACGCAAGCTTCTCTCTTTATCCGGGCTTAGGACTGGCTGGTGAATCGTGAACTCTTAGACTAGGCGAGACTGTTTTTCATCAGTACCTCTTTCTATTTTTTCAGGTATTACAGTCAATTTCAATCTATGGATTTGATATCATCTGGTCACTTAAAATTGATGGTGAACTTCAGTTTGGTGATTATTACTGCATGGTCAGTATTAACTGGTTGTGTTTGATTTGCATGAGACTTGATTGAAATCAGAATCCAGCTAAGTGTTTCAGCGGAATACTGATAGACAGTAATGCGATTTTGAAGAATCTTGTCAATCTTTGCCAATACTTGACACAGTCTACTTCAGTTTCTCATGGAACCTGGAACATCACACTTTTGTACACTGCTACTAACCGATGTTTCTTTTAGGTAGCCTTCTGCATTCTTACTCTCCAAGATTGGTCTACGGTGGTGCCCCTACTGACAGAAGAGGGTAAATTGTTTGCGTGCGATGAATGCGTCACCTACTTCAAATGTCGGATCAGCTCTAGTGGGTTGGAGGCTGACGAAATCTCTGCACGGACACGAGAAGCTCGATCGACTTTGGCCAATTTGTGCCATCTATGGTGGCGCCATGATATCTGGTTGTTAATTAAGCGTTGAGTGTACTTTGTTGTAATTCGTTCTCTCCTGCTGTATGACTGTGAAACATGGTCATTGAAATTGGAAGAGATGAGAAGGCTCAAGGTGTTTAACGGCGGTTGATTTTGTAGCATAGACTGCATGTCGTGATGTTACCATGTGAGTTATGCAGAAGTTTTAAGTTATAGGGAACAGATGATATCAGCTGCTGCGGTTGTGGACTTTCATCGACTGAGATTGCTAAGAAACGTGTCACGCATACCTAGTTACCATCTACTTCATCTTTCAATATTAGCCGAAGTAGGTTCAGGCTTGAAAAATCCTTGAAATGACCAGACTAAAACATAGCATCAATACTTGAAATCTTTGACTGTCGGTCTAAGTCAAGTAAGGAGATGCAGACTAGCCAGTTGGGGTTCGGGCGACAGTGGAAGTTAGTAGTTAGAGACTGTAAGCAATATGTCCCAAAACCGATGTTAATGGTACAGATGTATCCATACTTTATCTCCATTCGAGTCGCTATACTGAATTCAGTATTCTATCCTTCTACCATCCTATCTTCTAATGCGTCCTACTACTTTGTCTATCCTTCCTTATTTCCTCACCTTTCAACATACTGATTTTATATTTATTGTGCCCACTAAGAGGTATGATAACTTGAATCGTTACGCTGTAATGCCAGGTCCCATGTCGGTATTGATGAAGATGACGAAGATGATGGTGGTGGTGATATTCGTGCTCCAATCAGATTGCAGGAGAGGTAAACAGATCTGCACGCCTGGTAGTTTCTGAGTATTTCGTTGCACCAACTCTTGACTACTATCATTTTTTCACCAAAAATTTAAGTCACCCAAATCTTGTGAAGCATAGTCCATGGTATATTTGTCTTGACTGCGGTCGATATCAGGAAATGAATGTAGCCATCTAGGTACTGATTATCTATCTGATTATGTACCTGGAAAATTGCAAACGTCGTTTGCTAACAATCTTCCAAATGGCTTTATTTATCACGTTTTACCTCATATTTAGTAAACTGATATTCGTCACACATTGACATAAGTTGGAGAACCTTTGAAAACCTGGGAGCACTAGAAAGCTGTTTCGTCCAGGTATATGACTTTTCAGTGATGCGAACTCATATCACTGCCAGTAACCAAACCAAGGAACTGCAAGTCTCATCGCAACCACGTTGCGAATGAGCCAGTGGATCAGAATTCAATTGTCCTCATTTTCTTACCTCTACCGATTCGCTTAATGGCTTTACCTTCATGCAATTCCAACGTTGGGTATTTTATCCATATCCAACTTGTTTTGCTCAACAGTATAAGACTTATCATTAGAACTGCAGGAAATCTCATCTCAAAACATGTCACAAACAACCACTGGGCAGTAGTGCAGTTTGAAGTTCTGTTAGGATTTACTAACTTCAGGGTGGCATTCACTGCCAACTGACATCAGCTGGAGAACCACTGAAAGCCTGGGGGAAATGAATTGGTGTATCATCTTAGTACAGGACTCTCCAACATTGCGCACTCAATTTCCTGCTGCTGATAATACTACCTTACTAGTTCAAAAGAACGAACTAGTCAAGTGTCAAACTAGTTTGAGTCGAAGGTTTTAGCTATCAGTAAAGCATGACAACATCGACAAAATCGTGATTCACTGCAATGTTTTGTCTTTTTATGCCTGTATAATATTTTCAGTTTCTTATCATATAGTTTAAGTGACAGATCATTTAGTATATTTGTCTCATTATCAATTTGTTTAAATATTTACCTAATTAGTTGTTTGCAGTGCCAATTGTTCTCATGGTTTTTGAGACATTATGCAGGAAATGTCACATACTTATAAGGGAGTAATCAGATGACTGATAGAATGTTTAGTGTTTAATATTTATTAGGAATTCATGTCTTTTGGTTTGGAAATGTTATTCATTTCAGAAGGTTGCAGCCTTGTTAATATCCGACGTCCAACTTCGAAAACTGAAAGTGTGGTTGTAGAAGTAGATGATGACTGAGTAAACTTCGCTGAGTGTAATAAGTTAAGGTATGCTTTTTATCTGGGATGGATTGCAGGAACATCCTGTGCTATGACCGTTAGTACAACTTAAAAGACTACGAGCGATGCGAACTTAACGAGCAAACGAATTGACTCTAATCAGAACATCAACCACAACCACAACCACAACCACAACCACAACAATACCACTGACATGCGAAGAAAGAAGACGGACTGTTAACAGAGAGCTTTTATTGTCTCATCAACGGCCAAAACAGTTGAGAGCAATGTTGAATATACACATTTCTAAATGACTTTGACAACACTAAGTCCACATTTAGGTTGCAAGAGTTGACAGCCAATGAGAGTTCAGTCTTCAGAGTAGTGGGGAAAAAAGCTATCAACGGTATGAAAACAGCATTGATAAATTATTTTAAGGCTATAGGCAAACAGCAGGCAAGAGCTAAGAGAAATTAGGGGTGTATAGCATGATACAAGTGCAGATCTCCTGAAAGTAGTTCACTTTATTAGGCTAGCAGTTGCCGTGGGATATGGTTGTACCACAGCTGCTCGAGGAACAAGACCTTCGGCCTGTGGTAGGTCTTGAGACGTTCGTTAACGCTTTATATTAGCTCTATTCCTTTATCTTAAGTTGTCACCATGCCTTGTCGGTTATAAGGTACTCCACCAGTGTCTCACTGAAAGAGGTTTTGTTGAGTATATCACCCTTTTGAGGCCCCTATATTTGAACACTCAGGGACTTGTTAAAGCCTAAGGCGAAGTACATCAAGTGGTGTTCGTTAAAAATGCCCACTTTTCCCTTTCTTATTAAATTTGCCATAGACGTGTCTATCAAGTTCTTTCTTTCCTAATCTATACTAACTGTGAGTGACCTAACCACATAATACTACTTAGTTCAACTAGAGTGAGCGGCTGACTTAATCCTTTCAAAGGAAGAGGTTGACAATGTGAAGAGTTTTCTATTCACCTTGTTTGATAAAAAGAAAATGTTTGGGATGTGTTTCTCAAAACTGGAATGTAACTTGTCGTTCAATGACTGGTTCGCATAAGTGTCTTTTCTAAAAATAAAGATTGAAGTGGTTAAGCGCTTCAATCATTTCACCAACTTGTGAGGAATTAACGACCATAGCAATCTCTGCACAGGTAAAAAAAATCCTCGATTCGCTTTTGCTAACCGGCTCTATTTATGGAACCAGAGTGATATCCTTTTTTCCGTCAAGGGTCGAGTGTATTACACTGAAGTTCGCTTTGTTCTTCTATATATCGGTAAGACCTGGGTACTGAAAGTAGGAGATATTAAAAGGCTTCAGGATTTCAAACACGGTTTGCTACGTGCCAAAAGAAATATATCATCGTACCATCACTTCAATAAAGCAGTCAGGTGTGGAGTTAATTCGGTTGGTCAGTTTAAGGGTTTATGATGATTTATTGATTTCGAGGTTAAATCAGTTGGAATCAGCGAAATCGGTTGATGAGATTGTCAGCCTTAACTGACTTAAATGGCTGAGCCAAGCTCTACGCCTGTCTAATCACCATCTAACTCACCGCATTATGATTTAGGCCATGTACATTAATGTAGACATACTGCTGAGGGTTTTGTGAAAGACGAAATCGGTGACTGCAAACTCTCTATGATAGGTTTTGGAACCGACCTCAATGAGGCAGATACATGCAAGCATTATGATAAACATACTGATATATTCAGGATTCTGGTGTTAATTTGAGAATAAAACTGCTATTCAGTGAGGAGTTTCGTGACGGTTTGTTGATTTCAAGGTGATATAATCATGGATTAGTTGGAGAACCATTGAGAACCTGGGAGCACTGGACAGCTGTTTCATTCTAATATGGGATTCCTCAGCAACGTGCACACATAATCCCGTCAGGGCTAGGACCCAAGAATTTCAGGTTTTGCCGCCAACACGTCACCATTGAGCCACTGGGCTGGAACCTTTATCCAGTAAACCGGTGATATTTTTTTGAGAACATATGGAAGACTAGGGTTGTTCCACTTTATAATAAAGCCATTGTTGAATCAGTCTTAAAAGCTGTCAGAAAAACGTGTGACACAATCCTGGGGGTGTCAAACAGTTGCCAGTGTCGTGTGAAAATTCCGCCTCCACCACACTTGGAAGACATTGCAAAACAGATGAAAAGTTGGTTTGCAAGAAGCAGGCTGTTTCATTCAGCCGTATGTTTTCTCTCTGTTAGATGTTCAGGAAGTGTCACGAGTAATGAAGATCAACAACTGTTTTATTTCTCGATAATCAGTCCACTTTTGATTCATTGTTCATGGCTGTGCTCTAAAACTGTCTGTTAGACAGAGGTGTCTTTGGAAAATTTGTTAACAAATTGAGTCTTTTACTTAAACACCTCAGATAAGGTGAAGGCTTACAGTCAGCCTTCTCTATTCTCTCAAACAAATGGTGCGGTTATTCATAGTTGTCCTATGCTGTCACTGTCGTTTAACTTTGACATTGAGGACATTCTCGAGACAGCCCTAAATGAAATCCTTGGTAGTGGTATAAACTTCCTACCAGGTGAAGGACTTCTTGACCTTGAGTATTTGGATAGTATTGCTTTATTATGCGAGAATATACAATGTACTCAAATTTCACATGATCATTTGACGATCAGCGTCTATAAGTTTGTTATTTGATTCGTACCATAGAGGGGGAAATGGCTTTCCCAAAGTTGGCAGGAGATAATACGTTCACTCTTCTCTGTCAGTGAATCGTTGAAAGTAGTCGGTTCGTTTGTGTATCTTGGTAGCTGTGTAATTGTTAGTGGAGTTGTGACTGATGAGATTTCCAGCCGTATATTGGAGGTCAAATTAGCACACACCAATCTGAGTCACCTACAGTGCCGTCATTAAGCTAACTTTATTGGATGAGGCACAGGAGATTACGTAGCTCACTGACTTGAGTAGATGACAAACATGACTGATTTGGAACTAATGACGATCATAGTACAGCTTTCACTTTTCTTTGATTGTAGAAATGTACAAATAAGGTAGTGAATGTCTCTTAGAATGTTTCTTTAAGATCAATTATTTAATAATTGATTCTTACTTTACTGTACTATTTTGTCTTTTTTTTGATATAGTTCTTACGTCTTCTAGGTGTTTTTATATTATTTTAATGAATCGTCTGTTATTTTTCATGTTTTACTCAGTGTGTTTTAAATAAAAATTATTTCTAGTTAAACCCCGTAGCACTTCCATGACATTTGTCAGTCGATGATAGAAGTTAATTGGCAGGGAACCCTGGACCTAGGTTTCATTTTTATTGGGACTCACTAGCAAAGTGTGTCTACAACCATGAGGAAACTAGTGTCACTGTAGCGAATCAAACCTAGGTCATTCATTGATGTTAGACTTAACCACTGAGTAATTCAAGGCATGGCTGATTTCCTGTAGGACTGGATTATATTCACGAATCAATCACCACCGGCTAACTGACGTAGCTGTCTAGTTCTCATCAGTCAGCAATGATTGAGTTTTGTCGGTTACGTTTTCCTTGGTTAGCCCTACCAGTTACGATTTTTCATTGGAACTTCAGGAATCACTTCTCGAAGCTCATCACCAATGAGCACTGAATGGTGGTCATAGTATATAGTGAACTGAAAGAAGTGACAAATATAGACCATCGAATTACGACCCAGTGGTTCAATGGCATCGTGCTGGTCGCGGAATCTGGAGGTCCTGGGTCCAACCTCTGACAGTTTCACGGGTGAGCACTGCTGAGGACGAAATAGCTGTCCAGTGCTCCCAGGCTTCCAGTGTTTCCCCAGCTGATGACTAGAAACCTGAAATCAGTAAACAATAAATCCCCACAAACCTGAAAATTGAATTTTTATAGTCCTCACTGATGACTAGCTTTGAGATGCGATTCCTGAATTTCCAATGAGAAGTCGTGACCGGTGGGACCAATCAGCTCAAATATGAAGACAGTTACTCAACGACCAATCAGGTTTTTTGCGAAGTGAAATGACACTGCAACGCACACACTCGGTAGGTAGATTTCACTCAATGATCAGCACTATTGACTTAACAGACCAGTTCGTTTACCTCATTAACTATCATTCTCTGACCAAAATATAAGGAATAGTGTATCATTTAGTTTGATTTCGAACATTTGCTCTGGAATCTAGCTGCAAATATCAGTGATAAGAAGAGACTTTTCTAAATGCTTAAACCACATAGTGCTGCTTTGAGGGTGTACATAGTAAATCATGAATTATTTAACATCATGTTTATCAAACTAACTTTTTTCTTTCTGGATGTTTTTTGAAGATTGAGTTTAGCAAGTAGTGAAATTATACCTGATAACTAAACACAATTTCAACTTGATAAGGGTCTGCTAACTTTGGAAGTGATTCCATCAAATTACGCCATCATTTCGAAACCCAAATGGAAGTTTAAATTGTAAGTCTAAGTTAAAAAAACGGCAAATCAGAATAATATCCAATATGTACAAGTTGGTAAGGTTATTATGAACTTGAACTTTGACTACTGTTCTAGTGAATGGCAATAGGAAAAGAAGTAAATTCATGAAAAGCTTCCTTAAATCTAACAGTTGCTTCAACAATTTAACGAATACGAATTCTTTCTACTTGAAGTATTCAATTCGGAATCTTGTAAACTGCTGGAGAAGTAGATTTATTATTGACATTTTGACCAGTGTCTATTAGGCGGGACTGAATTAATCTGAAAACTTTCTTTACCTTCCCTTCTGCTAGTTACGCCGGCAGAGGTTCATTTGTATGTTGTGAAAAGTTCTGATAATGTACCCCAGATAACTGAACATACAACAGCAGTAGCTGAATTTGTAAATACACATTGGCATGGATATATGATAATTTTCGCCCTTCAAACATGACCTCTATGGAAAGTCAGTAGTTGCCAAAAATGTCACTGCTAAAGGGCGTTAAGGTCTGTTTACAATAATTTTGGTTAGAATGTCATCATGAACATCCTTTTCTTGTTAAAAGCAGAACCGACTAAATTAACTGTTTCGCCAATCATATCCCACTACTATCGTTTTCTGCACACCAATTCTATTTAAATGTATGCATTAGATTCTGTAATTTATTTTTAATGATAGCCTGAGTCTATATTCACGAATTCATTTCTCGTTGAGTGTCGAACCAAACTATAAAGTGTATAATGTGCACTCTGTGATGGTTTGCGGTAAATATCCCAGTGGATTTACCTTTTACTCAGCTGGTTAGCAGAAAATCAAAGAAACGCAGCTGTGCTTAAAGTTGTCAAGTCATATGAAAATATTTGCCATCGGTTATAAACTGTCAGACTTCTATAGTAATTCATTATCCTTCATATTCTTATCATATAAAACGGTCACATAGTTCACGTAGTCAAGATTATTTTGTATTCACCTTATTCACTGCTTGACACTTTGACATGAACAGGTCAATCATCAGTAATACCATCGAGAAGTCTATTCATAATTCTTCAGTCTATCCATACGGACGACTTTGAAAGGAAAATAAAAACTGACTGTAAACTGTAATGACAATTTCTTCAAGTCACGTACAGGTAAAAGTTAGCTTTATTTTCGGTAGTAATTTTTGATGTTTAATCGATCATTTTCACCAGTGGAACATTCATGAAGAGTGAAGTAAGTGAGGAAAAACTCAGTTCCAGCAAGTTTGGGTATCGTGTAATATCGACAAATTCTGAAAGTCCTTTCTATCTTTCTCTACTGATACTAGTAACTGGATAAGGTATTTCACCGCAGCGTAATACGTTGAGTTACAAATGTCACAAACTGGTCTTAATGGTACGCTGCGTGTATGATTATTTGTTAGTTCTAGTTAAGTCGGAAAACTAGTTTTTCATAGTATCAACTCTACACATATTTTGGATAAGATTATTTGCCCTCCATTCTACAACTGAAAGCAACTAGTTACTTTTGATTGTTTTCAGGATTAATACTTCAATGAACCGTGATTATTGTAACTGAGACACATTGCTAAGTATTACATTCACCTTATTGATGTTGTTTGTCTAACAACACTACGAGAATGCTACTTTCTGGTTGGATTAAACAGTTTATATCAGAAAATCCTTTAAAATATGCAGGTACCCGTCAACATTCAATTCCATGCACTCACTCAATGTGCGTATGCTTCTTGGCAAATAATATTTTATCCATGATCATCTTGATTTCAAATTCTTTAACAAGATATCGATAACTGTTGGGAAGTTAATATTAATGAACTCTTAAATATGCATTTATTTTTTCCTCCACTTGATGAGCATGCAAAGGTGTTACTATTCTCATATGAACTAGAAACCGGAGCCAATAACTGTTACGAACTCTATTTAACAGGATATATTATTTTCTTAATTTAAAAGTGGAAAAATATGGTGTTTACATAATAATTGATGCTTTTATTGGTTCTATTAAGGCTGGTTAGCAGTCTATCGGTTGTCGTTTTGAGTATACTACTGATTTTGAAAATTAGATCAAATGCAGCTTACGATGTAGGGCTTTAGGCTTTGACCACACCGTTGACAGAATTTTGATGATTCAGAGATAGATAAATACTGAAAATGAATTTCCTTCACGATATTCTATACACTTTACGAAAAAGTAGAACATTGAAAGTACATTGGGAAAAATCAAGTCACAGCTGTCTACAGTTTTTAATAAGTTTGAAGTAAAAATGAAAAAAATAACTCTACACGCCTTCAAATACACAAATATTTTGTAAAGATGGATAGTGGCTAGCAGTGGAATCCAGGTTGAGCATTTTGTCCAATTTGGGACCCGTCAGATGAATGTACCTGCCTCCCAGTGAGTGATGCTGTTCTCACCGGGATTCGGACTCATGAGCGATCGCTTCAGACGCCACAGCGTTATCCACTAAACCACCGAGCCATGATGCCTACTGAATAATTAATTCGTCCTAGTATGAGAGTCTTTACCACTGCACATTCAAAGCGTCACCAAAGATTGAAATGATGATATTCTGATTTCCTGGCCAGCCCCTTACAATTGAGTCACTGGGTCAGAATCTAATGGTACGCATTTTTTTACTTCTGTCAATTAGCAATAAAGCACAACTTTCATTCAGTGTCACTGTTGAGTATTTCTCTTCATGTCTGACTTGACTGGCTTCACAGGCCATGAATTCTCATTAGGACTTCGGAAGAAGGAGTCATCTGGAAGCATATAACTTGTGAGGGCTGTAGAGTAATTCAGTTTAGAGGTTTATGGGGATTTGTTCATTTGAACATGGTATTCACTATACATTGACATTACTTACAGAAAACCCGGTGGAAAAGATCTTTATCAAATTGAACAGTCATCATATAGATGTTGAAGTAACTTATTATTATTATTATTATATTATTTGTCCCTCGGGTTCCCAATGGAACATAGGGCTGCAGTAGCACGCCTCCATTCCACTCTCTTCTCTGAAGTCTTCTCAACCGGGCACCACAACTACCCACAACCTTTCATTTCCTCCTCACATGATCTCACCCATGTCACACTCAACTCGAACACCCAACTCGTCGTTTCCCATTCCCGATCAACTCGACGGCCTGGTCTGGTCTGCCACGTGATGTCCCCAGTCGGCCTTCTCAGTGTATGCCCAATCCAATCCATCTCCACTTTCTTCTTCTTCTGCATATTTGTTGAGCGATAGGTTCTCGCTTCGTTGGTTTGTTGCCAACCAGCCATAGTTCCTTGTTGCTTATTCTTATTATTCTGGCCATCTGATCTTTAGTAACGGGCCAGCGTAGGCAGTTGTTGATGAGTGTCTTTAGTTTGTTGGAAATACCTTTCGTAACGCGCCAAGTCTCTGAGCCATATAGAAGCACTGACTCGACTGATGTTGGTGTTGAAAATCCGGATCTTTTTCCACATGCTGAGTGCAGAACATCTCCATACTGGTTTCAGGCTGATGAACGCCTGTCTTGCTTTTCCGATTCTGACTTTGACATCCTCGTCGGTGCCTGTGGCGCCTGTAGTTGAAACAGTGCTGCCTAGATAAGTGAAGGAGGTTACTTCCTTTAAGTTTCTCCCATTGATGGTGATTACAGTTTGTTGTTGGTTGGGTATCTTCACTTCTGTCTTCTCTATGTTCACTTGAAGTCCCATCTTTGCTGTCCCGCCTCTTCTGACAACTTGTTAGTTTTCGCCTGTAGATCTTCAAGTTTGTGCTACATCAGACACAAGTCATCGTTGGCGAAATCCAAGTCTTCTAGGTTCTTTTCCGCAGTCCAGTGTATCCCCCTCTTCTCGCTCCTCACGGTTTGTTGCATGATCCAGTCGACCGCAATCAAGAATATCATGGGTGATAGTAGGCAGCCTTGTTTTACTCCTGTCTTCACTTCAAAAGCATCACTGTGCTTCCCATTGTGAATCACTTGGCATGTGACGTCTTCATATAGTTGTTGAATGAGGTTGATAAAGGTTTATAGTATTCCGTAGTATTGAAGGTTGAAGTAACTTACGAATTTAATATCAACCGATAAGTTCTAAGATCATCTCCACTTAATTTTGTCTGAAGTCATTAACGTCATACGACAGAAAAAGGCGACAGGGGTCGAGCAATCAAACTAAGTATAGCGATAGGAGAATACAAGTATGAAATGACAACTGATACTCGTTGTACAAGCGGTAGTTATCGTGACTCATTGGCCTAGTGGATAGGGCTTTGTCATCTGAAGTGATGGGTACCGCGTTCAAACCACAGTGGGAGCAATATCACTCAGTAAGGTACAGGTACACCTAACTGAAGAGTCCAAAATAAGAAGAAACGAGTGTCTCGGATTCCGCTGTTAGCCATCAAGCAGAAAATAGAAGACAAGTCACTTGAAATACAAATATCGCAGGTGATTCCATATATTTGAACAGATATAGCAGAAGGTTTTCTAGACAAACAGTAACTTTTACATTTAATGATTCTGACTTAGTATCCAGATAGATTTAATACCTACCTGCTAAGTCCGAGTTGATAAGTGTAGGTAGGCGAATTGCTGGTGGTGACCTGAGTATGAATCTTTACATGTCATTTTGGAAAGCCAACATACAATAACTGAACTATGAAATCCAACTATTAACCATTTAACAGCTACAGTGCAACCATTAATGACTTTACCTGGATATAAGGTGGATGACCATTATATTACTGTTTGTCCATTGTCATCACACCTTCTTCTTACACAATTTTCTTCATTTTTATATCATCTAACCTAGTCTACTAAACCACATGTATCACCAATAATTATACCAATTTAACTAGGTTTGAAAAGCGCTTTATTTCATCTTAAGTCACTTTTATGTTTAAAAAGTTTGTTTTACATTTTAAACATATTTTTCTTCAAAATTTGGATGTATACAATACTCGTTTTGTAGAATATTACTTTCATATGTATAACAAAAAATTATCCTAACATGAAGAATTTGCCACGTTTTTGGAATTGACCTTCCGAACATTCATCTTGGCACCAGTTAGTGTCTAGAAATTCAGCGTTATGTTGATTGGTACAGTCGATGTAACAGGCAATAAAACGTTTAAAGAATGCATTGTCAATGTATCGACAATTGGTGATTTGCATAGGACCAGTAACCAGTAGAAGAGAAATGAAGAGAATGTATGAAAACCTAAAACATAAATAAATCAAATGACAGTTGTGTTGAAAAATTGTGCGCAATCGTGCATAACTGAAAGCTAAATACAGTCGAATAAATCAAGTGAAATCACCTCTGTATCGAATGAGTGAGAAAGACTGTGACAGTAGTTCCTGTGGGAACTACAGCAATTGAGATGTTTGTCGTTCACTTTGTTTGACTCAACGGATGGAATTTTCTAAAAGATCAGTGGTTATTCAAAATATGAAACTGCTTGAAACATCTCCCTCTCAGGATGATATTCGGTCTTGTACATTCAAACATGTCTTACACTTGTGCGGTTTAAAGTCCGAAATTGTGAAATTAGCTTGGTGAGATCGATAGATTTCATAGAGTACCGATCAAGTATATGACAGCCGAACCACACTTGACTAAACTAAACTCGAGCAGTTTCAGGCCATGTTCAAAATGTCAGTTATTATTGGAGTAGAAAGTTCAGTGTGGTTCATAAACACCTGCTTCAGTCAAACAACATCCAGAGTTGGTTGTTTCCACCCTCCGGTTTCAGTTAAATACAGCACAGTTGGATAAATTGAAGCCAGTAAAGAAAACACTCACAATGTGGATGAGTGAATTAACCAGTGGTCAAATACACCGAGTAAGTGAAGCATCGGAAACAACCTGAAAGCGATACATTTTCTGTCTCATTTTCATTGAGTATCTGTCATAGGAGATGATATCATGAGATGTCTGGATTTGACAGACCTACAGAAAGTCATGGGATGGGGAACTTGAGACATATTGAAACCCTAGTCAAGTCCATCTCCTTTCGTGAATTCCACTTGTTTGCTTGGATTTCAACTATCAAATGAGGTTAGTCAATTCAGGTCACTCTGATATAAATCATAGCTAACACATGGTACAGAGTGGCAACTCTGGTCACAATTATAATGATTGTAATCACTCATTAACATACTAGAATCTTTTCAAGCATTTGCATAATTTGTGAGTTCACTTGTTCAACACAAATTTATTGACGGTCACGAAATTGACCACTTTCACTTCAAGCATCAAAAGAAAGAATACTATTCGTATCGTAACATAGACACACTGGCATACAAAATACTAAATACGAATCACTTGAGAGTTGATTCTGATATCAAAAAACACATAAAAACCCTGTTTATCTATCCAGTATGTGTTGACATTTGTCAGTTCATTCGGAGCTAATAATATTTGTAATGTATGACGTCAGTGAGAAGGTAGTGAGCATACATTTTAAAGTTCTTTAGCTTTAATCTCACATTATATCCAACCAGGGTGTTTGTAAGATTACTCTGAAATTATTTATTATTAAAAGAAACTTTTGACATTGAAGCGAGTCACTTTTATCAATATTCCGACCGGATACTCACAATGAAAATCGTGTAATTCGATGAATTGTTCGAACAGTAACCGAATTCGGAAGACCGAAATTCAAAGCCTACTTCCAACCGCGTTCATTCTGTGACGAGATTTTTGTATAAATGAAAGGGTTATAAAGTAAACATTATTGATGATGACACGTACAAGTATGAGTTTCAGTTAACAGTTTTAGTGTTTATCTGACAGACACTGAAATCAAAACAATACAATCACGACCAAATGAGCACACTTTCTGACAAGTCCTTCAGCGAATGTTTTCATGTCTAACTTCGAATTCCCAAGCATTTACTTTGATGAGATGTAGGTATCTATCACAATGGGTATTTAGTTAATCTGAAATGTAAATTGCCCACACTTGCATGAAGAAAACAAAACAAAATATCTGCAATTTAAATGGTGTTGAATGTCCTCTGCACTCAGGTAGAAGACATTACAGGAATCCGGACTAACTGCGTCTTCCATCTCCTTAACTAACTGAAATCGTCAATGAATCTTCAAATTTCTGTGAAATTGAAATATTTCACTTCTCCGTGAGGTGATAATCCATTATTAGGAACAGAATTACACTGTGAATAGTAGCCATATGATAGGATGCAGTTGGTGAATGTTTCAACATTAGACTAAATCTGGTTAGCATTTCCTACACTTAATGGTGTATACTGATTTTGTAAAGAGCTGAGAAGTAGTGCATGTCAGTTGGGATCAATACAACCAAGAAAGCATCAAGTAAATACGGAATTATAGACGCTTGTTTGAAGATTGGTACGCTCCTCTCATGGCTTATTTCTGTTGAAATAGCATAGTTATTGGAAAGAGCAAGTGGATACCAAAATACGCATATCTAATAGATCTCATCTGTTTATCTGTTTATTTAGCAAATGCATGTCCCAGTATTGATTCGAGAAGCAGTGATGTAGATCTGCCAGATGACGTTTACGCTTCCGAAGTTATCAGAATATATTGATGGTAATCTTTGTCTGAAGTAGGTTGTCCATGGAATTCTATATTTAGATTACGTGTAGGTGAGATAAAGTTAAATGAAAGACCAGTGGAATTCAGTAAACTCATTTTATCGGTTTTGGTATGATTCTGTCCCATAATCTGTCTGAATGACCCACTTGAAAATGTGATGCATTGTTGTTATATTAAGAAAGACTAAACGGTTCGATAGACACAGTAGGGACTTGTCTTACATTTTCTGCTACACATGATCATGTCAGCTGTCTGAGAGGAACTTTTGAGATTGTTTGGTGAAACGCTGGTCATTGAATGACCTTACTCAGTGAATACCAGCATTGTAAAATATCTGCAGATGAATTATGTAGCAGAAAAACCGTGAAATCAGGAAACATTTCAAGTCATACATGGTTTATAGTAGATAATAGGATTTAGGGTGTGACTGACAAACTCTGCACGAGTAAGTGAACGAATTCAATTTCTTTTACTTCGAATGTAACAATTATAAACAGTTTCTACATTAGTGACAGGCTGGCTACAGACTGACGCCATGTTAAGCGAATTTCCGAACATATCTTGCATATCTAATTGATAAGTGGCTGAAGACTACCTGTTCGTGCACTGTTAGAAGCAACCTGAACATGTATGGGTCACGAAGTGCTGAACTTATACCCAAGTGTGTTTCATAGACAGATAGATAATTATGAAGTATGACATTGATTGGTGGCAGTGTGTTATCTGAGATCTACGTGTTATTTAGGAAGGTATTTTATAGTGGATATTATAGGAATGGGGCAAGTTTATCTTTACAAAGTATAAACACAAATTTGTATAAAATTTAAATTTCATAACATCTGCTTCTGAATATAGTTTAGAGCTTTATATTTTTGATTGAAATTTCCCATAGTTGATTGGACCGAACTCACAGACCTCTATTGATCTATGGGTTCCTGATAGGATGATACTACATGATTTCAGTTCGATAAGCATGTTGGTTAGTGGCTAACAGTGGAATCCAGGATGTAGGTTTCTCCTAATTTACAAGCACTAAGATAAAACCTACACCTGTCGCCGAAGTAGTTGCGCTCGTCACTCATTGGTCTAGTAGGTAACACGTTGGCCCTCGAAGCCATCGGTTCTGGGCTCGAGTCTTATTGGGGATAACGCCATTCACTGCGGGGGGCAGTTATATCCAGCTGATGAGTCCTAAGTAGGAAGAAACACCTATTCTAATTCCCATCGCCAACCACAATCCATTACTCATGTACATTTCTCTTAATTTGTGATGCCAGTTTTCCTCAGAAGTTCCCCGTACACGGCAAAGCTTTCACAGCCATGAAACCGTATTTTTGTAGCCATTCAATAAGTTTTCCCATTAAAATCTGGTGTCACGGCAACCTGTTTGTTTGAAGCAGCTGCTATTTTTAGCATGACACTGATTAAAATCTTTTGAAATAGTCATCGAAAAGAAATTTCATTAACTATTGACTATATTATCCTGACATCCAATTAGTCAGTTTAAACACGCCTTTGATGCTACATCTGCGGTTTGTATTTTCTTATCAACTGTTTTGGATCATTTGATATAGTAAACTTAATCAGTCTAAAGTTGTATTTACATGGATTATCTCTAGTGACCTAACCTTTCAGGTCAACAAGTGCAATACCATCAAGAATATTAAAAAATATAGGTAAACATATCGAGAATCGATATTTTCGTATGTAACTGATTCACCAAATTTACCAATAATTCACCGATAATCACTGCCAACCAAATCCTGCTGAAAAGACTTTTCATATAATCATTACAAGATGGTAATACCTGATAATAACTGAAAATTAGAAACTCTATGCTGATGATTATTTGCCCGTTTATGATATAAACGAATTATCACTCAAAGGAATTCTATGTTTACATGTTTTCATTCTCATAAAGAAGTGATAGTTGCTTAATGGTTTATCTCTGTCATGATATTCTACAGCTGACTTCGTTTGCCTAACTCTCAGTCTACTACATGATTTTTCAACACTGAAAGCTTAAGCAGATGTTTATAAACAGTGTTTGAACTAGTTTTGGCGCCCAGCATACATTTAATTAAGTGAGAATTAAAAATATGAAGTACAGCAGGATATGACACCGTATCAATTGTATATTCATTATGAACGTTAAATTACAACTCATAGAATAAAATAAAGGAAACGTCCTCACGAATAGCAAGTTTTCAAATGAATAAAATTGTTGTCTCTTTTCCACCAGTGAAATTACAATGGCGACCTAAGAAATGAAGACTAAAATTTCTGTTGATTATTGGAGGCATTAGACTACAAGATAAAAGGGTTCTAGTTATAAGCCACTGAAAAATTTGTTCAGGTCTGAGAGTCATTCATTTCCTCATGGGAATTCTATTCACTAGGATATGAGTTTCACAAACGCCCTAACATTTCATTAACTTAATGCAGTGTAGGTTTCCTCATATAGGCAAGTTGATGACCGAATCATGTGGGTAGATATAAATGATTCTCAGATTCAGTTATCACTGATAGGTAACGCAAAACTTCTCAAAGTAGGTAAAGAAGACGGTTAGGTAATATTATTGAAGATTTCTCTCCATGATAAATGTTGAACTATTGAAAGCTAAGGCACATACATGATGAGCATTTATGTATTTTATTTTCATTATTCTTCCCATGTGTTCCTAGTGAAACATACGGCTTCAGTAGCACGTCTCCATTTCATTCTGTTCCCTACAGTCTTTTCAACCTGGCTCCACCACTGCCTACCCAAAAGCATTCATTTATTCCTCACATACCATCTCTTCCATGTCACCCTCACCTCGGATGCCCAACTCGTCTTTTCAATCAGGGTTCCACTTGATACCACTAGATATTGGACCTCATAGCTTAGTTGATAGAGCATTGGGCTGGAAACCCAGTGATAGTTAGTTCAAATACGGCAGCGGTCCAAATTTTCATTTCACCTTCAATCATCGCCCAGTATAAACACTAGTCTACCACATCATGGATATCTCAGATAGTCGAATGAAAATAAGTTACTGTTAAGAAGCAAGAGACAATTTTTGTTTTTGATTTTTACAAGCATAAAGGGTAGTTTTGAGGCTGCTGATTACTTTGAAATACATGGTGAGAAGTCAAACACATCCTGAATATTTCAGAGTAGTAGTAATCATCATGAACTGACAACAGTTGGAAAACCACTGAGAGTGCTCGACAACTGTTTCGTCCTAATATGAAATTCCTCCGCATTATTATCATGAAATAGTTGTCCAGTGGTTTCAGGTTTTTCATAATTTTCCATATGATATAAATCCTTAATGAATACAACCTTGAAATAAATAAAATAGCCATAAAAACCCCCAGTAAGAGGAAAGGAGAAGAATGTGTTGATAAACGATACTACGTTACAATCGAATTTTAACGAGATTAGTTTCAGCAAAAGCTAATCTCATTTCTAACTTGTTGATATGTAAACGCCAAGAGTTAGTGTTTTCCGGGTTGCGGTTTCCTGTTGGTTGCCTCCAACAATCATTTCTGTCACCTATTATCATGTAAGGTGTAACTGAGATGTGTCTGTTAGGAGATGAATATTACAACACTAGGAATTTGTTCATTAGTTAATTATCAAATCATGTATAAGTGAGATGTCCACAAAACATACATTCTGAAGGCAATTTAGATGGCGAATTCGGGTAATTTATCTCAGCAATTGTTTTTCAACCAAAACATGATCTTAACGTACCGAGAAATTTCGCGTAAAGTTTATTATTTTACGGGCATCATTTATTGGTCACAATCATTTCAAGGTAAACCATACAGGTTTCAATATCTTACTTATATAGTTCCATCGCCTCATTCTTTGTTTTCAGTGGTTGTAAAACCTTCCTTCTCTTCGGCTTTCATGTTGCGTCATTCTTATTGCATGTGTTTGGTGTTGACCCAATGAACGAAGATTTAGTAATCAGTTTCCCTCCCTCACCTAACTATGTTGGACTTAAATCAAGTGATTTTATCCACTGCATTGTGTGGCTGCTTGTCACTGATGGATTTCAATCGAAAAACGTTTTCTAGATTATTGATTTTATTGGACTCTATCATTTAAAATTTAGCTACACTTCTATGCTTCGCTAGTCTGATTAACGCCAGTTAGTTTGACCTATGTACTTGGATTTCGCCAGTGATTTATGTCTCATGTCGCACAAACCCGAAAACTAACAAGTTGACAGAAGAGGCGAGGCAGATAATACTAAACTTCAAGTGAATGTGGAGAAGTTAGAGGTGATGAAGACACCTAACCAACAACAGCATGAACAACAAACACCAATCACCATCAACAGGAGAAATCTATAAGAAGTAGTCTCTTTCACCTACATACCTACCTTGGGAGCATCCTCTCAACTACAGGTGGCACAGATGAGGACGTCAAAGCCAGGATCGGAAAGACTGCAAGCAGGATAGGCTTTCCTTCATTAATCTGAAATCAGTGTGGAGATCTACTCCACTGCACTGCATTCAGCATGAAGCGTGAACAACATCCGGATTTCCAACACTAGTGTCAGTTAATTCAGTGCATGTATGTCGTGCGTTACGAACAGTATTTCCAAGAAACTGCAGACGCACACCAACAACTGCCTCCACTCATTCACTAGTGAAGATCAGATGGCCAGAATAATAAGAATAGGTAACAAGGAACTCTGACTGGAAATGAAACAACTAGGAACCCACTGACCAAGAAATATGCAGAAGGAAGTGGAGTTGGATTGGATTGGTCATACAGTGAGAAAACCATTCGGGAACATCACACGCCAGATCAGGTCAGGCCGTCGAGTGGAACCCTGATTGGAAAAGATGAGTTGGGCGTCTGAGGTGAGGGTGACATAGAGGAGATGGTGTGAGCTTGTGGGCAGGCAGTGGTGGAGCCAGGTTGAAAAGACTTCAGGGAACAGAATGAAATGGAGACGTGCTACTGAAGTGGTATGCTTCACTAGGAACCCAAGGGACAAAACAATAGCAATAATAATGTACTTGGCCTCAAATCAGTTGCATAGAACTTGATAGATCTAGTGATTTTGTTTCACTAGATCTATTGGGTCCTTAAGCTGGCATTTAGATCTACGTCATGACTAATGAATCTCTACTCAAGTTAAAAATAATAGATTTTTCAATAGATAAATATGTCCTAAGTAAATCCCATGTAAACTTACATCTTTGTATCTCAGATCCCGCTGGCAATGTTTCCACAGTATACTAACATTTTTTTTCTACCAAAATCCAGTTTCATTAACTTAAATTCAACAAATGATATAAGGTCTTTGAGTTCCCAATATCCAAATATCCTTTACTTAAAGAAATGTATTTTTAATGAGTCTCAGTTATTTTGATTGCCTACTTTAAGGATGAAAATGTCAGTGTCTAGAACAATAGATTTTAATCGTATGTTTCTTTTCCAGTACACTGACGAAAAAGGCTGACGAAGCTCAATGAAAACGAAACGTATCTTATTGTTTCTTTGACGTGTTATCACAAAATACCACTAAACATGATTTTTAAGGAATATTAATTTAACTGACTATGGTTTATGTACTCCATGAGTCATAAAAAATTCATCTTACAACACGTTCACTAAAAATGCTAAACGTCGAGAATTTTAAACAAGTAAAAGCAGATACTGCTAAGGACGGTATTCCATTATTTAATTTAGTCAACAAAAGGACTCTATTTTCACATAAATGTCAAAACATCTTAAGAGCTACAGTTTCAAGAACATTTTTAATTCAGTAACATTGTATAGTTAATTAAATTTCAGTAGTGTTCGAGATAAATATTTTAAAATAATTAGAGCAGTGGGTCAGGGAAATAGAACAGTTTGATACTGTTATAGTACACCAGCATATACGGTAGCATATGAGTGAAGACTAAGTATCTCTCATCATGTAAACATCATAGTATAACCAACACACTGTTGTACTCTGATCAAGACATTTTTCTTGAATTTGTTATTCCATCTGTATGTACTGATGATATGCCTCCTTTTGACAGGTATAACGGGAGCGAATATGCTTTACGTTTACCTTTACCATGGTATGTTGAAAATTAACTATTAATGTATTAACTCAAATATTTCAAGACTGTACTACAAACTTATATTAAGTCACGCATCTTATCATTTAATTTAGATGTTTGTATGGATTTATTATTTACTGATTTCAGGGTAATAATCAACGTGGACTGACTTCATTTGCAGAAACATTGGAAACCTGGGAGCACTGGAAAGTTGTGCACCAATAACCCCCGAGGGGATCGAACCCAGGACCTTCAGGTTCCGCAGTCAACATGTTACCACTGAGTCACTGGGTCGTAATCTGATGGTCTCTATTTCCTACTTCTATCACTTCATGATACTGCATGATCTCTATCCATCTTATGGTTTACTTGTCGTATTGTGATACGATTACTTCGGTATTAACCAAAATGTTGTCACAAACCAGACTGCCGATACGTTTTATCTTCATTTCTAACTTTTTCTATCAGGCAGCTTAAGAAATGTACTTCGAATGAAAAAATGTGACTAGTTTATAAATTTTAAGGTTATATCAATGCACACCATTTAGCTCACGACCATATTTGTTGGAATAACAAACAGAAAAGAGAAGAAATGGTAACCAATAAATAAATGAATACATTTAAACGGTAATTACAGGTAGAGTAGTTAATTTATAGAATCGACAAGACGAACGAAAAATGAGAAAAGATAAAGGAATGCTAAGCACCGTTATTTTCAACAAACATATCCGTGTAAAATAGTGCAGATTATCTTGTCAGTATTAGGGAAAAAGTTCCCAGGATCTGAAGGATTTATGCTGAAGTTTATTATGAATTGGGATTCATAATTCTCTGGACAAGGAGAAAAAACTAGATTTTCAAGACATGACTAAAAATAATTTGCATGGAGTGGACTTCATAATAATTTAAATCAAGTTGTAAACCATTTGATCGCTATTCCTCTCCCACCATGGATGAGATCACTAGTCAAGTTTCATGAGTGGATATAAAGGGAGATTTGTGAAGTTTTTGATAGTTCCTATTATCGTCAACAATTACTTCAAGAACGACAAAGAAATACAGGAATGAGGAAGGGATTGTACAACCTTGGATACCAAATAAAATCGAATCCATTCATATTGTCCTCAAAAAAGTAATATGTTGTTTAGTAGTATTGTGCAACCTCGTGTTAAACATAAATTTCGAGGAATTATATGTCAGTAAAATATAACTGAAAATTGCACCTAAGTGGCAGTACATGCTCACTCCACATAATTTGAAAGTAGTAAACAGATTTCACTATATTAATGCACATTGCTAGATATCATGTGTTGTAATGTATTCCATATACAATAGAAATTACATATGGGTTCACGAAATCCATTGTTCAAGTGAATACGGCTTTATGATGTTATCAGAACGTAATGGTCTGTAAAGCTTTAGGATGAACAACGATTACGCAATGAATGGTATAGTAAAGATGACAAAAGCCTAACAGGGGTGGATGTTTGAACATGAAGCTATAGTCATTATGGAAGTCAAAATGGTTGTAAGCTTAAGTGTCTGCTGAACGTATGTAGTTGAACATGATTAATGTTATCTTGTACTATCTGCTATGATCACATTCCTTGTTTGGTAAATGTTTCTGTAGCTAAGTTAATATGACTCAGTATTAATTTGATTATATACCCAACTAAAAAGAATTTCTTCAACATCGGTCACATTTTATTATGAAATATTTTCATTACCTAACTTTATTATTTATCACGGACTGACGTCAATTAAAGAATCATTGAAAACCTGTGATCACTGAACAGCTATTTTGTCCTGGTATGAAATTAATTAATAGTATAGACTCATGACACCACCATGATGAATACTATCTTGAAATCAGTCTATGCTTAGAAGACTATAAACTGAATTTTGATCTAGCTTCCATGCTTGTTTGTCAATTACTTGCCAGCATTGTCATGACCATTATGAGTTACATGGAAATAAATAGCTATGTAGTGACATTGGTTATAAATCAATTTGAGAGGTATTTTTTGTGAAGGATGAAATTCATGAGCTTACGAAGAGTAAATCTTAGTAAGTGAGCATGGTTTCTTGACTAAATTCTCATCTCAGGTTTGACAGGAAGTAAGTTTATGTCACATTATTCTACTGGGTAATTATTTTCTTTGGAACAATTCTTTATTAAAATTATTCTCATAAAATATTTAATAATTCATTAGTATTGAGCCAAGTATGAGATAATAGGAAACATTAGTTGCACCCATGATATCTTTTTTCTTATTAACAAGTCTAGTTACTAGTCCATTATAATAATTATATAATCAAAATGAAACACTTTAACTTACATTTTGTTCACCAGGTATTAAACAATAATGTGTGTATAATGTGGGCAATATTCACTTGTATCATCTACTGCTCACCTAGAATTATTATTTGCCCATAAATATTTTTCGGAATATATCTACTTCTCTGGCTTTGATTGTTTAATTCCAATGGAAAATAAATTAACCAATCAAAGTTGATGACAGATTGATGAACCAATCAATAGAAATTATGAGGAAACATTAGTTGACAAATTTCGTGGAAGAGTACTTTGCTTGAGTTAAGTTGAGCGTCAAATAATTGAGATGTTGTTTTTATGAATGATAACGAATTTTTCAGACGATGTCTTTGAGGTATGCGCTCAAACATCTTAATAGACAATCACTTCTCTGTTCTTCTCATTTACTTCCCTTCTATGCTTCACTGATTTGATGAATACTGTTGGATTCATATATCACTGGAAATTCTTCTCATTTAGACTGTGTTACTGAGCATGCTATTGCATGTAGTAAAACAATCCTACAGCCTGGTAGGTCTTGGACAACCCAATACTAATCCATTTCTTCATTCATACCATGACATCATTTTTTTAGGAGCTAAATAAAAAAATCACCGGTTTGGTTCCCACAGCTTTACACTTCCATTGTTTCTTACTCATTTTGTAGTATTTCTGTGGTGAATTCATCTGTCAAACATCACTCTGAGAACATTTGTGAACTAAATGAACTTTGACTTGCAGTTTTTCTCGAAAGAATAATTTCTCTACTTCCCGCTGTAATGCTTTCTTAGATATTAAAAGGATAGTCAACATACCTTAAATAAAGATAGCTGAATTCTGAAGTTCTTGTGTCTGTAATTGGTTGGCAATGGAGTCTAAGATGAGCGCTCTGTTCCCATAAAGGCTCACACTCAACACCCATCGCTTCTAACGACAAGACGTAATCCACTAAGCTACTGATTCACGGGAGCCATCTCTTGTGCAATAGGTGCCATTAGTTATCCATCAATGCTAGTAAATAAATGGTTGAATCTCTTATAGTTCTTATGGTTATGCTGTAAATTCAAGATATCTGCCATATCTCATGCCGATGAATCGAAGCTGAACATCTTTAGTGAACATAAACTATAAACGCTTTATAGCTGCTTCTGTTAATGCAATACATTGTATGCATTGACATATGAAATGCAATGTTGCAAGAAAGGATATACTTTTGGATAAAAAGATTATATCATATAATCTCATGAATTTATACCAAAGAAATGGATTGGATTGGTCATACAGTGAGAAAACCATTCGGGAACATCACACGCCAGATCAGGTCAGGCCGTCGAGTGGAACCCTGATTGGAAAAGATGAGTTGGGCGTCTGAGGTGAGGGTGACATAGAGGAGATGGTATGTGAAGAATAAATGAATGCTTGTGGGCAGGCAGTGGTGGAGCCAGGTTGAAAAGACTTCAGGGAACAGAGTGAAATGGAAACGTGCTTCTGAAGCCGTATACTTCACTAGGAACCCAAAGGACAAATGACAATACTAATAACTTTACGGTTGTGATATGGAGAATTTGTCGTGTCCAGTAGTGGATGGAAAGGGATGCCATCTTTGAGCACTTTTGACAAACTATATAAATGTGGAGTAATATTCAAAGAGGAATGAGGCTGTTCATGGAGATCATCGTTGATGAATGATTCATCTTCCATTTTCTTCAGTGATTTAGAGAGTTGTTTTCCTGTCTGTTTTTTCTGGTCTTTCTGACATATTGGTTCCGAGAATTTCTTTCCACATGGAAAAATGAGTAAAATTTCTTTCACGTAGTTGGACTTATACACTAGTACTATCCCAGTGCCTTTATTTGATCGGATCATGATGAGACTTCTGTTTATCTTGAGTTCTTTTGATTGGTTACAATGATCATATGGCAGAGTGTGTCGATTATCTAGTTTGCTGTTGAAGCGGTAGAGCCAGCAATTTAAGAAATGACTTGAAATTATCAAGATCATCACTAGATGCTAGAATTAGATCTGTTGCATGAATAATTAGGTTCTCTAAGTGAACGCATGTGTCAAGTTCATCAGTTTTCGAAAGTAAATCACAAACCTTGGGGTAAAGTGATAAGGCTTGCAACTTGATGGTAGGTGAAGGTATTCTTAAGTAGGTGAATATATACTTTTCAGGTGAATGAGAAAACAGTGCTTAGACAGGAATATACATCAGGCTGTTTCTTTGCTTCATATCAACACCTTGAGATCATTTCCTATTGATGTTTGACTCATGAAGACACGATGCCTGTTCTCCTTCATTTGTCATTTTCTGAATGCAGGACGCATTCAAAGCGAATAGAGGTGTGGAATTAAACTGAATTCACTACGAACAAACAAGTTAAATATGGAGAGCTATGTGTGTGTAGGTGTGCGATAAAAATCTTATTAGAACTAGACTGAAATTGAAATATCACCAACTAATTATGGCTTCAGACTGTGAATGAACAGAGTCGAAACACATTGTGGATTGATGCTGAAGATTGAAACATGAGAAAATTATGAAAAAGAAAGAACATAAATCAGTTCTGACTTACCTCCAGGGTTGTGAAATAGTTAAGGATCACACTGGCTATTTCTGGGTACAAAAATCAATAGTTTTCATCAAAATTCTCAAAGCTTAGTCACTTAAGCAAGTATAATCAGGAAATCCATGAGAATTATAGCGTGAATGACTGTCAGTCACCTCGTATAATTAAATCTGATCTTGTACAGGTCTATCATCTGTAATATGCCAAAACAATTTTGAATTAGATCATTTTACCCACTAGACCGCTGTCCATGAAATGGAGTACTTGGGTACTATGGTTAAATTCTATGATGTAACAGCTGATTACGCAGTGTTCATACATCACTTGATGATATTTGAAGATCCCCTCTTCTTTTAGTGACTTTAGTCAATCAACCAAACAACAAAGGAAAGAGTTTTAACCGTTGTGGAAATCGGCCTACAAGTGTACTTTGCCCGTCGAAATACTGCGTTCACTACGTTTTTAGCTTTTGGCCTAATATGACTTAACACATATTGTTTTTATTACTACTTCAATTACTATCTACATTGCTGTCAATTTTATTACTGACGCCACCACTAACATGACTCACATTCATGTTATCATCTATGAATGGATCACCATTGATGACATCTTTATTTACGCACATGTGGAGCTATATACATCATTTTTATGACACTGAAAATTGTTCAAAGCGAGTAGGTGATATTTGTTCGACGATAGTGGACTCCTGGTGATATTTACACTGCACATCTGAACAAGTTAGTTGGTCACTTTATTTCAACAGAGACCTGACATTATTGCTTAAGGGTTTGACGTAGAACACCTTATAAAAGCAAGTAGTGAAATAAGTTGACAGCGAGTAATTTAAGTAAGTAGGAACAGTATTGTCAAAACTCTTACACAGTCACAAAAAGTTTAGTAAAGTAGCTAGGAGGATCAAAGAATGGCCATGCTAAGATTAAAGTGACACTTCTGTATCATGGTGGTCGGTTTTGGATCATGACGCTTAGGGGATTCAGATATTGTGATATTGCTGATGGTGGTCAGCAGTGGAATATCGGGTGTACGTTTAGTCCAATTTATGACTCGTAAGCTAGACGTACTTATACTCCAGTGAGTGATGTTTTTACCGTTGACACTTGAAACCTGGACCCATTGCTTCAAACGCCATAGAGGCATCCAGTAGACCACTGAAGCACGACATTCACCTCTGATGAAACGGGTATCAGTTATCATCATACATTGATTCTTTTAACTTATCTCTGTTATTATGGATGTGGCTGTGATGCCTCAGGAGCCTAGTGAATTACGTTCTACAGTTTGAAGCGATAGGTACTCGGTTCGAGTTTCAGTGGGATTAACATCACTCACCGTGGTGCAGGTACATCCTGCTTACCAATCACCCATAAAATGCAGCGTGCATTCTATATTCCACTATTAGCCATCAACAAGCAAATTACAAGATGGCGAATAAACAGGCAAAATCGGGGCATCCGCATAGGAATCCATATGACAACAAGCGTTGATCAATTTAATCCAGAATAACAGCAGGAGATTGCAAGTATCAATAAACAATAAATGTTTGAATATTTTTCTGATTTTCACTGAGACTGCTTTTCATAAGTCTCCATTTCTCGACTTGAATCAGACTTATACTGGTAGATCTTTACATCTCACGGCAACCTGCTTGAATCTTGGGCTACCAAATTTATCTGCTGAACATTTTTCATCATGTTCTTTTTTTTTCCAGTTAGTTTTAATCATTTAAATATGTCATTTAAACGTACCATGTACTCCTGCACATTTTTAAACTATTTGTAACTCTTCGTTTTGCCAGTTAGTAACAAAGCAGAAAAAAAATGTTACGTTGTATGGAAATGAACTTTTAGGTGTGAAAAAGTGCATCATATTTCTATCCGTCAGATGCTCAGCTTGAGTTACATATTTTTGTACCACCTAAATGAACCGCCACCACCAAAATTACGCTTGTATTTCTACTTATTCGTCATAAACAGGACGCCCATCCTGAACCATCTGGCTATTTCACATTATTGCCTTGAATACTGTTATTATTAACATCATGCAGGTGCAATAGTCATTTCGTCTGAGAGAATTGTTTTAGGAGTGAATTTATTGAAAAATTACATACTGAGAATTCCATATTGTCAGACAGATTGGAATAAAGTGATCATTATTATTATTACTACCATTATTATTATTATATGTATTTACCATTCTAAATAGTTTTCTAGCCAGTTTGGGCGTTGATTTAAAGCCTAGCTCAACATGTAATACACATGTTGCAGTCACTTCAGTCGGTTGATTAACTTACTTCTTTTGCTACAGCCTCTTTACTTAATCTGTATTTTCATAACGTGGTGGTTCAATAACTTGAGGCTAATGCTGAAAGGGCAAGAATTTTAAGGCTCCTAGAGCTTTGTTATGCCTTGCACCATTGACGTCCATGCTTCACAATGATAGAGTAGGATAGAACGACTTGCTTCTCAGTCTAACCCAAATAGGTGGTCGCATAACCGATCAGCGACAAAAATGGCGAAGTTTTACAACTTCAATATTGAAGTTAGTGCTGGTGATGTCGTCCAGAAAGATTATTAAGGCTCTGTGATTAAGCAATCCAGCTCAGAGAACTCAACACAACCAAGTTTACCCACTTGAGCTACAAATATTCTCCACAGATATGTGCATTTTTATTATTATCAGTCAGATTTAGGGTTGAAATGATCATTGTTACACTAATATTGTAAGCTGCTTAACTTCACTGCTGAACAGGCTCTGATTGGTATGCATGAATCTATATGCTTCCCGATGCGTAGTGTTCCCACTGAGACTCCAGCCCAATACCAATCACCACAAACTCCAAAGCGTTACCTACTAGACTATCTACGCATGACAACTAACTCGTGCTCAACTAGTATTAGTTGTTGTTTGTTGACAGATGTTATTTCCAGTTATAATACAGGATAAAATTGCTCGATCTCTATTAGGAGATTGTCTGCTAAGCGGATACCCCTATGCTGTTTGAATATCACTTCCGTTCTGGTTTATTTGGTGGCTAGCAGCAAAATTCAGAACCTGTTTCGTCCTATTTAAGACCATCACTCACTGTAGTATAAGTACAACCAGCAGATGAGTCTCAGGTAAAACAAAACGCATATTCTGAATTCCACTACTAGTCAACAATTAAATTAAAACAATCAATATTCAGGCAGTATCAGGGCATTTGCATAGCAGCTTGTCTGCTAACAGACGTCAAGTAATTTGGTCTAGTATAAAAACGAGAAATTTCAAGAATAAGAATGAAATTGAATAAAAATAATCAAAGGATGTGTTGATATTATTCAGTGATGCATCATAAACTTGAGATTTCCCGTCACTGAGACTCTCTGGTGAACACGAATAATCAAAAGTTGCTTCGAACTCCGGTTTCGAGATACATGTCTAGAATTAATGTAAAATATGAATACTAAAGTACTTGAAGCTTGGTATTATCATTCACTCTTGCTAAATATTAGTAAGTTTCTCTGTTGTAAGCAGTTAACTATTCCGAATGACTGATAATTCGAGGTGTAGCAGTACACAATTGATTTCGGGTCAGAACTATAGTGAACATGAAATTGACCCTTATCTATTTGATGAATGGACTATGCTGTTCACATTTTTGAAGATTCCACATTAAAACATGGAGCAACAAATTTTTCAGAAAAATCTTCATGTACAATAGGAAATTTGAGAAAAATAAATGCAGCTTAACAAATCCACTGTCAAATATACTGTTGGATATTTTAAAATATGAGGGATTCAAGAGGTTAGGTTGAAGTCTGTTGTAAAGTTTTTACCAGACACACTAAGTTTATTATTCACGATCAACATTTCTGCAAAGTTTACGCTAAAGTGTATTGTCATAAAGATATCAATACATTATTTTTTACTTGAACAATAGTAGAAATCACACTAGCTGCCTGTCATTACTAATTTCCTTTTCATCTCATAATAGAACATTAAGACAAAGGAATACAAGTGAACTCAGATGAAGAACTCTAGAAAACAGGGTGACATATTCTTAATGTGGATGCTAAACGCTGATAAGCGTTAGTTTGATCTCATCTTCATTAATTCAGAAGTCATATGAAGAGAACTTCTACAACTTTCTTGCCATCTAAAAGGCCTAACAACTGGAGTTGAAAGTAAATGAATCAAATCTTGATGGCTTGTAACAAACGTCACTCAGTAAATTATTTCTAACTGTTTATCATTTAGTCTTTAAGTGTATAAATGAAAAACGTTTTAAATATTTAAGTATGTCAGCCTTGAAAGAAAGTAAATATAAATGCGCTAAATTTTTTTTCAGTTGCTAAAATCTAGAAAGATTCCTATTCTCGGTTTCATATGGCAGTGGCAGAGTTGATTGTCACTGATAGACAGTCTAGTCCTTTAACAGTGCAAAACATCTACAAACAGCAAAATGCAGTCAAGTAAATTTTAGAAAAGTGTTGAATTATACTATATGTATCTATTAACTTTATCAGTTAGTATATAGGAATGGCATTATAACAGTCATCAGCTGACGTATATTAACAAAAAATGAACTAGCACAAACACGACAGCAACACAACAAAATGTACATGATCGACCGGAACTTCAGTCAGATTTTCTATACTCACTATCTCAAATTCATATGTATAGAGAAAGTAGACTGTTGAAAAGTGAACCAGCAAAACGGCATGAATTCATATTTTCTTTAAATTAAAAGTAGAAAGTATCAAAAATCTGGATGTGGGCTTTATTTACATTCCATGATGGCAAACATATTAAATTGACCAGAGATTCTGGCAGTTCCGGAGAATTCGAATAAACTACTGAGTATATAAATATTTAAATTACCATGTTATGAATAATTTATAGGGAACGGGAAATAAGATGAAGCGGTTAATTAACTTTTAACCTGGTTGAATAGAATACTAATTGTGAATAATGATTAATTCGAAAAACTTCGATGGGAAAAATGAAATGAATTTTACTTCCGTTACTAGTGATCACTATCTCAGTGTTCTAGGACGTCTCCATTGTTCATAAAATCTTAAACACATCTTTTATGTGCTTGGTTAATTCATGATTTTAGATTATGCCATATTTCCATCAAGTCATCTAGAAAAGTGAAGAAAATCCAACGAAAAAAAGTTTGAAAAATAATTAGTTTCCTTTATAAACTTAGACAAAACAATAAGAAGACCGAAACTGTCTGAGAGATATTTGCGTAACAATGTATTTGGTAGCACAAAATAACTAGAGCGCCAAACCTTGCTCTTCATTTCGCCCTGAATAAAGATGTATTCATCAGTCTTACATACGAAGATGGCTGTCATGCAGCATTCCTTAAGCATGGACTGAACGGTGTTATTAGAAGGACTTACTATGAGGCTGTGGTAGGAATAATAGAAACCTTCAAGACCGCATATTCTCACAAACCCTTAGACCCTGTGAACGAGAGTATCATATCTCAGTGCATCTAAAAATTCACAGAGATACAGGGGGAAGCGCGATATCTCACCACTAAGTGAAAACAGTGTGCTGCTGTTCTTTCTCCTTTTCACTTCTCTTTCACCTCGCATGACTTATCAACCTCAACTAAAGCTAACTTTGTCAAGTACACAGATAGCCTAGCAGTATCTGTGGTGATCATCTTTTCTCCAGATGGTCCCCATTTTAATAATGTCTTGATCGAAATTCGTCACTGGTCTTCATTGGATGGCCCCACACTCAATCCCCACAAATGTCAGATGGTTAATTTGAGCTTAGCAAGTGAACAAGACCTATGAAAATTGCTTCAGTCACATGGGTATTTTCTTATAGACGACTATGCTGTTAATCATGATCCTTCTTCCGATCTTTCCTGGTCAGATCATATTTTAACGATTCCCAAGAAAATCCTTTTCTTGGCCTCTAATATAGGGGAACTCAGATTGTCTGGTATATCTCAGCCTCTAATCTAACTTTTCATTAATTCCTGTGTTTTGTCTACACTTACTGAATGTTCTTGATAGTGTGGTGTGTTCTGTGAGCTGAGTCGTTTAACCGTAGAGCTTTCGCTGTTATTCTATACAATGCCAATTTGTTGTTCCCCTTTATTCTTTCCTGAATCCTGAAAAAAGATTATGTTTTCTTGCGTAGGATTTCGAAAGCTGGTAATAGAGCGAGTGGTACACCACTAACCATACTGATAAATGCTATCGTGCATTGACATTTGAACTCTTGTAGGCAGCTGGATAAAAATATCTTATCTGTTGACAATCATCCTCTGCATCCACACTTCTCTCACTGTCTCTCCTCAGCGAAGTCAAAAACCAGATATCTTCAAATATATGGACTCATAACTACACATAAAAATTGAGCCTTACACTATTTAACTTGTGTATTGAGTGAAGAAAATCACATGAGACAGTCTTATAAATCAACTTTGCAATAGCGAACAGCTGTTATTACACTGAAGTCATTTAGTACTTCAACAGTAGTATTATGTTTTGTAACATACTTGAGACCAGTCCCACTGTTAATATATATTAGAAAAATATTGTACAACGAGTAAACGAATGCAATATCATATGCTCAGAATTCTGTTCTGTAAAAATAATTATGGTTCAGAATAAGGCATATATATTATTATTATTATTATTATAAAGTCTAGATTGTAGTAGAATAACGATTCACTTTGATATCACCATGTGCACAGGAAACAAGCATCCATAAATTCTCTAGAATTAATGAAATTGTCACTGAGGGTCAAACTATCACATGTTATATTAAGTTTGAAATAATATGGTTTGTGAACTGTGGTGGTGGGAAAGCTGGACAGCTGTTATATCTTAGTATGGAACTGTTCAACAGTATGCACTCTCTTCCATATGTTAGGTATGCCATTTCTATCAAAGGACTGATTAGAATCGCTGGTGAGTAGATGGCATTTTCGCTAAATATAATACATGGCAGTCCATCTGGTTCAGGCTTTGCTAAGCTTCAATGATTTTAGACATTTGAACATGTATGTTTCATAGAATTTCGGATAACTGGTTTCTGCTATGTATGAAGATGACATTAACAGGTTTATGTATGAATGACCGGTTTATTGCACAGACGTTTTCGCAGGCTTCATTTCTGAATTTCTTTGCCATTATCATCAATAAGAAGTTTTCGTATACTAGAACAGTTTGATGTAGTTCTGTTCACTTTACAGCATGCTGCCCTCCACCATCACGTCTTTTCTTTATTTCATTTGTCAAAATAACATCGGTAGGTTGATAACTTTCTAAGCGTTCGCATGAGCACTTTATTATTTGTCCCTTGGGTTCCTAGGTAACATATAGGTTCAGTTGCACGTCAGCGTTTCACTCTGTTCAACGTAGTCTTTTCAACATGGCTCGACGACTACCCACAAGCTTTCATTTCTTTTTCACATGATCTCCACCATGTTACCCAACTTGTCGTGTCCCATTTGGGTTCCACTCAACTGCCTGGTCTGGCATGTGATGTCCCCTAATGGTCTTCTCAGTGTATGCTCAATCTATCTCCATTTTCTTCTACATACTTGTTGGGTGATGGGTTCCTGGTTGGTTCGTTGGAGTGCTAGAGTTCCTTGTTGCATATTCTTATCATTCTGGCCATCTGATCTTTAGTATAGAGTGAGAAAGCGTAGGCGATATTTGACATAAATCATCATCGTTGGCGAAATCCAAATCTTCCAGGGTGTTTCAATCGGTTCAGTCAGCTTATGCCCCTTTTCCGCATCCTCAGGGTTTGCTGCATGATCCAATCCAGCACAATCAGGAAGATCATGGGTGATAGTAGACAGCTTTGTCTTACTCCTGTCTTCACTTCAAATGCATCACTGAGCTTTCCATTGTGAATCACTCAGCATTTGTTATTGTCATATAGCTATTGAATGAGGTTTATAAAGGTTTGTGGTACTTCCTTATTCTTGAAGCAGTTTCCAAGTTACTTCTGCATGTTTGTTGATACTTGATCTTTAGAAAATCAAAACAAAGTAAAACGGAGTAAACTTGATGGAATATATTGGATAAAAACATTTGTAGCCTAAAGTTTTAAGCAGGTAGCCACTGAATCATGTAAAAGAATTGTTCAAATGATTAGAAATGTAGCTTCCAATTGTTGGATGTTCAATAAAGTCTTTTGATCAAGTGTGTGAGTTCTAGCATATGTTTGATATGGGTTTCCTCAAAGTTTCAGATGATTTATAACTGGCGATCATCTCGAAATGATTGTCAATCAGCTCTTTAAAATAACCCCAAATATGGTGTACATAGTAGTCATTGTGTACTCATACTATGTTGGATTTACATGAAAGAAGTAAGAACCAACAGTAAGTTTAATTATTTCACTTCAACGTGGAACTCCTGAACGAAATGGAGAGGTGCTGACACGTCGTAGCACTAGAACATGTCAACTAGTAGGCGCTTAAATATAAATGATAAATCATAACCATGATTCTCAAAGCCTAATGGCTTCGATAAATTGTATCGTGATTATTCTATTAAAAAGTGCAACAGAGAGACAACGTAGACTGATTTTCGTGCTTGAAGTAATGTGTATTAACATGTTTTTGTATTAAACTCGATTTATCCCCAAAATTTTGGTGCAAAACAAAGTAGTGATATTTTTCGAAGCACGTTTTATTTTTCTGATCTTAACAAAGTGAGATTGACAATCAGTCGAACCTGGTCACATAAGGGGATATGTACTTTTTGACAACGCTAGAGACCAGTTGCATTATATCTGAAAAATCTGAGGGATTTCAACTAATCTAGACTAAAATGTTGCTACTCAATTGCTAAATGGTAACATGCTGGCCATACGAGTTAACCATCAAAGACTTCATCCATCACACGTTTTATTTTGCGCTCACTGTTTAAAATTCTCAAACTAAGAGGAAAAATTCTGGAGAATATTCCTCAGTTTTTTAATATTTTCCCGGCTAATGTCAATCTGCTATGCAAAGGTACACTGAAAACAAATATTTCTTATTAAATCTCAGATTTTTCTGGGAAGCTCTGTTTCATTATAGAGTCACATAAATACTCCACCCTCTGTTCAAATTTTTATCTCATCTTCAGTCATCAGCCAGTATAAATACTAGCCTACCGAACAGTGGCTATCTCAGATAGTCAAATGATAATCATTATGATGCTGCCCCCCTTTAATTCAGTTACATCCGGATTGGGATCACAAGTACCGACTAGGAAGCCAGTGTGAATACGATCAAGCGGTAGTAACGCGTCACGAATTTACAAGGTATTAGAGCGAAACCCTTGGTGATTTAAGTGAAATAAAAATCTGGTCAGCAGTCGAATCTCGTAGCTCAGTTGATAAAGCACCAAGCCGGTAACCCGGTGGTCGCTGGTTCGAATCCGACTGCGGTCCAAAATTTCATTTCACCTTTAGTCATCACCCAGTATAAATACTAGTCCGCTATCTCAGATAGTCAAACGATAATAAATAATTTGAATTTAATTCAAGTTAACTCTCAGACACAAAGAATCATTATAGGCATCTAGTCTATAGTCTTTATGAATGTCTTAAGATGACGCAGAACAAGTGCGTCTACAAAATTAAATGTTTGGATCGTGAAGGTAGATATACTAGTGAAATTTGTTGACCTTTAAAAATCAGGGTGAATCAAAACAGACTGTGCATGAAAAATCCACAGAAGCATAAAAATAAGCTCGGAAACTTAGAAAAGCAACTTCTCTTAATTACGCCAACAACTGATATTTTATCTGTTTTGGTAATGTTAGACATATTGGCACAGAGTTTTCATTCATATAAAGAAAGGTTAACTTCAGAACTCTTACATACTTTAATGACAAGAAATGCTAAAAACAGAAGAGACTGAAGAGAATTGTTATCTATTCGATTAACAACAATCCGGCATAATCATTAAAGCTGACCTTTTCTTATTGATACTCTAAGAACTAGAACGTTTACTGGTTGTTCAGTAAAGCCAAGTAAACTATCATCTTTTCTTTGAAGTTGAATATCTAGGAAATATAACCATGCGTTTGATTCTACTTTTAAAGTGAATCAAACTCAAAGTCGTATTTCCCTAATGCCCAACTCCAGCACCGCAAACAATATACCAGCATATTCAGTATCAAACAGACATACATCAACTGCACTTCATTTTTAGCTGATAAACAGCAATAAAAAAAGAATAATTTATAAGGATAATAGTAATAACTTTGTTTTAACAACAAACCATCTAACAAATGACAGAAACCCAAAATATTTTGCATGCTGTTTCACTGTATGTTTTTACCGTTAATCAAAGTCTGAGTGTCCTACTGAAGAAGCTCTGGTTTACATAACGAAACATCCGGTTAAGTATTATTTTGATTACCTAAATATGCTGAGATTATGTATATTTAGGATGGATAGTGGCTAGTAGTGGAATCCAGAAATAGCGTTTCGTTCTTTTAACGACTCTTTAGTCGGAAGAACCTGCCTCTCCGTAGGCGCTGTTGTTCCCACTAGGTATAGTTTTAATGTTGTTACTTGTATCATCCTGTCTTTAGTCGGCTTTTATTGGCATATGGGCTCTTGTGCAGACGTCTTGATATTGCCTGTCTGAATAACCTAATTACGATGGAAAGTGGCTAGCAGGATACCCGATTTTTCTTCTCGATTTCATCCACTCAATGACTGGAAAATACAAGTTGCAACATTGAAAAAATACCCGTTACATAAGAAGTAGCCATCGTAAGTCAGTGGTCTAGTGGGGAACGCTAAAGTGTTTAAAGCCATGGATCCCCAGTTCAAGTCTTAGGTTGAAAAATATCGCTCAGTAAAGCGAAGGCTTATCCGGCTTACGTGTCCCAAGTAGGACGAAACGAGGTTTCTGGACTGCACTGCTACCTTTTATTCATCATTAATGTAAAATTAAAACACATGTAATATTCAAACATTCACGTGAGAGCTCTATGCCAGTAGAAACGGATGAATTCAGCCCACCGAAATAGGGGATAAAACAAGTAAGAACATTAATTCGAAATTATATCAGCGTACATTCCTACAATGACAAAACGTCATGGTGGAGAGAAACTACTGACATGATCTCGACAGTACAGAGTAGGATGCATCTCAGGACAGTAAACAAACAAAGTTTCCATTAGATCTTTAAACGAAGCAGCTAAGAAAGTTAAATAAAGTGAGCAACAAAAAAGAGTTTTTATTTCAGTCCACTAAAACCGATTACGCACCACCGTCATTCCTCATGACACACCATTGCGGGAGAAGTAAGATATCCTGTACCATTATCAGACTATACTATTCCTAAAAGTTAAATGGCATTTTAATTTCAATGTCTCATTTCCCTACTAAGCACCCAGAATGAACACATAAGATGAATAGCAGTAGATTTATCATCATACTTATTGAGGAATTAATAATTTCGGCTGTTTATACACTTCAGTGAAGTTTGTCAAAGTTGTGAAATGCATTCAAAAGCACATATTAATCGGAAATGGTTTGCCACTGGTATATATGCATGGTGTTTTGGCAAAATGGCTGTTATAAGGGAGAAGGCTCTACTGAAAGGCTTCAATTGGCACTTAAAAATAATCTCACCATTTAATGTCAACATATACAAAATGATGAAAGGAACTCTAATGGAATCACCGATATCCGGATCAGTTGCAGAAGCAGTGATGCAGAGACTAGAAGCCACCATTCTACTTGCGATTAAACCGAAATTTGGATTCTGTATGTAGACGATACTTTTATCATCATTAAAAAAGATGATATAGAAAACACAGTTTGATCAACAACTTTTTCAGTGACACCGAATTCACAATGGAGAAGGAGTTGAACAACTAACCACCAGCCCTGGATGTTTAGGTCAGTAGAAAAAATGTCGGGAAACTGGAAACCTAAGTGTACAGGAAACCAAGACACACTGATCGAATCCTCAACCACGGTACCAACAACTTAACAACATACAAAATTAATCGGATGCAAACTCTATTTGAAAAGAGCGAGAACACACTGCAGTACAACGACTTCATGGAGGAACGGAGAAAATTACTTGACGTATATCCTGAAGAGGAACGGTTACTTGTGAAACGTTAACAGAAGATGCCTATCCCATACATCATCAGCTACAAAGTCATAGACAGGAACCATCAAACGCATCATCCCACAATACATAAAGAATAGTTCAGGAATCATGACAAGATTGCCGAGACCACTTGGAGTTGGTGTGGCTCATAAACCAACAAATCACCTCTAAACACTATTATGCAGACCAAAGGATGCAACAACTAAAGAAGACAAACTGAATATCACTTACAAAATCATCTACAGTAACAGTGTTCAACACTATATTTGACAAAGTGGTCACCCTCTTCGCCTCCGTCTACATGAACATCAATTGGCTATTAAAAGTCACGACATTTCATCACTCATATCAATGCACGTGGATAATTGTGGATATGAATTCTATTTCGACAACGTACAAATCGTGTATGGAGAGAGGAAACACAAAGAATGTTAGAGAATTCCTAGAAGCAAAGCATTCAAGTCAGCCAGCAGCCGGCAGATGTATAAACATAGACCCAATCTATCAACCAATAGGATAAATGAACGGCAGAAAAGTCAGGCGCCAAGTAGAGGAACAGCCAACAGGAAAATCTATATAGTCAATGACACAACAATCAAAGGGAACAGCCAGTCACAAAAGAGTGGGTAAGGGCAAGCTACTAAATCACTCATAGAGAGATACTGACAGTTCACTTCATACTGAAGTTAGTGCTAATGCTGTTGTCTAGAAAGACGATGAAAACTCCATGACTAAGCAACCGAGCTCAGAGAATACAATACAACCAGGATCATTCACCTGAGCTACAAATATTTTCCACTATTTTAATCACAGAAACACCTAGCAATTTTCATTCCCTTTTGTCCGTTGGAAAATTCGATGGAAAAATCCCCTGAATACGGTAAACGCAAGTAAGAATTAAAACAGCTGAAGATTCGCATAACATTGGAAAAATCAACCATTTGAACGAAAAATATTCTTTTCAATAAATTCTCATCAAGTTCCACAGATATAATATGCATTTGCACAGCGTGAAATCAAGCCAGGTTACGGATAGATATATTTCCAAAATGAAGTGATAATTAGGGACTATAAAGAAAAGATTAGATGGAAGGGATGAGAGGTTCAGTTCTAGAGCACCTAGCAAAAACAGGGCATTATACAGAGGCTAATAAGTCTTTCAATCCCATTGTCCAAGCCTTACTTCTTCCTTGAACTTCAGTAAACTAAGGGCCACTGCTGTCTTCTTTATTCGTTGTCTTTTTGTTCACTACCACACCATTCATCTGTATATATGTCATCTTAATAATGAAGAATATAAAAAAGCAATATGAACTTTGTTACAGTCGCTAAATCTCACTTCATTTCTAAAATGTATATGAAACATCATTCTGTCTACAGTACAGAATTTTCAACATGTGGCATTGTAATTTTCAAATATACGTTGGCAATGATACTGGTTACAAAGAATGATATCATTGTTCAAATGTTAAGTGACTACAAGTTCATGATAACCATTCGCTATTTCAGACTTGGTTGATAAAACTATTCCTTAGATGATTTTCTTCATACAATATACAAAATAAATAGCGTATGGTTGAATTTTTGCATATATTTGTGCGCGCATAAAGTTTAATGTACTTACTTCCAGTTTTCCTTGAGATTAGACATGGAAACAGTTGTGGATATAGAGGATGCTTGCCATCATATAAAATATTTTTAGTCAGTTATCTACAACAGCTCAGATGCCTGTCCACGACCGTATTTATGAATATGGTTAGTGATATACCAATTGTACATCTAACAGCCTTTAGAATCCTTAGCATATTCATTTAAGGGGGAATAACAAGTAAGATACATTGAAGATATGAAGGTTCGATATGAAAGATGCATATAAGATTATTTTTGTTATATTTTGGCGGTTATCTACATTTTAAATCAACTTTATTTATCACTTAATATCAAATTAATCTCCTTAAGTTATTGAAATAGACTTTTATTTCAGACTCAAAAACTGATTTAAAATAATAAAACAAGTGTAATAAATGAATACTTTAGTGTTTCGAATAAATTCATAAATTTTTATAACACCTTTTAAGTTTTAATGCCCATCATTACTAAACATACCTTTTAAGTTTATTTGAACTTGTAAAATAACAATACTTAGAAAATTATCCACAATAAGAAGTTGTGAAAGTGGATAATTTTCTTTTCTAGCAAAATTTTCGTATCCAGTTGATGAATACAACATGTAGTTTTAAATTTTTTTTCAAGAATTGAAATAAAATAAAAGTTTATTATTCAGTTTAAGAAATTTATTTATTTTTTCTCCGTATTATTTTTGTTAATTCTTTTGTATAGCACTACAATTTATTGGATGAAAGTAGAAGGCTTGGGAAACTTACAGATATTTGATTATGTATATCTTCAAATTCCTACTGATGTTTTACACAATCGCAAATTAATCAGTTTTGAGATTATGATAGTACTTCAGTGCATATTCTAATAAAAAAAATATCATCTAAGTCATTGATGATCGGATCCTCAATGGGCATTTATATTTGATGCTGATGTCAGCTGAGAAACTGTCAATGGCAAATTCAACATGCCATAAAGACTTTGAAGTTTACTAAGTCAGAATAGATCAATCAGGAAATATGAAATCTGCCTATTAAGGTTTAGGTAATAATAGTTAAAGATTATAGATGTCATTTTTTGGAATTATTGGTAGCGTCACTCTCTATTTCTACAAAATTCTGATCATCATGATTTTCACGTATTTTAGTTCGTTTTACTCTGTACTCATCTTTTTCAATTGTATAAATTCCTCCTTGAATGGTGTTTATCTTATATTTGGTAGCACCAACCAATTAACTTTTTCATGAGGTTGTTTATCTCTAATAATATACTTATCTCAATCAGTGACATTTCATTGAAAAGAACTTTGTATACATTCATTTTATCCCTTTAGAAGCAAATCTTTCCTCCTACTTCCTGATGTATAAACTTTCTCAGTTGAATTTACTGAAAATATCTAAGCACCTGAGACTACAGACTAGGCGTTATCTAAATTCATCAGACAATATACAAATTGATGATGAAAACTGGTTATAATCCGAACTAAGTAATGATGGTTGAGACTTATTTTGGGACAGAAATATAATATCCCATGACTTCTAATATCCTGACTAAGTTGAAAGTGATGTCTGTGTATAGTTTTCTGATAATCTCTTTCTTAAGGACTGTAACTGAGGTGTTATACAATAGGTTAGTTTTCATCGACTAAAAAGTGTAATATGAGCCAGGATAAATGTTTTGGTGATAGCAACATTTGATATAACTGCTAAAATTATGATAGAGATTTTAATATCTTCTGTATTGAGTTGTGTTCTTAAAGAAGGAAGCCGTAAATATACTATTTTTTAAAGTGCGTAAAAGTAGTCTATTTGAATATCCAGAAAATAAAGTACTATGTAGAAACTAAAACTTTACCAATGCAGTTGTTCGCTGATACAGATAAACTAAAAGGAATATGGAACTGTTTTTGGCGAACTCATCAAATTCTGAATGAAAAAAAATCAAGAAATATTGATGATGTCTTACGTATCATTGTTTATAATCATCTATTCAGTGAGTAAAGTGAATAATTATTATTTTGATAATGTTATGTTCTCTGAGCTGAATGGCATAATTGTGAAGCTTTTGACTGTCACTCTAAACAACATCATCAGCATAGACTTACTCGCTCATCATCATATCAGTTATGAGCAATAATTTACACTCGAAACGTAAATAATACTGTATCACTGTGTGCTGTATATCAAATAAACAAATTTAATATGAAATTACAATTGTAAAGTACCTAAATTTTCCATTCACATTCTTAGTGACCATTGGATATGGATTATTTCTGTATTGAAAAATCTTTTTGTAAATAACTCGTTGAAAGTATCGCTCCTTAAACTCATCAGTGAATGAGATAATTGCATTTATTCTAAAGTGTACTAGAAAAGAAATAAGATAGTTCAATGGTTTCATTTTTGATTCTTTCTCAACACCAAACAGACGTAGAAGTAAATAGTCATTTATCACATGTAAAAGTTATGATATGTGGTTCGTTATGATTACACATGATTAATTATTTAATTTATAATTTTTTTTTCAATAGTCGAAACTTTATTATCTGATGATTACTGACAAATGTCTAATTTAGCCATGACCGTCAATTGATGATCAAAGCTAAAATCATAAATTAGCATTTTTCCACTACTGTCTGCCAACGTTTAGACAATACCTAGAAATTACTATCAACTATGTTGATCATTTATTAGGCTGATCAGTTTATTTTTTCAGTATGTCGATTAATTAACATTTTTCATTAATAAATTGGCGATTATCAATTCCATATAGTTTTCATTTGCCATTATCGAGATATCGAATGATTACATCTTACTAATATGTTGATAAATTAGGACATTTTCATATATGATAGGTCGGAGATCATCAACTGTATGAAATGAAGGGTAAATTAGCTTCACGGGGTTTTTCTAACTACAGAGCATAATATTTGTCTGTACCTAGTGAAAAATGCTGTTAACTGCATTTGTATTGCACAAATAATTTAGTAACTTCCCATGACATTATAATAGTTGTTGAATGAGTGATGTTTATCCCAAAATCCTAGATTTATTAGTTAATGATACTGTTTTTATGCTTCATTAGTGCCATCTTGAACAATTCACTTCAATTCAGTCTTAGGAGTGAACTGAGAACTAAATTCACCTGACGGGCTTAAAACATGTAGCAGTTCTACAGGATATATTGGTCAGTGATTGCTCAATAAAGAATTAGGTATAAAGCGGTTTTTTTGCAGTTGAGTTAATGTTGAGTACATTTCACAGTATTGCATAACTAATCATCTCTTGTATATGTATATGTTTATATGTGAGCTGTTGTGTTTTTCGTAAGTTGACGACAATAAATACAAATGTATCTGGTAGAAATGACTTTGCACCTGTTCCAGATATATGGAAAATTCTACTACCATTATCACAACGAAAGAGATAGGATTAAGGTTATATAAACCATGTTTTAAAGTTTTAGAGCTATCCAATATGAATATGGACAATAATTCATGTCCAAAACTTTATCCAGGATGCAATACTGTTTCACTGAGTGGTATACAATGCATGTTTTATCGATCCGTAATGAATAAGCCATAACTTCCTTTATAATTTCCCATCTTTCTATGTAACTATGATCGGGTAGATGGCTATTATAGTTCGTACTTTATTGCTAATTGGTAGCAGAGAAATGTGTAGGTGTTCTTCTTCTCATTCAGCCTCAGAAAGTCTACCCGGAGTAAAACCATCTTTATTCTGACGAAGACCTAGCCCGAATATAATGATTCGTTTCAGGGAAAATTTACTTTATAAAATTACCAGCGAATTTTGAATGTTTCATTTTTTACCATCAAGGGATACGAAGAAATTCGTTGTATATTTTAAACAAAGAACTTAGTTATTGACAATGCTAACTTTTATCATTTTTATTATCCTCCATAGGGATCCCCTTCATCTTATGATTGCCTAATGCCCACTGAATATCTTAAAGGTGACTAACCAGTATCATAACCTGTAGATGAGACGTTTGAATTCACCATCGAGTATGTATTGTTAGGAAAAAACTGATGTTTTCAAAAGGAAACAATTCGATTTATTTTAACCTAAATTGAAACTGACCAACATCAGAACATGTAAAATGTTGTTTGAAAAAGACCGTTTATATTTTCTTCCACTCATTCCAATAGTTCGATACAAACTCAGTGAAACTTGACGTAGCTTTAGATGTAGTAACCCAGTTAACTTTCAAAAACATTCTAAAGTATTTGAATAACTTAGTGTTATTGCTTGTATTACATCGTCGTTGATTGGACCGAATTGATCAGTCTCTGTTAGCATATGGGCTCCTGTATGGATGCCTCGATATTGTCTGTGTTTCAATTATGTATAATAATGATGGGCAGTGGCTAGCAGTGGAATCTAGTATGCACATTTGGTCTGATTTGGGACTCATCAGCTGGATGTACCTGGCTCCCACCGGGATTCGGACTCGGGAGCGATCGCTTCAAACGCAAGAGCGTTATCCACTTTACCACCGAGCCACGACAGCCACTCCTTGGAGGCAGGTACATCCAGCTGACGAGTCCCAGATGGGACGAAATGCACATCCTTGATTCCACTGCTAGCCACTGCCCATCATTACTATACGCATTAGAAAAACTACCTAATGTTTCATTTCTACCCACTTGCTTGGTAAAATCTGTATGAGTAACTTATCTGAGTATGAGAGTGGTCTAATGTGAGCCATGGTTATCGGGTTTATTGTACTAAATTCGTTATTAATAACTCATGAGAATATGTTTTAGTGTTTTTGTATTTTAAAAGTTTCAGGCTTATATGAACATTAGAACCATTTTCAATCATTGATTTTTTCTTCCCTTTCTTACATTTTTTGGCTGAAAAGGTTATTCGTAAATGATGAAAGAGACTGAAATAAGACTTCATTATGGTAAAATTTCAACTTGCATCTTTAAATTTTACGGTCTCAAGTTCTGTCACTTTAACTTTGAAACCTATGTAAGAGTCCTTCATTGAATACTATGATTGATAATTTAACATGCAGCATAAGATTTATTTACTTGTTTAAATTAAACTATATGTAGACTGAAAATGGAAAATCCTCTGCAAAGTAACTGTAAGGTGTTATCTTTCATTAATATGTTGGTTAATGCCTGAAATAAGCTTTAGAAAATGAGAAAGAAATGCTGATATATAAAGATTCTAAAGGATGCCACTGACTTTATGACTAGCTTATAAACATGCTTAAAGCATCATATAAGTCAAGTTATTAATCTTTACAACTTGCCAAAATGGTTTGGTTTTTAAACATACTGAGTATGAAGTGAGAAAGATTATGGTACATATCACCTGTTTTGATTGACTTTGAAGTACTTCCGTGACATCTTTCTTCTATTTTACAAAAAGATAAAGTGATGATGATATGATGAAGTCAGTCAACATGATAATGATGATAAAAGCCAGTGATATTCGCTGTCTGATAGTATACTATATCAAGGAATTTCTAGGTTTTAAAAACAATGCCAGTTAGCTTATAACCAACCATCTTAAAGGTAGTATATGTGACAAATCAGCTCCTTATCCCAGATCTGAGTCTGTAGGTACTTACATGGTGTAAAAGGTGTAATTGTCTCAATACGTTCATAATTTTCATTGTGGCATCAAAAACAAGATATTCAGCGAAGAGGATTCTTTCCAACGAATTTATTCCTAGGCTGTACATTCGCATATATATATATATATATATATATATATATATGACAAATGTTGGGTTCTGATTAGAAGGTTGACATTAGATATAGACTGTATTTGTGTAAGTCACAGCGGGTTTGAAATCAAATAAATCTACTGTTTTGCACGGAGGTTTGGTCCGAGCTTCTTCAGGGAAATAATCAAAATTAAAATTTCAAGGATATATAAATGAATTCAAAAAACATGTATTTAATTTCTTTGTTCAATCCTCTTCGTATAGTCATTGTCTGTCTAAATAATGATAACTAATCATTCAGTGTGAAATTGTATATCTTTTGTTGTATGGCATATGTATGTATGTACTCCAATTCATATTCGTCTTGATTGTAAATACTAGACAAGAAGGCCATCGGTAACTTCATTAGTAGCAATTGAAAAGGATGAGGTGGCTGTGTATTCAATTTCAGTTGAATAGTGTTGAATAGTGTTAGCGAATTCTCTTCTCACTGATTTACTGAAATAGAGTGGAAATGACTGGTAGTAATGAAGGTAATGATGATGATGATGATGGTGATAGTAATAATGAATCAAATCAGTGCAGCTTGTGTTGCTGTTAATGCAGAAATAATAGAGTTGAGACTAGCGTTAACAGTAAAGGTTTTGAGTCACTCTGTCTACTAATTAGTAATTGCCAAGAGGCGGCTAACTGTACTCCATCGCGTCTGTTAAAACTGTCTAGATTCGCCCATATATGTAGGGCTTCTGCTGTCAGTCTTTCTTGGTATGACCCAAAACCTTAGTTCCGTCAAAGTCAATTTTGTGCCCCTTTTCTATGGAGTGTTACGCGATCACCGATTTGTTTTCTAGTTTCTTAACCTCTGATGAGGTTTTTGGGATCTGCTTTAAGCATAGTTTATGCTCATTGACTTTCACATTTACCTGCCTGGCTGTTTCCCCTATATATACTGCAGTACAATCTCCGCATTTGATTTCATAGACGCAGTTCTGCTGATTTTCTACAGGTACTACATCTTTAACTTTCATTAAGTTAGAACGTAGGGTATTTGTTGCACGGAAGTAAACTCTTATGTCGTGTTTGTTGAGAATCCTTCTTAGGTACTACATCTAAATTGAAAATGTTTTGTTAAAAGTTGCTATTATTAGGAAGATCAAATTAAATAATACCGGAAACAATTAAATACAAAAAACAAAGTGATAATGACGATATAAGAGTACAAGGATTAATCTGACAAAAAAGGGGAAGGGGGTGAAAAACGAAAAAAAAGTATGAAGCGCACCAAGACTGAAATAAATTAAGGCCAAGGTAGAGACAAAGATTGTACATACTTCTTTTGCACACAAAGGCCAGACTTCAGTTCATGGATAGCCGAAGCCTCTGCTGTTTTTACAAGCTGAACATGGAAGCAACGTGAGGTGTTTGGGCGAATTCGATAGACAACCTTGAAATCCTTGTTTGGGTCAGATGAATGGTTGGAATCGATGAAATGCTCAAGGACAGAACTTTGGTTCCATTTCCTTTGACTCATGTAAAGCCAGGCAGGAATATGTTCTCGTATACGTGTTGAAAGCAATCTCTGACTACGGCAGAAGTATCTTGCTCCACAGGAGCAGGTGAACTAGTAGACACACATGCATGTGGCCTGTCGAGGGATATCGTCTTTTATACAGACGGAGAAGAATTTACGACTGGTAAAGATCAAGTGACGTTTTGCTGAAAAAGAGGTCCTACTTATTGGTCTGGAAAGACGATTTTTCAGGATATCTGAAGCTGCATCACCTTTGAAGTCCAGGTTCATGAACAAAGTCTTTTTTGAAACTGACCTAATGACTGGTTTCTTATATGTTCTTCGCATATTCTTATCGATAAATCGGCTAGGATAGCTGTTTTCCGCCAGCATCCCTCTTAGAAAGCCAAGTTCAAGTTGGGCACATTCCGTGCTACAAATACTACGCATTCGATGACACAGTGAACGGATGAGGATATATATATATATATATATATATATATATATATATATATATATATATATATATATATATATACGAATGTGCAGCTTGAGAATAAGTTCGTTGAAAAGAATCCTCTTCGCTGAATATCTTGTTTTTGACTATCTTAATAGTTATACAGCTAATATCGACATACTATTAATGGGTATATTTACCACTTCACTCCTCTGATATGCAACTCCTTATAGCTACTTTTATAGTGACCACTGTTATCCTAATAAAGACCATCAGTAAATCAAAGTGATAAAGTTCAATAATCTCCTATTGATAAGAAATCATTTCACTTAATCACTTATAACGCTTCAATAAACTGAACCTTAATATTTGTTCTTCAAATCGAACAGTTTTTTTATTATTCCATTTATTGAAGTTTTTATATTTCAAATCCGTAGCTGTATAAATTATTCTTATTTCTAGTTATTATTTAGTAAGCAAACAGTAAGAATGAAATTGTACACGAACTGTAGAATGAATTGAATGGAGTATTCTTCTCCAAAGAAGAGTAAATAATAAAATAGAAAGTCTTACTCTTTCAACTTCTTAATTTTTATCAATGAGTTTCTAATCAATTTTCAATACTGTTCTCAACTTTAATTGTTTACATTGACCAGACTGTCTTATTTGAAAATTATAAAGGCTTTAATTGCTTCATTCTTGATTTATCATTAATTGCTTATGATACGAAGTGAACTCTGTTCTTCTTAGAAAATAAGAAATATCCTGGTTCAGAAATGGAGGGTTTGGGGTTGTTGTTATAGAATGGATTACTATAAAAGCTATTTTCATCAGTGAATGTGCACCCATAAATGTAAACCTTTAAGTGTTATGTCTTGAGTTATGAATACTGCAGTATTCTAAGACAGTAAATATAAAATGTAGATACATAAATTTAATTTTTTCACTGAACAGGTTCATTTACCAAATCAAAGGTCATAATCTTGATTTGACAGGTTACGAAGCTAGCTAACTACTCAAGAAAAATTGTGGGTCACTAGACTTTTACCCAGTTTCTGTATGGTCAACTTGCTAATCATGAAGTCTGACAGTTCTGGGTTTGACTATTGTCGAGGTCATTGCTGAGCACTGTTAAGAGGTTCTACACTCTTTGGTTCTCCCAGATTTTCACTGGTTCTTCATTTGATTTAAATCCATGATGAATCCTACTTTGAAACGTATCAATCCCCACTGACCTCTCAGTAAAAATGTATATATTTTCACAGAACTGCGACAGGTAGTCTCAGATGTTTAAGTCAATAATCCGAGACATCCAACCTATAACATTTATTATTATATTTATTTGTCTATTGGGTTCCTGGTGGAACATACGAAGTTAGTAGCACGTCGCCATTTTACTCTCTTCCACGCAGTCTTTTCAACCTGGCTCCACCACTGCCTACCCAAAAGCTTTCATTTATTCCTCACATACTACCTCCTCCATGTCACCGTCGTCTCAGATGCCCAACTTGCCGTTTCCCCTTTAAGTTCCACTCAGGGGCCTGGCCTGGCACGTGATGCCACAAATCGATCTTCTCAGTGTATGACCAATCCATCTCCACTTCCTTCTGCATATCTTTTTAGCGATGGGTTCCTGGTTGCTTATTCTTATTATTCTGGCCATCTGATCTTCAGTGTAGAGTGAGCAAGCGTAGGCAGCTGTTCATATGTATCTGTAGTTTGTTGGAAATGCTTTTCGTAACGCGCCACATCTCTCAACCATCCAATACAAGGACTGAATTGAATGATGTTGAAAATTCGGATCTTGTTCACACTTTATGCTGAGTGGAGTGGAGTAGATCTCCACACTGATTTCAGATTAATAAAGGAAAGCCTGTTCTACATGCTGTCTTTCCGATCCTGGCTCTGACGTCCTCATGTGTGTCATCTGTAGGTAGGTATGTAGGTGAAAGAGACTACTCCTTATAGGTTTCTACCGTTGATGGTGATTGCGGCTTGTTATTGTTGTTGGTGTTGGTTGAGTATCATCATCACCTCTGTCTTCTCTACGTTCACTTGAAGTCCCGTCTTCACTGCCCTCCTTCTTCTGTCAACTTGCTGGATTTACCCTGTAGATCTTCAAGTTTGTGCAACATTAGACACAGGTCATCGGTGAAATCCAAATCCTCTAGGGTCTTTCCATCGGTCCAGTCAGCGTATGCCCCTCTACTACATCCTCATGGTTTGTTGCATGATCCAGTCTAGCACAGTCAGGAAGATCATGGGTGATAGTAGACAGCCTTGTCTTACTCTTTCCTGTCTTCACTTCAAATGCATCACTGAGCTTCCCATTGTGAATCACTTGGCATGTCGTGTCTTCATATAGTTGTTGAATGAGGTAGATAACAATTTGTGGCACTGAAACCATAGTGTTGAAGCAGCTGCCTGCCAAATTACTTCTCGGTCGACGCCTCGATCGAAGGCCTTTTCAAAGTCGATGAAGTTGAGGTAGAGTTGAGTTGACTGCCTTTCTATGTTCTGTCCCATGATGATGCGTAGCTTAGCGTTGCAATTTGATCCGCACATGATATGTTCTTCCTGAATCCAGCTAGCCTGCCAGCCTGTTCCGGTCGTAATTTTGAATGCAGGGGATATTTTAGTTTGTTCAGAATGATGCGGCATAATAATTTGCTTGGGGTGAACAGTGACGGAGCATGATTCTGCCCTAGTTCTTTTCAAGCCTGAGGTCTGTCTTCTTTGGGAGTTTAACAAGGTAGCCCTTCTTCTAATCAATCGGCAGTTACCTTTCTTTCCTTCCTTCCAAACCTTCTGCAATAGTGGTGTGGGCGTGTCCGCTGCTGATGTCTCTGCGTCTGTTTTCAGTGCTTCTGGTGGAATACCATCTGGTCCTGCTGCTTTCCTGGATTTCAGTAAATTGATAGTTTTCAGGACCTCACTTCTGCTTTTGTCAGAGTGTTTGTGTTCACTGGTAGTTCTGTGACTGCCGGTGGTATGTCTGGACGAGTTGCAGGAGTATATTTGTTTTTATTTTTTATATTTTCTTTTGCGCATTGAAGTTTCTTTAGTGATTGGATTGGTTTTTCGGGGTAGGGTTGCTAGTCCTATACCAAACCTTCCCTCTTTATTCGAGCTTAGGACCGGCTAGTATCTAGTGAACTAGTTAACCAAGCGAGGTTAACCTACACTATAGTAGCTATAAATATTTAGAACATATTAGTCAAGAACTTTTTGTAAGGATTTGAACGCTACGCATAATTTTTGACCGTAAAAATATATAAAACTGAGATATCGGTATATTTATATATCTAAATTCATTCACCTTTCTGTACACTAAATCGAGCTTATCGAGTCCCAATAAAAGATGGGCTTCTATGAGGATTCTTCAGTACTGCCTGAAGATTAAATACGTTATAAATCACTTGACGGTGGCTAGCAGTGGAATTCAGGATATACGTTTGCTACTGATCAGCTGAATGTGTCTTAATTTGGGTGAGCTTATTTCTCATCAATGATCAACGAATTCAACCTGGTGAAGAAACGAGAAATAAAAAGTATCAATAAGTACTAATTGATACCTATGAGAGACAAAGTGTCACTCTTTCGTCAGTAGTTCGATGGATAACACTTAAATCTGCACAGTGATGGGTACAAAGTTCAAGTTTCAGTGAGAGAATATCACCACTCACTGATGAATCCTAAATTGGATGAAACAACCGACTTAAATTTTACTGCTGGCCATCACAATCAAATTGTAGCAAAACATTTAGGCAGATTAGTTAGAAATTGACAGATTGTCCAAACCGTGATGCTGTTAAGGATTCAGTATTCTATGGGAAAAATAAATGTTATTTCCATTCAAAATTTAATCTAATCAGAGGACTTATTTGAGAAAGTCATATCACTGTAATAGCTGCATATCGTTCTCAATACAAATTGATGGGAATCACACCCCTTTTACAAATATACTAGTTAAGGACAGTTCGCGACCCCCTTGAGGGGATCACTCGGTCTTATAACTTGTATTATAATTAAAAACTGATGAGCTGTTTACCACTTACTGTATGAAGAAGCGAAAATTGAACATTGAAAACCGATTGTAATTAATTAGCACATAAAATAACAAACTGACCAAGTACTGTTATTGATAAAAAAACATGGCTTGGTATTCAAAACGCATTTTTCAGTGATGTAACAGTACTAAATAACAGGATACCTTTTTCTCGGAAATCCCGCGACTGGTGATTTCAAAGCTGGTATTATTGTAAGTCGTGATAGATCCAGGGAAACCTTTTACTGTGCAATATACGTTACTGTTTAAAAAAATATTGCCAGGACTTTTATCTAGTGACAGTACCAGGCGCCAGATTATTAAAACGAATTTCAGATGTAATTATAATTATTATAATAATTGTGCCAAATATCAAGTCGTCCTCCTTCACATTATGAAATTACCTAAATGAACAATTATCTCTGCACGTCCTCACTGTAAGTATGAGTATTTTGGGTCCTTAAGTCCATAAGTCACTAGCGAAGTGTGCTCATTTGATTCCTATAACAGATAAGTTAACGTATTATCAAACGTGAACGTTTAGCTAGGACCATTGGTTAAAAGCGTTGATAGATGTAACATCTTACGGGATACAATGAACCATTGGAACTGAAATTTTATTTTAGGTTAGCGTAAATTGTTTTATACGTGCATATTCTGATTATATGATTTTAACATGTTTTTGTGAATCAGTGCATGAAATTAAAGTGACTGAAAATAAATTGGTTAATTAACAGAGGTCGAGCAACTCGACCCTACGTTGCAATGAGAAATTACAAGTATTTAAAAAAAAACAACAACAGATAACACTCGTTGCCCAAGAGGTGGTTCCAATGTCTCAGTGGCCTAGTAAATAGCGCTTTGGGGCTTGAAGAGATGGTTACTGGGCTTGTATCGCAGTGGCAACAAAAATACTAACTGAGTTCAGGTATATCTGGTTGATGAGTCCAAAACAGGAAGAAAGGCTGGTCATGCATTCCAGTGCGAGTCAACAAGATCAATACAGCATAAATACGTTTCTTTTTTAGTGTTATTGCTGGTATTACAAGCAATAACACTAAAAAAACTATACCCATCGCACAAAAAGTGGCTATCGGGGCTGGTGGATAAAGCTCTCACGTTTGAAGCGATCGCTCCCGAGTCTGAATCCCGGTGGGAACAACATCACTTACTGGGAGGCAGGTACATTCAGCTGATAAGTCACAAATAGGATGAAATGCTCATCCTGGATTCCACTGCCAGCCACTACCCATCATTACTATAAATAAGTTTCATTTACTCAAACACCTCGAATTATATCAAAGAGGGGGAACCCTGATGTATGCAGCAGTTTTCAGTACACAAAATGGTCAGCCTAGACAAACGCACGTCCGTCATGAAACGACTTATTCATTGAAATTCAAGCCGATGCAATTTATTCAGTTTAATAAGCGGCGAAAAAATAATCTTTCTTCAGAAATTACATGCAAGTAATAATAAACATTTGAAAGAGAGTATGACGACAAATAACTGAAATTTCTAAAAAATTGGATTATATGGTAAATATTAACCCTTGAATTTTCATCACGTATCATGAAGGTTGAATAATTCTGTCGTTTTTATAGTATTCATTTAATGAGAATGAGAGAGAAGTACGTAAGATAATCGCTAGAAAACTATCAATAACCTCTTTCAAGTTAAGTCAAGCTTACTGAATTCAAGCCTCCACGTATTCCACAGACAAAGTTAAAAACATTTAATGGTGTATCAGGGTAAAGGGTTTTATTCACCTCTCCTATTGGCTACATAAGTTTCCCCGGTAAATTCAAATTTCCTGTTGGATGCAAAACAATAAATAGATTTATAAGTAAACATTCACATTTACAATGTATGAAATGATCAATTTGATGGTGATTAACAAACTGTACTATCCTCATTGACACTTCTTAAAACTGAACAGTTTTTCAACAGCTCAAAAAGAGAATACAAATCAAACATTAGTCCGTTTTTTGAGTATCTCATCAACTCTGACGATGCAGCTCCCACTGACTACTCTCTCAATATTATCCATAAAATCAAAAGGGAATAGTGTAAAAAAAAGTGCACCTTTAAAAACTGTGAGCATCAAAACACCGACAGTGCCCCCAATTAAAGCCTGATTTATGTGTACAGAAGAAGTATGCTCAGAAATAATAATTTTTATTCCAGACAACAATTTTTAAGACAGTGTGATATTTCAGCCAATTTATTCTATGTACAATATTTTCAAATTCAATAACCATCGTAGTTAAGCAATAATATGCAACGATCAATTGTTCTTAGATGATCGCCTATTTTGTTCAACGGGGGATGAATAGAAAAACACTCGTAGGTTTAGGAGTAGATGATTATTCAGCCATTATAATAACCTGAAGTTCCTGCTAGCTATTTCTGTAATATTTATGTGATGGACTGTTGTGTGCTCAAAAACTCATTTGCATCTATTATGAACATGTTTTGTAGTTTTGTCCATTTGTGCGACGGTAAGTTAAGGACAGTTTAGGAACGCATGAGAATACATTTTACCATTTGTTGATATTTCAATAATTAAGAAAGTTATAAAACGAGTAATTTGATGTCGTATATACGATGGTGGCTTTTTGGTAGCTCAAAATTTTAAACAGATGGCAGTGGATGGATTCAGATAAGTCAGCTTAAGATGTCTATGACTGTTTTCATTCTACCGTCATCTCATCTTTTGTACCATCAGTTTGTTTAATATATTGCCAGACAAATATGAGTACTTATAGTGCATACAAGCTGGTTTTAGTAGATTTCACTAGCCAGGTCAGGGTGATATAAATACCGAATGGCTGCTAATCCGAATAATTAAACTGTGTGAGCTGAATTTGTTTGGGCTCACGGTTTTAGACTAGCGAAACAAGTGCCTAATGTCCAGATCACTCTGACCTGTTCACAGAAATCTACATATCAGCTTGCTGGTCATTAACTACTCACGTTGTTCATCAGTAGATAAGAGCTTGTACACAATGGTAAATATTTTCATGAGGTATAAAAGTGACCAACCTGAAATATACAGACGGATCTAAACTCTGTAAAATTAAGTATATGAAAGCAGTTTGAGTCAGATGTATGTAGTTCAAATGAAAATTTTCTTATTCAAATAAATATCTTTAGAATATGCTCAGTAGTATGGTATACACGTTTACGCCTCTATTTCAGTGTATAACCAAAACAATATGACTTTCAACCTGTCGCCTCTAGATATAATGTGATTTTTCTGGTATGTGCAAGGAGGTTTGAATAACAACCCTCATGTCTCAATCTTCTTGAAAGCTGGCTTCTTCAAATGCAGGGGAAGCGGTAAAAAGATACTAAGTTCATTTCTATATGAACTGCATGTTATAAGCAATTGAATACATGGATTTATATGTCCGCATTATTCCTGGTCGTTTTCAAACCTCTCTGGAAGGATACTCACTATTGATTTCCTATTTCTAACTAGACGTGTGTTTTACCATAGGACTTTTTGGAAATTTCCATGTAAAGCTGACTACTTTTGAAGATTTTTACGGTTCTTCAGACTTATATGAAAGATTTTTCATACATTTGGTTCACTTGACAAATTCGAACAATGCAATAAAAAAGATATTTTGCAGAATAAAATCAACTCATTTTATTTTATGGCATTTCATCAGCTGCAAACGGCCTACAACTGAAATGAAGTATTAGTAGTAATAATCGTATAACATACTTTAAATATGTGGGAATAAATGATTTCAAATTCAGAATTAACAATAAGGTAGTGAGTAAAGAAAATACAGGATTAATAATCACAAATCTTAGTCAAAATCAATGGTAATTTATATTTAATGAGATAGAAAATTCTGGAGTTGAGTGGGGCGAGCAGGAGGACAACAAATGAAATACAGTGTAAAAGAAGGGACTGTTTAAGCACCACTAGGTTACGTAATTATGGTTTGCTGAAGCTCTGGCTATCAAACATTTTCAACCTAACCTATGTGCTCAGGAGGAAACTGATTATAGTTTCCTTCTGAGTAAAAGTGGAAAGACGTTAGGTTGAGTGACTAACAGTCATTAAGTAATTAATGAAGACATGGTGAAATCAAAAAAGGGGGAAGACTATAAACATGCATTTACAAAAAATTATGTACGTTTACCAGGGTAAAGATTGGTTAATTACAGTCTCTTTCTGATTACATAGGCCAAATTGAAAATGTTTGATGGCGAGAGCTTCTGAAAATCGGAATAAACAAGGTGTTCCTTGTTTGCTGATTATCACGAGGTACATGGTGGAAACAGGACATCAAAAAGATGCTTCTCAATCTTTCAGGATAACCAACAAACAAAGAACGCCATGTTTATTACGGTTTACGGAAGCTCTGGCAACCAAACATTTTCACTATAGCCTATGTACTCATAAAGAGACTGTAATTGATTTTTTTTACCTTGGTGAATGTATATAGTTTTTTTCATATGTATGTATATAGTCTTCCCTTTACTTTTGATTGTACCGCCTCTTCATTAATTACTTACTGACTGTTAATCACTTAATGAATTTCTAGTTCATATAAGTACGTAACCTAATGGTGCTTAAACAGTCCCTTCTTTTACACTGTATTTCATTTGTTGTCCTCCTGCTCGTCCCACTCAACTCCAGAATTTTCTATCTCTATAAATTACCACTGATTTTGACTAAGATTTGTGATTATTAATCCTGTATTTCCTTTACTCACTACCTTATTGTTAATTCTGAATTTGAAATCATTTATTCCCACATATTTAAATTATGTTATGCGATTATTACTACTAATACTTCATTTCAGTTGTAGGCTGTTTGCAGCTGATGAAATGTCATAAAATAAAATGAGTTGATTTTATTCTGCAAAAATATCTTTGTTCTTGCATTGTTCAAATTATACGAAGGAATCTTGTCATAAAATCATACCCCATAATGCAAACAAATTTAAGGGCTTAGGCAACAAGATGTTATGAATAAATTAAAAATACTAATTTGCTAAAGTCTGTACTCTTGTCTTTTTTTAAAAGGATAGAACCATATAAAAAATGTTATACCTTGAATGATGTGAAATACTTCCCATTAGTTAAGAACAGAGAGTTGTGTGTCGGTTGGTTGTGTCATACAAAAAAGTAAAAAAGAATTTAAATGTAGTCATAAAACATTCATTTCTTTGAATCACACATATTTACAACAAATTAAATGATACTTTGGTTATCCTTTCAAGTATTCTGGGTAATTTGCTGGAAAGAAACGTTCCTGCATCTAATCAATCGAAATATTAGTGACTTCTTAATTTTTCAATCAGGTTTACAAAAGGAAAGCAATCAGAGGAAGAATTAACTAATATACTTGAGCAAATAGGTTTTGTAAACCGATTTCAACTTTAAAAATGCCTTCCTTCCTTCTTTCATTACAATCAGATGTACGTTCTTGTCATATATAATTCCTTTGCATAGCACCCCCTTCAAAGTCTGTTTCTTTTTTCTGAGTGATGCAGTAATAAAAACAGCTACGACTATTTATTACCACTTGATTCCTCAAAATATGATGAGTGGCTTCAACGAAGTTTCGCCTCGAAGTACCATGAAAATTGTTTTTATCGGTGACACTGTGTTATCGATATTTCGCGTATTGTCGAAGTGACTTGCTTTAAAGAACTTAGATCTTTTTTGTAAGAGGTCAAGACTTTATCCACTTATTGGGGAACCACTCTGAACTATAGTTGAAACTATGTATTACAACATGTACTAGTCTGAAATCAGTGGTCATTTGAGAAGCGTGTAACTGGTGAATGTGTATTTTTCAAAAAGTACTACTGAATATAGTGTCCATTTTATAAAATAACGACCAACCAATCATAAGAAAGGCAACATATTTGGTTCTTAGTTACTGATGAGTTAATTAAACCAAGCTACACTTAAGCTACATGGTGAACAGATATTTCATGGTATCGTTTGAGAGGTTGAATGACTCAAGATGATTGATTGAAACTTTTTAACATGGAGTTTCTGTTCTCCATTCTATGGCAACTAAATAAATCAGGAAACTCAAAAAAATTATTTTTTTGATAATCAGTCTTTCTTGTATCATGATAATGAAATGACCCCTTCACTAATATATAATTTGCATTCAGTCTAGGAATACAATATTCAGAAACCAGTTAGTGTTTGATTCTGAAGTGAAGGACAAAGGTAAGATAACGTTTCCATTGCGTCTACATGAATGTAATTGTCTGAGCATACTATTTGATAAATACTGAGAGAGGGCTTCACTTTTACTGTGACATTTTACCAGATGGCATGGGATGTTTTAATGTATGCAGAATCTGTGTATCTGAATGTATGGTTATTACACAGCTGATTCTATGTACAAAATATGTTTAGGTTGCTTAGTATCTCTGCATATAAACAACATAAATATGCTTATCGTCTTCTAATATGTGAGGGAAAATAACTCCACAGTTATTCAATAGTCCAAGATAGATAAAATATTGGCATTGACTCTACCGTCTTAGATGTTTAGCTCATTGTATCTTACACTAGTGGTCTTCTACAACAGCGCGAATAAAGAAAATAATTTCCCTCCAAATTTATTACAATTATTCAAATCTCTTCATTGTATTTCACAGTCTTCTATCCTGATATGCATAAATGTTGTTTGCTGTGCTTGTATCCCAGCTAACCAACTTGATTTTCAGTTGTGAGCGGTGATTTGTGTAAAGGGAATGGTGATCATCTCTAGCAAATATTCAATAAATTTTATTTTTACAACAGAAAATATTTTAAGGCAAATGAATCCAGTTAGGTAATCATTCATTTGACTTTCATCACTTATGAGTAACAAGAACCAAATAACTTTAGCTAGGCTTAAAATTTTCAATGTAATGTTAATTATGATTTGACGATCTAAGATAGCCGTAGTTTGGCAGACTAGTATTTGTAATGAGTGATGATTGAAGGTGAGATGAAAATCTGGACCGCGGTCGGATTCGAACCAGCTACCGCCGGGTTAAAGGCCCAGTGCTCAACCAACTGAGCCACAAGGTCCGACTGCTGACCAGAATTTTATTTCACTTCAATCACCGAGGGTTCCGCTCTAATACCTTGTGAATTCGTGACGCATTGCTACCGCTTGATCGTATTCACACTGGCTGCTCAGTTGGTAGAGCATTCGGTGGTCGCTGGTTCGAATCCGGCCGCGGTACAGATTTTCATCTCACCATCAATTATCACCCAGTTCGAATGTAATATTAGTTCTTTCGGGTTCATAATTTTCGCTTGACAAACAAACTGAACTGACTATTGCCTGATTAGTTTGCTGCCACTAAATTCAACCTATCACAGATTAAATGTATCAATATATTTTCGATACAGTAGAAACACTAGTTAAATAACAATAAACCTTTTGTCTGTTTAACCTTCTGTCAGACTAAGTAAGTCGTTCATGTTACAAAGAACACACCATGCATTTTTTATTTCCACCATTAATGGGTTGATTTAGAAAGTATTCATCATGGCATAGAACAAGAAAAATTAACAACTTCTCCTTTTGTTCAGTTAATAAAGGGCTCAGTGAAACAATTTGGTGACAAAACCAATACTGAACTAGTTTTCGGAATTTTAATAATATCCTCAATTGTAGAGAGTATCTCTCTGAAACAGAATTAACGTTTCTCTGATATATGTGTGTTTATGCCTTGAAATTAATAGCTGAATAACAGTAGCCTTAGCCGGAAAGGTCTTGTAATTGTTGAATGAAAAATATCTTCAACTTTAAAGGGACAGCTTAGTTGGTACAGCAAGGTACATACGTCTTATAGAACATTATCAACAAAACATTAAATCTATATCTTTTGCATTTTGTGAACAAGCTTCAACAAGATAACAGTAGAAAATGGTGCAGTTCAGTGTGGAATCAATTAAATTGACCATCACATTGCGGAGTTAGTACCCTGGGAATCTTCCATCACTTATGACTATGATACACCGTCAACGAAAAATGAATCTTCATTCTAAACTTTTGGTGGTACAAATGCTTTTAATAGTGTATACTTACGGTCTTAACTGTGTTTGTGTATTCCAACGCAATAGATGGATTTAGATGAATTAGCCTAAGAGGTTTGTGACTTTCATTATAAGGAAACAACTTTAAGCCTTTAAATTACTGAAGGTTCACTATAGACGTTTTCATGTACCCTAATTATTCTCCACTTTTGCCAGCCTAGAGAAGTGTGAAGTTGGATGTTCACAAATGGAATCTGAATTCAGAATTAAAGGTTTTTTTCTTACAGTATTTCAACGCTTTACTGCTATCTGTAACGAAGTGTCGAAGTAAATCTTTATCTTGTGGTGAGAACATTTTTCAATTTGCTTTCAAAGAAGTGCCTTCTGCCCAATAAATAAAGTCTCTAAACTATATGGCTACAATCCGTTGTAGACCAGCTTGACAGTATACCTATATCAAGACAGAGAAAGTCAGTCTGACCGACACAAAATCCTATATTTCATCACTATTATCTACCCTCATGTTCACTATTCTTGAACTTTGAGGATCCAAGTATGTTGACATTAAAAATCAATAACTAATTTCTTTGATAGCACAGTGAAACACACTATGATGAACACGGAAACGTATCAAAATGTCCTGAAGGTTGAAAAAATGTCATTGTAATGAAATTAATTAAAGTTCTGAGCTGATCATCACGAGGAAGGATTGCATGGAATAAGACATTTATGATACCAAGTTAATCATGAATATTTCTGCTTGGTTAAGTGTTAACTGTTGAAATATTAACAAGTAAAATGGACATATCACACCTGTTAGAAATTCAATGATTCCTACTTGTCTTTCATATTCATTCAATGGTGAGTTCATTAGATGAGTATCCTACTAAGAACAGTATTATATCTGGTAAATATTCCATATTACCAAATGAAAGATGTTTGTACGGTTTGAAATAAGAACACACTGATTTTATTCATTATTCACTTTCCTTTTATTTCCCCTGTTAGTGTTCTTCCTTTTTACTGGATTCCAATGAGGTATTCGAGAGTAAAAAAGGCGACCACCGAGGGTCGCTGGTTCTAATCCGACTGCGGTCCAGATTTTCATCTCACTGACTAGTCAGTTTTCTAGCTTTATCACTCAGACACTTGACTAGTCCTACCCTAACCGACATTGGATGAGATAACCTTGATATGATTTTGAGCAACAATTTATGCTCAAAAGGTCATCAAGTAAATAATACAATATCACTATGCGCTATATATGAAATAAACAAATGCGATATGGAATCATTTCCCACCACACTGCATAAGTTTTACATCCTTTTTGTTCAAAGGAGCTCATCATAATTCTTGTTATGCTAAACGAGAGACAGACATAAAACCATCTGCGTGATCATAATTATTGCAGATCGTTGAGTTACACTTTCGTTCCAGGGGTTGGGTATAAGCCTTATGAGGTATGTATCCATAAATTTAAGTGTATGCCTAACAAGTTACATATTTGTGTATTCCATAACAGTAGTTGCATAGTGTAAAAATACCGAATGCTATGTAATCAGCAGAAGCTTTCCTTTAAATCTCATCCAACCACACATGGTGGAGAAGATCCTCGTTGGATTGATTCCTTTATTATCGCAATCATACCACTCTAAACTATGATTTCAGCCACGGTATTAATAAAGAAACAAGATTATTGCACAACATATTTCAACACACAAGGAGATAGGAAAATTTCAAGCCATGCTAACCGTAGAAATAAATTAAAATTCAATTTACTCTGTCTAACATTCATTGGGAAATGAAAATACCAGGATAATGAATAAGTTCGTACTTGTTCCGCAGTTTCCACTCAGTTAAGAAAAGTCGGTAATGAATTGAGAATAGATTAGTATGGGATAAAATGAGAAGTATAGATTTGAATCAGGACAAATTGATCATGTACGCTGACAAATCAAGATACGATAGGCAGAACTCAGTTAACAAATGCTAGTAATGCACAGAAAGATCGTAATTTTTTACCAAGAGCTTTTTGAAGTGGTCAGCCCATCGCTTCCTTTGTTTCTCTTCTTTGGTAATCAGATTTCCTTCATCATCTTATATCGATTTCATCTGTGTTGATCTCTTCCCTCCCAGATAGTAACCTGGTTATTAGATACAATGTTGTCAGGTCTCTGTCTCTCCTACCAACAGCCTGTTCTGCTTCACTTGTCAGTGTGTCGTGGAAGTGTGTTTTGTCTTTGTGCACACTCTTCTTCACTTCTTTGTCCAGTGTAGTGTTTTATACGTTGTGTTCAATTCCTCTTTTCGTTGTGCATCCTTGCACTGCTTTAACTTCTGCTTCACCATCCTCCTCTCTCTGCTCTATCAGCTTACATGTGTCCGTCGAGATCCATTACTTGTTCCGTTTTTTCTTCCCTCCTAATACGGTTGTGCAGGTTTCTTTCCACATAGCTTTCAAAGACTTCCAGTGTTCATCCACACAGATTTCTTCAGGGATGTTGCTCGATATTTCCCACTTTGTCTTTATGGCTGACGTGGAGATATCCCCTTTAGTTTCATCCTTCAATTTCTGTTCTGCGTGTTCAACTTGAACTGTGGTCTATCACCAACTTCCTTGAGGGCTTTCGACTCGATCTTGGATGTTCCTTCTTACCACTAGATAGTGAGTCATGTGAACCTACATCTGTTCTCCTTCCTCATCTGATCTTGTGTTCAGTAGGCTGGCTGCGTCTCCACTCTCTTCACATTGAGATAAAGTCGACCGGATTTTTAGTGTGGTGTGTCCATATGGTGAATGGTGCAATCCATATCACTTTGTGGATATTCTTGTGCTTGAACACACTGTCTCACCTCCAATCATCAAATCGTTGAATGCACAGAATTCTGCAAACAGTCCTCCATTCTCGTTCATCACCTCACCGAGCGCTTCTCGACCCATGCATGGTCAGTTCTATTCCTGTGTTGTCCGCTCCCAGTTTGGCATTCATGTCACCTCACCAATTAGAATTTCGATATCGCCAACTGAGGTCCTGTCCAGTGTTGATCGCATTTGTCTGTAGAATTCCTCCTTCTTCTCTTCATCTGCATTGTCTGTAGGTGCATAGCGTAGCGTAGCACTGTACAGTTGTGACTTTTCTTCCTTTTGAGTTGAACCTTGCTGTCATGATCCTGCAGGAGGAGATCGGTTCCCACTGCATCAGGACCTTTGATGCTGTTGGGGACATCAGGATAGCCACTCCGAAACTCAGTGTGCTCATGGCTGTCGTCTGGATGACAATATCGGAGTAGATTATTGACTCCTCTCCAGTTGACAATTTAGAGAGTCCACTTCCATTCCATCTCCACATTCCTCGCAGATTCCTAGCACTTCGATTCTATACCTTCTCATCCATTTTGCAGTCTGGGCAGTCTTGCTAGGTTCAAACATGGTGCAGACATTCCATGTCCCCATGTTGACTTTCGCTTTCATCTAGGGAAGAGAAGACACATCGACCGACTGGCTTCCTGAAGGCTTTCACCAACCGGCGTCATTTCGCCTCTCTGATTCCAGTGAGGAGAAAGTTTGTTTTTACTTTTGATATGTTCTCTGTGCTTTGAATTTTCTGTAGCGGTTGGATTGGTTTTCTGGGGTAGGGTTGCTATCCCTATGTCCAACGTTCGCTGTTTATTCGTGCTTAGGACCGGTTAGTAACTAGTGAACTAGTTAACCGGGCATTGTTACTTGTAGGTGTAATAGTAATATATTTGCTTTATTCCGAACCATAATTATTTTTACAGAACAGAATTCTGAGCATATGATATTGCATTCGTTTAGTCGTTTTACATTTTTCTAATAAATATTAACAGTGGAACCGGTCTCAAGTATGTTACAAAACATAATACTACTGTTGAAGTACTAAATGACTTCAGTGTAATAACAGCTGTTCGCTATTGCAAAGTTGATTGATAAGACTGTGTCTCATGTGATTTTCTTTACTCAGTACACAAGTTAAATAGTGTACGGTTCAATTTTTATATGTAGTTATGAGTCCATATATTTCAATATATCTGGTTTTTGACTTTGCTGAGGAGAGACAGTGAGAGAAGTGTGGATGCAGAGGATGATAAAATTCTTTTATTCAGCTATCCACAAGAGTTCAAATGTCAATGCACGATAGCATTTATCAGTATGGTTAGTGGTGTACCACTTTCTCTACTAACAGCCCTTAAATTTTCACGCAATACAGCGTAGTTTTCTCCAGTGTCCAGGAAAGTATAAGAGGGAAAAGAAGTATGGGCAAACGATAAGAATTGACAAGAGGTAAGAGTAGAGGCTTAATTATACCAGACGGTCTGAGTTTCCTGATGTAATATGTCGGCTAGGAGGATTTCGCTGGAAATCGGTAAGATATGAGGGGGTTAAAAAAATTCAGAATAATGGCATAAGCCAAGACGAATCATGTTTAATACATTCTGTGCCAGTGATTCTTCTCAAAGACAACGGTCATGGGATTGAAGCGATTTTTATAGGTCTCACGTTTTGGGCTAAAATTAACCAACTGTCATTTGAAGAAATTGAATGTGAAGTCATTCAAGAAACACCAGTGACCAGTTTTGATCAGGAAGTTATTAAACTGGGAACAGTTTGAGGAGTAGATAGTTAGCATGAATACAGTTAGGTTGTCTACGTACCAAACAAAATCAGCTTTAGTTGAGGTTAGTAAGCCAAGCAAGGAGAAAGAGACAGAAGCAGGTGAAAGAACAGCAACTTGAGGCATACCACTTTCAAAAAGCGGCGACACATAGCCCTCCCCCCTCTATTCACTACACTGTTTTCTCTCAGAAAAATGAGAATCGAACCCGTTTGAAATTAAGGACTCAATGTGAGTTCTGACAAATTTATACAATAAAGGGGATCCAGGGATAAAGGCAGAAGTGTAATCTAAGAGGGAATATCTTACTCAGCACCTTTTACAGACTAGCAATGATATTGTGGTGAAAATAAACTGCAGAATCTAAAGTTCTCCTTCTGCATTTGAAGGAAAATTGAACTGTATCGCTGAAAGCCTCCAAAAAACGCTCAGACACAGGAAGCAATAGATTCTCCAATGTCAGTTTGTGATTCGAAAAGTTGTAGATGTATCTACACGATATCTGTACTCAACCAAATGGTGTATGACTGAACTTGTGAAAGATTTTGAAGCTTTCGCTTTCATGCTGTTTGGATCAGGTTAAGAAACACGAATAGAAACCTGTCTTCCAAACTTTTCAATATACTTGCTTTGGCAAGTAAATATAAATTCATAGATACGGTTAGAGTTGATGTTGGATGAGTGTTGTTAATTTTAGCCTAATAAATGGCGTAGCTGATACTATGTAAAGCAACAGTTTTCGCAACCCGATATATTCTAGCAAAAAGGGTCCGTAACCTTCTGTTGATCATTTCTGAGACATCTTTATATCCTAACTTTATAAATACCAAGGTTTCCTCAAATGTAGCTATATTCTTATCACCGCCAAATACTTTGAGTACTGCGTAATAAAAAATGTCCTAATAACCATTATCGAACGAATGAGTTTCAAGAAGAGGTATCATCAAACGACAGTGACTATGTTATCACTATTATTGTTCACTACACCAGCTGTTTAAAATCTAGGATCTTTCTTCCAGTTTCTGATGCATAAAAAGACTCTATCACCATTATTTGTATTCATTGTATAGTGTGTTTTACTTGTATGATCCCAGCAAGGTATATTAGAATGAACAACAAAATAGACGAATATTTTGTAGAAGGGATAATAAAAAAATATTTATTTGTTCTTTTTTTTAACATATTACGCCGAGAATATACAGATAAAATACACCTTATACCGTAAGGCAAATTGAACGGGTGCCAAACAGTCCAGTCCTTCATTCGCCCGGATACCTTCAAAATTATTCGTATTATTAACATTTCTCAACAGATTTTCACTTACTGTATCTATATTCCTCAATGTATATCGTCACTCTTTTCGAACTTAAAAGTATGTCTTTCATTTTATCAAACGCTGATCCATTCTTTATTTATTATAGGCTGTTTGTAGCTGAGTAAAACCACGAAATTAATCTGAGCTGAGTTTATTCAGCAAATCTCATTTTTTTTCTGCTTTGCTGAGAATGATCATTGGAACCTGGCTTATCAAATAATTCATTATTTTTGAAATGTACATCTCAAGAAACACTTGTATTAGGAGAAACTGTGAATAAGATGTAGTGGATTTGAACTGCAGTTCCTATAATATTGCTATGACCTGCAGTACAATCTAACAGTCTACCGGCGACAGAAGCCTAGCAAACTACGAAAGATGCAAACCCGACGCGCAAAAGAATCGACTCTTACGGTAATCAGAACACCAACCACCACCGCAAGAATACCACTGACGTACGGAGAGAAGAAAAACCGTTGACAGAGAGCCTTTTACTGTCTCAACAACAGTCAATACAGTGGACTTCGATGCTGAATATATACATTTCCAAATGACCTTGACAACACTAAATCCATATATAGTTAACAACTAATGCGAGTTCAGTCTTCAGAGTAGTAGAAATCAAAAGGGGGTAACGGTGTGGAAACAGCCGTCTAGGTTATTTTAAGGTCACGGGCAAAACAGCAAGCGAAAGCTATGCAAAATTAGAGGTATATGATGATTTCGTGCAATATAATTTAGTTGGCAGATAAATACGTTTTGGATAGGTCAGTATTCCTGAGACGTTATACTGTTTCATTCCCTGCTCAGTATAACCCCAACAAACTATACTTCAATCAGAGTCACAAATTTTATATATACTTCTATATTTAATTGGCATAAGTTGTAGGCTGTGTATGAGAACTAAACTAAACAAGCTGAAACTGATCTCACCTATGCTTTCTCGTCAAAGTATTTTTTAAAAATTCATTTTTAACTTTAGAAGTGTATTGAAAATTGAATTCCGTTTATGTTGGATATTGGCAGGTTGTGTAACAATATACGGATTCATACGATAAATTCCCTTGATCATTTTCGGTTGACTTTTAAAATAAAATTTGTGAAACAAACGAAGTGCTCATTTACCTCACAGTTTCGTATGAAGTACAAGCGGCCCAAAGATGATAAATGTAAATTTATTAGAAGATAAAATAAAAATCATATTTCGAAAAGTAAAGACATGTTTAATGAGAATAATAGACGAAATAGGGTAAATGGAATAATGTATGCCATCAGTATGGCCGACTACAAAAAACTTTGCTTACTTTTATTATTCACATGTATAATTTATTGATAACAAACAATTTTATTTTAAATATTCTCCATTGCATGAATCGTTGTGCCTCTCGACTGCCTCAGCATTACAGTACATGGTAAATCTATCAAGGAAATTGGGATGATCTTCGGCTTAGAAACCGATTCACCTTCTAGTAAATTATTCTAATAATATTACTGACTGGAATGTCAGTGAATTAACAGGTTATACCGACAAGTGCAAAAAATTTGTGCGTTTCCTTGGAGTTTTCTAGTTTTTAGTACAGACAGTCAGACACAAAGACGAATTCGCGCAAATAAATTATTGCTGTTACATGGCTTACAAGAACCTCGCCTGGTTAACTAGTTCACTAGTTACTAACCGGTCCTAAGCACGAATAAACAGCGAACGTTGGACATAGGGATAGCAACCCTACCCCAGAAAACCAATCCAACCGCTACAGAAAATTCAAAGCACAGAGAACATATCAAAAGTAAAAACAAACTTTCTCCTCACTGGAATCAGAGAGGCGAAATGACGCCGGTTGGTGAAAGCCTTCAGGAAGCCAGTCGGTCGATGTGTCTTCTCTTCCCTAGATGAAAGCGAAAGTCAACATGGGGACATGGAATGTCTGCACCATGTTTGAACCTAGCAAGACTGCCCAGACTGCAAAATGGATGAGAAGGTATAGAATCGAAGTGCTAGGAATCTGCGAGGAATGTGGAGATGGAATGGAAGTGGACTCTCTAAATTGTCAACTGGAGAGGAGTCAATAATCTACTCCGATATTGTCATCCAGACGACAGCCATGAGCACACTGAGTTTCGGAGTGGCTATCCTGATGTCCCCAACAGCATCAAAGGTCCTGATGCAGTGGGAACCGATCTCCTCCTGCAGGATCATGACAGCAAGGTTCAACTCAAAAGGAAGAAAAGTCACAACTGTACAGTGCTACGCTACGCTATGCACCTACAGACAATGCAGATGAAGAGAAGAAGGAGGAATTCTACAGACAAATGCGATCAACACTGGACAGGACCTCAGTTGGCGATATCGAAATTCTAATTGGTGAGGTGACATGAATGCCAAACTGGGAGCGGACAACACAGGAATAGAACTGACCATGCATGGGTCGAGAAGCGCTCGGTGAGGTGATGAACGAGAATGGAGGACTGTTTGCAGAATTCTGTGCATTCAACGATTTGATGATTGGAGGTGAGACAGTGTGTTCAAGCACAAGAATATCCACAAAGTGATATGGATTGCACCATTCACCATATGGACATACCACACTAAAAATCCGGTCGACTTTATCTCAATGTGAAGAGAGTGGAGACGCAGCCAGCCTACTGAACACAAGATCAGATGAGGAAGGAGAACAGATGTAGGTTCACATGACTCACTATCTAGTGGTAAGAAGGAACATCCAAGATCGAGTCGAAAGCCCTCAAGGAAGTTGGTGATAGACCACAGTTCAAGTTGAACACGCAGAACAGAAATTGAAGGATGAAACTAAAGGGGATATCTCCACGTCAGCCATAAAGACAAAGTGGGAAATATCGAGCAACATCCCTGAAGAAATCTGTGTGGATGAACACTGGAAGTCTTTGAAAGCTATGTGGAAAGAAACCTGCACAACCGTATTAGGAGGGAAGAAAAAACGGAACAAGTAATGGATCTCGACGGACACATGTAAGCTGATAGAGCAGAGAGAGGAGGATGGTGAAGCAGAAGTTAAAGCAGTGCAAGGATGCACAACGAAAAGAGGAACTGAACACAACGTATAAAACACTACACTGGACAAAGAAGTGAAGAAGAGTGTGCACAAAGACAAAACACACTTCCACGACACACTGACAAGTGAAGCAGAACAGGCTGTTGGTAGGAGAGACAGAGACCTGACAACATTGTATCTAATAACCAGGTTACTATCTGGGAGGGAAGAGATCAACACAGATGAAATCGATATAAGATGATGAAGGAAATCTGATTACCAAAGAAGAGAAACAAAGGAAGCGATGGGCTGACCACTTCAAAAAGCTCTTGGTAAAAAATTACGATCTTTCTGTGCATTACTAGCATTTGTTAACTGAGTTCTGCCTATCGTATCTTGATTTGTCAGCGTACATGATCAATTTGTCCTGATTCAAATCTATACTTCTCATTTTATCCCATACTAATCTATTCTCAATTCATTACCGACTTTTCTTAACTGAGTGGAAACTGCGGAACAAGTACGAACTTATTCATTATCCTGGTATTTTCATTTCCCAATGAATGTTAGACAGAGTAAATTGAATTTTAATTTATTTCTACGGTTAGCATGGCTTGAAATTTTCCTATCTCCTTGTGTGTTGAAATATGTTGTGCAATAATCTTGTTTCTTTATTAATACCGTGGCTGAAATCATAGTTTAGAGTGGTATGATTGCGATAATAAAGGAATCAATCCAACGAGGATCTTCTCCACCATGTGTGGTTGGATGAGATTTAAAGGAAAGCTTCTGCTGATTACATAGCATTCGGTATTTTTACACTATGCAACTACTGTTATGGAATACACAAATATGTAACTTGTTAGGCATACACTTAAATTTATGGATACATACCTCATAAGGCTTATACCCAACCCCTGGAACGAAAGTGTAACTCAACGATCTGCAATAATTATGATCACGCAGATGGTTTTATGTCTGTCTCTCGTTTAGCATAACAAGAATTATGATGAGCTCCTTTGAACAAAAAGGATGTAAAACTTATGCAGTGTGGTGGGAAATGATTCCATATCGCATTTGTTTATTTCATATATAGCGCATAGTGATATTGTATTATTTACTTGATGACCTTTTGAGCATAAATTGTTGCTCAAAATCATATCAAGGTTATCTCATCCAATGTCGGTTAGGGTAGGACTAGTCAAGTGTCTGAGTGATAAAGCTAGAAAACTGACTAGTCAGTGAGATGAAAATCTGGACCGCAGTCGGATTAGAACCAGCGACCCTCGGTGGTCGCCTTTTTTACTCTCGAATACCTCATTGGAATCCAGTAAAAAGGAAGAACACTAACAGGGGAAATAAAAGGAAAGTGAATAATGAATAAAATCAGTGTGTTCTTATTTCAAACCGTACAAACATCTTTCATTTGGTAATATGGAATATTTACCAGATATAATACTGTTCTTAGTAGGATACTCATCTAATGAACTCACCATTGAATGAATATGAAAGACAAGTAGGAATCATTGAATTTCTAACAGGTGTGATATGTCCATTTTACTTGTTAATATTTCAACAGTTAACACTTAACCAAGCAGAAATATTCATGATTAACTTGGTATCATAAATGTCTTATTCCATGCAATCCTTCCTCGTGATGATCAGCTCAGAACTTTAATTAATTTCATTACAATGACATTTTTTCAACCTTCAGGACATTTTGATACGTTTCCGTGTTCATCATAGTGTGTTTCACTGTGCTATCAAAGAAATTAGTTATTGATTTTTAATGTCAACATACTTGGATCCTCAAAGTTCAAGAATAGTGAACATGAGGGCAGATAATAGTGATGAAATATAGGATTTTGTGTCGGTCAGACTGACTTTCTCTGTCTTGATATAGGTATACTGTCAAGCTGGTCTACAACGGATTGTAGCCATATAGTTTAGAGACTTTATTTATTGGGCAGAAGGCACTTCTTTGAAAGCAAATTGAAAAATGTTCTCACCACAAGATAAAGATTTACTTCGACACTTCGTTACAGATAGCAGTAAAGCGTTGAAATACTGTAAGAAAAAACCTTTAATTCTGAATTCAGATTCCATTTGTGAACATCCAACTTCACACTTCTCTAGGCTGGCAAAAGTGGAGAATAATTAGGGTACATGAAAACGTCTATAGTGAACCTTCAGTAATTTAAAGGCTTAAAGTTGTTTCCTTATAATGAAAGTCACAAACCTCTTAGGCTAATTCATCTAAATCCATCTATTGCGTTGGAATACACAAACACAGTTAAGACCGTAAGTATACACTATTAAAAGCATTTGTACCACCAAAAGTTTAGAATGAAGATTCATTTTTCGTTGACGGTGTATCATAGTCATAAGTGATGGAAGATTCCCAGGGTACTAACTCCGCAATGTGATGGTCAATTTAATTGATTCCACACTGAACTGCACCATTTTCTACTGTTATCTTGTTGAAGCTTGTTCACAAAATGCAAAAGATATAGATTTAATGTTTTGTTGATAATGTTCTATAAGACGTATGTACCTTGCTGTACCAACTAAGCTGTCCCTTTAAAGTTGAAGATATTTTTCACTCAACAATTACAAGACCTTTCCGGCTAAGGCTACTGTTATTCAGCTATTAATTTCAAGGCATAAACACACATATATCAGGTGCATTCCCCTAGAAACGTTAATTCTGTTTCAGAGAGAAACTCTCTACAATTGAGGATATTATTAAAATTCCGAAAACTAGTTCAGTATTGGTTTTGTCACCAAATTGTTTCACTGAGCCCTTTATTAACTGAACAAAAGGAGAAGTTGTTAATTTTTCTTGTTCTATGCCATGATGAATACTTTCTAAATCAACCCATTAATGGTGGAAATAAAAAATGCATGGTGTGTTCTTTGTAACATGAACGACTTACTTAGTCTGACAGAAGGTTAAACAGACAAAAGGTTTATTGTTATTTAACTAGTTTTTTTATTAGGTTTTCTTTATTATCTTTCTGCTCAAGAACTGAAGGTGCCTCTCATTCTTAGTTTGACGGTATTCGATTTTTGCCAATCTACTTTTGAGCATGACTATTGTTTTCATCCAACTAAGGTACATATGTGCTCTTTGAAGTTTATGGGGCTTTTGTTACAATGTATTATTCATTGCGGTCTGATATCATTTGAGGAACGATTTAAAACCTGAACAATTGTTTCGTTCCAGCGAAAGATTCGTAAATATTATGCTTTCAGATGCAGATCATATGGTTTCGTTGACGAATTGTGACCTGCGGGACGAACTAATCGGATGTGATTTGGATGCAGACTGAAGATCTGGGTGGAATGTCGTGTTATACCATGAATTGACAGAAGCAGAAAACTGCGGGTAGTTGAACCCCAACTCAATGGCAGAATGTTTAACGCGTTCGCTGCAAGCGAGACCTGAAGGTCCTGAGTTGAATCTGTGGTGGAGTCATGGCAGCGTTCTACTGAGGAACATCATATTATGACGAAACAGCTGTCCAGTATTCTCGGGTTTTTAATTGTACCCCAGCTTTTGTCAGTCCATAAAGAACAATGCTTTAAATATATGCAATACATCACAGAGTGATATTTGATTGCAGTTCAATGCACACAATTTACTTATATCACCATTTTATTACTCTATTTTGACCGGTCGAAGTTTTTTATATTGCAGTTTTATCATTTTAAATTTCTTAGCAGCTAAATAGGATCATCAAAATAACAAAGTGTACTTATATTATTCTGCTCGAATAATTATTCTTGCTCTTTTGAAGTTGATAAAAGGGAAAATATGTATATAATGTACCATCAGTTTAACTTTTATGCATAACATTTTATTGAGGCTAAAGTTTCTCAGTTCAATTAATAAAATCATCTTACACCTATATTTTTAATGTATATCTTTCTATGCCATTAAACTGATTGTTAATACAACCAATTATGACTTCACTTAACTTTGTCATGAGTGACCTTAGGTTTTAGTCTCATGTATATATGCATTAATTTCGTATTTTTCTTCAATTCAGTTCATTATATTGTCATTTACTAAATGTAAACACCATTTAATAAATAAAATATAACAGATAAGGGTACGCAGACGTATGTCCATTCACTAACGAGCACTATTTAATTAATAGGTTTCCAATGATTGAATAGGGTCAACCGCTGAAATCAAACTTAGTTTAGTTGTAACTATAAAATGAAATTTCTCTGTCATAGGTTTCATAACGTTTAGCTAGCAGTGAATAAACAATGTGAATGCAGGCTGCTTACATAGGGTACAAAACTGTATGGTAGAATTTAAATTATAGGGATATTTTTTATTAATACTTGTAATTTCCCGTTGCTATACTGGGTTGGATTCCTTGATCTCTGTTGGCATATGAGCTCCTATGCTAATGGCTGGATACCAAGTGAATATCCACTGTATTGTGGCATATTTGATAGCTAGCAGTGAGATCTAGGAAACACGTTTCGTCCACTTTTAGCCGTCAAATAGACTACAATGTAGTATAGACATTTTTTAACATTTGTGTGTGCTTCATTTAGGTTATGAGAGCACAAAAACCTAGCTAGATCAAAACTGGTAGGTTCTTGCACGATAAGGTATCTAGAGAAGGCTCGGCCATAGCTATGGATGCAGTTATACACAGTCACATAATGAGGTGGGATAGAGAGAAAATCTTTAAAACTAACCTAATAGGGTGAAGGAAGAGATTCATAACTGAATCTTCGTTTATTGACTCAACACCAAACACATGCAACCGGAATAACTTGGCACACATTCCCGATATATGAAAAATCCTACTACTCATATCATAAACGAAATAAGAGAATTGGAACTGAGTGAACCATGTCACAAAATTATGGAGCTATTTTGATATGACCACGGAAAACATAAATTATATCCGAAACGTAATCTAGTAAATAATACTGCTCCACTGGCACTTACAGTTCTACTATTGTGTCAAAAATAGTGTTACCATCTGTAGATCCCAACATTTATTCTAGAACTTTTTGTTGGACTCATCCAACAAGATAGATGTCAACATTAGACTGGGTACAAGAGTGAAAGATATGCCAAATGGCTGGAACTCCATCGCCAGTCGCAACAGATAGTCGTAGAACTCTGAAGTATTTTGTGAGGAAAATACTATACGCACTTTTTGCATGTTGCAATACAAACACAAACTTCAATCTGTTAAACAGACTTCTAAACAAGGCGTATCCAAAGGATATGGTGATATTCACGAATAATTTCAAAATACCTAAGTAAGAAGAACAATTGTTCAAGTTGCCAGTAAATTACAGGTGAAAAGTGACTTTTGTTCATAGGAATTTTACAGCGACTGAATTCTGTTGTTGACCAAGACTAACATTCTTCTTATGCTACTGCAGACATTTTTTCCCAATATTGAATACAATGCTTGTATTATACCGTCGTTGATTGGACCGAATTGATCGGTCTCTATTAGCATATGGGGTCCTGTGCCGATGCCTCGATATTACCCGTATTCTAATTATTGTAATGGCAGACATCGTCGCTTGGTTTTATAGTGGATGACGCCCGGGCATTTGAAGCGATAGCTCCCGAGTCAAAATCCCGGTGGGCACAATATCAGTCACTGGGAAGCACATCCAGCTGATGAGTTCCAAAATGAACGAAATGCGCATCCCGCATTCCAATGTTAGCCACCATTCACCATTACTATTGAATACAATGGCTCGCTTCATAATAATGCAGGTGATTCTCAGTGCATAAACATTACAATCATATCAATATATAATTATGGACAATAAATTATGTCTGAAACGTAATTGAGCAAACAATACTGTTCCACTGTATGATACTTGTAATAAATCAACTAAAATGGAACAGTATTAAAGGCAATAATGTGAAACGTATAGCCCTTGTTACATTAGCGTCTGGTCGGGACTCAGGAATCACTACATAATAGAGGGTAATTGTGTTGGTAGTAGTTCACTCGGCCAGTACAAAAATCTGCATTTCGATTTAAGCATTCTCAGAATAGTACTGTGCTGCATTTTTAAGTATTTGTAAGTCCATTTTCACCTAACGTCACGTTTCATCGTTGTTTTGTCCTTAGCTTGAGAAATGACAGTTTGAAAAACATTTTAAAAATGTGTAAGAATATACTATACATTTAGAAGACATATTTAAAAGATTGAAACAAACTGGAAGAGAAGAATGTGATGAAATATATTAGATAGAAACGGTTTGGTATCCCAAGGTTTAAGCAGTAAATGATATACTAGCGTACTTATAAATTCAAATGAAGTAGTTTACTACTTTAAATCTAAGATATTATTGTGCGAATAAAAACAGTAGTTTTTAACAGAGCAGTAAGTAAACACCATTTACTTCACTCAGTACTGATTAGTTAGTAAGCATATACTTGAGACGAAAAACTTGACATCCTTAGGATACTTTACTAAGACCATTAAACATGTGGGAACTATTGGATTTGACCTGACTGATAGACTTTTTAACTTTCCATATTAGATTTTTTTATATGATTTGTAACACACAGTGATACAATATTAATTAATGGATGATATCCTGAGCATAAGTTATCCCTTAAAATCATATCAGTGTAATCACACTGCTTTCGACATCTGATTTTTATAGTCCTGACACCTCATCTTATTTGTTTCCATTTGTAGTAAAGTGATAATTTAACTAATAATAACAACTGACAAAGAATACTACTTCTAAATTAAAAATCCCCATTCATCTCAAAAAATTAATTGGCGAATTCACATTGCATCAACAACATCACCAAGGCAAACTGCAAGTTACCAACATTTCTTTTCAAACACAAAACATTGGTTTAGCGTCCCAAACTGAACAGGTTTCTGGAACTGCAACCAGTTTCTTATTCCATTGTCTACTACACTACTTACTGTAAATGACTCGATGGGATTGATATCATATCTGAAGTCCAGTAGGTGTTCAGTTGTACATTTGAGAACGATCTGACCACCAAGGCAAGAGTTCAACTGTACGTGTAAGTAGCCTAGCCACTTCTCCATACCATCTAGGTATTTCCTTCCAAAAATGTGTGGATATCAGGTAACTGTTTCATACTAGTTGAGGACTGCTTAATAGTGTACATCCATGATCTCATGAGAGATGAAGTCTAAGACAGTTGCTTCCTAATTCGAGACGGCGGGTTATAATCCATTGGTTCATATTAAAGTCCTTCTGTCAACCGACAACGTTTCACAATCATCTTCTAATGTCACTGGTGGTAAACTGTTCTCAGTTCTTAATTAGTTGTCGCTATACTTCATGGTACACTACTAAGGAATACCAAACTACGAAGAAATAGCCATCTCCATTTTTCAAAATTTCTTTCATCATGGATTGAAACCTCTTAAAATGTTTGTTGTTAACTTCGCTAATCTATGCATCCATACAGTCTCCTTCATGGTTGGACATCGAAATGAAGAAAACAATGGTACAAACGTTTTAAAGAAGTTTTTCATGTATTTCATATCAAATATTGACATTTGACATAGAACCATTGGTAAATGGGAGAGATCAGTAACAGTTGTGATATGAGTGGAATGCTAGCGGCGTTGCACTGAAGGAACCCATCATGTCACTTAAACTGAAAGCTTAGGACAGTCAAGCAAACAGATTCTCTCAAAACCTAAACATGGATTCACTTGCTTTATTCATGTAGATATTTATCCATTTGATGAAGTGCAAACTTTGGCAATGACAATGATGTCATGTTTGAGTTTACCCACTCAAAGCGTAAACATTAAATCATTTTGAAACGGGTCGTTGAAACAATCCATTTCCTTTTATACTGAACATGAAAAAATTGCCTGAAGTTTCAACTTGTTGATTATAATTTGAAAGTTGATTCATCAGGCGTTAATAGTATGTATGAGAAATGGAGTAGAATTCACTGGAGACCTGAATAAAAGGATCAGAATATATTGTAATCTTTACCATTGAGTACATAACAAAACATACATATATTAGAATTTAGTTGAAACCATTGACTAGTTGATTTCTCTTTTATTGCATTTAAACAACAATAAACGATGAGATGACTGTAGCAGATGCTTAAACACAGTTGATCAAATTCGTGGTCCATGTAGTCAGTCAATTGCCAGTTTTAATAAAATTTAGGGATATATTTATGCTGGGTGCACTCATTTTGCTTAGACTTGTTTAAAAGTATAGAACAGAATATTATTTACTTGATGACCTATGGAACATAAGTCATTGCTCATAATCATATCAATGTATTCACATCACTTTCGACATTTGATTATCATAGTTTTGTCACCTCATATCAGTTGTTATTATTATTAGTAGAATTTTCCATATCTCTGGTACAGGTGTTTCGTCATTGTTATTATATATGTTGCGTATTGTGTTGACTCGATGAACAAAGTTCCGATAATCAATCTTCCTCTGTCTCCACCTTATTATATTGGACTTAATTACAGTGGCTTTATTCCACTCATTGCATTGTGTGGTTGTGTAATAATGCGTGCATTGCAATAGTCGGTGTTTATTCTAGATTATTGATCTAATTTAAGTCTATCATTCTATGTTTACCTGGGGGCTCTTAACTGCTTTCTTCTTTTCACTCATCTCTTACTTCCTTATGTACCTCACAACCTTAAATTTTTATGTTGTTATAAGTGAAATGTTATGATTGTAAATATGAAACAATGAAAAATATTGAATGTGCTTGGTATATATGATGGGTGATGTTTCCATTGATTCAAGTTTGTATTTCTTACAAAATGTGATTGAAACCCACGAAAATTATGTGGTTTCCCCAAGACAAACTATAGACATAACGTCGATGGTCTACTATTTTATACGCTTCCTTTTAGTATAAATAACTTTTTTGTATACTTTTATTTTACCTTCTTACTATATGACATGTAACGTACTTTGAAAATAATGAAAGTGGTTATCTGTATTTTGACAGTATTTAAGTTGCTGTAACAAATGAGAATTAATTACCTCGGAAATGTTGGAGACAACGTGTATAATTCAGTCTGTTCTAAGATACTTTGGTAATTTCCATAATTGATTATTTATAGACATGAGTTACTGCTGTTTATTTGATGTTTTTGTAAAATACCTATATCGGTTTCACTTTTACCTACTAAGATAGATATAGTTATCGACCATTTCGGTTATCAACAAATTAGTCCATGTGCCTTTATGAAGTGGGAATAACACCCGAAGTAAAATTAGATTTCTATAATGATTGGTAAGAAATTTAGGGGAACTAGAAGAAACTTTACTAGCTGAAATGACTCCATTCTGTGTTGTTCACACAAGTCACTTTGATAAACTTATAAATTAAGCCCATAGTGTTTTGTTGTGATGTTGATTTAGCTTTTTGGTAATTCATTTTCTGTTTTCTTCAAAAAACAGGGTGAATTTCAATGACAGTAAATTTAGTTCTTAGTTTCTGTCAGTACTTTCACAAATTTTCAGCTATAGCTCAATGATTATTTGTTTCTCAACTAAATTAATTTTTGTGTCATCAATTCTATGGTGGGCTACAAAAAAACTATCAAGTTTATTGCGACTAGAAGGATAATAGACTTTTTTAATAACTAAATAAATAAAACAGCGTTATCAATAAAACGAATTTTTTTTCGTTATTCATTTACTTAGTTTGTAAGTAAGTAATAATTTCTTGAGTGCTTATCACGGATTGAATTTGGCTAAAAAGATATAAGGCAACAAGGAGTACTAAATAATTTTGGTCCAGTCAGTAGTTTGTACTCATGAAACTACGTGGGACTGATCCTATATGAACTTTTAAGAACCAGTTTCCATAAAGTTGGTAGCCTTGAAATGAATTTCCCTAAGTTTATATTTTGAATCCATAGTGTATAGGTTAGGTGTGATTGTGGTTGATAACCACTGTGCTAGATGGTGAAATCTCAGAAAGTGTAACTTAGTGAATGAATAGTAATTTCCTTATCGTGTAATCTGACAGCCATTGGTTTGAATACAACTAGGGTCGTTTGTGCACATTTTTTATGGGTCTGAGAACATAATAAAATAGATGAATTCATTGCTTTCTGTTTTGCCCTGGTTCTCTGGTTGATATCAAAACATCATGAATACCTGGAGGCTATCTCTGAGTCTTGATGAACCAATTGAATAAAGTAGTTCTTATGAAAATCAGAGTAATGTTTTAGTAATCCCTCTTTATTAATTTACTATAATGAGAATAGCGACTGTTGTTAGAATATGTCTCAGTGATAAACGTGATTCAGTGTTGATCTCACCTTCACATTCATCAAATCTAGATGTGATTGGTAGTAGAATCTCCTCAATATAATATGGTGTCAATCGAAAATCAACTATTTGGTTACTGTCAAACTACAGGTCAACACCAATCTACTGAAACGCTTAAGCTTTTATAATGAGGATGAAATACTCATTCAGTGTTACCTGGTTATGAAAACTTGCAATTCATTCAACCATATTGGATTCAGGAGGATTGTTGTGCATATAATCCAGTCGTCTATAGCATTTAAGTGTGGTTATAGATTTTCCAAATCTCTTATTTATCTCATCTGATCATAGGAAAACACAAAAGACGATTACAGTTTAAAAAAGTTTCTTTTCAACGAAATCGGTCCGTTAGCTGTACATTTGTGAATATATAGTGGAAAAGACAAAACATTTCAGAGTAATTGGCTGTCAGAAGTCGTTATAAATTGCGTCACAAGGGGAAGTGATATCATGGGGAAACAAATAGAATGCACAACCTCCTTCTTTGCCATGATTATTGTACATTATAGACTAGTCTAGACAACCCACACATGACGCAACTATTTTTATTTGGCACTCATTTTGCTCATTTCTCCATTACGTGACTTTCCTTGGTGATGAAGTTTGTTTTGACTTGTGGCCGGAAATTACTCTGAGATGTTCTATCCTTTACAACATTTATTCACGAATGTACAGGTAAGAGAATAAATTGGTGAATAAGAAGTTTTTTCACCACAATAATCTACAATTATCTAACCAGCTAAAGTATCTGTTGTCTATTGTTTTCATATAGTTGGTAAAATAAATTACTTTGTTTTACTTTGTACCTACTCCTAACTTCCTGCTCACACTTCACCTGAGTTCACATGCCTTTGAATGTACCAAAGAATATGGATGTATGACAGACAAAATCAACAAAGAACCTCCCGCATAGGTGCATCGGCTCACCATGCTATACTTCAAAGTAGTACACAAAGAACAGGTAGATAGAAAAAGTGTGACATCAAAGAAGACAAATGTCGTGTGAGAGAATGTATATAAAGGTTAGTGCTAATATTCAAGCTTTAGAAGAGGTCAAGCAGTGAATACATGTGATCCACTGTGACCGATTCTCATTCATGTCAGCAAGAGTTTTCATCCACTGATTCCTTTCGTCTCGAGTACCCTAGCTAGGCAGTCTGGTCGCCCCACAAGACTCAGACCAACAGTCAGTAGATTGATCAACTGGTGCCACGTCTAGGTATGACCAACCTCATGACCTCAACATTACTTACACGGTTGTTTCATTTTACGTGAGCAGTGATCCGAAGACACATATGATCAAAGTCCAGCAACCACTTCATGTCTTCTACTTTTAACTACCATGTCGCATAGCTTTACCACAGGACAGAATAGACTGCAGCGTAGTAGACTGGTCCTTTGACAGATAATGAGATACCTGTCAAATCGGCTCCATAGGTGACCCAAGTTGACAAATACCGAACCGGCCTTCTGTGTCCGAGATAAGATTTCGTCACCACCCAGCACCCTCGGGTTGATGCAACTCTCCAAGTAACTAAAGTGGTCTACATATTCCAACACTTCACTTCCTGTCAATAAACTAGTGGTACTTGCAGCAGACCAATCCTGGAGCATCATTTTACATTTGTGAGGTGCCTATGAAACGCAAACCAAACATATTCAGATTTCTGATCAACGTCTAGAAGATCCTGCATTTTGTAAGCACCTTCACCCAGCTGTACAACATCGTCTGCATACTCCAAGTCAACCAGACAATTTCCAGGGAGTAGGTTAATGCCTGTGTAGTCAGACGCACCTAAAGTTATGTCCACTAGTATATCTATAACGAAGTTAAACGGGAAAGGATGTATGACTTCCTGCTGATAAAGCTCTTTCTCAATGTAGTTACAGCTTTGTGGTCTCAAAAAATGTCAGATAAATTTATTTATCTAGACAGGAAGTCTAAAAACCTACTGAGAGCTTGTAGAACCACTTTACGAGAAGTTAGACTTATAGTCAGGAAAATGGAATAGGTTAAAATAAGTTATCTCGTTGTTTTGTACATCGAATTATTAAAACAAAACTTCAACCATTTTTATGTCCAGAAAAGTCACAATAAAACTACTTATTGGAGTCCAGAAACACTTGTGGTTAGTTGTTGACTTCTGGATTATCCAGTCTTTTTCGCAGTTTTTTGAAACGGGAAAATTTTACTCTTTTGCAGAGTCTGTATACAAAAATAGCCTTAAAATGATGATATTCAAAAGATGTTGATCCTTAAACTATTTTGACACCTTATGGGTTGAACTCTGCGTTAAAGGCCCAAAGGGTGTTGTCTTACGGCAACCATTATCTGTAATCTCAACACCCATACTCTATCTAAGCCTTTGTAAAGGCTATGATTCTTAAACGTTGAAATGAAAATGTCTGCTTATTTACAGAACTTGTTGGGATCAATTCTAAATTGCAAACTCAGTTACCGGCAGTATTTTTATCCCATTATCGTTACTACATTTATATGTTACCTGGGTTACTTCATTACGCTCAGTTTTACGTTTGAGCTCATCGAACTATTGTTAAAAATACTGGTCTGCCTGTACTGCTCCCAGCCAGTACTTAACAGTTGCATTCATAGTTGACGTCGTTCACTGTTACATCTGAAAAAAATATTCCTCAACTGTGCACGAACTGTAAGCTTATTACGTGAATGGGAACACGCTTGCCACGAAACCTAACGGTCTTAAGTTCTGCTCGCACTGGAGTCGTGGATGAGCGTTTCTAAGAAGTCATAAGCTAGGAAGAAACTTCTGTGTACTGCTTCCAAATTTCCAATGGCTTATCAAATTATGTCAGTTTGTGATAGAGACTATTTTATTATCAAAGATGATTGCGTAATGGATAAAATGATTTTATCTTTCCATTAACCAAGGCAGTTTACGAGGAGAAATAATCGAAGTATGAATTAAAAGTCTATGAATCTTACAATTCTAGTGGTTGTCCTTAAAAAGTCATTGTTAGTATGTACTAGGCATAATAACTTCAAAGTCAACGGGGAACTGCACAGACAGAAGTAAAAATTTTCGCATTAGTTATTCTAGTATTAGCCCATACTTTTTCGTTCAGCTAGGAGATAGTTTATTCGACCTGCTTATTGTAAAATTTTCATTTTATTGTCTATATATAGATGAAACACTCATCCTTTGTTTAAACAGTATGAACAACTTTACAATCTGTAATGCTCCCATGACAGATACCTATCTCATGAATACGTGTTACTTGATCAAGTATTTCTAAAATTATATCTTTCTATCCAATCTTTCATCTACATCCACCTAAACACTGACAAATAAAACTGTATATCTAACCTCTAGGTATATCTACTTTTTCTCACATGATTATCACAACTGAGAGAGAAAGAAATCCTTTAGAACTGTTTTTGCTAACAAACTGACTGGCTATATTTATTTACGTTTGTCAAGACTCTCTCTGTTATGAGCGAGAAGATGGGCATACGCTGGATCGATGAAAAGACCTTAGGAGATTTGGATTTCGCCAACGATGATGGTTGATGTCTAATGTCACACAATCTCGAAGATCTACAGGCAAAAACTAACAAGTTGAAGGAAGAGACAGGGCAGAGGAGACGGGACTTCAAGTGAATGCACAGAAGACGGAGTTGATGAAGATACCCAACCAACAACAGCATCAACAACAAGCACCAATCACCATTAACGGGAGAAATCAAAATCGCATTTCATGCCGTTTAGCCACTTTCTAACTGTCATCTGAGAGATCAATCGACTCACCAGCTCAAAAGTTTATTCGAACCAAATTCTGATCATTTTTAGAATTTTTTTTGTTTTCTGTATAATTAGTAAAGCATATCAAAATAATAAAGATTCTGAAAACACCTGATATGTTTGTTTTACAGGTATGTCAAGTTTCTTTACATTACTTCACGTTTCAATTTCAGTTTCAATCATTTGCATCAATCACTGGACAAGGTAGAACTGTTTTGAACAAACAGTTTCCGTAGAAAGAAAACTTTTCATTTCATTTATAACCTGTAAACAGTAAAATCAACACATAAAATTAGAAATCTGTTGAATTACATCGAAAGTAATTGTGTTTAAAGTGTTTCCTTAAGTTCATTATTTTGTTTTTTCAATTTCCTAATGGATATAAAGCACAGTAAATTTGTTTTGACTGACGTTTCGCTATTTATTGCTAAGAGGTTTATGAAAGTTATAGTAAATTGGAATCTACAGTATTCAAGCTTATATGTTAAGGTAGTATTCATCACGGACTGAAACCAGTTGGTGAACCACTGAAAGCCTGGGAGTACCGGACAGCTGTTTCTTACTAGTAAAGGACTTCTCAGCTGCAAGCACCCACAACCCGGCTAGGAGTCGAACTCAGGGCCTTCGAGCTTCACGGCCAACGCGTCTCAATAGTTTTCCAACTGATGTCAGTACGTGATGAATTTTATTGTTATTGTTCCCTTGGATTACTAGTGGAATATACGGCTTCAGTAACACGTCTCCATTCCACTCTCTTCTCTGCAGTCTTCTCAACCTGGCTCAACGACTTCCCATCAGCCTTCGTTTCTTCCTCATACCATCTCCTCTATGTCACCCTCATCTCGGACGCCCAACTCGTCGTTTTCCCTTTGGATTCCACTCGACGGCCTGACCTGGCCTGCCGCGTGATGTCCCCAATTGGCCTTCTCAGTGCATGCCTAATCCAATTCACCTCCACTTTCTTCTGAATATTTGTTGGGTGATAGGCTCTTGGTTGGTTCGTTGGCAGCCAGCCAGAGTGAGTTCCTTCTTGTTTATTCTTATTATTCTGGCCATCTGATCTTCAGTGTCAGTATCGAGTGAGCAAGCGTAGGCGGCAGCTGTTGATGAATGTCTGTAGTTTGTTGGAAATGCTTTCCGTGACGCACCACGTCTCTCAACCATGACATAGAAGCACTAACTGACTTGACTGAGATCAGTGTTGAAAATCGGGATCTTTTTCATGCTTTATGCTGTGCCGCCGCCTGTAGTTCAGATGATGCTTCTTAGGTAGGTAAATGAAAGAGACAACTTGCTTTAGATTTCTCCCGTTAATGGTGATTGGTGCTTGTTGTTGATGCTGTTGTTGGTTGGGTATCTTCATCAACTCCGTCTTCTGTGCATTCACCTGAAGTCCCGTCTCCTCTGCCCTGTCTCTTCCTTCAACTTGTTAGTTTTTGCCTGTAGATCTTCGAGATTGTGTGACATTAGACATCAACCATCATCGTTGGCGAAATCCAAATCTCCTAAGGTCTTTTCATCGATCCAGCGTATGCCCATCTTCTCGCTCTTCACAGTTTAATGCATGATTCAGAGCACCACAATCAGGAAGATCATGGGTGATATTTGGCAGCCTTGCTGTGATGAATACTACCTTTCAAATAAAAATCCATATTAAGTTCGTAAGCTTCTACATGTTAACTTGACATGCGTTTTTCTGTATGAATTACTTTGTATTGTCAAATTGTTGAGCAAAGATGATGTTCACATGTAGTGTATCGTATGTGAAGAATGTATGAATTACAGATTGATATTTTTATGTACACACGTGTTAACAGTTCTTACCACATGTATGTTTATTATGTCAGTATGTTAAGGTGATTTGAGACCAAGTCAAACTACGTTTTATTCCCTCGCTGCTAATAGACCATTTTGACTTCATATTATGTGAATAGATTCTGCTATGAGATGTTCTTTGTAATTTCTAAAACCTTTCCGAATAATGTCGACATTGTAAAAATCGACCGTTTGACTTGAGATTATAGCGTGCAGAGTTACGGCTGAAATGTCTTCGAATTTTCTTAGCTAAGGGGTCGAGTGGAAGTTGTTCGGTGTTCTTTTTTTCTCATTTTGATTTCATGGGAAGTTTATCTTAATTGTTAATTAAAAGGGATCTCGTCCTTCAAATGAATTAAGGTGCTCTGCAATGTTTGATGTTCTGTAGAAAACTGTAACAGTGCATTTGTTTAGCACTGTCCTAATTTCATCCAGTATGTATGACTGATGTGGGATAACCTTTGATCTACGATTTAAAAGTACTTTTACTATCTAATTTTATACTATATTGCTTGCCCAGGTTATGATAGTTAGTTAGAAAACTGAAACCAGTTCAGAAATGCAGTCACATCTCTGTTGTTGTAACCTTCATGTATTCTTGACTTTCTAACTTCAAAGTCATTGTTATATCTTTGAGCATGTTGTCGTGTACTTGTTTTAAGCATGAAAACAAAGGGTTAGAAGGTTTAGTACAGGTTAGTAAAGAATGGAGTAGTCGAGTTTCACATAATCTGTAGATGATTAACTGAGTGATTTTGCATTTACATCTTGCTATTTCAGTAGATAATTGGGTTGTCCTTAAATCTCCTACTTATAAAATAATGCCCATTAGTGCTGTTTTCTTTGTTGGTCTCTTATCCTCATGGCTGATGCAGCGAATATGCCGTGAATTTCATTGTATTACCATTCATTCCACATTTGTGACATCTGACTGTAAGCTTAGACGATAACTTTCAACTAATAGCCTGTGACTCGAATGGAATATACTTCGTTCACTTTCATACTTCATGAAAACACTATCTATAAGAATTCTTTGCCAAGGGAGGATAGCGAACAGCTATTCATAGAACTTCGGGAAGAATTCGACATGAGCAAAAATCTGATCACTTATGATGTAAGATTATGGCATGAGTGTAAACTACATTCGACTATTTTAGTCCTGAAATATTTTTAGTGAAGTGATACAATAACTGTGTAGAAGTAATTCAACAAAGACTGTTATAATTTTACTCCACTTATCGCACAATGAAACGCTGTATCATTCGTCGATTTCATTTACTGGATAGATTTGAACATCGCATTTGATGGCAGATGATATGGTACACTGCTTTCCTTACTAATATGACCACTGAATTCAAAGGCTTGAACATGTTCTTCAACAGATGGAGCTAAAGTCTAATTAATATCGCATTATATTATTCTAATGTGAAAAAAACGTCTATCTAGTTCGGTGCAGTATATTGTAAAGCTCTGGAAAATGCAGTCTTCGGTAGTCAGCCTCAAATAACCCAGTGAAAGTAGGGTGACTTTGCAGTAGAATTCCTTACAAATTACATATCAAAATTGAATTCATAAAGGGTATGTTTTTTGCGGAATAAATTTTTAGAATATAGATAAGTCTAAAATGACTGTTTATATACAATACTCACCACCTTTAGTTTCTGTGATATTTTAAGCATTCTAGCTATCAATACAATTACAGATAATCATTTGTTCGAATTATTACTGGATCTTAAAATTTTGACCATTGTGTGCAATTATTCATTAAAAATATATTCATAATAAATTGCTCATTAGCAGTCCTACAGATTATTTACCTGGTTGAACTAGGGATCATATTCTTCGGTGGATATTTGATGAAACATATTATAGTGGTAATCCATTTTTTATAATTGAGTTATATTACGAGTAAAGTTTACTTTCCACAATCATGCAATGATACACTTAAACATTTCTTAGTGAATTGGATAGAAACTTGCACCGTTCTACTGGGATTCTTCCGATTTCGTATTTCCTGTAGGATCATGCATAGAAGCAGTAGACTGTATAAACAAATTGGGCGACTGATATTTACAAGCTCTCCATTTTAAGAGACTGCATCACAAATAAATGTAAAGTTTCGGTTACTGCTAAGTATGCTTCTTTAAAAAATTATTGGTACCAATAAATAATAGAGTTATTAATGTAAGCCTATTTTTATTCCAAAAATGTAAAATTCCTAGGATGGAGATTTACTTGATAAACTGTTTGCTAGGTGAAATAAGGAACAGACTTAAGCTAATTTATTTTATCAATTCTTGCAAATAATAATGGTCTAATATAAAAAAGGTGAAAACTTAGGGGATATTGCATTTGTTTACAGACAAATTTTAGTTCTCACCTTTTGACTTTGTTCATGAAACTCTATCATGCAGTGAATTTATTCAGACATGAAGTAGAGGACTGACAGTCTGTGAGTTGATCATTGAATTGTGAACAGTGATTTATTCAGTTTGTTGCTTTTTTGATATCAGAACAATTTGAAGAGTGGCTTACATCGGTTAGGGTACCCTTTATGACAAAAAGGAACTATGTACCTGGTTTAAGTTTATGTGGGAAAACACAAATAATCACACACTTGACTAATATAAGATTAGTTACATTAAGTTGAACCTACAAAAATAAACTTATTCCTATATCACGCAACAAATATGCAGGAAGAAGTGGAGATGGATTGGCCATGCACTGAGAAGGCCGACTGGGGACATCATGCGTCATGCCCTCGAGTGGAATCCCCATGGGAAGCGACGAGTTGGACGTCCGAGGGTGACATGGAGGAGGTCGTGCGAAGAGGAAATGAGAGCTTGTGGGCTGTCGTGGAACCAGGTTCAAAAGATCTCAGAGAACAGGATGAAATGGAGACGTGCTACTGAAGCCCTATGTTCCACCAGGAACCCAAGGGACTAATAATAATAATAATATATTGGTCAGTCTACAAGCTGGCAAACCACTGAAAAATGTGTGGCCTAAACTGTGAAGATTTTTCTCTCTGGAGGCTTGTGGAGATTTAGTAATTGATTTTAGTTTGGAATTCACCATGGACTGACATCATTTGGAGGAACATTGTAGACCTGGGAGCACTGGACACCTGTTTCGTTCTAGTATGCGACTCCTCAGCAGTGCGCACCCACAACCCCACAAAGGATCGAACCCGTGACGTTCAGATTCCGTGGTCAGCACGTTACCATTGAGCCACTGGGTCGGAATCCAATGGTCCATATTTCCTACTTCTGTCAGTTCACGATTTAGCGTGACCTATATCCAATGTCGTCGCTGAGTAACTGTCCTCATGTTCGACCCAGTAGTTTATTGGTAACATGTTGGCCACGGAACCTGAAGGTTCTAGTTTCGATTCCTAGCGGAGCATGGTCATGGGTCCCCACTGCTGAGGAGTCCCATACTAGGGCAAAACAGCTCTTAAGTACTCCCAGGTTTCCAAGGTTCCTCCAACTGGTGTCACTCTATGATGAATTTCAACCTGAAATTTTATTTTGTTGATTCTTTGTGCTCTAATTTTGAGAGGTAATATACTAAAAAATGAGTATAATTTGATAGTACCACATAAAAAGACACTTTTTGCCAGGTGGCTTTTTCTCTGATAGAAAATACTAGGTGATTTATACTGGTACACTTTTATTTAATTTCTCAGATGATAATATCTCGTGTAAGTATATCAATATACTATATTTCTGTTAGAAATAATTACCATATTACCTTAATTATGCAGTATATCAAATAAATTACTTATAAATTCTCATTAGCTATGCTCATGCAGAAGTGTTCGGCGTTTCGGAGTAAAAATCTTGATTTTACCAGTGAGACAATCTTAGATGACAGTAGTTTGTTTCGACTACTCTTAATGTTTGGTTTGCTTAAGTGACTGAGAACGAGATGAAAGTCTGAGTTATTGTAGAATTCAAATAAATTAAATCATACTATGACTCAAATATCCCATGGATCTCTAATCATTACTTTAGTTTTACTGAGTTCAAAACACTTGTTGACAATCTGAGATTGTATTGAAAGAGCATCTCTTTAGTATAACTTAATTTCTCCTGCCAGAGAATCAACATACAAATATTGCTCTTAATTCAATCAAAAAATTAGCTGTATATTCGTATTTTTCCATATGTAATGCCTAATTCACCCGACTAGGTAGACAGGTGGTTAACGCAAAACTTGGCATAAGAATACATCAGTTCAAGTTGACGCTACTCACAACAGTGTGCAATAAATAAGTGAACAGAAAGAGTGATAATAAAGTAGTCAATAAATGGATAAAATTTTATGAAAATATTCAAAACTTTGAAGGTGACAATGATAGCAAGTATTTGCAATACTGTATCCGATTTTAAGCCATACCACTGACAGCATCTAACACTTGATTCCTATTATCTTCAGCAGCCAATCCAGGAGGTTCATGACTTCTCATTTGACTGAAACAAACAATAAAATACTTTATCAATAGGTGTTATACCTTATTCCCCCTATCTTTAACCTTGAATCAACTCGAATAATCTTTTTGACCCCATTTCAAGATCAGATTGGCAAATTCACCTTCAGTTTTTACATTTATCGTACCTCATATGGTGTCAGTGAAATAAAAAATGCAAAAAATCCTTTTGCATTTTCTAGATACTCCCTCTTTAGACAGAAATACATCAAAGCTCTCTACTAGAAAATCACGCAGCCGTATCAGGGCTTATGGAGAGCCGTTATTAAAACTGATGACAACTAGTGAAGCTCGACAAAGATTACCACTGTCGCTGTTCTTATTTAACTTCTTCATAGACATGCCAATGGATATAACTTTGGGTACGTCAGACTTCACAGGGATTGACCTACTCCCTGGGGGTTCTCTGGTTGACCTGGAGTATGAAGATGATGTTATCGTGACAGTGACAAAACACACAGTCTTGTGAACACATTGAGCAGAAGTCCGATTATGGTCTGCGTACATTTTGCACGTGTTAAATGATATATCAGGATTGGCCTGCAAGTACTCCCAGTTTAAGGAAAAGCGAGGCAGTTATGTCGATTGATGAGGTTACGAATCTTAGTCGACTAGGATGGATTGAACATGTACCGCGCATTCCAAGCCACCGTCTGCCTTGACATGCCAAGATGAAAAGAATCAGTAGTTGAAAACTCTTGGTGACGTACCTGAAAAATGGTGACAATCGCACAAATGTATTCACTGTCTGACATGTTTTGAAAGCTTGAATATTAGCAATAACCTTTATCTTCAGATTGTTTATTCTGCAACACAACTTTATCTACTTTGATTTCATTCATTTTCCATCTACCTATTCTTTGTATACTACTATGAAGTGTGGCCACTTGAGTCGTTCCACCTATGTACGGGGTTCTACGCTGACTCTGTCAGTTAGTCATTCATTGGTGGTTTTGACCGGGCGTAAACAGTTTTCATTTTATGAGTCAGAAATTATGCGAAAGTAGTTTCTTGAAAGTTTGCAAGGATCAGTTTCTTTAGAACCAGATTATGCTGGTAAACTTCCTCATCTGAAAGGCCTTAGGAAGTCAAAACATTCTTACTTAATCTAATCTGTACAACAATCACGTTTTTCAAAGACTTTTCACCGAAAAGCGGCGATTATTTAACCGGTGGTGTGCAATGTTTGACGGGCAAAAAATTATTTGATCATCGTAGAATGATGTCCGTTGGAGGGTGGCTGAAAACCTACAGGTACTAAATTGCTGCTTCGTCTAACATCATTGACAACGCTTTGTATGCACATTCAACTTGACTGACGTCTCATATCACTGCTTCTCTTTAGGACTCACAGAAATTCCTTCGGAAGTATGTTTGTGTGTACGCAAAAGAATGTCGAACATGAACACATTAAATATAACTTTTCGAGGAAGTTAGCAATCATCAGTAAGCAGTTTTCAAAGATGTTTCTTTTCAGCTAATGTTTCGCTTAGACAATTTCTATTCCTTTGGAGATTAGTACACCGTGCAAAACTGATAAAAAGTGGTGTTCAAAATGCAATCTTCATACCTGATTCATTACTTTAGTCATTCTAAAGGCAATGTAGTTGAAATGTTTTCACACCTATAAAATTATAAATGAAATGTCTTTACAATCGTAGAGAAGATTTTTAGGTTGGTATTAGGACGATAATTCGTCGATGTTATCCTGATGCTGATACTTGATCATGGATATTTTTTAAGTCATAAGGCTCACTGACCATCTCAATGCCTAATCCATAATGGATATCTATTTACAGCGGAAGATTTTTAGGTAGTGTTTACATCTCATCATTTCTAAGTTTGTTTGTTTTTAGAAAATTGATTTGTTGAAGTTATAAATATGTGAATTTAGATCTAAAAACATGATACAAACTCTGGGGAATACAATTTAGTAACTGTCAAAATTTCGAGGTATTACTCTTTCCTCGACTACTTGTGGGAAACGAGAAGACTCAGGCGCAGGAAGGAAAGTTTGTTATTGAAATCTTGTACAGTACTTATGAAATATTGTACACTTTCCGCTAAGACGGTCATTTCACAGTGTGCTTCATTTCCTCTTCCGCTTCTATCTTGATTTGCTCTTAATACATTGACATTGTCACTAGCGTTGCTCTGGCAGAATCTTTAACCACTGCTGGTAAATCCCTACGACCTCTGCCGCCCTCTCAACGTATACTACATATATCCATTCTGATCAGCAGCGTTCACTACATAGTGACTAATTATCATTAGATAGATACTGAAAAAGCATAATACTTTGACTTTAAATGTTTTCTGAATGCATTTCTAGGAATAATTATCGTCCTATGTCCCAAAAACTGATATCCGCTGTTCATCACAAAATAAAAGTGTAATGATTTGAAAATATGTTTCCTGAATCGATTATTGGTCAGATCATAATATCCTCTACTAAGGTAATCTGTCTGTCAGAAGGTGATGTAATGTGTAACAAAGGGTTTTTCTATGCACAGATATCATTTCCAATTATAAACAATCGAGGTATTCATAGTCAAAAGTAAACATTAGTATCAGCTTTTGGCAAAGTTCATAGGTTTATGAAGACAACATCACGTAGAAGAAATGAGATATTGATAAGGCTAAAATGCTTGAAGTATTTGATATCAAAGAAAAATTTCGCTTTCTGACCAGTTCAGGGTAATACCATCAGCATCTTTCCTTTAACAACTGAGAAATTCATCACCAATGAGAAAAATTTTCAATCAGGAAAAATAGGTCTGTGGTTAAAAACCAAGCGTAATCAGCATAATAAATCCAGCGAAATGTAGAATAACCTAATTTGATGATTTAGCCGTTAATTTAGAACGTCATTTATCCTCCAAGATGAATTCTAAACTGCTCGTTCTACTTATATTGACTTGTCTTGCTCCCGTACTCAATCAACTCGTCACTTCTGTTGAGCGACATGAGTAGTTAGCAGACACACCATGTTAAGCCGTAGATTTCAGTTGGTATAAACTATTCAACTCTATGACCTGAATTTTTCCCGGTACACCACTACTGAAGTTGATCCCAAATGAACGAAACGGTCGTCTAGTGTTCAGATCATTCCGATCTGACTAGCAAAATTTACAAATCAACCTGAGCGATTTCTAACTTTACATGTTCGTCAGCAGTAAATTTCGATAGTTCATAACTTTTTTGTGTCGGTGACCGCAATCCCCCAACTCTGGTTGAGCGGTGTGTATCGGAAAGCCGTGAAGCCTCGAGGTCCTGAGTTCAAGCCCTAGCCGGGTTGTGGGTGCGTACTGCCAAGCAGTTCGATACTAGGATGAAGCAGCTATCCAGCGCTCCCAAATGTTCAGTGGTTCCCCAACTGATGTCAGTCCCCTAAATTAAAACAGCTATTCATTTCAAAAATACATTACTGTATAGTGCTTATTAGTGACATGCTTCCAGATGGATATTACGAAGTTATGATGGGAAGCCATGACCTGTGGGGTCAACCAGTCGGAAGTGAAGCGGATGCCAACTGAAGATCTTGGGCAATGGTCGCGCTATATCGTGAAATGACAGAAGTTGGAAATTGTGAACCACTGGGAACCGATCCAGAGGCTGAACAGTCAACGCGGTTGCCGTGAAACTCGAAGGTCCTGAGTTTGATTCTAGTGGAGCCGGGCCATCGGTGCGTACTGCTGAGGAGTCCCGTACTATGACGAAACGCCTCTCCAGTGTAACCAGGTTTTCAATTGTTTCCCAACTGATATCAGTCTGTGAAGAATACTACCTCTGAGTTCAAGATGTATTCTACTACATGAGATAATAAGGTAGATTTACTATAGAGGAAAGCAAAATGTGTCTTTAAAAAAAACCAGATGAAGCTAGGAATTTGTCACAAATAGTTTTAATTTCTTTTATTCGTTTATGACATACAATTTAGGAGGTTCCGTAAATGGTGGAAAATGCAATAGTATCTCTGACATTCTTTTAAAGTCCATTAGATTTCAAATGTCTATCTGATTATATCTGCATAATCAATCACATAACCGATTGACATTTTCATGCATAAAATGGTTCTTAATTAAGATCACTTAAATTACTTATGAAAAGAAGAATAATCAGAACAGAAGGAAGGGAAATAGTGCTAGACAGCGTTCTGAGTACATAAAGTCACTTCATCCTGAGATATATCTCAATTTATGCTATATTATTGAATAAAGGATGTTTCACTGTAGTTCAGTGTTTGTAGAAACTTCCAAACGCATAAACTTTCGAATACGATGATGACTGGATTCATGAGAGTTTGTTATTAAAGTCTATCCTTATAGAGCTGAACACGTCTTTTATTTGTCAACGGAGGGCAGTTGACGTACTAGTTCTCACTTCTAATAGACACTATCTTAAATAACACTAAGAATTTTCATTTATCTCCATCTAAGACTGAAATCCTAATACCACAAGTATGTCAGCAGATATCTTCAAAGCTACTGGATGTATGATGTGGTTGTTTCTTAAGATAGTTTAGTAATAACTCTGGTAACCATTTTTATATGAGAAAACACTAGTTCACTTTTTCAAATCCCATAAAAACCTATAATTTTTCAACCCTAATCATAATCACTTTGAAATAGGAAGAGATAATAAAATATGTAACAAAATAATTATTCTTCTGAAGCATACTGTTGCCTTTAATTACAAAATATTTATCCACACTACTTAGGAAAGTTAACTTTAAACAGCGTCCTTCTATGTGACTTGTTGAATACGAAAGATGTCTTGTTATATAGGCAGATTATACTTCTTGACTGGTCCACGATGAAACCTAATCCAAGAATCAGGGATGAAGTGAAGAAATATGTTGACCTCTTCCTCAGTGGAATGACTTTTGATGAAGTCGGAATATATTTGGCATTTCTTAACTCCAACTGTCTCCAGCATCCACAAAATATCTAACTATCTATCAGAAGTGATTTCAGAACACAGCGGTTTGCTGTATTTCATAGATAGAATGTTTCGTATCACTGATAACGTCTAACGCTACCATTTGCTGGACGAAATCAAAGTTTCACTTGAAGTGATAAAGAAGAAAACTACTGGATAGGGTTGTGACAAGTTATGCAGATGCAAGATAGCAGCTGAAGCATGATTAAGCTGAAAAAATCAAAGATGGCCAGGTTAAAGCATTAAAACAATTGTCAAAGTTACCTTGTATTGAACTGACCTGCATATGGAAACCTAGACTAAGTCTCTGAACTTCTTAAGAAATTAGGAACAAATTGTTGAAGAATGCCGTTGAAACGACCAGAGGGATTGCAATCGTTTGCATTTAATAATTTTGTGAAATCTTTGAAACTCTGGAGATTCAACTCACTTTCTCCCATCATATCTGATCTTTTCATTTTACCATCATTTTGGTTTTCTGCTGTCATGCAAATTACTTCAGTTTAAATTAATCCATCTGTTACGAGGATCCATCTATCTCTCTTCATCTCTTTGTGACATCTTACCAGGCTTCAGTAAATATCATTTCCTCAAAATATTTCATTCGTTAAACGGTAACCTTGGCATATTTTCACTTATAAATCAGTGTCTTAATGCGCAAGGAATCTATCGCCCAACAAATAAGCAGAAGAAAGTGGAGGTGCGTTGGATTAGGCATACACTGAGAAGGCCGACTGGGGATATCACGCAGCAGGCCAGGTCAGGCCGTTGAGTGGAATCCAAAGGGGAAACGACGAGTTGGGCGTCCGAGATGAGGGTGACATGGAGGAGATGGTGTGAGGAAGAAATGAAGGCTAATGGGCAGTCGTGGAGCTAGGCTGAAAAGACTACAGAGAAGACAGTGAAATGGAGGCGGGCTACTGAAATCCTATTTCCCACTAGGAACCCAAGGGACAAATAACAATAATGATAGTTGTTATGTTGGTCAGAAAGAGTTCAAAATTATTTTTGTTATTCAATACTAGTCTGGAGTTCGAGGTGTTGTGAATACGTGAACATATGACTGGGTGTGAAAGTGCAAGAACAATACTATGGATGACAAATTCAGTTTGTTTGTATGTATACACTTTTGTTCTGGTCATTGTATGCGATGTGCTGTTTTTGGAATCACTGTCCAGATTGGTTGGATAGTTAGGCCTTCTTTTCTGTTGAGTGCATTAAAATTCAAAGTGATGTAAAATGTCTTGGATATTTTCAATATCGACTTTACGACTGTGATAGATGGCATAACTCATCATTTCCGACTTGATTTGTAAATTCTTTAGCTCTACAGGATTATTTAGCAGTTTTTTTTTGTGTAACTTGTATGTTCTTTAGTCCAAACGAGGATCTCAGAGAATGAAAGTATAACAGCACATTGAATTAACTGCTCTTAACAAGAAATTAGGTAACTTTGCAAATACTGTTAGTATTATATGGATTCGGCAACCCATATCTCCAGGAAACGAAGGGATATCAAAGTGATGGTAAAAAATTCGTTTCTTACAAGGCTAATAAATAAAAAAAAGAATGAATGAGAACCCTCCTCAACAATTATAACATTATTCACAATTAAACGAAATCAATAAATAAAGTACAGTGAAACTTTCATTGTAGCTGAAATATTTACAAAGAAAGCAAATCAACTACCACTAGTTAACCAAGATCAGAGTTAACTTCTGAAATGTTTACGCAGAGAATAATGTCATTAAGTGATCTGAGCTACTGATGTTGAATTATAGACTCAGTATCCATATGATATTTTTATCGAAAACAAACGCTTAGACTAGTATTCTTTTATTACTCAATTGTTTACAATAGCTCAAAGGACACACTTTTGTATCTGATCACTTCATTGTATGAGTACATCAGTTCACCTGCTCTTGCGAAGGCAGGTATATAGATCATTCAATGAGACTGTTATCCGTAAGAGTTCAGTTTACACCATTGAGCGTGGTTACAAAGAGGTAACAATGAATCAATAAGGAGTGCTATAATTAAACACACTGTGAAGTCCTGTCACCCTATCTGCAGAAGTTTCTGGTTCAAAGTTGTCTATAAAGTGAAAATAAATCTTTCAAAACCTGTATGTCTCCATATTCTATACATCGCTGGAGCTCTTCATATCCATTTGGAAAAACATAAATTTTGTACTGAAAAGAAGGTTGTTCAACTGTTTCTCTTTTCATGATCTGAATTTCCAGTCTTCAAAATACCTTTTCCTTGACACTGTTCACTTACCGAGTAATATGCTATTCTTTTTGGTTTCTATGCTCTTTGTGATCATAATTCAGTTTCCAGGTATGTTATTATGTCACGACACTTCTTGTCCAAACTGATTATTCTCTATACAATGCTAGTCATATTTTGATTAGTATTCAGTATTCATGACAATTTTTTTATTTTTCGGATTTTAATGAAAGCTGATGTTGTGACACTATTTTTATTGGTATACTTGTCAAACCGTTTCGTAACAATCAACTCCTTAAGCAAGAAATATGCATAAATTCGCAATTGTACAGCTTCAGGAATGAAACCGTTTACGCGGAAGCGTTATCTACTAGACCACTAAGGCAAGATAGCCAACTCGTGTAAAACGGGTATTAGTTATAACTGTTTGTTGATATACTTGTAATTCTCCGTTATTATACTGGATGGAATTATTTCACCTCTGTTAGGATATGGGCTGTTATGTGGATGCCTGGGTATTGCCTGAATATTTGTTATGGTAATTGACTTTACTTTTAAAGCCATGAGCCTGAGGTTTTCGGTCCCACTGGGAAGAACATCACTCATTGGAGAGAACTACACCTATGCCCGCAGAATAGCTCACCAACATAGTCTGTATAACTGGTCATCATCCCTGATTTGTCGTTATAAAAGTAAATTTACAAACTTAAACAGTGTGGTTAGGGATAGTTTTATATGAGATTAGTTAATCGGCGATCAAATCAGTAGAACAGTATTGTCCACTAGATAAGAAGTGGAATTACAGCTAATACTCTGCATATTGATTAGCCGATATGAAAGATGGTATTTTGGAAAACTATACAAATAGTTGGAATATGCATACAAAACACAGAAAAGGAGCACTTTCACGCAGTACATTATAAGTCACTTATAAAAGCACGGGAGCACCTACAGATGTTTTTAAGCTTCACCTAACAAAACCATGTCACTTTGTGTTATATCAAATAAACTAAATCCATTATGAAGTCATGCATCTTTTCAATACTTCATTCACAGGTTTAATTAGAAGTTACTTTGAGATTAGTTCTCATACAACTGTCCTAGTCATGTAGTCTAAAACAGATAGTCTCGGAGAAATTCGAGGAAACTCTGGAGAATGCCTGCGGAAACAGGTATAATTCTGCGTGTTTGGGGGAAATTCTGGTGAAGAGAGAGTGGTACTGAGGAAGTTCTCAGAAGAAGGCATTATTCTGAGGAAATTCTGGAGAAGTTTTGGGAAAGCATACACTCTGAGGAAAATGGGGAATAATTGTAATGTTTCCCCAGAATTTTCTTAAACGTTTTGCATTGGTTTTCACCGAAAATTCCCCCAAATGATGCGTTTAAAGTAAATAGGTGTTTTCAGCCAGATGTTTAATTGGACTCTATGTTTTTCTCTTTCATGTGCCATCCGAAGGAGACAGAAAGGTAAAAACTCCTTAATGAATCTAAAAGTGGTGAACCAGGAACAAAAGGCATTACAAAATAAAGTGACAACAATCTGTTCACTACATATCAGATAGCCAATAAATTCTTACAGATAGGTGCAAGGTGGCTGTTCTATCCACTGTTACAAGAACTCTGTTCTGTTGTAGCGTAAAATGAATGTAAGGACACTGATTAAGTACAGCGGCCAAAGAAATCAGGTGACTGAGTAAGAACAATTTATAAATGTTACATCATTCTGATAAGTTGATTACCTCTGGCAACGTCTGTTCACTATGCTACTGTAACATGTAGTGACAAATGTTAATAGTTGAGACAAATCATTCCAGTTTCAACCAACATGTAAATCTAATCCCCTATTTTCAAAAAAGAACTCGCATTTTATTATGAGGAAAGTATGGAACTCAGTGGTTATAGTGGAGTGTTTACTATGGAGTGACAGGGGCTGGAGGGTAATAACTAGTGATAATTAGCGCTGATGGAGATTCAGTAACCTACGGCGTAAATGAGGTCCAGCGTAAAGACGAATACTTATTGATGCCACTGGATAGTGACCGCCTTAAGCTTACTATTGATAGGAATTAGGGACATGAACTATTACACTCCAATTTATTGCCTGAATTTCAAAGTGTGTACCAAGATATCCCAACAGTCTCAGTTTGGATTCCTCCTACGTTCATTGTTCGCACTGCTGAGGAGTTTTGTACTAGACTGAAGGTGTTTACTTCCATACGATTTCGCATAGACCTACAAACTGAAAAACAAAAATATGCTCATTAGTGACTTAATAATAATAATAATAATGGCTTGATTATGAAAGCTATTTCAAGGATACTCTACAGAATCTTTAGCACTTCATATAGCATCATTTGGACATAGACAGTATACATGTATTGCGTACCAAAATTAAATAATAATGATGGGCAGTGGCTAGCAGTGGAATCAAGGGTGCGCATTTCGTCCTACCTGGGACTCGTCAGCCAGAGTGATGTTGTTCCCACCAGGATTCGGTGTAGCGGATAACGCTGTGGCGTTCGAAGCGATCGCCCTCGAGTCCGAACCACTTTGGGAACGACATCACTCACTGGGAGGCAGGTACGTCCAGCTGACAAGTCTCAGATGGGAAGAAATGCGCATCCTGAGTTTCATTGCTAGCCACTGCCCATCATTACTACACATAAATGAAACAGCAGCAATATCAAGATATCCGCACAAGAGCCCACATGCCAACAGAGACTGATCAAATAGGTCCAATAAACGACGGTGTAATATAAGCAATGACACCAAAATGAAATAAATATAAATTACATAATAAAAAAAATAAGAATATTTACTCCAAATACAAATTTCTAGAAAATGTACAGACAATTAAGGTAGACGGTCACATTAGCAATTAGATTCATAATGAGTAAAAAATAACATGCTCATCATCATCAATTAGTTCGCTTTGAAAAACAGAAATTAATTAGTAAGTCCCTTTATAATACTTTCTTCACCACACACTACACGAGCGAAATACGGTATTGTAGAGTTTTTATATTTTGTAATATGTACACAGAGCATTATGTACTTGCTCCTCATCCTTCCACATGACCGACACGCAGAGAGCTTTCAGTGAAGAGGATGTAAGTCATATGGTAATATAACTCCTGCCAGATGTTTACATGACTTAATAAGTTTGTCCACAGTAGTTTTAACTAGAAGGTTGAGGGGTACATCACTAGTTTTGCTGATAATCTTCAGAGCTCTACGCAACATAGCATAGTCTTTATTCTGCAACCCAGGAAAGTATAAGGGGAAGCAATAGAGGAGAACAGGCAAGATGCAGGATTTTATAAAACATAAGAGGAGAGGCTGAGTAATGCCAGATACTCTCAGATTCCTAATATAGAAAGTTAGACGGAAAATGATTCTGGAAATTAGTGAGATATGGGAGGTCCAGAAAAGGTCTGAAGAAAAACACACAGAAATTTATCACACTTGCAACATTCTCTAATGCACAACTATCAATCCAACAGGAATCATCAGAGCTAAGCAATTTACATAAGTTATGTTCACGTCTAAAACTAAAGTTTGTTGTCTGGTGTTTTGAAGAATTCAACATAACAGCATTCATGGAAGATCATCGTCTAACAGTAGATCAGAAATCATTCAGTTTGGAAGAACCTGGTGAAGAGGAGATTGGTATGGAAACTGTTAGATCATCAGCATATATGGTGAAATTGATAGCATGTGAAGATGGTAAGTCATGCAGAAAGAAAGAGAAAGGATAGGAGTAAAGGATGGTTGCATGGGAAGACTAGTCACAGCAAGCAATGAGGTGCAGTGCTTCTCCCTGTGAACAGTGTGTTGTTTCCTATTAGAGAAATAGGAATGCAGGCAGCTGATTATTCAGGACTCAGTAATGATCCCGATTAGCTTGTCCAGAATGAAAGGTCTGGGTACTGAATCAAATGACGAAGTATAGTTTGAAAAGGCACACTTGACATACTTGGCATTTTGATCAAGACTATAAACAATATCGTGATATAAGAGAGTGGTGACATTCAAAGAGCCTCTTCTGCTTTTATAGGCAAATTGATCAGGGTCTCCGAGAGCCTTCAGTGAGGGTTTGAGCACAAGTATTACAAGCTTCTCCACTATTTCCAAGAACGTTGAGATAACTGTAGTCGGACTGAATTTGAGATATATGCCTGGAGTACCTGACTTATGTATGTGGGGACTATCGTAATATCTTTTCAGACAGCTGGTATGGTGTTTCCTACAAACGATCAATTGAACATGTTGACTACTGGATAGCACAAAATATCAGCACACTTCGTGAATACCAAGTTTGACATACCATCCGGACCTGAATTGTGAGAAGTGTTCAGGGATTTGAGACACTTGAAAACATCTTTCGTGGTGAACTCTGGACAACATTCTTCATTGGACATATGTAGACAAAGTGGGATGGTACACGTGGGTTGACATATAAACGATTTGTTCAAAGTACAGACGTCGGTCGACATGTGCTGCTTTACTAAGGTGTTTACTACCAGTGATGTCTTTAGAAGGTTTCCACATGTTTGAGGAGCCTTTGAGTGACAAAAGTTTCTGGTTGTATAGTAGACTGAGGCATTTAATTTCCAACCTAATTAAAAGGTTCAATCGACGAGCACCAGGATTATCACTTACTTTATGTGGTCTTTCTTTCTCTCTTCTTAGTTTTTTTTAAGCTTGGGAGAAGATATACGATGGAAGCGTAGGAAAGGGGTTCACTGGGGCAACAGATATCCGAGCAGAACTTGAAATGACACGTAACACCGTCAATAGTATCTTTCAAAACATCGCTGTCAAGTATATATATATTGTAGCATTTCTCCTAAATTAAGTATGTTACTATGCAAATAGTTTCTATGTACAATTTCCTCATACATGAAAGCTGTTTTGTGTAGTTTACCATAGACTTCGGGGAAAACACGTGTAATGCAATGATCTGTGCTGAATAGTGGGGCTCTCCCTCGAGTTTCATACATATATCTGTATCATTGAGAAATACCAAATCTAGTGTTGCATGCTGACTTGTTGTGAAGTTAACAAGGTTTTGATGACCAAGAGTCTTGAGAAACCTTTGGTCACAAGAATTGAAATCATCATCATCGACAAGGAGCCACAGAGTATAGCGGCTGTGAATTCCGTGAATATATCAGAGAAACTGGATAATTCGGAGAAACTGAAGCCAGGTGTTACATGAATATTTTTGATACAAATAAAGCGATATTCGTTCAAATGTTTTGGGTGGGATTTTATAGTGATGCAATCTATGTAGTCATTTGAGAATTTGAAGCATATGTAACTCGAAATGCACCAATGGTTATTGATGAAGGTAGGTACTCCACCTCCACTTTACTTAGTAGAGCTGCATGTATCCTGAGGGGAAATTTTGAAATCATTCCGAGAAATCAAATTGTCAGCATAAAGTTCATGTAACCAAGTCTATTGCGGTGCAATTACTCCAGTATTTCGGTTCACATCGAAGGATAATAGAGATTGTAAGTAATCCAACCTCTCGTCAGTGACCTGCAGTTCGTGCTTATAAGTTCAGGTAAAGTCATTTGAGATAAGGTTATTCGCTTCAAAGCACGTTGTCATCCACCATGATGCTTTTTCCTCATCTTATTTGATACTGGCATCTCAGAAAGCCGTAAGTTTTTTTAAAAACGTGCGTGAATATATAATGAAATCAGAGGAAATAATAGAATGATTAAAACGAACAAATCTGAAGAAGGCCGCCGGCGAACTTCCTGAGTTCCTCATTAGAATCCACAAATTGTGGGAGTCGTTCAGACTGAGTGCCAGAACAAATACTTGCCAGTACCACTAGACAATGGTTACGCTAGATCATAAAATGACAAAAGTTTGCAAAACGTGCACCTTTTTATTCCTAATCCAGTGGGTGAGCAGTAACACGCTCCCCGTGAGACCTGATGATCATGGGTTAGGTATGCACAGAGTCATAGCTGCACACTCTCGACTAATGTCAATCCATGAAGAAAACTATTTTAAAATGATTCAACTGGATTCTGATTATAAAATACTGGGGCATTATTAAGGAGAAACTAAATCAATACTTTAGGAAAGTGATACCAAGATGTGATGCAGAAAAGTATGTAAATGGCACCGGGTGTTTTCATAACCCAAGTTCGATTAAGGCTCTGACGTAGAAATTTTCAAAGAAAATTTCTTTTTGAAGTTCAGATACTTTGACTGCTATATCTCAACTTTCAAAGATCCATGTCACAGTTAGTAAATACAAATTAGTTCCACAAAGGGGCTTATAGTAGATAGTATACAAATTCAGTTCCAAATCCCCAAAATAATTTGAATGTCATTACTACAACACTGGGATTGCTACTTTAAATTGGAGCGATGTATGTATACAACCTCCAAATTACTCACCTCACAGGCTCTGAGTAAAATAAAACTGAAACAAGTGTAAAACAGTTCTTATGAAGTAAGTTAAGTGGAGTCACAATTAACGAAGAACTTACAGAAAACCAATTATTATAATCATACAAAGATCCTGCAATTCTTAGAGAGAAAATTATGTGAAAACTAAAAATTATTCTAGTATTCTACGTCTGTATCAAGCGTACACAATAAAAATGAACAATTTGAGACAAATATCAAATTAGTATACCAGAAGGTGTAGTTCAGAGGACCAAATAAGTTCATTAAGTCCCAATAATTAAAAAAGACTAAAATTAATTTTTGATAGAAAAGGTGAGTTTTTTCTGATAGATGGAAGTACACTCCACTAGGCAGTGAGTGTTCATGTGTCAGACATTAACTTAAAATTCATCGTTATTCTCGATCAAACCTTTTACTTCTATTGCTTGACAATTAATAGAAAAGTTTCAGGTTGCTAGTGATCAGGGACCCAGACCAGTTAGAGAAATATTAGAAGCCCGGGAACACTGACCAACCGTTTCGTCCTAGTGTGGGATTCCTCAGCACTGTTCACCCATGGAGACATACTCCTAGGGATCGAACCCAGGACCTTCAGATTCCACCGCCAGCTCGTTACGACTGATCCTCTGGATCGGAATCCATTGGTCGGTGTTTCCTACTTCTGTCAGTTTGCGATATAGCGCTACCTCCATTCAATGTCATCGTTTAGTAAATATCCTCATGTCTGACTTTGTTGGCCTCATTGGTCATGACTTCTCATTAAAACTTCAGGAATCCCACATCGGAGCGATTTATCAGTGAGCAGTAGATTAATTCGATCTTCGCCATAAAATCTGGGAGCTACTAGTTGCTTCCACCACTGTTTGGCTAAAAATATTTTTTTATTTTATGTTTGTCTGTGAACTGAAATGATGTGTGATCGACAGAAGTTAGTAATATTCAAGTTTTGATGGGACAGATAAGTGTTGTGCCTCTATTTTTGAAGGGAACAGAAGTCAACAGAGACCAGATTACGAAAAAGAGCAGATTCTTAGTTCCGTGCTAGAATATAACTCCATGTTATTTTACGAATATTATTTAGCACACTACAGTGTGCCAGCGTTTACTAGTTTTTTCATAGACTACTAGGGGTTCATTATCATACAAATTGTGAGCTTACTTTTTATGTTTCTAAGATCATTCTCAGATCTCTTTCGGATGTTGGAAAAATTCAGTAAACAATATTCTCAAAAATGAGAATATTAACGATAAAGCAAAGTCTGGTTTTGAATGACATGAATGTCCTACAGTAATTATGTCCGAAACATCAAACAGCAAATGAGGCCGCCACTACCACTATGTAACATCAGATCAACAATGTAACGCAGAGATCTGATATATGTAACAAGATTAAGGTGTAAAAACATAAAAATAATCAGGTGATGAATGTTTATTTAAGCTATCTGATATGACAGTTCAGTTAACACCGTTAGTTAATAAGATCATCTTTGCTGAATACTTCATGTTATTCGGTATACAGAGTATTATTTCGAGGAACAGACTGTTTCCAGATAAACAAAACTATCTCATATTGATTCGCTTGTTGGACTTTTCATACAGTGACTTGTACACTCATATGTTAATTAATGTGACTGTTGAGGGGGTTGGGAATAGGTTCAGCTCCGACCTACAGCTTACATTCTGAACCACTGGTACAGACTAAAGAAATAACGTTTGGAATTCAACTCTGCCTTGCCACAATAGTTTTTAATTCCCAAGAAAACATGTGCAAACAAATGGAATGAATTGCTAATGGAACGTACTGTACCAACAGTCTTGCCAGATATATTTATGGGCAGATGAAAATAAATAACCCTCAAGGCATTTTAAGCTATTAAAATATCAATGAAATATATTTTGTAAAATCCCAATGAAGTAGAAAAATAAATTTCTGACGTTTCGCAACTTCGTAGAATTCGCTTCTTCAGAGAATAAAACTTGTACAAGTTACCGATTAGTTTAAATAGTAAAAGGTGATGGATCAGATCACATTGTCTATACATCATGAAAATATGAACGTGAATATCATCGTTATGCTGGTCAGGATGCGTTTACAATTTGTTTTTGTTTACGAGTTAATTAGTCTGGAGTTCAAGGGGATATGATTATGTGTATATGTGACTGGGTGTGAAAAAATAAATAAATTGTATGTATGTACTTTTGACCAGATCATTATGTGTGATGTGTTGTTTTTGTTTTTTGGAAACTATCCAGGTTGGTTGGATAGTTAGGCCTTCCTTTCTGTTGAGTGTATTAGGATTCAACATGATGTGAAATGCCTCTGCTATTCTCCTTTCTTTGTAGTTCGAAAAACTTAGACTTTAGATAGTTTCATTATGTATCATTTAGAATAGATTTAGTGCTCTGTTTGAATAACAGAAGGTAATGCCTAAGCAGTAGAAGAGAAAATGTGTGACAGGAAATAATACAGTAAAGATAATTATTGTCGTAAAATGATCCAGATATGTGTAAGAAATTGTCAACAGGGTTGAGTAACGTAGACACTGGTAATGTACACAGTAATAATGGCAACACTAGGAAACAGGCTTTTGAAGCCTCTACTCTATTACCACACGAAAGACACTTCAGAAACTGTACAAGATTCTCATTAGGGTTAAGGTCAAGGTGACATTCCAACCGACAAGTTGACTAAGAAACAAGGTTTATAGGCTAAAGGCTCCTACAGAATCCATTAGACAAAATAGTTTGGTTTATCAAACTCTTGGTTGTATTGTGTTCTCTGAACTGGGTTGTTTATCAAACTTAATGCAGAGTTTGTAAGGTCAAGTACCTGCCAAAGTAGTCACCGAGTATTGATTAGAATCACAGGGCTCAAAATGTTAGCCAAATCTAGAATGGTAGACCCTTTTCATGGAAGAAATTTAGAAAAAAGTCTCATGACTGTGATTCATACAATGACATTTAATCATGCAATAAGACAAAGTTACACGCGAAAAAGCCAACTTAGTTGGGTGAAGAGAAATGCTGACAGCTGACATTCTGTTTTTCGAATCAACATATAACATATATGCTAAGAATGGCTTATCATTTTTCTATCATTTTACTACTTTACTTTATTCTCTTTTTATGAAAAACCTATTCCACTGAAACAAAGAGGTCAGGTAAACAGCTGCAGAACCGAACGTTCAGCAGGTTAAAAGGAAACAATCAGGTTTATAATGACGGTGGGTAGTTACTAGGATTGGAATCCAGAAAGCATGTTTCATCCTAGTTATGAATCTTCAGCTGGTTATACCTGCATCCTAATAAGTGATTTTATGCCCATTAAGCCTTGAACACTGAACCCGTCACTTCAAAGACTTAGACATTATTCCCTAGACTAATAAGTCTAGAAAGTCACTCTTTGTGCAATATGAATAGTTTTGACGCTATGGCTTGTGACATCCCATCGATGATGAGTTCCAACCAGGATGAAACGCGCGTCTTGGATTCTACTGCTAGCTGCTGTCTACATTACTATCCAGTGAAATTATTTTGCGATATCGAGACATTCGCACCGAAGCTCATATGTTAATTTTTGCTGAACATTTATGTGTAGTTGTACTTCAAATTTGTTCCTAATTTTGACTGATTTATATTATCGCTGTAAAAATTCACTCAATTCATAGGAGATTTACATCAAGAAGTGACATTATCTAATTAGTCTGAGAGGGTCGCTTCTTAAGAGTGAGTAAATTGCTAGCATGAAGCGATGTCGGCCCCCAAATCTCTGAATAAGAATCCTTAAAGTTCCAGTTTCATTCATCTGAAGATACCTATCAAGGGTAGCACTTTATATTATTCGCCTTAAACGCCTCATCAGGTATTAATATTTACTGCTTAACTTATCGATGTTTAAGCAATGATTTAGGGTATGAATCTGTTCGTGAGTGGTAACAGGTGTAGCTGTCAACTCTTAAGTGTTCAACAAATTACCCACTAATCTATGTGAGATATCACTGCCTTGATCTGTAGAATAGTTTTATTAGTTTCAGGCTGGATATATAGGTGACACAAACACATCTCCGAGAAATATCCTGCTTAGCTGTTGAGATAAGAATGCAAATCGAACAACGGTTCCATTTAAAACCATTAGCTCAACTCTGACTACGCCGTCTTCCCTCAGTCTTTCTTCTAAATCATGTACAAAGTCAAAACAAACAGCTTATAAAGGGTGTAAATTCGTCCCTTTGTGTATAGCAGAGGCGTTCATATTCCAACAATTGAAACCATAACTGGACGTATAGAAGAGGTATGCCCATTCTCTTATCTTATCAAGGTCATAACCCTTCTTTGAATTTCTCTATTGCTTAACTATTCATGTTACTATTGTTGGCTGATTACTGTTAATCTCCTTACTTTATGGCTTTCTTTCTAACAACCATGTGTCAGTTTTGATTTCTAATTAAAATTTTCATTATGTTTTAAAACCGGTTACTGATTATAGTTATTATTACTATTATTTTTAATCTGTTTGCCATCAGGATGACCGACTGCCTATTTTCCTTATACACCCTAAGATTATGCACTCTCTTTCTAACTCTGAAACCAACTCGCTAGCATCAACCCAACAGTACACAAAATCAGGTGTGTAAAAACGTTGTTGTTGTAGTACATAACCCTATGGAGAAAAGAAGAAAATTATTTGATGACTGTCATCTTCCAGAAGACTTATTACTATTATTAGAATACAAACATAGTACAGCAAGGGCACCAAGAAATGCGCCACACAAAATGGTAACAACAACAATGTGAAGACATAAACGAGTAAGAAGGGAAAACAACAAGAGTAGCATAATTAGGTCAGCCCAGTAAGGCATATTAGAAACAATGAGACAAAGTTGGAGACAACGCCAAAGGTGGGGCAGAATGACATATGCCACTCTGGCTTTCGATATGTGGTTAGAAATTTCACCATTCACACTACCAGAACTCACGTAACTACCCAGATACACGAACGTTTCGACTACTTCCGACAGCTCATCACCGTGGGTGGGTGCGGACACAGGCTTTTGCTAATCCTTCAAAAGTACTTTGCACTTCGACGGGGCAAAGCAAATACCTTACTTACAGATACTAATCGCCAACTGACCAAGTGCAACTTGAGTAGCATGTGTGTTACCAGACATTAAGACGATATCGTCCTCATACGAGGTCGAATAGCCGTTTACCGGGTGGTCGATCTACACCACCACCACCCACCTCTTTCAGAGCTGTCTCAAGAATGCCATCGACGGCGAAGTCAAAAGGGAATGAAGGAACTGGGCAACACTGCCTAATCCTACTGCTACTTCTGAACAATGGAGACTAGTGGTTGTATATCCTCACTCTACCTGAGGTGTTATTATATAGGGATTCCAAGATGTTAAGAAATTTCCCAGGCAATCCCCTCTCCAACAGACAAATCCAGAGTACTGTTCTGTCCATTGAATCGAAGGCAGCTCTAATTCCAAGAAATACAACGATTATTTGCCTGCAATACGTGTGGTGGTGTTCAAGCATCTGGTGGAAGGTAAGCATGTGAACAGTGTATCCACGACCTGAAGGAAAACCGGCCTGCTCATCGCGAATCGGTTTCTTACGTGTTTCTTAAAGTCTGCAACGTATGATAGCAGCCGATGTTTTCAACGCTACTGGTAACAGACTAATACCCCAGTGGTTGTCACATATATTACGTAGACCTTTTTTAAAGATGGACACAACAATGACTTTATTCCAGAATGATGGGACACCCTCAGTCTGCCATACCTTCTCAAACAGTCAAGTCAGTTTCCTGACTAGAGTCATTCCTCCATCCTTAAAATGAGTCAGGGGTAAGTTGTCTACGTCGGGTGCCTTGTGACGTTTCAGAATTTGAAGTTCATTATGAACCTCCACTTCGTTGGGTGGGCCAATGTCAACTGACCACAAAGGGTGATATGCTGAAGCTGACAATGCTGGAGCCGTGGACCAGCTAAACTGTTTTTTGAAGTACTCCGCCCAGCGTTCCAGGCGTCTATGAAGATTGTTTATTGACGTACCATCTACTTCAAAGGCTGTCTCACTTACACCATGCTTCTTGCTGCCAGTGGCTTTGATGAGCTGGAACAGCTTCTGACTATTTCCGGGTGCATAAGAGATTTATACGAACGATCGTACTGCTATCCACCAAAATGATCCAACAGGTGCCAAGAAGTCGCAGGGAGCTAGCAGAAATCCATTGTTTATTAGCGAGAGGTACTTTCAAGCCACAAGTGGCCCTGATTCGCCTTACCACATGAATGGTCATACACGCAACTTCAAAAGATGTTTACATAATTTGTCATTAATTCAGTAATTAATTAATTACTGAATCTTTGTTCATCGAATCCACACCCAACACATGTAATAGGAATGACGCAACACCTATACCAGAGATATGGAAAACTTTACTACCAATCAAAAAACAAAAAACAAAGAGAGATCAGGTGACAGGACTATAAAATCAGATGTCGAAAGAAGTGTGATTACATTGATATGATTATGAGCAATAATTTATGCTCGAAACGTAATCAAGTAAATAATACTGTATCACTGTGCGCTTTATATCAAATAAACAAATCTAATATGGAACTACATTCTACCACAGTGCCCAAGTTTTTCACTTATATTAATGAAACTTATGGTCTTCCTGTTCGAAGGCTAATCAATAAACTCACACGACTTTCACAAACTGAAGCACGTTTCACAAATCATCGTATTTTCAATATTCGTTGCATGAAAAATCAAATTATCCCTAAATACCTTCGCATACGAATCCCAATATATACTGACAAAATCCAAAGGGCAATAGAACATGTCAGCAAACTATGTCTGAAAGAAGAAATTCACAGGATTATTAAGAAATTAAGTACCATTCGGAATAAAATTGAACAACTTAAATGTAAAATTATGAAGATAGTAAACTGCAGAGACTATGGATTTATAATAGAAACATCAGACAAAGCAAGATTAGCTACTCTCAAGAAATCTAGAAGAAATCAAATCAAAAAGTTCAATAAACTAATGCAAGAAAAATATGCTTCGGAAAACAATGAAATTACAAAGGAAACATCATCGAACATCGATAGAACAAAGTGGGTAGTCAATCTCTCCTCGAAAGCCTTAAGCTCAGCTGAGATGAAAGTACTTGAAAAAGGACTAAACTTCAACATAACAGTAGATCATCTAAAACCAGAAGATGTCATACCTAGCATAGAAGTAGCATTAAGCTCGGTGGATGTGACAACTGCTGAACAGGTTAGAGCGCAGTGTGCATTAGCACTTAAAAAACAAAAGAAGACACAGCGAAACTTAACGAAACTGGAAAATTCAGCTTTAAACAATCTACGAAAGGATAATAGTATAGTAATTGCTAAATCTGACAAAGGTAACTCAACAGTAGTTATGGACAAATCGGATTATCTTAAAAAAATGGATGAACATATCCAAACAGGGCCATATGAAGAGATTAAGAAACCTATAGATACTGTCATGAATAAAATTAAGAAATCTACAACAGATCTGATACGCCGACTGAAGCCATCTCTAGGTAAGTCCGAATGGTTTACTTTAATGCCAAAAACTAATAATCCTAGCAGAATTTACGGTACTATTAAGGTTCATAAAGCAGGTTATCCCATTAGGCCGATAGTTGACTTCCGAAACACACCAACATATGAGATATCAAAGTATTTAGCATCAGTATTACGTCCTGTTAGAGACCGTTCCAACTCTAGACTAGTAAATTCTTACGAGTTGAAACAAAAACTTAATGACCTGCACATAGAAGAGGATGAAAAAATGGTTAGTTTTGACGTAACAAGTCTTTATACTAAAATACCAATCAATATGGCACTGGAGGCAGTCAGAAATCAACTAGATACTGACTCACAACTTACTCAAAGAACCAAGGCATCGGTTGGTGAAATCATGTTAGGAGTGCAGTTATGCTTAACCTCGACAGTCTTCAAGTTTCAGGGAAAGATATACAGACAAACAGAAGGAGTAGCAATGGGATCACCAATATCCCCTATAGTAGCAGATATATTTATGGATAGTTGGGAAGATATGGCTTTACGAACATATAATCCGACACCTAAGATATGGTGGCGATATGTAGATGACACATTTACAGTGTTGAAATCGGAACATATCGACAGTTTCTTGACACACATAAACTCAGTAGTTAACGCAATCCAATTCACCTACGAAGTAGAAAATGAACAAGGAGAATTACCTATGTTGGATTGCAGAATAAAACGAAGGATAGATGGTGGTTTAGATACTACCGTCTACAGAAAACCAACACATTCTAACAGGTATCTAGACTTCAAGTCATCTCATCCAGTGTCAGTTAAAGCGGGTTTAGTCAAATGTCTAAATAACAGAGCTGAGAAACTCACTAGTCATTGTAAGGACTTAAATAAGGAATTGAAACACATAAAAGAAGCGTTAATAACTAATAATTATCCCCATCATTTTATTAAGAAATTCACACGGACGCATAAGAAGCAAAATAATAACACTAATACAAATACAAATAATAGTGACAACATAAGTAGAAAGGAAATCAACACCTCTATTGTGATACCATACAAGGAAACGAAGCAAACGAAATTTGTAATTTATCAGCTTTAAAAACTCTACGAATTGATCTGTATAGTTTGTGAATTAATATCTCGTTGAGCACATCACCTCTGAACTGCAACCGAATGCATAACGGTTTGTTACTAGCTGCTGAAACAACGTTTCTTGCCATTTTTGTAATCGTATGTTTCTTTATGAATTAATCAGGATAACCATGTTCGATCAGTGAGTTGCACAATAGTATCTTCTGAACTAATAGCCTTTACTCTATAACTTGAAGCTTTTACTCAATTTCTTTCGTACTGAACAGGGAAAAAGCCCAGTCTGCGCACTTTTACTAAAAAGTTCCTCTTTGTCAACCCACATTTTCTTCTTGAGAGAACGTCAGAAAAAGTTGTCCTGTCGCCTGACTCTTCACACATAAACTTCATCACTGGGTGTAATGCATTGAATCTGCTGAGTATCTTAGACCTGTCCATGCTGTTTTCGCACAGGATGAATGTATTATCCATATATCAACAGTAAAACAAAAATTGTCTGATGGATCGTTCGAGTAAACCATTCTCTAGTTTTGACATAAAAACGTCAGCTAATATGGGACCCACTGGTGAGCCCACTGTGACTCATTCCATTTATCTGTATACTTCACTGTTGAATTTAAAGTTAACATTATTCGTTCATTTGAGCAATAATTTTACGAGGACATCTATAGGGATTCCAACATTGATATACGTTTCTTCTAACCATTCATTTATATAGTTAACCGTTTCGAAAAGAGGAACATTGGTGAATAGAAATGTTACATTCAGTGATATCTTAGTTTCATCCTTGAAGTTAGCATTCTTAGTTTTGTCCATAAATTCAAATGTTTTTCACACTATGTTTTTCTAGCTGTTTGTATGATGGACAAATATCCAGTTTCTAAAGTACTGGTATTTCATGACTGTGAAAGAAACGACGTTTTTGATAGTGAGATAATCATTCTCATATATCAATCATCTGCTATTGTATGACTTTGTATGCATATACAGTATATGAATACGTTTTAATTTACACAAATATTGTCACCATCAAGCAGAGTATGTTCTTCAGCAAGAGTAAAGTTCATTCAAAATGAATTTATAGAATATTAAAGAAGATCCTCCAAAGGTCAAGCTATCTCGATGGCTCTTATAGTAGAACGATAATAAAAAGTTATTCAAACCTAGGAGTCTTTAGAATGTTCAAGTGTATCAATCAGACATTTGATATTTAGATTATCAACTCAGGCCTATTGTTTATTAATTATTTGCGACTATTCTTGTCAGTAATTTGAAAGCACTGAAGCTTCCTATAATTGACTTTTATTACACTAACGTTTCAATGTCTTTCTAGTTTTCATATTCACAGTATTTTGATAAACATGCGAAGTCACAATACTTCTGAAACCCCACACAACTGACCTTAAAATAGCTAACAAATAGATTGTTGAGTAGAAGAAGAAGAAGAAGAAGAAGATAGTTTTACTACTTTCTAAACTTTCTGGCGAGTAGAATAAGTTGTGCACCTCCTGAAAGCGATAACTTTCTAAATTATGTTCGCACCAAATAACTTGGTACATGAGTACTGTTTACCACAACCACAAGATAGTCGAAGTGTAAGCTTCACAGAATAATTCAGAGTAGAAAAAGAGTACATCTGCCGTATGAATATGAAAAACATGACTTATAATAAGTAGTATTATAATTTTATTTGATTCAACTATGAAGCAATATTTACCATAACAAAATCTAAATACAAGGGTTATCATTATGAATGTTAAAGTACATTTACTTCATGAGAAACACTCGAAGAAACAGCATTGATTGGACTTAGTCTAAACGTGTATTTTTCATCTCAGACAGCTAAATGATGGTGTATACCTTTTTGAACTGTCAATGTTTCATTGTAGAAAACTTTATCGGATATTGTTTCATTGAATACATTACCTTCAAAGCGTTATCAGTTTTTCTCATAAGGTTATTTAAGTCATTTTTTTCACTATTTCTAATCACCTTTCAAAGTAAATCGATATAGTTTGTTTAAAAAATATGAATCTACAAAAGATATGTGGACTAATACTCAAAAATGACATGAATTCACTTACATTTATAACTGCTACTTGTTAAGTTTTCTGGTTAAGTTGTACCATGGTTACCAACTGATCAATTAGCAAAGTAAATCTGATTGTCTGATTTGCATCGGTTTCTACTGGCTCTTCAATTCGAATTGTTTCATGATGTTAGCAATCTCTCAAAGTAGTTTTTCTCTGTCTTTTTTTACTGAACTAAGTTTGTCCTCTGATGGGAACTGATAATCAAACGTTAATTAATTATTCAGTTAAGAGAGTAAGTCTAATTCAATGCACAGATTATTTAAAAAAAATTTGTTTAATACCGAAGAATTAGTACATTCTACTTACTTTGGGATTAAACTGTGGGATTCAGTTGATTGCAAACTTATGTCCATAAATCAGCGGTGGTACCATGAACGTATGCTACATTCGGTATTTTCGGCTTTCAGACGCATTCCTTCATATCTATTGATAAATAAACCATAGTATGCTATGAATTTATCGTAAAATTATTTCATTGAAATCACTAAACTGGAAAGCGAAAAACTTATAATTCAACTTGAAAACAGCTTTAACTATGAAATGATATCAGCTGGAATACCATTCAGAAATGGAGTCTTAGTTTAGAGGTGAATTTAACCTCTGCATCACAAGGCATCACACTCATAGATTTGTGTCTTGTGTCAAAAATGTCGTCTTTGAGCGATTGCGTTGCAGTTCAGTAGTCAAGATTATTCAGGCGGTTCACATCATAGTATGGTTATCATCTTATATCATCGGCAGTTAACCGCATTTAGTTCAGATACGGTTGACCTGATGTAAAGTGATTACCCTCGCAGCATGGGCGGTATGTGATAGAATAGTCATCTTAGAAATGGTAAAATTAAGCAGAGAGTACTAGGCAAGAAAGACAAGTTAGTAGGGGAAACTTTAAACACCAATGACTGAAACGACTTAAACATATGCTACACGTATTCAGTCATCATCTACCTCTACTAGCAATCTTAGCTGAAGTAGAATCGGGTTGGAAAGTGGCTATGGACGGCAAGACAGAGACATAGCATCAGTCCATGAAGTCTCTGACTGCCAGTATGAGTCATGTAAAGGGTGCAAACAGCCTGATTGCGGTCACTGAAACAATAGAAGTCAATGGTTATAGACTCTTGATGATATGGCTGAAAATCGGTCTCAGTGGTGCAGATGTATAGACCTTTGTCACATACGAAATTTTGAACAGCTTTTTTTAACCTTTATCTATTTATTCTCCCCTCTCTCACATTATTTTACCATCTTCATTTTCGTTCATTTTATTATAAATTTTTTTTTGCATGGTAATGTGAAATGTAGCGACTTTAAATGAAGAACTTCTGTTTGAGGTTCTACATTGGTCTGTTTGGCTATCTATTAGTCGGCATGATACTCGAAAATGCTTACTTTTTTAAAGTTCACTGGCAGTTTGTTAATATTGCAGTTGGCTGACATAGCTCAGTTAGTAGAGCACCAAAGTGGTTAACTGCTGCAACTCAGATTTTCATTTCACCTTCACTCATCATCCAGTGTCAAAAGGCAAGTGTCAGGGGATGAACAACAATGAAAGTAGGATTGGTTAATCATAGTCTAAAAAAGTACTTTTACCAATGTATTTTCATCAGAGAAAATTTTTCGTAGGAAAAAAGAGAAGATTGCAAGGAAGAAAACACTGTTTTTCCGATGAACTCATTCTCTTAGCTGGACATTTATGAATATAAAGTAAAAGGAAAGAACATTCCAGAGCAATTTCCAATCGAAGACCCGAGTAAGCTGCATGATTAAGGGAAGTTACGCAATATATTTAGGTATTTAAAATGGGAAAATAAACAAATGATTACAAAGTAAAATAATGTCATAGGGGAATTCGTGGGGAATGTTCAATCTTTTAAGATGATATTCTGTGACTCCGGATGCGATAAAAGAATGGTATGGATGATACTGAATATTCTTCAATATGAAATTTTTTCGGATTATATTTTGAGGGACATAGTCCTAATTTCTGTAAAAACTTACTCTGATGATAACGTACAATTTTGCTGTTGAATTATCTGTCGAGTAAAACTTTTTGAAGAACAGACTATGAACTTATTGTTCAAACTCCTTCAATCTAGTAAATTCAATGAAAGTGATGATTTTCTGACTGAAGTTACATTGAATGCTCAGACTTCAGTTCACATTTTCGACCTCTTCCATATGGTTCATGGCTTAGTTCTAACATAAGCTTTGAACGTATATAATAAGTTGACGACAGCTGCGATTATTTATCAGCATAAATTGAAGAGCAATATTCGATTTTTCACTGTATTAGCGTTGACTATACCATTTTTTAGGAAGAAACTATTAAGTCATATAATATGCAAAAATGTACAAACTTGTTTCCTTCAAGAAAGTATACACCTCGCATTGAATACGGCATACTTAAGCCAACAACGACTATCGTAACACCACATTTTAGACAAGAATATTGGTTTGGTCAGTTAAAACAGTAGAACTTATGCACTGTAGCAGAGTGTAATCCAACCTCAGATTAGCTTTGATTACAATGTATTGTTCTAAATCATAGCAGAGTGATCATACAGCTTTTCAACTTCTTTCTAATAGTCAAACAAGTCATTGTATTATAATTAAAAGTGGAATCTTCAAAAAGGCGATAAATCCTGCCTATCACATGCGTAAGGTGTTGATTCAATGAATACAGATTGAATGACCTATTTTTCTCATAATCTAACGATACTGTATACCGCTACATATGTAATCTCTGATAAATGTATTGTTTACAGTACTACAGAGTTCCAGTTCTAAAATCCATTATGGTTAAGTGAAGGGAGAAAATGATTACTGAATCTCTGTTCACCGGGTCGACGCCTCTCTCATGCAATAGAATGTGATTCACCTTACAATAAAGATATATGGAGTGAGGAGAGGTAGAACGATAAAAAAAAGAATTTTAAAAGTTGTACGGTTACTGTAATATGATTATTAGCAATGAATTGTGTTCAAAACAACATCCAATGAACACTAGTGTATGACTGTGGGCTATATCAAATAGATGATGTTTGTTGATTTGGCAAATATTTAATATTTCAAGTTGTTATTTATCGAAGACTGACATCAGTTGGAGGAACAAAGGAAACCTGGGAGCACTGGACAGCTGTTTCGTCCTGGTATGGGACTCCTCAGCAGTGCGCACCCACGACCCCACCAGCAGGGATCGAACCCGCGGCCTTCAGGTTCCGCGACCAGCGCGTCCAGTGCTCCCAGGTTTCCTTTGCTCCTCCAACTGATGTCAGTCTTCGATGAATAACAACTTAAAATATTTCCAAACCTCCACAACCCCCTCAAAATTTAATTGAACTAGTGCTCGTTGGTGACTAGCTTCGAGAAGTATTCCCGAAGTTCCAATGACAAGTCGTGACCGGTGGAGTCAAAGCCTGATGGCCGTGAGGACAAATACTCAACGATGACATTGGGTGGCGGTTTGCGCTATATCGTGAGCTAACAGAAGTTGGAAATATGGAGCATTGGATTCTGACCCAGTGGCTCAATGGTAACGCGCTGGTCGCGGAACCTGAAGGCCGCGGGTTCGATCCCTGCTGGTGGGTCGTGGGTGCGCACTGCTGAGGAGTCCCATACCAGGACGAGACAGCTGTCCAGTGCTCCCAGGTTTCCTTTGTTCCTCCAACTGATGTCAGTCTTCGATGAATAACAACTTGAAATATTTCCAAATCTCCACAACCCCCTCAAAATATTTAATAATTGTGTAGGTGAAAATAATTTTCAAAAGTGTATGTATTACTTTTGATCCAATAGACTGGAAGTGGCCTGCTTAAACTTTGGGTTATCGAAAATTTTCTACCGAATATATTTAATCTAATTCTTTATTTTTAAGTGTTTTCAAATCTTTTAAATATGTGTTTTAACGCGTCATGTACTCTGGCACACCTTTTAAATGACTTTAAACTGCCGTTTTCCAAGCTAACCACAAAGTAAAGACAAAACGATACGCTGGTAACAGATAAGCTTGTAAATGCACGGGAATACAGTGCATTACTATTACTTGGATAATAATATCGACTTGTAGATTTTAATACTGACTGAATAAATTACCATCAAAATTACTCTCGATTTTCTATTTATTCACCAGTCGAAACCAGACGTTAATTTAAAACCAGGTGCCCGTTTCACATTGTGCCTTTATTACTGTTATTATTAGCATTACTCACATACAATGATTTTATTACTGAATTAATTACTGAATCTTTGTTCATCGAATCCACACCCAACACATGTGGAATAGGAATGACGCAACACCTATACCAGAGATATGGAAAACTTTACTACCAATCAAAAAACAAGAAACAAAGAGAGATCAGGTGACAGGACTATAAAATCAGATGTCGAAAGAAGTGTGATTACATTGATATGATTATGAGCAATAATTTATGCTCGAAACGTAATCAATTAAATAATACTGTATCACTGTGCGCTTTATATCAAATAAACAAATCTAATATGGAACCACAAAATGTCTTCACTTTGTGTTATGCAGGTCAAAAGATACAGTAACAAAGAAAGACAAACCAAATGTTATCTACAAAATGAACCGTAGAAACCGCGAAAAACATAACATTGGACAAAGTGGTTGCCGTCATTGCATCCGTCTACATGAAGATAAACTAGCAGAGAAGTTTTATGACATATCTTCGCTCATATCAGTGTATACGGAGAACGGTGGACTTGAATTCAACTGGCAAAGTATGAAAATCATGGATAGAGGAAATACAAAGAATGTCAGAGGAATTTTAGGAGCTTGGTATTCAAGGCAATCAGCAATCAGGAAATATGTTGACACTGATCCAAACTGTCAACCAATAAGAAACAGCAAGGAGATAGAATTTCAAGTCATCGGAAAAGTCAATCAAAATATATATGGAGAAAATGACAAGACCTTGGCAGAAACAACGGGTCACACACAAGACCATCAACGCAAGCTATCAGATAAATTGTGAGGAAAACCTTACACCTCAACCCCTTCTGAAGTTTGTGTTGATGATGTTGTCTACAATGGCAGTGAAAGTTACACAATGATATCAAACAGCTCACAGAACACAGCACCACTAAAATCACTACTTCATCATAGGACATTGTGTTTTGGCGGCCTGTTGTTGACCTATTGTTGCAAATATGGTTGCACAGCTACTGAAAAAAATTTTAAAAAGAAATATTTTTATTCGCTAAACTACCGGCTGATTAGAAGAAATCCATGTTCGACTTATGTTACGTGCTTATCGGCAGTCCCCAGCATAGCGTATCTACAGTTCAGAGGATACTCATTTCCAGAAATTCTAACTGGTACTAGTCGTCGATGAGGTCAGCAACATTACCACTAATGCACCGATTGGACACTGAGAAGCAATCAATTTTCATGTTGCCAAGTCCTGATTGTTGGCCAAATTCTACTGATTATTTTGTAATACGACTACCAAGCTAGGTGGGTCACAATCGTGGTGCACTTTGGGGGATATCAGTTGGTTGAACTAGATAAGTTTCTTAGCTTAATGGTAATATTGCAAAGTGATCAATCTAATTCGGTCAGCACTGGGGTCTACATGAGATTGGTTACTTTCTAGTGGCCAATCGAAGGATGTAAGCCAGTCGAACAGGAGGTCAGTCGTGGCCTGAAAAGCTCAGTGGTAAGCTCACTGACTACAACATTAGGTGATGGATGTTCGAAAGTCACAGGAACATTGGTTCCCTCGAGTTTCTAAGCAAGCCTTGTTGATGTGTACAAAAACCCCAAATTTAAGTCAATCAGGCCTTGCTACCGATTACCTTCAACCGATTAACTTTACCACTCAACTATTCAAGTCTTGACTGACCTGATTTAGGACTGAAGTATGGGTAAAAATTAGTTACTAGATAGTACGCAACGTAACGGTTGCTTTTTCAGTCCTGGCTTAAGTCATTTGGTCAACATTTAGGACCATCAAAACTTATTACCTCCAACAGTTATGAAACCTACAAATCGTTAAGGACCTATTCCTGACTCAATGTAGCATTTGAAAGTCACTTGTGTGAATGCAAAAACTAGAATGGGACTTTGGTACTACTCCCTAATCACAGACTTCATAATCACTGCATAATGTAGTATGAAACGAGAAAACGTTATTTTCTGATAGGGTTGTCACAGCTCTGTCTTGTCTAATAAAGAGCCATGTTTGGACTAAGTAGTAACTGTGAAGCATACTGAGATTTCACTGATCATAACAGGATTCATAGTTTTCATTTGAACATAGTATAATTCTTCCATTTATATGTCAACCCAATACTTGTTAATATTCACACAAGTAAGTTTTTGATGTAATAAATCATTTTTATTTAGATTAAAGTGTATGAAAGTTGAGCAGAAAGCATGACTTATCTTTACATACTACTCGCGGTAGCCCACTGCTTTCATTAATCAAGGAAATAATGTATTGAAACAAGTCAAGTGTATAATAGATGTATAATGTAAACAAATTATCCAAACCATCCAGTCCATTGTTTGTCTACCATCTAAATTTTTACCTCCAATAGATAGCAATAACTCACACGATTTTTACGGTACGCTGAATAGTGAAGTAGCTTTGAAAGTATTCTCATAGAATATAAACATGCTTATCTGAAGGCGGAATGACCAGAAATAATGTTAATACATTTATCTTTATATATGCAAGTAATCGGAAACAGTATCACATCTCTTCATTTATTCAACGAAACCAACAGTGTATTTTGTATTACTATCGGAAATGGTTAACTTAAATATAAATAAATATAGTAAAATGATAAATCTGAATGAGTTATTTATCATTCTCCTCATATACATATCAGTTGACTACGTGAATAAAAATAATCTACCTTGAGAGGTAACGAATGTTAAATAGTTGTCGTCAGATAATTTCGAGTTGAATTACTTCATACATTTGCTTCAGAAGGAATATATATATAGGTAGATTATTTTTATTCACGATGGATAGTGGCTAGCAGTGGAATCCAGGATGCACATTTCGTCCTACTTGGTGCTCATCAGCTGGGTATACATGTTTTCCAGTGAGTGATGTTGTTCTCATTAGGACTCAGACCCAGGACCAATCTCTTTACACTGTGCTCCACCCATCGCACAAGAAGTGCCTATGGTGACTCAGTGGCCTAGTGGACAAAGTTCTGACGTTCGATGTGACTATTTTTTGGCTCTAGTCTCAGTGGGAACAATATCACTCACTGAGATTCAGGTAGAACCAGCTAACGAGTCTTATATAGGACAAAATGCGCAGCCTGGATTCTGCTGCTAGCTAATACCTATCATCCACATCAAAACTAAAAATGTTGACGGTATCTAGACATTAACACAGGAGCCCATATGCCAATAGTGGTCAATCAATTCTGTCCAGTCAACGACAGACATCTTTTTTGGTAATAACAATTGCATTATTCCAAACAACACCAGGTGTACAGTATGGAATTTTCAGCATGTAATAGTTTAACAAATCCATTCTCTGTACAGTATTTTTAAGCGAAATAATCATTGTATGTGAGTAATGCTAATAATAACAGTAATAAAGGCACAATGTGAAACGGGCACCTGGTTTTAAATTAACGTCTGGTTTCGACTGGTGAATAAATAGAAAATCGAGAGTAATTTTGATGGTAATTTATTCAGTCAGTATTAAAATCTACAAGTCGATATTATTATCCAAGTAATAGTGATATACTGTATTCTCGTGCATTTACAAACTTATCTGTTACCAGCGTATCGTTTTGTCTTTGCTTTGTGGTTAGCTTGGAAAACGGCAGTTTAAAGTCATTTAAAAGGTGTGCCAGAGTACATGACGCGTTAAAAACACATATTTAAAAGATTTGAAACACTGAAAAATAAAGAATTAGATTAAATATATTCGGTAGAAAATTTTCGATAACCCAAAGTTTAAGCAGGCCACTTCCAGTCTATTGGATCAAAAGTAATACATACACTTTTGAAAATTATTTTCACCTACACAATTATTAAATATTTGCCAAATCAACAAACACCATCTATTTGATATAGCCCACAGTCATACACTAGTGTTCATTGGATGTTGTTTTGAACACAATTCATTGCTAATAATCATATTACAGTAACCGTACAACTTTTAAAATTCTTTTTTTTATCGTTCTACCTCTCCTCACTCCATATATCTTTATTGTAAGATGAATCATATTCTATTGCATGAGAGAGGCGTCGACCCGGTGAACAGAGATTCAGTAATCATTTTCTCCCTTCACTTAACCATAATGGATTTTAGAACTGGAACTCTGTAGTACTATAAACAATACATTTATCAGAGATTACATATGTAGCGGTATACAGTATCGTTAGATTATGAGAAAAATAGGTCATTCAATCTGTATTCATTGAATCAACACCTTACGCATGTGATCGGCAGGATTTATCGCCTTTTTGAAGATTCCACTTTTAATTATAATACAATGACTTGTTTGACTATTAGAAAGAAGTTGAAAAGCTGTATGATCACTCTGCTATGATTTAGAACAATACATTGTAATCAAAGCTAATCTGAGGTTGGATTACACTCTGCTACAGTGCATAAGTTCTACTGTTTTAACTGACCAAACCAATATTTTTGTCTAAAATGTAGTGTCACGATAGTCGTTGTTGGCTTAAGTATGCCCTATTCAATGCGAGGTGTATACTTTCTTGAAGGAAACAAGTTTGTACATTTTTGCATATTATATGACTTAATAGTTTCTTCCTAAAAAAATGGTATAGTCAACGCTAAAACAGTGAAAAATTGAATATTGCTCTTCAATTTATGCTGATAAATAATCACAGCTGCCGTTCGAAGCTTATGTTAGAACGAAGCCATGAACCATATGGAAGAGGTCGAAAATGTGAACTGAAGTCTGAGCATTCAATGTAACTTCAGTCAGAAAATCATCACTTTCATTGAATTTACTAGATTGAAGGAGTTTGAACAATAAGTTCATAGTCTGTTCTTCAAAAAGTTTTACTCGACAGATAATTCAACAGCAAAATTGTACGTTATCATCAGAGTAAGTTTTTACAGAAATTAGGACTATTTCCCTCAAAATATAATCCGAAAAAATTTCATATTGAAGAATATTCAGTATCATCCATACCATTCTTTATCGCATCCGGAGTCACAGAATATCATCTTAAAAGATTGAACATTCCCCACGAATTCCCCTATGACATTATTTTACTTTGTAATCATTTGTTTATTTTCCCATTTTAAATACCTAAATATATTGCGTAACTTCCCTTAGTCATACAGCTTACTCGGGTCTTCGATTGGAAATTGCTCTGGAATGTTCTTTCCTTTTTACTTTATATTCATAAATGTCCAGCTAAGAGAATGAGTTCATCGGAAAAACAGTGTTTTCTTCCCTGCAATCTTCTCTTTTTTCCTACGAAAAATTTTCTCTGGTGAAAATACATTGGTAAAAGTACTTTTTTAGACTATGATTAACCAATCCTACTTTCATTGTTGTTCATCCCCTAACACTTGCCTTTTGACACTGGATGATGAGTGAAGGTGAAATGAAAATCTGAGTTGCAGCAGTCAACCACTTTGGTGCTCTACTAACTGAGCTATGTCAGCCAACTGCAATATTAACAAACTGCCAGTGAACTTTAAAAAAGTAAGCATTTTCGAGTATCATGCCGACTAATAGATAGCCAAACAGACCAATGTAGAACCTGAAACGGAAGTTCTTCATTTAAAGTCGCTACATTTCACATTACCATGCAAAAAAAATTCATAATAAAATGAACGAAAATGAAGATGGTAAAATAGTGTGAGAGAGGGGAGAATAAATAGATAAAGGTTAGAAAAAAAGCTGTTCAAAATTTCAAATGTGACAAAGGTCTATACATCTGCACCACTGAGACCGATTTTCAACCATATCATCAAGAGTCTATAACCATTGACTTCTATTGTTTCAGTGACCCCAATCAGGCTGTTTGCATCCCTTTACCTGACTCATACTGGCAGTCAGAGACTTCATGGACTGATGCTATGTCTCTGTCTTGCCGTCCATAGCCACTTTCCAAGCCGATTCTACTTCAGCTAAGATTGCTAGTAGAGGTAGATGATGACTGAATACGTGTAGCATATGTTTAAGTCATTTCAGTCATTGAGTGTTTAAAGTTTCCCCTACTAACTTGTCTTTCTTGCCTAGTACTCTCTGCCTAATTTTACCATTTCTAAGACGACTATTCTATTACATACCACCCATGCTGTGAGGGTAATCACTTTACATCAGGTCAACCGTATCTGAACTAAATGCGGTTAACTGCCGATGATATAAGATGATAACCATACTATGATGTGAACCACCTGAATAATCTTGACTACTGAACTGCAACGCAATCGCTCAAAGACGACATTTTTGACACAAGACACAAATCTATGAGTGTGATGCCTTGTGATGCAGAGGTTAAATTCACCTCTAAACTAAGACTCCATTTTTGAATGGTATTCCAGCTGATATCATTTCATAGTTAAAGCTGTTTTCAAGTTGAATTATAAGTTTTTCGCTTTCCAGTTTAGTGATTTCAATGAAATAATTTTACGATAAATTCATAGCATACTATGGTTTATTTATCAGTAGATATGAAGGAATGCGTCTGAAAGCCGAAAATACCGAATGTAGCATACGTTCATGGTACCACCGCTGATTTATGGACATAAGTTTGCAATCAACTGAATCCCACAGTTTAATCCCAAAGTAAGTAGAATGTACTAATTCTTCGGTATTAAACAAATTTTGTTTAAATAATCTGTGCATTGAATTAGACTTACTCTCTTAACTGAATAATTAATTAACGTTTGATTATCAGTTCCCATCAGAGGACAAACTTAGTTCAGTAAAAAAAGACAGAGAAAAACTACTTTGAGAGATTGCTAACATCATGAAACAATTCGAATTGAAGAGCCAGTAGAAACCGATGCGAATCAGACAATCAGATTTACTTTGCTAATTGATCAGTTGTTAACCATGGTACAACTTAACCAGAAAACTTAACAAGTAGCAGTTATAAATGTAAGTGAATTCATGTCATTTTTGAGTATTAGTCCACATATCTTTTGTAGATTCATATTTTTTAAACAAACTATATCGATTTACTTTGAAAGGTGATTAGAAATAGTGAAAAAAATGACTTAAATAACCTTATGAGAAAAACTGATAACGCTTTGAAGGTAAAGTATTCAATGAAACAATATCCGATAAAGTTTTCTACAATGAAACATTGACAGTTCAAAAAGGTATACACCATCATTTAGCTGTCTGAGATGAAAAATACACGTTTAGACTAAGTCCAATCAATGCTGTTTCTTCGAGTGTTTCTCATGAAGTAAATGTACTTTAACATTCATAATGATAACCCTTGTATTTAGATTTTGTTATGGTAAATATTGCTTCATAGTTGAATCAAATAAAATTATAATACTACTTATTATAAGTCATGTTTTTCATATTCATACGGCAGATGTACTCTTTTTCTACTCTGAATTATTCTGTGAAGCTTACACTTCGACTATCTTGTGGTTGTGGTAAACAGTACTCATGTACCAAGTTATTTGATGCGAACATAATTTAGAAAGTTATCGCTTTCAGGAGGTGCACAACTTATTCTACTCGCCAGAAAGTTTAGAAAGTAGTAAAACTATCTCCTTCTTCTTCTTCTTCTACTCAACAATCTATTTGTCAGCTATTTTAAGGTCAGTTGTATGGAGATTCAGAAGTATTGTGACTTCGCATGTTTATCAAAATACTGTGAATATGAAAACTAGAAAGACATTGAAACGTTAGTGTAATAAAAGTCAATTATAGGAAGCTTCAGTGCTTTCAAATTACTGACAAGAATAGTCGCAAATAATTAATAAACAATTGGCTTGAGTTGATAATCTAAATATCAAATGTTTGATTGATACACTTGAACATTCTAAAGACTCCTAGGTTTGAATAACTTTTTATTATCGTTCTACTATAAGAGCCATCGAGATAGCTTGACCTTTGGGGGATCTTCTTTAATATTCTATAAATTCATTTTGAATGAACTTTACTCTTGCTGAAGAACATACTCTGCTTGATGGTGACAATATTTGTGTAAATTAAAACGTATTCATATACTGTATATGCATACAAAGTCATACAATAGCAGATGATTGATATATGAGAATGATTATCTCACTATCAAAAACGTCGTTTCTTTCACAGTCATGAAATACCAGTACTTTAGAAACTGGATATTTGTCCATCATACAAACAGCTAGAAAAACATAGTGTGAAAAACATTTGAATTTATGGACAAAACTAAGAATGCTAACTTCAAGGATGAAACTAAGATATCACTGAATGTAACATTTCTATTCACCAATGTTCCTCTTTTCGAAACAGTTAACTATATAAATGAATGGTTAGAAGAAACGTATATCAATGTTGGAATCCCTATAGATGTCCTCGTAAAATTATTGCTCAAATGAACGAATAATGTTAACTTTAAATTCAACAGTGAACTATACAGATAAATGTAATGAGTCACAGTGGGCTCACCAGTGGGCCCCATATTAACGGACGTTTTTATGTCAAAACTAGAGAATGGTTCACTCGAACGATCCATCAGATAATTTTTGTTTTACTGTTGATATATGGATAATACATTCATCCTGTGCGAAAACAGCATGGACAGGTCTAAGATACCCAGCAGATTCAATGCATTACACTCAGTGATGAAGTTTATGTGTGAAGAGTCAGACGACAGGACAACTTTTTCTGACGTTCTTCTCTCAAGAAGAAAATGTGGGTTGACAAAGAGGAACATTTTAGTAAAAGTGCGCAGACTGGGCTTTTTCCCTGTTCAGTAGAAAGAAATTGAGTAAAAGCTTCAAGTTATAGAGTAAAGGCTATTAGTTCAGAAGATACTATTGTGCAACTCACTGATCGAACATGGTTATCCTGATTAATTCATAAAGAAATATACGATTACAAAAATGGCAAGAAACGTTGTTTCAGCAGCTAGTAACAAACCGTTATGCATTCGGTTGCAGTTCAGAGGTAACGTGCTCAACGAGATATTAATTCACAAACTATACAGATCAGTTCGTAGAGTTTTTAAAGCTGATAAATTACAAATTTCGTTTGCTGCACACTCAGTGGTGACACCGAGAGTTAAAAATTAATTGTATGCGCTAGCCACTTCTTGTTGTGTTTGTTCATTCGGCTGCTCGTGTGAAGTTAGTTAAACTGACCACCGCTATAGGAAGTCAATTTTCCGCGCTTGTGAACACCTCACAGTGTGGTTAAGTGAAGTGATGGTATATACCATTACGAGCTCTATATTAGCACAATTGGTTGTAACGAACCATAACGTGGATATGAATGAGTCGTTTTACATTTTGGACCCGGTTCCCACCATCTTGCCAAAAAGTATCTACCTTCAAATCCTTCAGAATGCAGAAGTATAGGAAATCAGGGTCAAACAATCCGAGTTACGTTCTAAAAAAGCAGGTGTTGCTGCTACATCTATTGTGACCCGATTCAGGATAAACGAATTCTTTAGCATCCCATTCCAGGAAACCTAATTTCCTAATTCAATGCTGTAGATATCCCTTCACCCCATAGTTTGACATAATTTTAGCACATTCTCTTAACACATTTTGTCCCCCAACGACACTTTTGACAGTGTTACGTGTCATTTCAAGTTCTGCTCGGATATCTGTTGCCCCAGTGAACCCCTTTCCTACGCTTCCATCGTATATCTTCTCCCAAGCTTAAAAAAACTAAGAAGAGAGAAAGAAAGACCACATAAAGTAAGTGATAATCCTGGTGCTCGTCGATTGAACCTTTTAATTAGGTTGGAAATTAAATGCCTCAGTCTACTATACAACCAGAAACTTTTGTCACTCAAAGGCTCCTCAAACATGTGGAAACCTTCTAAAGACATCACTGGTAGTAAACACCTTAGTAAAGCAGCACATGTCGACCGACGTCTGTACTTTGAACAAATCGTTTATATGTCAACCCACGTGTACCATCCCACTTTGTCTACATATGTCCAATGAAGAATGTTGTCCAGAGTTCACCACGAAAGATGTTTTCAAGTGTCTCAAATCCCTGAACACTTCTCACAATTCAGGTCCGGATGGTATGTCAACTTGGTATTCATGAAGTGTGCTGATATTTTGTGCTATCCATCAGTTAACATGTTCAATTGATCGTTTGTAGAAAACATCATACCAGATGTCTGAAAAGATATTACGATAGTCCCCACATACATAAGTCAGGTACTCCAGGCATATATCTCAAATTCAGTCCGACTACAGTTATCTCAACGTTCTTGAAAATAATGGAGAAGCTTATGATACTTGTGCTCAAACCCTCACTGAAGGCTCTCGGAGACCCTGATCGATTTGCCTATAAAGCAGAAGAGGCTCTTTGAATGTCACCACTCTCTTATATCACGATATTGTTTATAGTCTTGATCAAAATGCCAAGTATGTCAAGTGTGCCTTTTCAAACTATACTTCGTCATTTGATTCAGTACCCAGACCTTTCATTCTGGACAAGCTAATCGGGATCATTACTGAGTCCTGAATAATCAGCTGCCTGCATTCCTATTTCTCTAATAGGAAACAACACACTGTTCACAGGGAGAAGCACTGCACCTCATTGCTTGCTGTGACTAGTCTTCCCATGCAACCATCCTTTACTCCTATCCTTTCTCTTTCTTTCTGCATGACTTACCATCTTCACATGCTATCAATTTCACCATATATGCTGATGATCTAACAGTTTCCATACCAATCTCCTCTTCACCAGGTTCTTCCAAACTGAATGATTTCTGATCTACTGTTAGACGATGATCTTCCATGAATGCTGTTATGTTGAATTCTTCAAAACACCAGACAACAAACTTTAGTTTTAGACGTGAACATAACTTATGTAAATTGCTTAGCTCTGATGATTCCTGTTGGATTGATAGTTGTGCATTAGAGAATGTTGCAAGTGTGATAAATTTCTGTGTGTTTTTCTTCAGACCTTTTCTGGACCTCCCATATCTCACTAATTTCCAGAATCATTTTCCGTCTAACTTTCTATATTAGGAATCTGAGAGTATCTGGCATTACTCAGCCTCTCCTCTTATGTTTTATAAAATCCTGCATCTTGCCTGTTCTCCTCTATTGCTTCCCCTTATACTTTCCTGGGTTGCTGAATAAAGACTATGCTATGTTGCGTAGAACTCTGAAGATTATCAGCAAAACTAGTGATGTACCCCTCAACCTTCTAGTTAAAACTACTGTGGACAAACTTATTAAGTCGTGTAAACATCTGGCAGGAGTTATATTACCATATGACTTACATCCTCTTCACTGAAAGCTCTCTGCGTGTCGGTCATGTGGAAGGATGAGGAGCAAGTACATAATGCTCTGTGTACATATTACAAAATATAAAAACTCTACAATACCGTATTTCGCTCGTGTAGTGTGTGGTGAAGAAAGTATTATAAAGGGACTTACTAATTAATTTCTGTTTTTCAAAGCGAACTAATTGATGATGATGAGCATGTTATTTTTTACGCATTATGAATCTAATTGCTAATGTGACCGTCTACCTTAATTGTCTGTACATTTTGAAGAAAGTTGCTGATACAGAGAACATTTTTATCTCTTCTTGATGTAATTTCTACTTATTTCATTTCGCTAAGTATACATATACACCGTCTCCATCCAACTGATGTTGTATGAAGTGCTGAAAGTTCTGTGGAATATCCCCGAAATAGCTTTCAGAATAAAGCCACTGTCATTATTATTTTTTTAAAACACGAGTAACATCCCATCAATCTATTATTCTTCATGTTATCTTCCTTTATTTATTTTATCCAGCTCTCATCAACACCATCCTATTATCTTACTATTAAACTATCACTTTAATTGTTTAGACAATCCATTGTCCTGAACTGAATCCCAGAAACAATTGGTTCCATTATCAGTGCTCACACAAAACTTTGCAGAATTGACGCCCTCAACTGTATAATATTATCAACAAACTTGTAATCGATATCTCAATTATTCTGATGCATATTTCCTCAGTATATATATATATATATATATATATATATATATATATATATATATATATATATATATATAGCTGCAGGACCTGCAGAAGTTGTCGGAAAGAATATTCCTTGTTCACTCAAGTGATTTTCAAATTATAGTGGAAATTATTAATCGTTTACTGGAACATCAAAACATTTGACACACATAATAACCTCGCCTACTTAAATAGTTCACTAGTTACTAGCCGGTCCTAAACCCGAATGGAGGGGGAAGGTTGCACATAGGACTAAAAACCCTACCCCGTAAAACCAATCCAATCACTAAAGAAACTTAAAAGCACAAAGAAAATATATAAAAGAAAAATTAACTTATTCCTCGCTGGAATCGGAGAGATGAAATGACACCGGTTGGTGAAAGCCTTCGGGAAGCCAGTCGGCAGATGTGTCTTCTCTCGATGAAAGCGAAAGTAAACATGGGGACATATAATATCTGAACAATAGTCATTTGCTTAGAGTTGGTGGAAGCTTGGTGTTCAGTCTATTAGTGTGTTATTCATCAATTGTGGTAATGTTCAAAAGATTATTTCACTCATGACCCAATTTAACAAGGAACTACCTGTTTATCTAATACTCTTGCAGCCACTTGTTTTTAACAGTTTCTTGAGTGGTATATTTCCTTTCGATAACGTTATTTCATGCTCTGAATTCAGATTAACACTGAAATTCAGAAGTTTGTAACTTGCACATTTTGGTGAAAGTTTTGTCGTGGAAATAAGCTTTTCTTGATCTGTTTTGCTTTGGGTTTCAGCTTGTATAATTCTGTAAGCCCGTTTCCTCATAATGGTTTAAGTAAAGGTGTAGCATCACACACTTCTCCAGAATCAACTGCCTATGGTTTGACAATATTGGAAGTTGATGTCAACCTTGATACTATTACCGGACTCGTTAAGCTGGGGGCATCCAGTCAAGCATGAACGCCATTTGGTACGCCGTCATGATACGTCGAACTGCCCTAGCCAGTTAGTTGGAAAGCATCGGTATCTTGGGATGATCTCGCAAGTGTACTGTCCCATCCGACCACGCTATTGTGTTCTTTCTTGGTCTTGTATTCATGGGTATATAAAAAGTTCGAATAATTAGTGGTTGGCCCCTCCATCTGTCAAGTTCTCACCAGGACAGTTCCTGAAATCTTTCATCTTTCTAGATGCTTATCCAGGTTAATTTTACTTTACAGATATCACACACGATTACTTTGGGTTACATGCATATCACTGTAGTGTCACGTACTTCTCCAGAATCAATAGCCTAGGGTTCAACAAGATTCAACATTGATGGTGACCCTCATAGTCTTATCAGACTCGCTAAGATGAAGGTATACGGTCAAGCATCCACGCCATTTGGCACCATGTCGTCTCGCGTTGCGCTGCTTATGATCGATTCTCTAGTCAGCTAGTTGGAATGCATCGGATACGACCTTAGGTACGTCTAACTTCAGAGGGACTGACCTACTCTCCAGGGGTCAGCTGGCTGACTTGCAGTGTGCACATAATATCGTCCTGCCAAGTGAAGATGGTGGCAGAATGAAGGATCCTGTGAACACGTTGAGCAAAAATTTGACACGTTTGGCGCTTGTTTCGCTGGAACCTGTCAAACATGAGATGATACTTCAGGTTCCAAACTGGTATGCTGCAACTACCTGTGCTCTATTGATAAACAGCCAAATGGTGGAATGAGCTGACCACTTCGCTAGCTGGGAAAGTGGCATTGACCTAAAAGGGTTGGATGTTGGCAGAATCTCAGCTCGCACACAGAAAACCGGTTTGGCATCTATTAACTTGCATCATTTGTGGCTCTGACCGGAAAAATATCGTATTCTAAGGGAATCCATAAAGCAGTTACGCTTGTTTTGATCATAGGTGTCCTAACAGCACTGCTCGCGATTGGTGGAATCACTGTTTGAGCAATGTTGAGGTCAGGTGAAGGGTACTAGGCAAGAAAAGTGAGTCGACGAGGCTGTGAACCCTGGTAGACTTAGATGGATTGGACATATGATGTGCCTGTCGAGCCACCACTCACTTCGACATGACATCCCAAGAGAAGTTGGATTAGGTTGGGAGAGGGTTGAGGATGGCCAACCCAGGACCTGGCACCAGTCCATGACATCTCCGACAGTTGATCTGGGACGTATGGGTGTAGGTCTCCTGGTTTTGGTCCCCGAGACGAAATGAATCGGTGGTTGAGGACTTTTAATGACATGGCTGAAAGTCGGTCGAAATGGCCCAGATGCATTCACCCCTCAAGGTCTTCTGCAGCCTGAATATTGACGCTAAGCTTTATCCTCACATTGTATATTTTCTCACAGCGCTTTATCTACTTCGAAATCACTCTTCTTCTATCCATCCGTTCTTTGTGTATTACTGTGAAGAGTAGCATTTTGAACAGATGCACTTGTGTATGAGGTTCTACGTCGATTTCTTCCGTCAGTCAGAATCAGGTCTGTCGAATCAAAAGTAACTAGATCTGACCTGATAACAGACCGTCTGTCAGGGAAGATTGTTGAAGATGGTTTGATGTACTAAATGACCGAACACCTGATAAATGTGATTTGTCCGAGAAATGTTGAATGAACTACCCAAAATTGTCTAAGGAACTCTTCCAAAGCCTCTGTGAAAGGTACACTAGTCCTTGTTCTGCTGACTCAAAGTAGTCGAGGTGCACATGGGCCAACAAAGTTGTGAGGAATATCAATGAAGCGCCTCTTGCATGCCACCTTTGTTATGTCACAGATTATCAAGGTAAGACTGGCCTCTAAGTAAGCACTGTAGTAGAAGACATCGAAATTGTCCGTCCTAAAATATTCTTGATAATATCTTATGTACGAGGAACCAGTCTTATTCGTTGCTATCGGATGTTCATGTTCCCCTAATAGCTTGAACGTTAAGAATTTTATGGCTTTCGCCTTCTGATTTTCTTACTGTCATACAAGATTTTGGTATCTGCTGGTCAGGAAAACTGAAGATATGAGACTTATTCCCCTCGCATGAAACTGAGAGCACATCAATCTACATATTTGCGTTTAGGTTCAGTGTAATCTGGAGCCAACACTATTGTGCAAGCGAGATCACTGCAACTGGATCTTAACCGCTAATGAAAGGTAACTCTGATGTTCTTGATCGTAGATTTGCGCTTTTAGTGGCCTGCCTGCAAAAAGTGCATCGTTTATAGTTCATGAGCTTGAACGAACGTCTTTCACGTTCATTTCGTTGCATCTTTATCACTAAGGTCTACTACAACATCACTAGTATGTATTCCCGGAAAATTACTGATGAAAACAGAGACCGTGAGTAAACTAAGAGATTGTTCCGTCGGTAAGTAACACTAACGACTGATAAAATGCAACAGCCATCCAATGAACACCATTTATTTAGATGTGTGTTGGAACGACTTAGTTTCCACAACTCACAGCCTACGTTCAACCGATATTCAAGTCTGGTGCAGACCTGACTGTGTGGTGCACCTTCCTGGCGCCAAAATCCAACCAGAGCCAAAATAAATAGATTGAATTAAATTGACTAAACGCTGGCTAACTGAACTTCTAGCTTTCTTCGGGATGCTTAAGATGTTCCAGGTTTTGTTTTTAGCGAGCATGCATCCGAGCAGGCTTCGATGTCACTTTACGCCAGCTTTGCGCCGGTTAACATGCACGTCATCGGAGTCCCTGACTCAGACATACTAGCCAGATAAGTCGGGTAGACTTTCCCCCTCATAATTCCCATCACATTTATTCTATTCAAATGTGTTGCTGCTTTAGATACATTCATGAATACCAGCCCTTTTGATTTGTGTTTCGTTATCTGTACTTACATGTTAGTTAAGGTACTGGATGAACAGGTACTGAAGCGAATCGAGTTAAGTAGTATTGGCCAAGGGTCACATAACAGTAGCACAACCAACACTCCCGCAATTAGTGAACCCGAGCATCGGTCTGCCACTGTGTCTGGTACTTTATTTATCTTGCAGTGATTCATTTGTTTATTTTTATTTTTAGCACGGCTTTTTTCACATGTTGCCCCTCCCGTTGATCATTTTGTATTTTAGTTTTTTTTACCATCAGCGTCGTGTCCCACTAAATCTCTTTTCAATGGCTGGTAATGACTACTGTGTAGATGACTGTAAGTCTTCAGCTTCCCACCTTCCGGACCCATAGACCATCTGCATGGTTCTCCCCGATAAAAGCTCAATTTACTATGAGGCATATTCATGCACAAGGAGGTAAGTCGGACTTGGTTGCCTTCAGCTGGCTCGAAAATGCGATCAAAGATGTCTCGGACGTGATAGACGACCCGGTGCAGAGTCTATGCGACGTCCTGAAAGCCGTTGTCATCAAATGCGCTGCACTTGCTGATCAACAGAAAGTGAAAGAACCTTTCAGGGATGTGCATCTCAGTAATCACAAGCCCATTCAGTTACTTTGCAAGATGAAGCAGCGGTGCCTGATGCCCCAATGTTGGTCCACCCTGACGTAAGCCTACCTCTTAGCATTGCATCTGACGCTTCTAACATGGCCATCGGAGCTGCGTTGCAACAGCTTTCGGATGACACCTAGATCCTGATCGCATTCTTCTCATGGCAGTTAGACGCCTGCGAAATGCGTTATGGTACTTTATGCAGGGAATTCCCCGCCCTATATACCTCGGCAAAGCATTTCCGCTATTTCCTGGAAAACTATGATTTCATCTTATTCTCCGACTACAGACCTTTGGCTTACGCCTTACACACCAACACAGCTGGATGCTCTTCACGTGAATTACGGCACCTGGACTACGTTTCACCATTCATCTCAGACATCCGTCATGTTTCTGGTGTTAAAAATTAGTGGCAGATGCACTGTCTCACATTCGCACCGCCACCGTGCCTCAGAAGACCGGAACACAAAAGATCCGCAAACTTCAGGGTTCAGATGAGGAGGCGGAAAAGCTTCAACACAACCTCCATCAAGATGGCGCGTGTGCCGTCGCACTGCTCTAGCCAGTTAGTTGGAAAGCATCGGTATCTTGGGATGATCTCGCAAGTGTACTGTCCCATCCGACCACGCTATTGTGTTCTTTCTTGGTCTTGTATTCATGGGTATATAAAAAGTTCGAATAATTAGTGGTTGGCCCCTCCATCTGTCAAGTTCTCACCAGGACAGTTCCTGAAATCTTTCATCTTTCTAGATGCTTATCCAGGTTAATTTTACTTTACAGATATCACACACGATTACTTTGGGTTACATGCATATCACTGTAGTGTCACGTACTTCTCCAGAATCAATAGCCTAGGGTTCAACAAGATTCAACATTGATGGTGACCCTCATAGTCTTATCAGACTCGCTAAGATGAAGGTATACGGTCAAGCATCCACGCCATTTGGCACCATGTCGTCTCGCGTTGCGCTGCTTATGATCGATTCTCTAGTCAGCTAGTTGGAATGCATCGGATACGACCTTAGGTACGTCTAACTTCAGAGGGACTGACCTACTCTCCAGGGGTCAGCTGGCTGACTTGCAGTGTGCACATAATATCGTCCTGCCAAGTGAAGATGGTGGCAGAATGAAGGATCCTGTGAACACGTTGAGCAAAAATTTGACACGTTTGGCGCTTGTTTCGCTGGAACCTGTCAAACATGAGATGATACTTCAGGTTCCAAACTGGTATGCTGCAACTACCTGTGCTCTATTGATAAACAGCCAAATGGTGGAATGAGCTGACCACTTCGCTAGCTGGGAAAGTGGCATTGACCTAAAAGGGTTGGATGTTGGCAGAATCTCAGCTCGCACACAGAAAACCGGTTTGGCATCTATTAACTTGCATCATTTGTGGCTCTGACCGGAAAAATATCGTATTCTAAGGGAATCCATAAAGCAGTTACGCTTGTTTTGATCATAGGTGTCCTAACAGCACTGCTCGCGATTGGTGGAATCACTGTTTGAGCAATGTTGAGGTCAGGTGAAGGGTACTAGGCAAGAAAAGTGAGTCGACGAGGCTGTGAACCCTGGTAGACTTAGATGGATTGGACATATGATGTGCCTGTCGAGCCACCACTCACTTCGACATGACATCCCAAGAGAAGTTGGATTAGGTTGGGAGAGGGTTGAGGATGGCCAACCCAGGACCTGGCACCAGTCCATGACATCTCCGACAGTTGATCTGGGACGTATGGGTGTAGGTCTCCTGGTTTTGGTCCCCGAGACGAAATGAATCGGTGGTTGAGGACTTTTAATGACATGGCTGAAAGTCGGTCGAAATGGCCCAGATGCATTCACCCCTCAAGGTCTTCTGCAGCCTGAATATTGACGCTAAGCTTTATCCTCACATTGTATATTTTCTCACAGCGCTTTATCTACTTCGAAATCACTCTTCTTCTATCCATCCGTTCTTTGTGTATTACTGTGAAGAGTAGCATTTTGAACAGATGCACTTGTGTATGAGGTTCTACGTCGATTTCTTCCGTCAGTCAGAATCAGGTCTGTCGAATCAAAAGTAACTAGATCTGACCTGATAACAGACCGTCTGTCAGGGAAGATTGTTGAAGATGGTTTGATGTACTAAATGACCGAACACCTGATAAATGTGATTTGTCCGAGAAATGTTGAATGAACTACCCAAAATTGTCTAAGGAACTCTTCCAAAGCCTCTGTGAAAGGTACACTAGTCCTTGTTCTGCTGACTCAAAGTAGTCGAGGTGCACATGGGCCAACAAAGTTGTGAGGAATATCAATGAAGCGCCTCTTGCATGCCACCTTTGTTATGTCACAGATTATCAAGGTAAGACTGGCCTCTAAGTAAGCACTGTAGTAGAAGACATCGAAATTGTCCGTCCTAAAATATTCTTGATAATATCTTATGTACGAGGAACCAGTCTTATTCGTTGCTATCGGATGTTCATGTTCCCCTAATAGCTTGAACGTTAAGAATTTTATGGCTTTCGCCTTCTGATTTTCTTACTGTCATACAAGATTTTGGTATCTGCTGGTCAGGAAAACTGAAGATATGAGACTTATTCCCCTCGCATGAAACTGAGAGCACATCAATCTACATATTTGCGTTTAGGTTCAGTGTAATCTGGAGCCAACACTATTGTGCAAGCGAGATCACTGCAACTGGATCTTAACCGCTAATGAAAGGTAACTCTGATGTTCTTGATCGTAGATTTGCGCTTTTAGTGGCCTGCCTGCAAAAAGTGCATCGTTTATAGTTCATGAGCTTGAACGAACGTCTTTCACGTTCATTTCGTTGCATCTTTATCACTAAGGTCTACTACAACATCACTAGTATGTATTCCCGGAAAATTACTGATGAAAACAGAGACCGTGAGTAAACTAAGAGATTGTTCCGTCGGTAAGTAACACTAACGACTGATAAAATGCAACAGCCATCCAATGAACACCATTTATTTAGATGTGTGTTGGAACGACTTAGTTTCCACAACTCACAGCCTACGTTCAACCGATATTCAAGTCTGGTGCAGACCTGACTGTGTGGTGCACCTTCCTGGCGCCAAAATCCAACCAGAGCCAAAATAAATAGATTGAATTAAATTGACTAAACGCTGGCTAACTGAACTTCTAGCTTTCTTCGGGATGCTTAAGATGTTCCAGGTTTTGTTTTTAGCGAGCATGCATCCGAGCAGGCTTCGATGTCACTTTACGCCAGCTTTGCGCCGGTTAACATGCACGTCATCGGAGTCCCTGACTCAGACATACTAGCCAGATAAGTCGGGTAGACTTTCCCCCTCATAATTCCCATCACATTTATTCTATTCAAATGTGTTGCTGCTTTAGATACATTCATGAATACCAGCCCTTTTGATTTGTGTTTCGTTATCTGTACTTACATGTTAGTTAAGGTACTGGATGAACAGGTACTGAAGCGAATCGAGTTAAGTAGTATTGGCCAAGGGTCACATAACAGTAGCACAACCAACACTCCCGCAATTAGTGAACCCGAGCATCGGTCTGCCACTGTGTCTGGTACTTTATTTATCTTGCAGTGATTCATTTGTTTATTTTTATTTTTAGCACGGCTTTTTTCACATGTTGCCCCTCCCGTTGATCATTTTGTATTTTAGTTTTTTTTACCATCAGCGTCGTGTCCCACTAAATCTCTTTTCAATGGCTGGTAATGACTACTGTGTAGATGACTGTAAGTCTTCAGCTTCCCACCTTCCGGACCCATAGACCATCTGCATGGTTCTCCCCGATAAAAGCTCAATTTACTATGAGGCATATTCATGCACAAGGAGGTAAGTCGGACTTGGTTGCCTTCAGCTGGCTCGAAAATGCGATCAAAGATGTCTCGGACGTGATAGACGACCCGGTGCAGAGTCTATGCGACGTCCTGAAAGCCGTTGTCATCAAATGCGCTGCACTTGCTGATCAACAGAAAGTGAAAGAACCTTTCAGGGATGTGCATCTCAGTAATCACAAGCCCATTCAGTTACTTTGCAAGATGAAGCAGCGGTGCCTGATGCCCCAATGTTGGTCCACCCTGACGTAAGCCTACCTCTTAGCATTGCATCTGACGCTTCTAACATGGCCATCGGAGCTGCGTTGCAACAGCTTTCGGATGACACCTAGATCCTGATCGCATTCTTCTCATGGCAGTTAGACGCCTGCGAAATGCGTTATGGTACTTTATGCAGGGAATTCCCCGCCCTATATACCTCGGCAAAGCATTTCCGCTATTTCCTGGAAAACTATGATTTCATCTTATTCTCCGACTACAGACCTTTGGCTTACGCCTTACACACCAACACAGCTGGATGCTCTTCACGTGAATTACGGCACCTGGACTACGTTTCACCATTCATCTCAGACATCCGTCATGTTTCTGGTGTTAAAAATTAGTGGCAGATGCACTGTCTCACATTCGCACCGCCACCGTGCCTCAGAAGACCGGAACACAAAAGATCCGCAAACTTCAGGGTTCAGATGAGGAGGCGGAAAAGCTTCAACACAACCTCCATCAAGATGGCGCGTGTGCCGTCGCACTGCTCTAGCCAGTTAGTTGGAAAGCATCGGTATCTTGGGATGATCTCGCAAGTGTACTGTCCCATCCGACCACGCTATTGTGTTCTTTCTTGGTCTTGTATTCATGGGTATATAAAAAGTTCGAATAATTAGTGGTTGGCCCCTCCATCTGTCAAGTTCTCACCAGGACAGTTCCTGAAATCTTTCATCTTTCTAGATGCTTATCCAGGTTAATTTTACTTTACAGATATCACACACGATTACTTTGGGTTACATGCATATCACTGTAGTGTCACGTACTTCTCCAGAATCAATAGCCTAGGGTTCAACAAGATTCAACATTGATGGTGACCCTCATAGTCTTATCAGACTCGCTAAGATGAAGGTATACGGTCAAGCATCCACGCCATTTGGCACCATGTCGTCTCGCGTTGCGCTGCTTATGATCGATTCTCTAGTCAGCTAGTTGGAATGCATCGGATACGACCTTAGGTACGTCTAACTTCAGAGGGACTGACCTACTCTCCAGGGGTCAGCTGGCTGACTTGCAGTGTGCACATAATATCGTCCTGCCAAGTGAAGATGGTGGCAGAATGAAGGATCCTGTGAACACGTTGAGCAAAAATTTGACACGTTTGGCGCTTGTTTCGCTGGAACCTGTCAAACATGAGATGATACTTCAGGTTCCAAACTGGTATGCTGCAACTACCTGTGCTCTATTGATAAACAGCCAAATGGTGGAATGAGCTGACCACTTCGCTAGCTGGGAAAGTGGCATTGACCTAAAAGGGTTGGATGTTGGCAGAATCTCAGCTCGCACACAGAAAACCGGTTTGGCATCTATTAACTTGCATCATTTGTGGCTCTGACCGGAAAAATATCGTATTCTAAGGGAATCCATAAAGCAGTTACGCTTGTTTTGATCATAGGTGTCCTAACAGCACTGCTCGCGATTGGTGGAATCACTGTTTGAGCAATGTTGAGGTCAGGTGAAGGGTACTAGGCAAGAAAAGTGAGTCGACGAGGCTGTGAACCCTGGTAGACTTAGATGGATTGGACATATGATGTGCCTGTCGAGCCACCACTCACTTCGACATGACATCCCAAGAGAAGTTGGATTAGGTTGGGAGAGGGTTGAGGATGGCCAACCCAGGACCTGGCACCAGTCCATGACATCTCCGACAGTTGATCTGGGACGTATGGGTGTAGGTCTCCTGGTTTTGGTCCCCGAGACGAAATGAATCGGTGGTTGAGGACTTTTAATGACATGGCTGAAAGTCGGTCGAAATGGCCCAGATGCATTCACCCCTCAAGGTCTTCTGCAGCCTGAATATTGACGCTAAGCTTTATCCTCACATTGTATATTTTCTCACAGCGCTTTATCTACTTCGAAATCACTCTTCTTCTATCCATCCGTTCTTTGTGTATTACTGTGAAGAGTAGCATTTTGAACAGATGCACTTGTGTATGAGGTTCTACGTCGATTTCTTCCGTCAGTCAGAATCAGGTCTGTCGAATCAAAAGTAACTAGATCTGACCTGATAACAGACCGTCTGTCAGGGAAGATTGTTGAAGATGGTTTGATGTACTAAATGACCGAACACCTGATAAATGTGATTTGTCCGAGAAATGTTGAATGAACTACCCAAAATTGTCTAAGGAACTCTTCCAAAGCCTCTGTGAAAGGTACACTAGTCCTTGTTCTGCTGACTCAAAGTAGTCGAGGTGCACATGGGCCAACAAAGTTGTGAGGAATATCAATGAAGCGCCTCTTGCATGCCACCTTTGTTATGTCACAGATTATCAAGGTAAGACTGGCCTCTAAGTAAGCACTGTAGTAGAAGACATCGAAATTGTCCGTCCTAAAATATTCTTGATAATATCTTATGTACGAGGAACCAGTCTTATTCGTTGCTATCGGATGTTCATGTTCCCCTAATAGCTTGAACGTTAAGAATTTTATGGCTTTCGCCTTCTGATTTTCTTACTGTCATACAAGATTTTGGTATCTGCTGGTCAGGAAAACTGAAGATATGAGACTTATTCCCCTCGCATGAAACTGAGAGCACATCAATCTACATATTTGCGTTTAGGTTCAGTGTAATCTGGAGCCAACACTATTGTGCAAGCGAGATCACTGCAACTGGATCTTAACCGCTAATGAAAGGTAACTCTGATGTTCTTGATCGTAGATTTGCGCTTTTAGTGGCCTGCCTGCAAAAAGTGCATCGTTTATAGTTCATGAGCTTGAACGAACGTCTTTCACGTTCATTTCGTTGCATCTTTATCACTAAGGTCTACTACAACATCACTAGTATGTATTCCCGGAAAATTACTGATGAAAACAGAGACCGTGAGTAAACTAAGAGATTGTTCCGTCGGTAAGTAACACTAACGACTGATAAAATGCAACAGCCATCCAATGAACACCATTTATTTAGATGTGTGTTGGAACGACTTAGTTTCCACAACTCACAGCCTACGTTCAACCGATATTCAAGTCTGGTGCAGACCTGACTGTGTGGTGCACCTTCCTGGCGCCAAAATCCAACCAGAGCCAAAATAAATAGATTGAATTAAATTGACTAAACGCTGGCTAACTGAACTTCTAGCTTTCTTCGGGATGCTTAAGATGTTCCAGGTTTTGTTTTTAGCGAGCATGCATCCGAGCAGGCTTCGATGTCACTTTACGCCAGCTTTGCGCCGGTTAACATGCACGTCATCGGAGTCCCTGACTCAGACATACTAGCCAGATAAGTCGGGTAGACTTTCCCCCTCATAATTCCCATCACATTTATTCTATTCAAATGTGTTGCTGCTTTAGATACATTCATGAATACCAGCCCTTTTGATTTGTGTTTCGTTATCTGTACTTACATGTTAGTTAAGGTACTGGATGAACAGGTACTGAAGCGAATCGAGTTAAGTAGTATTGGCCAAGGGTCACATAACAGTAGCACAACCAACACTCCCGCAATTAGTGAACCCGAGCATCGGTCTGCCACTGTGTCTGGTACTTTATTTATCTTGCAGTGATTCATTTGTTTATTTTTATTTTTAGCACGGCTTTTTTCACATGTTGCCCCTCCCGTTGATCATTTTGTATTTTAGTTTTTTTTACCATCAGCGTCGTGTCCCACTAAATCTCTTTTCAATGGCTGGTAATGACTACTGTGTAGATGACTGTAAGTCTTCAGCTTCCCACCTTCCGGACCCATAGACCATCTGCATGGTTCTCCCCGATAAAAGCTCAATTTACTATGAGGCATATTCATGCACAAGGAGGTAAGTCGGACTTGGTTGCCTTCAGCTGGCTCGAAAATGCGATCAAAGATGTCTCGGACGTGATAGACGACCCGGTGCAGAGTCTATGCGACGTCCTGAAAGCCGTTGTCATCAAATGCGCTGCACTTGCTGATCAACAGAAAGTGAAAGAACCTTTCAGGGATGTGCATCTCAGTAATCACACGCCCATTCAGTTACTTTGCAAGATGAAGCAGCGGTGCCTGATGCCCCAATGTTGGTCCACCCTGACGTAAGCCTACCTCTTAGCATTGCATCTGACGCTTCTAACATGGCCATCGGAGCTGCGTTGCAACAGCTTTCGGATGACACCTAGATCCTGATCGCATTCTTCTCATGGCAGTTAGACGCCTGCGAAATGCGTTATGGTACTTTATGCAGGGAATTCCCCGCCCTATATACCTCGGCAAAGCATTTCCGCTATTTCCTGGAAAACTATGATTTCATCTTATTCTCCGACTACAGACCTTTGGCTTACGCCTTACACACCAACACAGCTGGATGCTCTTCACGTGAATTACGGCACCTGGACTACGTTTCACCATTCATCTCAGACATCCGTCATGTTTCTGGTGTTAAAAACTAGTGGCAGATGCACTGTCTCACATTCGCACCGCCACCGTGCCTCAGAAGACCGGAACACAAAAGATCCGCAAACTTCAGGGTTCAGATGAGGAGGCGGAAAAGCTTCAACACAACCTCCATCAAGATGGCGCGTGTGCCGTCGCACTGCTCTAGCCAGTTAGTTGGAAAGCATCGGTATCTTGGGATGATCTCGCAAGTGTACTGTCCCATCCGACCACGCTATTGTGTTCTTTCTTGGTCTTGTATTCATGGGTATATAAAAAGTTCGAATAATTAGTGGTTGGCCCCTCCATCTGTCAAGTTCTCACCAGGACAGTTCCTGAAATCTTTCATCTTTCTAGATGCTTATCCAGGTTAATTTTACTTTACAGATATCACACACGATTACTTTGGGTTACATGCATATCACTGTAGTGTCACGTACTTCTCCAGAATCAATAGCCTAGGGTTCAACAAGATTCAACATTGATGGTGACCCTCATAGTCTTATCAGACTCGCTAAGATGAAGGTATACGGTCAAGCATCCACGCCATTTGGCACCATGTCGTCTCGCGTTGCGCTGCTTATGATCGATTCTCTAGTCAGCTAGTTGGAATGCATCGGATACGACCTTAGGTACGTCTAACTTCAGAGGGACTGACCTACTCTCCAGGGGTCAGCTGGCTGACTTGCAGTGTGCACATAATATCGTCCTGCCAAGTGAAGATGGTGGCAGAATGAAGGATCCTGTGAACACGTTGAGCAAAAATTTGACACGTTTGGCGCTTGTTTCGCTGGAACCTGTCAAACATGAGATGATACTTCAGGTTCCAAACTGGTATGCTGCAACTACCTGTGCTCTATTGATAAACAGCCAAATGGTGGAATGAGCTGACCACTTCGCTAGCTGGGAAAGTGGCATTGACCTAAAAGGGTTGGATGTTGGCAGAATCTCAGCTCGCACACAGAAAACCGGTTTGGCATCTATTAACTTGCATCATTTGTGGCTCTGACCGGAAAAATATCGTATTCTAAGGGAATCCATAAAGCAGTTACGCTTGTTTTGATCATAGGTGTCCTAACAGCACTGCTCGCGATTGGTGGAATCACTGTTTGAGCAATGTTGAGGTCAGGTGAAGGGTACTAGGCAAGAAAAGTGAGTCGACGAGGCTGTGAACCCTGGTAGACTTAGATGGATTGGACATATGATGTGCCTGTCGAGCCACCACTCACTTCGACATGACATCCCAAGAGAAGTTGGATTAGGTTGGGAGAGGGTTGAGGATGGCCAACCCAGGACCTGGCACCAGTCCATGACATCTCCGACAGTTGATCTGGGACGTATGGGTGTAGGTCTCCTGGTTTTGGTCCCCGAGACGAAATGAATCGGTGGTTGAGGACTTTTAATGACATGGCTGAAAGTCGGTCGAAATGGCCCAGATGCATTCACCCCTCAAGGTCTTCTGCAGCCTGAATATTGACGCTAAGCTTTATCCTCACATTGTATATTTTCTCACAGCGCTTTATCTACTTCGAAATCACTCTTCTTCTATCCATCCGTTCTTTGTGTATTACTGTGAAGAGTAGCATTTTGAACAGATGCACTTGTGTATGAGGTTCTACGTCGATTTCTTCCGTCAGTCAGAATCAGGTCTGTCGAATCAAAAGTAACTAGATCTGACCTGATAACAGACCGTCTGTCAGGGAAGATTGTTGAAGATGGTTTGATGTACTAAATGACCGAACACCTGATAAATGTGATTTGTCCGAGAAATGTTGAATGAACTACCCAAAATTGTCTAAGGAACTCTTCCAAAGCCTCTGTGAAAGGTACACTAGTCCTTGTTCTGCTGACTCAAAGTAGTCGAGGTGCACATGGGCCAACAAAGTTGTGAGGAATATCAATGAAGCGCCTCTTGCATGCCACCTTTGTTATGTCACAGATTATCAAGGTAAGACTGGCCTCTAAGTAAGCACTGTAGTAGAAGACATCGAAATTGTCCGTCCTAAAATATTCTTGATAATATCTTATGTACGAGGAACCAGTCTTATTCGTTGCTATCGGATGTTCATGTTCCCCTAATAGCTTGAACGTTAAGAATTTTATGGCTTTCGCCTTCTGATTTTCTTACTGTCATACAAGATTTTGGTATCTGCTGGTCAGGAAAACTGAAGATATGAGACTTATTCCCCTCGCATGAAACTGAGAGCACATCAATCTACATATTTGCGTTTAGGTTCAGTGTAATCTGGAGCCAACACTATTGTGCAAGCGAGATCACTGCAACTGGATCTTAACCGCTAATGAAAGGTAACTCTGATGTTCTTGATCGTAGATTTGCGCTTTTAGTGGCCTGCCTGCAAAAAGTGCATCGTTTATAGTTCATGCGCTTGAACGAACGTCTTTCACGTTCATTTCGTTGCATCTTTATCACTAAGGTCTACTACAACATCACTAGTATGTATTCCCGGAAAATTACTGATGAAAACAGAGACCGTGAGTAAACTAAGAGATTGTTCCGTCGGTAAGTAACACTAACGACTGATAAAATGCAACAGCCATCCAATGAACACCATTTATTTAGATGTGTGTTGGAACGACTTAGTTTCCACAACTCACAGCCTACGTTCAACCGATATTCAAGTCTGGTGCAGACCTGACTGTGTGGTGCACCTTCCTGGCGCCAAAATCCAACCAGAGCCAAAATAAATAGATTGAATTAAATTGACTAAACGCTGGCTAACTGAACTTCTAGCTTTCTTCGGGATGCTTAAGATGTTCCAGGTTTTGTTTTTAGCGAGCATGCATCCGAGCAGGCTTCGATGTCACTTTACGCCAGCTTTGCGCCGGTTAACATGCACGTCATCGGAGTCCCTGACTCAGACATACTAGCCAGATAAGTCGGGTAGACTTTCCCCCTCATAATTCCCATCACATTTATTCTATTCAAATGTGTTGCTGCTTTAGATACATTCATGAATACCAGCCCTTTTGATTTGTGTTTCGTTATCTGTACTTACATGTTAGTTAAGGTACTGGATGAACAGGTACTGAAGCGAATCGAGTTAAGTAGTATTGGCCAAGGGTCACATAACAGTAGCACAACCAACACTCCCGCAATTAGTGAACCCGAGCATCGGTCTGCCACTGTGTCTGGTACTTTATTTATCTTGCAGTGATTCATTTGTTTATTTTTATTTTTAGCACGGCTTTTTTCACATGTTGCCCCTCCCGTTGATCATTTTGTATTTTAGTTTTTTTTACCATCAGCGTCGTGTCCCACTAAATCTCTTTTCAATGGCTGGTAATGACTACTGTGTAGATGACTGTAAGTCTTCAGCTTCCCACCTTCCGGACCCATAGACCATCTGCATGGTTCTCCCCGATAAAAGCTCAATTTACTATGAGGCATATTCATGCACAAGGAGGTAAGTCGGACTTGGTTGCCTTCAGCTGGCTCGAAAATGCGATCAAAGATGTCTCGGACGTGATAGACGACCCGGTGCAGAGTCTATGCGACGTCCTGAAAGCCGTTGTCATCAAATGCGCTGCACTTGCTGATCAACAGAAAGTGAAAGAACCTTTCAGGGATGTGCATCTCAGTAATCACACGCCCATTCAGTTACTTTGCAAGATGAAGCAGCGGTGCCTGATGCCCCAATGTTGGTCCACCCTGACGTAAGCCTACCTCTTAGCATTGCATCTGACGCTTCTAACATGGCCATCGGAGCTGCGTTGCAACAGCTTTCGGATGACACCTAGATCCTGATCGCATTCTTCTCATGGCAGTTAGACGCCTGCGAAATGCGTTATGGTACTTTATGCAGGGAATTCCCCGCCCTATATACCTCGGCAAAGCATTTCCGCTATTTCCTGGAAAACTATGATTTCATCTTATTCTCCGACTACAGACCTTTGGCTTACGCCTTACACACCAACACAGCTGGATGCTCTTCACGTGAATTACGGCACCTGGACTACGTTTCACCATTCATCTCAGACATCCGTCATGTTTCTGGTGTTAAAAACTAGTGGCAGATGCACTGTCTCACATTCGCACCGCCACCGTGCCTCAGAAGACCGGAACACAAAAGATCCGCAAACTTCAGGGTTCAGATGAGGAGGCGGAAAAGCTTCAACACAACCTCCATCAAGATGGCGCGTTTGCCGTTTCTGAGCCGTGAGGAAATTGTCCTGCGCGACATGTACATAGGTTCCCCAAGGCCTCTTCTTCTACCTGCCTCTGCATAAGCACCTTTTTGATGCACTGCATAGTCTTTCGCATCTCGGCACTGACGAGTTGATATCTGCTGTGTTTATGCGGCTGGGCGTGGATACAGTTACATATTCCGTACCAACGTTCCAATGTGAACCGCCATAGTGTTACACCACCCCGAACTTTCGCCAAGTCAAATGCATGGTTTGCCGGTGTTCATTTAGACATTACCGGCTCACTTGCACCATCCTATGGTCAGTCTCACCTGCGTATATATGTCAATAAGTTCACTTGCTAGCCGGAGGTTACCCCGCTATCACTATTACACTTGAAACAGCCAGTAGTCTTCGTCAAAATATGGGTTTCCCGGTTTGGATGCTCATCTATGGTGACAAACGACCAAAAGCAAAAACTCGGACCTGTTGTCTCCCGGAAGCCCTTGAATCTACTGTGATTCGAGCGCCTTCGCACCACCTCATACCACCCAGCTTCTAACGGACTGGTAGAACACTCTCAATAGCATCACAAGGCTTCGCTAATCACAGTTCTCAGTGTGAGATGAAGTGAATATCTGGCGTTGGCTCCTCTCAACGGTGGCTCGGCACTTAGAACGGATATTCATTGTACTCCGCTGAGTCGGTACATGGAAACAACACAAGTTTGCCCGGTGAACAGGTTGCGCTAGATTTTAATGACCCATCTCCTACCGATATTCATGGTTATGCGGTAACCCTCAAGCTTCTCCACCCCTCTTTAGGAGAATAAACGGGAGCCCATCGGATCCGGCTATGTGTGGATCCTTTAGTGAGGCAGCTGCATCCTCCATCTTTTTCTGTATAAAGAAACCATTACCTCGCGAGTGGTGTGGTGGTATGGGCATTCGTATGTTGGGTACGCCATCTGTATGTGTGAAGCAGCTTGCATAATGTTTACCAAACAGCCCACAGATCTTACCTGGGTCATCATAGATAATGTCCCCATTGCGACGAAAAATTGATCTGAAAATCTCTCTTGATCACCCTATTTGATAGCGTTGACATTTATTCGAACATTTTTACCCTCTTTATGGATGGTCTACCTCTGACCCTAGCCGGTGTAATGTTATTTGGTCGTTCGACCGTCACCTTTGACTTCGCACTCAGTATTCGCCTGTGTATGATTGGAACTTATCATGAATGTTTCACTTTCCTATTATGTGACACTGGACTGTTGACAGGGTGGTGTTGTTTTATTGCGCCCGACATTTTATTTTGGTTCAACTTACGGTTGTGCTGTGATTTGACTGTTTGTCTTTTGACTGTCTACTGGAAACGTTTATTTGTCGGTTTGATTCTGGTAGACAGAGTTTTGATCCCTTTTGTCGGGAATATTCTTACTGACTGTCAAGTACTTAACAATTGTGTCTGTTTAACCAGTTTTTACCGTATAGTACGTATTTGCACCCGAGAAAGTTTAAGCTGTATAGTTACTCAATGGCACCGGTAAGGCATTCTTGTAAAGTTGATATAACTTATTGTTGCATTGATAATACCACAGATTTTGTTACGAATCTACCACCGATTTACTACAAACCATGTTTTCGAATTTGATCCAACCTCTGACCACGCATCAATTGTGGAAGTTGGGAAGCTATGCAGTAGAACGCAGGAACTAGTCAGATTCGCTTTAGTGGTCACCGCCTAGTTATTTCCCGCGTTCAGGCTGGGATTATTGGATTTTGGCTGTTACACCCATGAATTATCAGACTGCCGGGAACAACTCTGGATAGGTTTGCACGGGATTTTAGAATTCTCACCAATGGTCGAACACTGCCTATTTGTGTTTCGCGGCTAGGATCATTCTTGACTGCTTTCAGTAACTTATTTGATTTGAAGTTCTTATGAGCAATTTTTAATGATTCCAGTGATGAAAAGTCATTAGATCGATATGAGTTTCTGGCATGTCTGTGCATGCTGATACGTACATTTGCTGAGATGAAATTCGCTTTCGGCTTTCTAGTTACTACTGATACCTCCGGAGCAATATGACAGTGAATTACATTCATGAAACTGTGGAAGATGTCACTTAGTATATGGGTTGAGCTACTGGTGAAATAAGAACCCCAGTTCAAGCATTGCAAGATGTGCTGCATCTCTTCCCAGGTGGTATTTATATATCCTCTAACCGTGGTTGTTTTTGATCTGGGAACTTACGTAGTTCTGGGAGATAGTCGGAAGTCACCAAACACTATTCTCTGACCACTGCCCCGGGAATTCTGCACCGACTTGTAGGGTGAAAGGCAATAATCCATTGGTGAAAACGGGGTCAGGTGTGCAACTATATCTAGTTGGTTGCACTACATGTTGGCGCCATCCTCGAGAATCCAACATATTAATAAAATTGTCAAACCGCCTAAGAGAAGTGCGTGACTGCCGCTTGATGTTGTGCATGTTAACGTCTCCGCATATAAGTTTCATGGAGTGGGATGGTGTTGCCACATCAGTGAACACTTCTGCATGCCTGTCATCATAATCTACAGTAGAGCAAGGGGGAAGGCAGATACACCCTGAGAGGATAGTTATAGCATTTGGAAACTTCGCCACAACAACGCCACTGGGTGAATTAAGTTCTGAAGTACTGCAACTTGTCGCAGCAATGTCGAACGTGATATGAATGATACAACCACCACCACTACCAGTGTATATATCTCCCCTAAACAGAGCACAATTGTCAACATATACACCACTATCAGGAGTATCTGAAGTACACCAAGCTTCAGCGATAAATATTAGGCGGGAGTAGACATAATCGACAACACAGTGATCTCACTTATTCTGTTGCGAACGGAACGGGCGTTAATCAGACAGAAAGTCAAAGAATTGGACAAGCAGTAGTACTCAAGCCTATTTTCGGAAAGCTTGTTCTCGCAGGTTAGGTTGGACTGTAGTGGTGAGGAAAATGGGGTAGAATTTAATTTCGGGGACGTAACAGGGGAACAAGATATTCCTGGGTTGGTACTAATATTATTTTTTAATGTTAGGTGGCGACCCACTGTATATGAGCCGGAAGGATGACAGGTTGGCGTAACACCTTCACTGCCACTGTAGCGGCTGTGAGTTAGGGCCTAAAGTAGCTGACTCGGCAATATCATCACCTGAACAGGGTCTTCAGATGACCCCTGGGCATGGGTCTGCTGAAATCAGCCAAGTGAATTCGTGGTTTCACCTCTGCATGGGAAAAGGTAGGGTGCATTTTGTTGGGGGGCCAGTATCACAGGCTGCATCTGAACGGCAGGCCTTCAACTGGGTGATATCGTTGTACTGGGGTGAGCAAACATTGCAGCTGAATATTGTATAGATGGTTGCTAGGAGAAAAACTTGTTGTTTCTGCTGTAGCCCTTGTTCTCTTGACCATGGGAGGCACTCGTATTCTGAACTTTTTTACGCATGTACCTCTTCTTTTTACCGCCTTAGTGTATGAATCCCACCTTTCTGTTGGTTAGTGAAGGTGCCGTAGTGCTTGGTGTCATACCGGCGGACGTCGTGAATGTGTCTGTATAAGGAAACGGGGACACTGTCTGAATGGTATTAAAACCACTAGGTTTAACAGACAATATAATTATCTCGGGGATGGTTAAGACGTTCTGTGCCATGGGCTTTGGCAGTACACCCGAACTAAGACTTTTTGGTTTGAGTCTCCGAAACACGGTGCTTTGTGATTGTGCACTGTCAATACACCTGGAGGTCAATATCGTACTTGAGAGGCTTGAGGGCGGTAGAAACTTATCAGCGTAATTGCACCTGGATGCAGGTTTCGTCAATAAACTCAGGGGGATCAGGTGCATATCGGACGTATCACTGAGGTTGCCATCCATATCCCCATCATCTGAGAATACATCGGCATAACTAGGGGAGATTTGAACTTCAGTTTCGGCGGTTACTACCGTGTTGGGTGGTGAAACAGTAACAACTGACGTACTTGCAACAATATGCTCGGTCAGCCTTTTTTGATCTAAGCTTACAGTGTTGGCTGGTGTGATGAGCTGACTCCCAGGTGTCAGTGTGCCTGGGGTGGCCACTGGTTCTGGTGAAGTTATAGTGCTCAGTAAACTTGGTTATAATCTCTATCTGTTGTAAACCTTATATTCACTATTGGCTGCAACTGAATGATGAATAACTGGTGAAATTTTGCCCGCTGGACTCGCCCACTAGAGTGCCTGGAATAAACGCGTTATACTTCTTCCACTGCCTCTTTTGTGCTACGTTGTGGTTGTCTAGGACAAATAGTTCAGAGAGTCAGCCGTAAACCCCTGGGTCCAACATTAGTGAGCCCGATAACCTGTATTGTTAACGTTTACTCGTTTCAGCTGTTTATCTATTAATTTTGATTTCTGTTTAAAGAAATATCTAACCTTATTGGTTTTGATCCCGGTATTGCCAAGGAGTCCGTTTCACTGGAGGCTGACACTCCGGTCGCTACTAAGAATTGATTACCAGCCTTCGATAAGCAAGACCCAGAACTATGGTTCGTCCCGTTGGAGCATTTCTTTGACCGACACACCATAAAGTCAGAGAAACTGAGAAACAAAGACATGTGCTCCATTCTTCCTCTCTCAGTCAGTGAAGAGGTCCGTGATCTCATAGTCAGTACCCCAGAAGAAGACCCTTATTCCACGCCCAAGCGTGCGATAATAAGCTGTCTATCAATGTCAGACAGCCGACTCATCCGGCGTCTGCTACAAGGGGAGATGTTTGGAGATAGATCCTCATCACAGTTTTGAGATGCTTGCAAAAGATAGTGGGAGAAAATGCGGTCGGAGAGGCCATCCTAAAGGAAGTTTGGATTCGAGCGCTGCCGCGTCATGTCCAGTGTGCGCCTGACGCAAAGGACACAAGAACCCCGCTTTCAGAATCGGTTCAAGTTGCCAATCGCATTATGGAGACAGGAACAACCAGGGACAACCACTTATCACTACATATCAGTCCTAGCTCATCTAAAGACGCCATCACCACTGAATTAGTGGCAAACGTGAAATCACTAACAGAAGCTTTGGCTCAAATCCAACTGAGTCAAGGTCGAAGAGGCAAGTCAGCACCCAGACATAGATCACCAAGTAGACCCAGACACTCAATGCTGTCCAGACAATTCTATCAAATAAATAAAACGGTTGATATTTTATTCTCATATTAGTAATTCAACATGAGAGAAGCCAGTTTACAGGCAACATCACATTGATGTATGTTGGAAAACGCGCAAGATTTTACAGGATATGAATGGTACGGAATGGAGGCCATTAAATTGGATTAAAAACATCAGAAGATTGCACAAGTCATGAAATGAACAAGAAAATACAACTTTTCAGCGAGTACAGTGTTAAAGTCTGGATCGTTTCCAGTCATACGTTCTTTTTTCACCATTGGTGGCACCAAGGTCGTGAGAAATTCTAAATTTCCGTTACAAACAGTCAACTTGTTTGATTCGTCTTCACGATGCCCCGTTACGCTATATAAACGTCTACTTGTCCGTAAATTCTCATGCTTATAGCTTCGGGCACCAGAGGAATCCGCACTGACGGCGCCGAGAATCCTTAAGTTCTCACGTAATCGTGTAATCCAAATGAATTTCTGTCCAAGTATCACTGGTTTCGCTGGAAATACGGCGCACAGTCTAAACGATAAACAGAACCATGAGCCTGGCCTAACCGATCCCCTGGAAGACAGAGAAACTGAAGACCCCTCCCCAGGTAGCGACTGCTGAGGAGGGGTGCCCAAACAGCCGCCTATTCTATGTCATAGGCAGAGATTCTGACATAGGACTCCCGGTAGACACGGTACCGCTCTTGGTATTCTCCCGAGAAACAAGGTCCAGCTTGGATACCGAATGTCCATAGTCACGCCACAGACCACCAATAAAGCACAGGTAGCGACTTTCGGACAGAAGGCCACCATTCCGAATCTTGGGTTCAAACGGCAATTCCCTAGGGTGTTCACCACAGCGGATCTAAACCTCGCAATACTGGGTATCGATTTTTGGAAAGGTATGAATTCTTAGTGGACACAAAGAAGCGAAGGTTGATGCTGAAGAAAACTTCTAGATACACAATGGGCAGGGCCAGCCCAATCACGTCCCTAAAGCTGGTGCAATCTCCTCCAGTATTAACCGGAGGGTTCAGAAATATATTGGCGGATTTTCCAAACCCGACGTCATCCAACGTTCAGACCCCTCACGTTAGTCCTAGGGTGACGCATTGCATAAAAACACGTGGCCCTCTTGTATTCGCACAACCCAGCAGACTAGCGCCAGATAAATTGAAAATCGCTTGGGCCGAGTTTGGCCGTATGCTTAAGCTAGGCAGCATTCGCACTTCCGAGAGACAGCGGGCTCCCCTATTACACATGGCGCTCAAGAAAGGTCATACAGACTGGCGACCATGTGGCGATTGTAGAGTGCTAAACAAACAAACGATTCCTGACAGGTGCTCAGGATATTCAGGATTTCACTAACCGTCTCACAGGTGCCGCTATATTCACTAAAATAGACGTGGTCTACGCATATCGCAGTATTCCGGTTGCAGAAGACGTCCCAAAAACCGCCATCACCACCCCACTCGGTCTATACGAATTTGTCCGGATGACTTTTGGCCTGCGAAATGCTGCACAAACTTCCCAGCGGTATACAGACGATCTCCTACGGGACTTACCGCCTGCCAAAGCACACACTGACGACCTACTGATTGCCAGCCCGGGCATAGACCCACAAGAGAGTCACGTACGGGCGGTCTTACAAAAATTAAACGGCGACGGCATGGCGATAAATCAAAGTAAGTGTGTATTCGGAGTTGAGAACATTCAATTCTTAGGACACACGACTGATAGAAGCGGAATATCATCATTCCCGAAAGAGGTGGAGGCTATCAACTAGTACTCACTACCCATCTCTGTTGCGCAACTGAGACGTTTTCTTGGTCGAATTAATTTTTATCGTAGATTCATACCACATCGTGCACAGCACATGCAACCCCTAACTGACGCCTCAAAAGGAAATCCTAAGGACTTTAAGCTCTCTACAGAAGCTATTGAGGCTGTCAACAAGTTGAAAATGGCTTTGAAAAAGGCTACAACCCTGAAATACCCTGATATCAGTGTTGCATTGGCAATGATGGTCGATGCTTTCGAAAAGGCTATAGGAGCAGCACTGAACCTGTTTGTGGACAATCAATGGCAGCCAGTGGCATTCTCTGCAAAACGCCTTCCCCCACCCGAAACTCGGTATTCAACGTCTGGCCGAGAACTGCTAGCTATCTTTTCGGCAGTTAAGCATTTCCGCCATATGGTGTAAGGCAGGACATTTATGGTCTACACGGATCATATGCCTTTAACAGATGCAAAGCTTGACAAGTGCTCACCACGTGAAATTCGTCACCTTGATTTTGTGTTACAATTTAATGGCGATATGAGACATGTTAAAGGTGCACAAAATCGCATGGCGGCCGCTCTGTCCCTAGTTAACTTAAGCGCTATTCGCCAACCTACTATAGACTTCAAGGCCTTAGCAGCAGAGCAAAAAAAGATGAATCGAGAAATTTACTTGCCAGTAGTGGTTGTAACCTAGAACTCAAGCAGCTACTTTCACCCACAGATAATAGACTCATTTACTGTGACATGACGAGAGACTTACCTAGACCTTACGTGCCTATTAACATGAGGAAGTTAGTATTCAACAACCTTCACTCATTGTCACACCCTGGGGCAAAGGCCTCTACAAAACTTATTGCTGATAGATGTATTTTGCCCAACTTATGGCGCGACGTATGAAATCGGGTTAAAGGATGTGCGGCATGTCAGCAATCCAAGGTGAGCCGACACACCGTTTCACCTTTGGGAACGTTTTCGCAACCCGGCGTGCGTTTTGCACATGTACACGTGGACTTGTTAGGTCCTATACTTCATTCTAATAGTTTCACGTATCTCTTCACATGTATCGATATGTGCACAAGGTTTCCAATAGCCATTCCACTTGCGGACATTTCCACAGAAACAGTGGCAAAAAGCGTCTCCACAGAACTAATTGTCCATATTTGGCGTCCCTCTAACGATAACCACTGACAGATGGGTGCAGTTTGAACCAGAACTTCTTAATAACTTGGTCAAATTCCTTGGTTCTCACTGAATACGCTGCACGGCATACCACCCACAATCAAACGGTGTGGTAGAAAGATTTTATCGACAACTTAAGACCACCTGGGTATCAGAAGCTGATCCCTGTCACTGGAAAGAATACCTCCCCATGGTAATGTCAGGTATCCGCGCAGTAATCGAGACTGGCGCTTAGTTCTCAGCTGCAAATATAGTTTTTGGCACCACCTTAAGATTTCCTGGCGATTTTATCAACCCCAAGGTTGAAAGCGACAAAATCGACCAATCAACCTATGTCGACCACTTAGACACCAAATGGCTAGCTTAAAACCGGTTGCAACCCGTGAGCAGGCCGGAGCAGTCTATATCCCCAAAGATATCGATACTCGCTGTGGCAGAATTCAACCACCTCTTGGCCTTCCATATGAAGGACCCTTCAAAGTTCTTCCACGACATCCAAAACATTTCGTCATACAACGCTGTAACTCTCAAGACAGCGTTAGTATGGACAGACTTAAGACGGCATACTTAGACAACGATCCACCATATGTAACCCTAGAGAAACTTCCACAATATATCGTGGACGGTACAACGAACATTACACAGATTAGTAAACCAGTTAAAACAGTTAGGTTGGCACAAACTCTGATGCAAAGTTGACCGTTTAGAAAAGAAAAGGTCAATAAATCGGTAACACTTTTAAACGTAATTTTTCCTCTTTAGATTTTATCTGAAGTAAATGAGTGTTTTCTATAATGTGTATCTTACAAAAAGCCCGTTTTGAGCACTGAAATAACATCAGCTACTTAAGCTGCTCTACTTTTGTTCGAGTATCTATACTATGTTAACCTGGACTTGAAATATCGCGACTGAAAGCCAGTAGACCCACAAGCGCTCAAACTGCAAACAGTGAAATTATCGACGTCAGAGGATGCACACCATAGCAACGTTCTGGTAGGTGGGCCACTCCACCGTACGGAAGTCAGAAACTTACGGTGAGTCCTCAACATCGGTTACTTCCGTTTTTAAAACAGTATCTGCTTTGGAGTTTAAGATTACTGCTAAAGAACCTTCAGAGATCTGGAGAAACAGAAGTACTTCAGTATCCATTATCACCGCTGAACGAGGAACACGAAGAATGTTTTATGGAATACAAGTAGCAGATATTCCAAGTCAGAAGAAGATTCAAGAACTACGTTATATCATCGTGAAGACAATATTGATTAATAAACTAATGCTACATTGACATTCTGTACAATATTTCTCCATTCATCACCATTGCATTTGATCAGCAAAACACTTTATGTGCACAGTATTAGAATTTTCTTCATTTTTCCCATTTTTTTCTCCACCTTGTTCACTTCATTCAGCATTGCATCGAAAAGACAGTCTCCCTAAGGTCGTTTCTAGGAGGAGGCTGATGTAATGCTCAGTAAACTTGGTTATAATCTCTATCTGTTGTAAACCTTATATTCACTATTGGCTGCAACTGAATGATGAATAACTGGTGAAATTTTGCCCGCTGGACTCGCCCACTAGAGTGCCTGGAATAAACGCGTTATACTTCTTCCACTGCCTCTTTTGTGCTACGTTGTGGTTGTCTAGGACAAATTGTTCAGAGAGTTAGCCATAAGCTCCTGGGTCCGACAAAGTTTCCAATTTCATAAGGTCTCGAGCCACGTATCCGTCGTTGACAGGGGGTAGGATCTGGAAGTACCCTAACGTTCTCACAGCTTCTTAAGAGTCTCTTGCATCAGGGAGTGAGCTGAACTGGAATAATATTGGACAGGGGTATTAATTAGTCCTCTCCTTGAGACGCCGGACTCTACAAACAGATTCATGCAAACCACAGGCTTGGGGGAGATCATTTTAACACTTTTTAATGGAAAACTATCAGGGACGTTGAGGGCGATGGAGTTGTGCGACGAAGGCAGTCGTTTGCTGGCTTCAGGGGCTATAGATTTCACCAATGTTTCACACTTGATAAGACTATCCACCCATAAGTCCATCGTAGGGTTGAGTAGGCAAATCAGAGGTATAAGACAGTCTAGTTTACGCTGAAGATCAGCCATCGCATTACTGCTGTCAACAATATTACGCTTGTTCATAACAACACCATTATGTAGGTCAGTCATGACGTCTGGCAGATAGACGGAGGAACCGTTAGTAAACAAACTACTTTCAGACCCTAGTGACGGATTCGAAACTTTTGATTCGTTAGCTTTATGAATTGGTTTGTTTACGGCAGCGATAACGTTACTCATGTTAGGGCTACAAGGCACAGACATAAAGAAATAAAAATTTATTCTGACAGTAAAATAGCAGGATTAGAGATTTAGCTGCAACACAGCTTAAAGTTATTAGTCGTCCATCAACCTCAGCTTTTGCAGTAAACTGGTAGGTAAAACAGCAAGATGCTGCAACCACCTGTCAAATAATGATAAACACTGGAGTCCAGACCAAAGCTCAGGCATTGATGAAAACCAGAGATATGCAGCCAATAGCTGAGGAGGGGATGACAGCAACAGTTAGCAGATAACATATATGTAAAGAAGCTTCAGTTTGCGAGCGAAAACTGTAACTAGATAGTAGCCAGATTGCCAAAATCCAAAAGCATGAGGAAAGCCCAAAAGATTGAGGGGGATAACCTGTGGTGCACCTTGCTGGTACGGAAACAATGCTAAGCTCAAAATATGTAAACAAACATACGAGATACATAAATAATAGCCGAAGGATCCTTTACGACGGCGCCGTGTGACTTTAGTTACCCAGGTTTGTTTTTGTGCATAGGCATCCACGCAGTGATATCCGCCGCGTTTGATCTTCTTTGTTATGGTGGGCAGCGTCTAGCCTAGAGTCCCGAGCCTTGAGTATAATAAACATTGGTTAGCATTCTCGCTCCACTTTAACCTCTTGTCTTAGGACTGATAAACAAACTGTTTGTCTGATTACTTTCACCGTATAAGATGGTTTGCAATTTGCCTTTTGTTATCGGTACTTACACCTAGACAAGGTACCGATTAGCCGGGTACCAGCGAACATGAATTTGTGTAAGGTTGGTCAAGTATTAGGCAGCGGTAACAGGACCAGATCCACCTTACAACTTCTTGACGGAAAATGGTCATTGGCCTTCCTTAAATGGTGACATTCAATTCCTCAAAGCCCCAGATGGTTAACTTTAGGTAAAAACCTAAAGAGAACCTATGAAAATTTATCAGTCCCATGATTTTTGTCTCACAGATTGCTTTATTGCAGGGAAAGTAACAAGTGTTATCCATTTCTGCTCATGCTTTTCCTCCAACCTTTCAAGGTACCTTTATATCTTACTGATTTCAAGGAAGCTCCTTCGCTTGACATTTTAAATGAGGAAACTGTAACTTGCTGGCATGACCCAGCCTCTACCCTCACGTTTCATTGATCCCTTTTTTTGCGTGTACTTACTTGTAGTTCTCCCCTATTCCTTCTCGGCCCCCAGGAGAAAGACGACGCTGCGTTGTGTAAGATTTTGGAGGCTGTCAGTAGGGCCAGCGGTACACCTCTAACCATACTGAAAGTACGGTCGTGGATAGGCATTTGATCTCCTGTAGATGGCCGGCTTGAAATACCCTACCTAGTGGCAGACATCCTCCGCCTCCGCACCTTTCTTGATGTCTTTTCTCTGGAAAGACAAGGAGCAAGTTTGTCAAAATCTATGGACACACAACTACGTGTGAAAATTCAACCATAACTTATTTAGCTTTTGTAGTATGTGAAGAAAGTCACGTTAGATATAGTCTCCTCAACCAACTTTGCGATAACAAACGGTTGTGATGAACCCTGAAGTCATTAAATCTTTCAATAATCATGTTATTCTTTATGTGCTGCTTTACAGCACCACTGTTAATATACAGTCCAAAAATTGTTATACATCGCGTAAACCGATGAGGCATCGCATGCCGGGACTTCTGCACTGTAAACATGACTATGGTTTCGAATATTGCAAACATATTACCACCTTTATTATTATCACAAAATAAACGCCTAAATGGTGAATGTCAGCGGGCAGACGCTTACACGCCAATACAGACTTAAAAAATTAGTCTCGCCCATCAACGCTATAAGAGAGTACCCAACTATGACTCAGATATTTTAAATAGTGATTTCTTACCTTAAACCTAGCATTATTTTGGTGCCAAGAGTATGCACTACAACTTCTCCCCCAAATAACCTACATCTAACAACCGATTTCAATGGTGCGAACATCAGAAAGTGACAGTAAAAGAACCTTGTCAGTCCTTGGAGTTTTCTGTCAAGCTTGCCATAGAGAATACTGGTACTACTTTCTTGAAAAACTAGTAGTTTTCGATTTCTTGCGTTAAGTCTTTGGGGCATAAGGAGAAATCAGAATCTAACTTCCCCCGTAATTGAAGTAAGAGGTAAACCCGAGCATTTTTTAATCAAGCTGTAAGACGTTTGTTAAAATAAAGCTCTAAACACATGCTACTCTTTCGGATCACTTCAGCAGACTATTGGATATTGAGAACAGTGGGGTTTACGATACGGTCGCTACTAGTGATACAAAAAGTTCCGGTGGTTACGTTTTGGTAAGTCTTTCGTACCCGCTCTGAAGAAATGTGTTTCGGAATTAAAAGAAATTAACTTCTAAAATAAATAAGTTAGATTTCAGTCTTCGCTGCACTTCAGGGTTTTTAGATTGGTTTTTATGTTTTGAATCAAAAACCTAAATAGTCACATAGTTTGTTAGAACTTTTGGAATAAGACTTCATCTTTGTTTTGTCATATTTAATAGGCTGAGGCACGATATTCATTCTCCATCTTATGTGTACCCATGAGACATTCAAATTTGTTGTTTGAGCATAGAAGGCTATGGGCCTATATTAATTCTTTTCCACTTGACCTTCATGCTTGTCCAGTCATCGTTTAAACGAGTCAGCTAATGACGTGGACACCAGTTTTTCTGAGAGTCGGTCCCAGGAGTTGACTGCTCGACATCAGAACCTACACTCTACGGAGACTATGTTCATTGTTTGCTTTTGTATTCTCCTGCTATGCCCTCTGAGGTATCTTGACCTTATAGGAAGAAAAACACAATATAGATCAGGTTTGAAGTCATTTCTTAGAAACTTGCAAGGCATGCATAGATCTACCCTCTCTGTGATAGGATAAAAAGAAGAAGTTTAGCTTTTTAAGTCGATCTTCATAGGTCAGGCCAGCCGTCGCAGGGATTATACGAGTCACTGCCCTCTGAAGTATTTCTGTAAGGTCTGACTCACGTTTTAGACAAGGATTTTAAGCCTTTGTACAGTTTTATAATTGACAACCAAACTAAGGATGTGTATATATGATGGTGAACGTATCACTACTTATTTACGTAAGCGTTATAGTGTAAATTGCTACACTGTGATGGGGGTCTGAGGGCGAAGTCGTACTGCTGCTAGCTGGATGGGGTGTGACAGCAGTAAGCTGTTTCCCTTGGATGGCCAGCAGTGCCATGCTGATGCTGCCTTCTCAGTGGAAGGGGGGGTTAGAAAATGTCGGCCCCCAAAATAACACACTCCACCACACCCCACGGTCTGCCGGGCCGGCGGTGTTGGTTCACTTGTCGTTTCCTTTCGATCATCCGGCCCCAAAAATACAAAAGTTCAAAATAATCATACTCAAAAGGCCGGGTGTGAAAGGCCTCAAGCAGATGTCCGATGGGCTCTGCGGTCACAAATCTCTTTCAGTTACCTTAAGAAGAAATAGCCTTCCACGGTGTGGGCAGCCGGGAAGTGTCAACCGCCCTCACAACCCTGTCAGCACCCAAGTTTCTTCTGACTGCTATCCTCCTCCCAGTTGATAGTCGCCTCTGCGCTATGAGGCTGAACGGCACAGTGAGAACTAAAAGGAATAGTGAGACTCGCCGTTGTCTCTTTGTAATCTCTGCTTACGCACCCACTGACTGTAGTTCGGATGAAGTGAAGGACGAGTTCTACCATAAACTGTCTAACCTCCTCTCGAAAGCCAAACGTTCGGACGTAGTGGTTGTTGCAGGTGACCTCAACGCACAGGTGGGTAGACTGAGTGAGGCAGAAAGGCACTTAGGTGGCACTTTCGGAATCCCAGCTGAACGTACAGATAACGGTGATCGCCTATTACAACTATGCTCAGATAACCGCCTATTTTTAGCCAGCACAAATTTCAGACATAAAGAAAGGCACTGTCTGACCTGGCGTCCACCGAGCTCGACTCAGCGATGGACACAGATAGACCACATTGCTATTAGTCATCGCTGGAGAGGATCGGTGGAAGACTGCCGCTCCTTCTGGAGTACGTGTTTGGACAGCGATCATGCGTTGGTCCGAGCACGTATATGCCTGCGTCTCAATGGACGTAGAAAAAATTTGGCAACAAAACCACTACGAGTTCTGCTGGACAACGAAAACACCAAAGCCGTGTTCAGTGAGAAGTTGGCTAGGCAGTTATCGGAACAAAAGACTGTCACTCATCCAGAAGAAGCTTGGTGCCATCTTCAGTCTACTGTAAAAGCAGCACTGGAGACTGTAGCCGACTCCAAGATAATGGCTAAAAAGAGCCAGTGGATATCAGCAGCTTCTTCCAAACTAATGGATGCACGTGAATGCATCCCTGCAGGCTCTGAGTACAATGAAGAGCGAGCGCAACTTAAAAATAAACTGACGAAAAGTCTGCGCAACGATCGTGAACAGTGGTGGGCAGCAAAGGCTAAAGAGATGGAAAAGGCAGCGGCGATCGGTAACAGTAGACAGTTATTTAGACTTATTAAGGAGACTGGGGGGAAATGGTCAACAACAGTTAGTGAGGTTATAGCGGAGAAGGACGGATCGATTCACTCGCAGGGAAGGCGACTGGGACGATGGGCAGAACACTTTGAGGAACAGTTTAACTGGCCTCCAGCCACCATTGCGCTGCCCGCTATCCAGTCGGACCCTGAATGGGACATAGAGACAGGTCCCCCAACACTAGAAGAAGTTGAGAAAGCGGTAGGTAGCCTGAAACGGGGAAGGGCAGCAGGACCAGACGGACTACCTGCTGAGGTATACAAGAATGGTGGTAGAGTTCTCTTAGTCAGGCTAACGGAAGTGTTAGCCAGTATATGGGAATCAAATACGATCCCCTCCGACTGGTCTAAGTCACTGATCATCCCAGTCTTCAAGAAAGGCGAGAAGTCCTCTTGTGATAACCACAGAGGAATCAGCCTGACAAACATAGTGTCTAAGATCCTAAGTTCTATAATTCTCCGACGCCTGAGTGGAGCTCGGGAACAGCAAGCCCGAGAAAACCAGGCAGGCTTTAGACCTGGCCGTGGATGTATCGACCAAATATTCACACTGCGCCAGGTCCTGGAACATAGGCATGCTTACAGACGCCCGACAATAGCTGTATTTCTCGACCTGAAGGCGGCATTTGACTCCGTTGATCGAGAAGTCTTATGGCAGTGTCTGTCACTGAAAGGCGTGCCTAGTAAGTACATCACCTTATTGAAAGCTCTCTACTCGAACACTTGTGGGCATGTTAGAGCCTATGGTGAGTTGTCCAGGGAGCTATACTCATCAAGTGGTGTCCGTCAAGGATGCCCACTATCCCCATTCTTATTTAATTTTATCATAGATATTCTTATGGAGGTTTCCCTCTCGTCACCTAATTACAAAGACGTTGACCGGACCACAGGTGAATTTTCCTTAGATCTAGAATATGCAGATGACATAGTCCTGTTAGGTGAAGACGCTGACAAGATGCAGAGTCTTCTGAACACTTTGAGTGGGAATTTGAGAATGTTTGGGATGCGATTTTCACCACCCAAATGCAAATTTTTGCTCCAGGACTGGTCTTCAGCGGTACCGCGGTTAACAATAGAGAGTGAAGTGGTTGAGTGTGTTGACCACTTCACTTACCTGGGAAGTAGGATCAACCCGGTGGGTTAGTTGCCGATGAGATTTCTGCACGGATACAAAAGGCTCGATTGGCTTTTGCCAATTTGCGCCACCTATGGCGCCGCCGTGATATTCGTTTGTCTATTAAGGGTCGCGTGTACTGCACAGCAGTCCGCTCTGTTCTACTGTATGGCTGTGAAACATGGCCATTGAAAGTGGAAGATACAAAAAGGTTTCAGGTGTTTGACCACCGTTGCCTTCGTAGTATAGGACGTATTCCGTGGTGTCACCATGTGAGTAATGCAGAAGTTAGGTGTAGAGTTTTAGGGAGAAGAGGTAAGTCAGTCGACGAGGTTGTGAACCTTCATCGACTGAGATGGTTGGGACACGTACTACGTATGCCTAGTCACCGATTGCCTCGTCACACAATGTTGGCTGAGGTGGGTTCAGGCTGGAAAAAGGCCCGAGGTGGCCAGACTAAAACATGGCACCAATGTATGAAGTCTCTGACTGTTGGTTTAAGCCATGTAGGACGATGCAGACTAGGTGGTTGGGGTCCACGGGACAAGAGGAACCAGTGGTTGGAGACCCTAGGTGATATGGCTCAGAACCGAAGTCAGTGGCGCAGATGTATACACACATTATCCTCATCTTAACAACGCTATACCGAATCTCACTATTTTGTCACTCCTCTTTCCTTTCTTCTCATACTTTATATTTCTTTTGACTGCATTCACTTATCTTCATCCTTCACCTCACTACCTTTTTACTTGATGTGCTGATATGAGGTGTGGCAACTCGGACCGTTACGCAGTAATGCCTGGTCCTATGTTGATAATGATGATGATGATGATGATGCATCATCTTCAATTTCTCCTACCTCTGCAGCCTTCGACAACGATCTGAGTCCACAGAACAGCATCACTGGTCTCCTTAAACCACGCTCCAAATTACATATTGGAGCCTTCAATGTCCGCACCCTCCGTCAAATTGGCCAAAAGGCTTCGTTAGCAAAGACTCTAGCAACTCGGGCATGGATGTGTGCTGTGTTTGTGAGACACGCATACAGGACCCAAGTGTGGTTATTCACCTGACCTCTCCTGACCAATCTGGTGAATCCACAAAATTCACCCTTCGAGTTTCTGGAGATTCGATAGCTAGCTCTCGTGGTCTTGCAGGTGTAGGTATAGCATTAAGCACCAGGGCAGAAAACTCACTACTAGACTGGATCCCAGTTGATAGTCGCCTCTGCGCTATGAGGCTGAACGGCACAGTGAGAACTAAAAGGAATAGTGAGACTCGCCGTTGTCTCTTTGTAATCTCTGCTTACGCACCCACTGACTGTAGTTCGGATGAAGTGAAGGACGAGTTCTACCATAAACTGTCTAACCTCCTCTCGAAAGCCAAACGTTCGGACGTAGTGGTTGTTGCAGGTGACCTCAACGCACAGGTGGGTAGACTGAGTGAGGCAGAAAGGCACTTAGGTGGCACTTTCGGAATCCCAGCTGAACGTACAGATAACGGTGATCGCCTATTACAACTATGCTCAGATAACCGCCTATTTTTAGCCAGCACAAATTTCAGACATAAAGAAAGGCACTGTCTGACCTGGCGTCCACCGAGCTCGACTCAGCGATGGACACAGATAGACCACATTGCTATTAGTCATCGCTGGAGAGGATCGGTGGAAGACTGCCGCTCCTTCTGGAGTACGTGTTTGGACAGCGATCATGCGTTGGTCCGAGCACGTATATGCCTGCGTCTCAATGGACGTAGAAAAAATTTGGCAACAAAACCACTACGAGTTCTGCTGGACAACGAAAACACCAAAGCCGTGTTCAGTGAGAAGTTGGCTAGGCAGTTATCGGAACAAAAGACTGTCACTCATCCAGAAGAAGCTTGGTGCCATCTTCAGTCTACTGTAAAAGCAGCACTGGAGACTGTAGCCGACTCCAAGATAATGGCTAAAAAGAGCCAGTGGATATCAGCAGCTTCTTCCAAACTAATGGATGCACGTGAATGCATCCCTGCAGGCTCTGAGTACAATGAAGAGCGAGCGCAACTTAAAAATAAACTGACGAAAAGTCTGCGCAACGATCGTGAACAGTGGTGGGCAGCAAAGGCTAAAGAGATGGAAAAGGCAGCGGCGATCGGTAACAGTAGACAGTTATTTAGACTTATTAAGGAGACTGGGGGGAAATGGTCAACAACAGTTAGTGAGGTTATAGCGGAGAAGGACGGATCGATTCACTCGCAGGGAAGGCGACTGGGACGATGGGCAGAACACTTTGAGGAACAGTTTAACTGGCCTCCAGCCACCATTGCGCTGCCCGCTATCCAGTCGGACCCTGAATGGGACATAGAGACAGGTCCCCCAACACTAGAAGAAGTTGAGAAAGCGGTAGGTAGCCTGAAACGGGGAAGGGCAGCAGGACCAGACGGACTACCTGCTGAGGTATACAAGAATGGTGGTAGAGTTCTCTTAGTCAGGCTAACGGAAGTGTTAGCCAGTATATGGGAATCAAATACGATCCCCTCCGACTGGTCTAAGTCACTGATCATCCCAGTCTTCAAGAAAGGCGAGAAGTCCTCTTGTGATAACCACAGAGGAATCAGCCTGACAAACATAGTGTCTAAGATCCTAAGTTCTATAATTCTCCGACGCCTGAGTGGAGCTCGGGAACAGCAAGCCCGAGAAAACCAGGCAGGCTTTAGACCTGGCCGTGGATGTATCGACCAAATATTCACACTGCGCCAGGTCCTGGAACATAGGCATGCTTACAGACGCCCGACAATAGCTGTATTTCTCGACCTGAAGGCGGCATTTGACTCCGTTGATCGAGAAGTCTTATGGCAGTGTCTGTCACTGAAAGGCGTGCCTAGTAAGTACATCACCTTATTGAAAGCTCTCTACTCGAACACTTGTGGGCATGTTAGAGCCTATGGTGAGTTGTCCAGGGAGCTATACTCATCAAGTGGTGTCCGTCAAGGATGCCCACTATCCCCATTCTTATTTAATTTTATCATAGATATTCTTATGGAGGTTTCCCTCTCGTCACCTAATTACAAAGACGTTGACCGGACCACAGGTGAATTTTCCTTAGATCTAGAATATGCAGATGACATAGTCCTGTTAGGTGAAGACGCTGACAAGATGCAGAGTCTTCTGAACACTTTGAGTGGGAATTTGAGAATGTTTGGGATGCGATTTTCACCACCCAAATGCAAATTTTTGCTCCAGGACTGGTCTTCAGCGGTACCGCGGTTAACAATAGAGAGTGAAGTGGTTGAGTGTGTTGACCACTTCACTTACCTGGGAAGTAGGATCAACCCGGTGGGTTAGTTGCCGATGAGATTTCTGCACGGATACAAAAGGCTCGATTGGCTTTTGCCAATTTGCGCCACCTATGGCGCCGCCGTGATATTCGTTTGTCTATTAAGGGTCGCGTGTACTGCACAGCAGTCCGCTCTGTTCTACTGTATGGCTGTGAAACATGGCCATTGAAAGTGGAGGATACAAAAAGGTTACAGGTGTTTGACCACCGTTGCCTTCGTAGTATAGGACGTATTCCGTGGTGTCACCATGTGAGTAATGCAGAAGTTAGGTGTAGAGTTTTAGGGAGAAGAGGTAAGTCAGTCGACGAGGTTGTGAACCTTCATCGACTGAGATGGTTGGGACACGTACTACGTATGCCTAGTCACCGATTGCCTCGTCACACAATGTTGGCTGAGGTGGGTTCAGGCTGGAAAAAGGCCCGAGGTGGCCAGACTAAAACATGGCACCAATGTATGAAGTCTCTGACTGTTGGTTTAAGCCATGTAGGACGATGCAGACTAGGTGGTTGGGGTCCACGGGACAAGAGGAACCAGTGGTTGGAGACCCTAGGTGATATGGCTCAGAACCGAAGTCAGTGGCGCAGATGTATACACACATTATCCTCATCTTAACAACGCTATACCGAATCTCACTATTTTGTCACTCCTCTTTCCTTTCTTCTCATACTTTATATTTCTTTTGACTGCATTCACTTATCTTCATCCTTCACCTCACTACCTTTTTACTTGATGTGCTGATATGAGGTGTGGCAACTCGGACCGTTACGCAGTAATGCCTGGTCCTATGTTGATAATAATGATGATGATGACGTAAGCGTTCTGCGTAATGTCCAGTGTCCTAAAACTCTGAGCTGCTACCAATCGACAGCGTGGCGTAGTTTTCAATCCATAATTCACTGTAACTCCTAGGTCATTGTGGGTCAGTACTGAGAGTAGAGGAGTCCCACCAAAGTCGGAGGTGGGTTCCCCATATCCATGCTCATGCACTTACCTGCGTTGATGGGCATCATCCACTTCTCTGACCAGGCTAACGAGCTGTCTAGATCTATCTGAAGTGCACGTATGTCCTCACCATTCCTAATTTCCCGCCCGGTTTTAACAGTGCAGAGAACCATGGTGGATTTTGTGACATTCAGTAGGTCATTTATGTATAGGAGAAATAGCAGAGGACTCATGACTGTACCTCGCTTTCCATATATTGGGTCTAGCTGGGGCACCAGCTTGGTACAAGATGGCTGCTGTGAATCTGAAGATGATCACAGCATGATCATTTTTATCAAGGTGTGCAAGGTGCCGGATGAAGGACACATCATCTTTGTTCGAGAATACTAAGTCTAGAACTGATGGTACATGCTGATGATCGTATCTGGTTGCCCCCTAATCTGCTGTATAAAGGCCAAAGAAATTTATGTTTTCACTAGCCTATAATCAACTAAATTATGTGTTGCTTCTGTTGTTAGTCTATCCCAGTCAACTGGTAGTGCTTTGAAGTCTCCTGCAACTAGGCATCGGCAGTTATCTGTCCATAGGGTCAGGAGGAAGTCTCCTGCCTCATTCAGGGCTTTAACATACTGCGACTAGGTTAAAATCTTGTCCTTTGCACTTTAGTCGGCAGCTCAGCATATCACATGTCCCACTTTCATGTGCACCGGAGATACTGGTCCATAATGGCTTATGACTATGGTGTACAATATTGTAGCGTACTTTGTTAACTTCCAACTGACTGAAAAAAGTTCCACGATTTTTCTGCAATTCCCTAGCCATCAGATGCCTTTTATAATGATTTGCATGAAAGTGTATGTGACTTTCACTGGGCGAAATTGCATAGCCGTTCAAATCTGGAATATTCAGTACTAAAAAAGACATTCATTTGGAAGCAAACCTACCATATTTCATATTATACTCAGTCCAGATATATTCATGCATTTAAAAGACATCATAATAATTCTTAAAAATCTTTACAAATGTATGCATACGGGTGCCGGAGACCTGAGTTCATAGTCGAATTCAAGACTAACAAATTTAACGATTTTATAAACTTCATGATCGAAATTTGACCTGTTAGTGTTAAATAGGTTGAGCATCGGGTAAATGGATTACAAATAAAAAAATTTAAAATACATGAAGTATATTTTTCCATCTCATTGAAATTGTACAAATGTATTTCATTTATAACCTCGCCTGGTTAACTAGTTTACTAGTTACTAGCCGGTCCTAAGCCCGGGTAAAGAGGGAAGGTTGGGCATAGGGCTAGCAACCCTACCCCGTAAAACAAATCTAACCGCTAAAGAAACTTCAAAGCACAAACAAAATATAAAAAATGAAAACAAACTTATTCCCCGCTGGAATCGGAGAGGCGAAATGACGCCAGTTGGTGAAAGCCTTCGGGAAGCCAATTGGCCGATGTGTCTTCTCTCGATGAAAGCGAAAGTAAATATGGGGACATGGAATGTCCGCACGATGTTTGAACCCAGTAAGGCAGCCCAGATTGCAAAGGAGATGAGAAGGTATAACATCGAAGTGCTTGGGATTTGCGAAAGCAGATGGAATGGGAGTGGACTCTCCAAACTGTCAACTGGAGAATCAATAATCTACTCCGGTCACCCAGACGCCAACCACGAGCACACTGAGGGAGTGGCTATCATGATGTCCTGAAGAGCATCGAAGGCTCTCATGCAGTGGGAACCAATCTCCTCCAGGATCATGACAGCAAGATTCAACTCAAAAGGAAGAAAGGTCACAATCATACAATGTTATGCACCTACAAATAATGCAGAGCAAGAGAAAAAGGAGGAATTCTACAGACAACTTCAATCAACACTGGACAAGACGTCAGTTGGCGATATCAAAATTCTAATGGGTGGGGTGACATGAATGCCAAACTGGGAGGGGACAACACGGGAAGAGAACTAACCATGGGTCGAGAGGCACTAGGTGAAATGAATGAGAATGGAGAATTGTTTGCAGAATTCTGCGCATTCAACGATTTGGTGATTGGAGGCAGTGTGTTCAGGCACAAGAATATCCACAAAGCGACATGGACTTCACCAGATGGACACACTAAAAATCAAATCGACTTTATCTCAATCTCAAGAAAATGGAGACGCAGTCTACTTAACACAAGGTCAAGAAGAGGAGCAGATGTAGGTTCAGACCACTATCTAGTGCAAGGAACCTTCGAAATCAAGTTAAAAGCCTTCAAGGAAGCTGGTGATAGACCTCAATTCAAGTACAACACTCGGAAACTGAAGGATGAAACTACAAAGGAGATCTTCAAGGCAGCCATCAAGACAAAATGGGAGACATCGAGCAACATCCCTGAAGAAACCTGTGTGGATGAACACTGGAACTCTTTGAAAGCTATATGGAATGAAGCCTGCATAACCGTATTAGGAAGGAAGAAGAAAGAAGACAAGGACTGTAATGGATCTCGACGGATACCTGGAAGCTGATAGAGGAGAGGAGGATGGTGAAGCAGAAGATAAACCAGTGCACGGATGCTCAACGACAAGAGGAACTGAGCACAATGTATAAAACACTGGACAAAAAAGTGAAGAAGAGTGCACGCAAAGACAAAAGACACTTCTACGAAACACTGGCAAGTGAAACAGAACAGGCTGCAGGTAAGAGAGACCTGACGACATTGTATCAAATAACCAGGTTGCTATCAGGGAAGAGACCAACACAGATGAAACCAATAAAAGATGAAGAAGGGAATTTAATTACAAAAGAAGAGAAACAGAGGAAACGATGGGCCGACCACTTCAAGAAGCTCTTGAATCGACCACCACCTGCACTTCGTCCAGAAATACCACCTGCAGCCGCTGAACTACAAGTGAACATTAATCCCCCAACGAAAATGGAAGTCCTGAACGCCATAAAGCTACTGAAATGCGGGAAAGCAGCAGGACCAGATGGAATACCGCCAGAAGCACTGAGAACAGATGCAGAGACAACAGCGGACATGCTCACACCACACCACTATTGCAGAAGGTGTGGAAGGAAGAGAAGGTACCTGCCCATTGATTGGAAGAAGGGTTACCTTGTCAAACTGCCGAAGAAGGGAGACCTCAGTGCTTGCAAGAACTGGCGCGGAATCACTCTCCTGTCCACCCAAAGCAAGCAAAATATTAAGCCGCATCATCCTGGAGAGGCTAAAGGATGTGCTGGATTCGAAACTACGACCGGAACAGGCAGGCTTCAGGAAGTAAAAATCATGCGCAGACCAAATTGCAACGCTTCGCATCATCATAGAACAGAGCATAGATTGGCAATCAGCTCTCTACCTCAACTTCATCGACTTTGAGGAGGCCTTTGACAGCGTCGACCGAGAAGTAATTTGGAAACTGCTTCACTACTACGGAGTACCGCAAACCTTTATCCGCCTCATTCAACAACTATATGAAGATGCCACATGCCAGGTAATCCACAATGGGAAGCTCAGTGATGCCTTTGAAGTGAAGACAAGAGTGAAACAAGGTTGCCTACTATCACCCATGATATTCCTTATTGTGGTGGACTGGATCATGCAGCAAACAGTAGGCAGCGAGAAGAGGGGGATACACTGGACGACGGAAAAGAACCTAGAAGACTTGGATTTCGCCAACGATGACTTGTGTCTGATGTCACACAAACTTGAAGATCTACAGGCAAAAACTAACAAGTTGACAGGAGAGGCAAAGCAGCTAAGACGGGACTTCAAGTGAATATCGAGAAGACAGAAGTGATGAAGATACCGCACCACCACCATCAACAACAACAACAAACTCCAATCACCGTCAACGGGAGAAACTTGAAGGAAGTAACCTCCTTCACTTATCTAGGAAGCACTGTTTCAACTACAGGCGGGACGGACGATGATGTCAAAGTCAGAATCGGAAAAGCAAGACAGGCGTTCATCAGCCTGAAACCAGTATGGAGATCTTCTGCACTCAGCATGCAGAACAAGATCCGGATTTTCAACACCAACGTCAAGTCAGTGCTCTTGTATGGCTCAGAGACGGCGCGTCACGAAAGGCATTTCCAATAAACTACAGACATTCATCAACAACTGCTTACGCTCGCTGCTGAAGATCAGATGGCCAGAAAAAATAAGCAACAAGGAACTCTGGGAACGAACCAACCAAGAACCTATCACGCAACAAATATGCAGGAAGAAGTGGAGATGGATTGGCCATGCACTGAGAAGGCCGACTGAGGACATCACGCGTCAGGCCAGTTGCTCGAGTGGAATCCCCATGGGAAGCGACGAGTTGGACGTCCGAGGGTGACATGGAGGAGGTCGTGCGAGGAGGAAGTGAGAGGTTGTGGGCTGTCGTGGGACCAGGTTCAAAAGATCTCAGAGAACAGAGGTCACTGGAGGCGTGCTACTGAAGCCCTATGTTCCACTAGGAACCCAAGGGACTAATAATAATAATAATAATAATTTCATCTATAGCAAACTTAAGTCTCAAATTTCTTGAAAGGCCATATGTGACTGGCCTCAAGCAGATGTACCTTGGGGTCTGCGGTCACTCACTTATCCTTTTTCAGGTACCTTCAGAAGAAATAACCTTCCACGGTGTGGGGATCCATTAAAACTCTCTTAGCACTCAATATCCTCAGATCGCTGTCCGCCTTTCATATTCTTGGCTTTTACTCCTTCTTCACGTCTCTTGATCAACATTCGCACTTCATCTTTAATTTCTTCCAGCTCTACAGTTCTTGAAAATGATCTGAGTTCACAAAACACCATCACTGGTCTCTTGAAACCGCACTCCAAACTACACATTGTGGCTATCAGTGTCCACACCCTCCATCAAGTCGACCAAGAAGCTTCACTTGCCAAATTTCTAGCATTTCATGAGACACACAAACGTGACGTATATGGTTTTTCACTTAACCTCATCTGGTTAGCAGGGTGGTTACGTGAAATTCACTCTGATATTCTGGAGGTTCGATGGCCTGTTCTCTCTGTCTTACAGGTGTAGGCATAACATTAAGTGCTAGGGCAGTAAGTGCATTACTCGACTGAATCCCTGTTGAAAGTCGCCTATGCGTTGTTTGACTGCACGGTACAGTGAGGACTAAAAGGAATAGTAGAACACCGTTTTCTCTCTGTAATCTCACTTTATGCACTCTCTGACTCCAGTTCGGAAGGTTAGGTTGAGTTTTACCAAAAACTGTCTATCCTTCTACTGAAAGCCGAGCATTCAGACGGTTGTTATTGCAGATGATTTCAGTGCACAGATGGAATAGACTGACAGACAGAAAGCCTTGTTAGGTGGCACTTTCGGAATATCAGCCGAACGAACAGATAGTGACAATCGCCCGCTACAGTTGTGCTCAGTCAACCATTCATTTCTAGCCAGCACGAATATAAGGAGACATATTGTTAAAGAAAGAATACATCTGCACCATTCTGACCGATTTTTGACCGTCACTAGGAGTCTGCAACCATTGGTTCCTATGGTCTTGGAGACCCCAGCCAGATAGTTTACATTCTACAAGGCTCAGACCAGTCGTCAGAGACTTCATAGACTGTTTTATTATTTGTCCCTTGGGTTCCTAACGAAACATAGAGCTTCCGTAGCACGTCTCCAGTGTACTCTGTTCTCTGAAATTTTTTGAACCTGGTTCCACGACAGCCCAGGAGCTCTCATTTCCTCCTCTCACGATCTCCTCCATGTCACCCTCGGATGCCCGACTCATCGCTTCCCATAGGGGTTCCACTCGACAGCTTGACCTGGCGCGTGATGTCCCCAGTCGGTCTTCTCAGTGTATGCCCAATCCATCTCCAGTTCCTTCCAGTGCATATTTGTTGAGCGATTGGTTCTTGGTTGGTTCGTTGGCAGGCAGCCAGAGTGTCTTGTTGCTTATTCTTACTATTCTGGCCATCTGATCTTTAGTAACGGGCCAGCGTAAACAGTTGTTGATGAATGTCTGTAGTTTGTTGGAAATCCCTTTCGTAACGCGCCAAGTCTCTGAACCATACAGAAGCGCTGACTTGACGTTGGTGTTGAGAATCCGGATCTTTTTCCACATGCTGAGTGCAGAACATCTCCATACTGGTTTCAGGCTGATGAACGCCTGTCTTGCTTTTCCGATTCTGACTTTGACATCATCGTCCGTCCCGCCTGTAGTTGAAACAGTGCTTCCTAGATAGGTGAAGGAGGTTACTTCCTTCAAGTTTCTCCCATTGATGGTGATTGGAGTTTGTTGTTGGTGTTGTTGGTGCGGTATCTTCATCACTTCTGTCTTCTCGATATTCACTTGAAGTCCCGTCTTAGCTGCTTTGCCTCTCCTGTCAACTTGTTAGTTTTCGCCTGTGGATCTCCCAGCTTGTGTGACATCAGACACAAGTCATCGTTGGCGAAATCCAAGTCTTCTAGGTTCTTTTCTGCAGTCCAGCCAGTGTATCCCCCTCTTCTCGCTCCTCACGGTTTGTTGCATGATCCAGTCGACCACAATCAAGAATATCATGGGTGATAGTAGGCAACCTTGTTTTACTCCTGTCTTCACTTCAAAAGCATCACTGAGCTTCCCATTGTGAATCACTTGGCATGTGGCATCTTCATATAGTTGTTGAATGAGGCTGATAAATGTTTGTGGCATTCCGTAATGTTGAAGCAAATGCCAAATTATTTCTCGGTCGACGCTGTCAAAAGTCTTTTCATAGTTGATGAAGTTTAGGTGTAGAGTTGACTACCATTCTATGCTCTGTTCTATGATGATGCGAAGCGTTGCAATTTGGTCGGCACATGATTTCTACTTCCTGAAGCCAGTCAGCCAGCCTGTTTCAGTGGTAGTTTTGAATCCAGCGCATCCTTTAGTCTCTCCAGGATGATGCGGCTTAATATTTTGCTTGCTTCGGGTAGACAGGAGCGTGATTCCGCGCCAGTTCTTGCAAAAGCTTCGGTCTCCCTTCTTTGGGAGTTTGACAAGGTAACCCTTCTTCCAATCGCCAGGTACCTTTACTTCCTTCCAGACCTTCTGCAATAGTGGTGTGAGGATGTCCGCGTCTGCGTCGATTATCAGTGCTTCTGGCGGTATTCCATCTGGTCCTGCTGCTTTCCCGCATTTCAGTAGCTTTATGGCGCTCATGACTTCGACTTTGGTCGGAGGGCTTATGTTCACTTGTAGTTCTGTGGCTGCAGGTAGTGGTCGATTCAAGAGCTTTTTGAAGTGGTCAGCCCATCGTTTCCTGTTTCCCTTCTTTGATAATTAAATTTCCTACATCATCTTTTATTGGTTTCATCTGTGTTGATCTCTTCCCTACCAGATAGTAACCTGGTTATTTGATACAATGTTTTCAGGTTTCTCCTACCTGCAGCCTGTTCTGTTTCACTTGCCAGTGTTTCGTAGAAGTGTCTATTGTCTTTGGGCACACTCTTCTTCACTTCTTTGTCCAGTGTTTTATACATTGTGCTCAGTTCCTCTTGTCGTTGAGCATCCGTGCACTGGTTTATCTTCTGCTTCACCATCCTCCTCTCCCTGCTCTATCAGCTTCCATGTATCCATCGAGATCCATTCCTTATCTTTTTTCTTCTTCCTTCCTAATACGGTTATGCAGGTTTTCTTCCATATAGCTTTCACAGAGTTACAGTGTTCATCCACACAGATTTCTTCAGGGATGTTGCTCGATGTCTCCCATTTTGTCTTGATGGCTTACGTGAAGGTTTTCTTTGTAGTTTCGTCCTTCAGTTTGTGTTCTGGGTGTTGAACTTCAACTGTGGTCTATCATAAACTTCCTTGAAGGCTTTCAACTTGATTTTTAAGGTTCCTTGCACCAAATAGTGAGTGATGTGAACCTACATCTGCTCCCCTTCCTGATCTGATCTAGTGTCCAGCAGGCTGGCTGCGTCTCCACTTTCTTCACGTTGAGATGAAGTCGATCTGATGTTTAGTGTATTGTGTCCGTCTGGTGAAATCCGTGTCGCTTTGTGGATATCCTTGTGCTTGGACACAGTGCCTTCAATCACCAAATCGTTGAATGCACAGAAGTCTGCAAACAATTCTCCATTCTCATTCATTTCACTGAGTGCTTCTCGACCCATTGTTAATTCCCTTCCTGTGTTGTCCGCTCCCAGTTTGGCATTCATGTCACCCCACCCATTAGAATTTTGATATCGCCAACTGAGGTTTTGTCCAGTATTGATTGCATTTGTCTGTAGAATTCCTCATTCTTCTCTTCATCTGCATTGTCTGTAGGTGCATAGCGTAGCGTAGCATTGTACAATTGTGAATTTTCTTCCTTTTGAGTTGAACCTTGCTATCATGATCCTGCAGGAGGAGATTGGTTCCCACTGCATCAGGACCTTTGATGCTGTTGGGGACATCAGGATAACCACTCCGAAACTCAGTGTGCTCATGGTTGTCGTCTGGGTGACAATATTGGAGTAGATTATTGACTCCTCTCCAGTTGACAGTTTGGAGAGTTCACTCCCATTCCATCTGCTTTCGCAAATTCCTAACACTTCAATGCGATACCTTGTCATCTCCTGTGCAATCTGGGCGGCCTTGTTAGGTTCAAACATCGTGCGGACATTCCATATCCTCACGTTTACTTTCGCTTTCATCGAGGGAGAGAATACACATCGGCCAATTGGCTTCCCGAAGGCTTTCACCAACTGGCGTCATTTCGCCTCTCCGATTCCAGCGGGGAATAATATTGTTTTTTTTAATTTATATTTTGTTCGTGCTTTGAGGTTTCTTTAGCGGTTGGATTAGTTTTCCGGGGTAGGGTTGCTATCCCTATACCCAACCTTCCCTGTTTATGCTGGCTTATGACCAGCTAGTAACTAGTGAACTAGTTAACCAGGTGAGGTTTCATGGACTGTTGGAGTTTCCTTATCCATCCACCCTGAGCCTTCCTACTAACTGATTTAACTTCTGGAGTTGCACGTCGAGGTAGGTGATGTCTCGTCATGAACAACACATTCCCAAGCCACCTCAGTCGATTAGGGTTCACAACCTCGTCGATCGACTTTCCTTTCTTGCCTAGTACTTTTTGCCTAACTTTGACGGTGCTGACGTGGTGATTCCACCATACATGAGCAATGTCACGAAAACTTGTTTTCGTAAACATGCACTCTTTTCACATCTACGCTTAATGATCGTGTTTAATGGCTATATAACAGGACGGAATGGACTACAGCGCAGTGTACTTGTCCTTTGATATATATTCGAATATTTCGCCAGTCGGTAGAAGCGATAACCCAAGTTGGGAAATGCCAAACTAACCTTGTGTGTCCGAAGTCGGATTCCTGTAGCAACTAGCCTGATGCAACTCTTCAAGTAAGTGAAGCGGTTGATGCATTCCAGCACTTCACTCCTTATCATTAAACTAGGAGTAGTTGCATACCAGTCCTGGAGCATCATCATACTGTCCTTCTTGCTTTTGACATCATTCTGTTTTTGTTCAGCTTTTCTTCCCCTGATTTTACTGTGTGGCAATGATGCTCCTTCGTGTATTTTCTATTTGTTGATTTCAGAGGTCAGTAGAACTTTGGAGGAAGGGTGACTCCTCTAATCGTTTTGAAAACCTGACGCTTTGAATAATGTCTTTCTCTGATTATTTTTCAGCTTATTGTTCCTTTATTGGTCCCTCGACAACTACCTTTTTTTTGCATTAATCTTCACTCATAACTGATATGTATGGCGTTTAGTACTTTTACGGTGGTTATATTGTAACATTGGCCTCTTTCTTACTCATTTTAGGGATGGAGAGCAGATATTCAGCGAAGGCTCAAGATATTGAGCTAACTCAGTCGGATGTCATCAAGACCCATATGGCTTCTGGTGAAGATAATGAATACATCGTCAATGAAGATACTGACAGTATATTAAAGGATTCAACAAATAAGTCTCATCAAAAGTGGAGTTTGGAAGGTTTAAATATTGTTATCGTGACTGTGATAAGCTTTTCAACCGCTATAACTATCGCACTAATTCTAAATATTATCTTCGGAAATCCTCAAGTATAGATCCTCCAGTTGTCTTATTTTTAATTAAGGTTACACCTCATGGGGCTGTCGTAGTTGATGATGATTTCTGTGGAGAAATTGGTCTGAACATCATGAGAAGAAGCAAAGGGAATGCTGTTGATGCAATGGTATCTACTATACTATGTTTGACCGTAACTCGTCCGGATGTTGCGAGTAAGTTTTGTTTATCAATGAGTAGTAATTGTCATGCTAGGATATACTTATCTCATACGCTGATTGATCACTGAAGAGCAACCAATTTCATGTCTTGTCCTAAGTGCTGACCGGATTCAAATCTCACAGGGGACATAAATTCCCTGGCGGTTGGAGGTACACCTTCCTGACGAGTGTTAACAAGCGCGAAGCCTAGGCTCATGGCTTCCTGTTAAGTGCCTCCAACCAACTAATATATTCATCTAACTTTCATGCAACTACAAATGGTGTATATATACACGTAAAGCAGTTACCGTTGTAGTGAAAATTACTACACTATGCTGGGGTTTGAGGGCGAAGTCGTACCGCTGATAGCTGGATGGGATGTAACACTAATGAGGTGTTTCCCTTGGATGATCAGCAGTTCCATGCTGGTACTGCCCTCTAAACCAAGCCACAAAACAACATCCCAAAAAGGCTGTGCATGACAGGCCTCAAGCAGATGTCCCATGGGCTCTGCGGTCACGCAAATCTTTTTCTCTTTCAGGTACCTTAAAAATAAATAGCTTTCCACTATGTGTAGGCAGCCAGGAAGTGTCAACCACCCGCACGCTTCCAGTAGTACACTAAAGCCAATCACACATAACTTATCTTCCCCAACTGTGTCTCCTCCTTTGCCTACGCCTTCTGACACTAATATTAAGCCTTTTACGCCTTACCCAACCTTATTCTGTGACCGTTGCGAACGACCAAAGCCATGGACACCTCATTCCTGGTATCCTAAGGCCCTACTGTGTAGTTTATGTAGGAGCTTTCAAGGTCTGAATTCTATGCCAAATAGGACAACAAGCACCGCCCACCAGAACTATGGAATCTCTAGCCATAGATGTGTATTGTGTCTCTGAGGCACGTATACAGTGCCTGAATGTGGTTATTAAATTAGCGCCATTGTAGTGAATCGTTGAAATTCACCTTGGGAGTACCAGAAGCCCCCAGTGGCTGGATGTCGTGAACTCGCTGGTGTAGACATAGCATTCAGCTGTAGAGCGGCAAGTGCGCTTCTCAACTAGATACCAGTGAACAGCCATCTATTAGCTGTTCGACTAGATGGATCTGTTAGGTTTAGTAAGGATCGCGAGATTAGACAATACTGACTCGTAATCTCCGCCTACGCACCCACCAGCTATAGTTCGGATGACACAAAGGGTGAATTAAATGAGAAGCTATCAATTTTGCTACAGAAAGCAAAACGTTCAGATCTAGTCATAATGGCAGGTGAATTTAACACTCAAATAGGGAAGCTTAGCCATTCAGAAAGGTCTTTCGGAGAGTATTTACGGAATCTCATGCCAATTAACCGATAACTGTGATCGTCTGTTGCAGTTTTGCTCCTACAGTCACTTGTTTTGTGCCCAGGACTAACTTTTGGCATAAGAGGAGACACTGTCTCACATGGCAGCTGACGATTTCAAACCAACGATGGACACAGATAGATCATATTGCTATAAACCATCATTGGAGAGGATACGTGAAGGAATACCGCTCTTTCTGGAGTACCCGTTTGAACTCCGATCATGCACTACTGCGGGCTAGTGTATTTCCAGACCTTACTGGTCGCAGGAAACACGATAATGAAGCCTCTCTGTGATCGTTTGGAAGATGAGACCGTCAACTCCGAATTTAAAAAAGAGATAGCTAAGCATTTGTCTAAACGTGATAGCAATGCTCATCCCGAGGAAACCTGACGTTATTAAGTCTGCAGTAGAAACAGGAGTAATGATAATTGGTAACCTACAAATAAGGTCATCAAACGTCATTGAATTTCCGTGACGTTATCTGAACTGATTGATGCGAGAAGACTGAGTCCAGCTGGCTCTAACCACGATGAAGAGCGAAAGCAACTCAAACTTAAGTTGACCAAGAGTCTACGCAATGATCACGAGCAGTAGTGGGTGGAGAAAGCAAGAGACATGGAGAAGGCATCAGCGTTGGGTAACACTCTTCAACTCTATAAGCTTATTTAGAGTACCGGCAAGAAGAAGACGGTGGTTAGTAGAACTTAAACCGAAAAGGATGGAACACTGATAACCACTCAGAACATACAGCTAGAACGCTGGGCAGAACACTTTGAAGCACAGTTCAAAGGGCCCCTAGTAATACTTTAGTTGCCTAGCCTCCAGACATAACCTGAATGACACTTAGACGTTAGTTCTCCAACTGTCCTTTAAGTTTAGAAAGCTGTACCGAACCTAAAACGAAGCAAAGTAGCAAGACACGACTGTTTGCCACCTGAAGTTTTCAAGGATGGACGTAAGAAATGGCTGCCTAAAAAAGCGGATGGACCAATTAGTATATGGGAATCAGCGGTAGTTCCGTCAGACTGGTCTGCTTTTCTGATCATCTCATTTTATAAGGAGGGAGAGAAGTCCTTTTGTGAAAACCATTGAGGAATTAGTTTGACTGTGTGTCTAAGATTCCCCGATCCTCATTCATCGAACGCCTAACTGGAGCTCGAGAACAGCAAACTCGAAAAAGCCAGACAGGTTTTAGACCTTTATGAGGGCGTGTCCATCAGATTTTCACTCTCCGACAGGTTCTAGAACACAGGCATACCCACTGGTCAATGGTTGACACTTGCCACACTTCCTGACCTGAAGGCACCATTTCACTCAGTCGACAGTGAGGCTTTGTGGCAGAGTCTGACTATGAACGGAGTATCGAGAAAGAATATAATGCAAATCACAGCTCTCTACTCGAACTCACGCAGCCTTGTCAGGGCTTATGGAAAGCTGTCATATGAATTGACGACAATTAGTGGTGTTCGTCAGAGTTGTACACTGTCACCCTTCCTATGTAACTTCGTCGTACACGTAGTAATGGATATAACCTCAGGTACGTCTGACTATACAGGGATTGACCTACTCCCTGGAGATTATCATCTGGTTGACATGGAGATGATGTTTTTGTGTTAGGTGAAGACGCTGATGCGATGCGATGCGATGCATGTTCTTGTGAATGGGTTGATTAGAAATCTGAGTATGTTTGGCATGCATTTCTGTGGCATCTGTCAAATGTGAGATGATGCTGCAGGCTGCAGGACTGATCTGCTGCAATTGCACCCAGTTTAAGGATAGGGAATGAAGTGGTGGAATGTGTCACCCACTTCACTTACTTTGCCAGTTGCATTAGCCGAAACTGGCTGGATGCTGACGAGATCTCAGCTCGGACAGAGAAGTTCCGTTTGGCATTTGACAACTCACACCATCTGTGGAACCGACTGGTGAGATATGTGACTATCTATCGATGGAGGAGTATACTGCACTACAGTTCGTTCTGTCGTCTTCTGTCCTACGACTGTGAGACATGGCCGTTGAAAGTGGAAAACATGAAGTGGTTACATGTGTTTTTTTAGCACAGGTGTCTTGGCAGCGTTGCTCACGATTGGTGGTGGAATCATTGTATGAGGAATGTTGAGGTCAGATGAATGGTAGTAGTCAAGGAAAGCGAGTGGGTTGATGAGGTTGTGAAGCTTAGTCAGGTGAGATGATTTTGACATGTAGTGTGCATGTCGATGCACCACCCACCTACCTCGAGGTGTCATTTTCGAAGAAGTTGGATTAGGTTTGTAGAGTGTTCAGGTTGGCGGATTCAAGACCTGGTAGGAGTTCATGATATATCAGACTGTTGGTCTGAGTGGTGTGTATGTGTGTTGGGGGTGGGTTATGTTTGCTTGTTGAGGTACCCGAGAGGAAAAGAATTAGAGGTTGAGGACTCTTGGTGATATGGCTGAAAATCGATCACAATGACTCAGATGTATTCACTCACTGACGTCTTCTAAAGCTCGGATATTACCACTAAGCTTTATCTTCAGACTTTATATTCTCTCACTCTACTTTATCTACTTTTATGTTACTACATAACCGTTTAAATCATATTTTTTTATTAGCCAGATCAAATATATTGTGGTAAGTTTTTATTTGGATAGTGTATACAAAACAATTGAAGTCAATGGATAGAAACCTGAAGGTTACTATGCAACTTCAATTGTATTGATGTAGATTTCTCCATTTCTCACCTACATTCAAAATGTAAACATCTTGTTATCTATCTTCATCCCTTTTCCCACCTTTCTTTATCTTCCGGTTTTTTTACGACTACTGATGTATTGTTTTCATTCACCTATGTTTTTGTTCGTCGGTGCTCTTATATTAATTGTGGTAACTTAGACCGATATCCATTAAGAGCCAGGTCCCTTGCATTGGACATACCTATTCATCTCATACTGTTATAAAATTAATTATGCTGTGATCAATAGCTAAATACCAGTTTTTCATATGAGTATATTTCAGTATTCTCCTGTACTGTTGTGATATTCTAACCAACAGGTTTGGCAGGTTGTGGTGCTATACTAGTTCGTGATCGTAACAAACAATTAAGTCATTTATTTGACTTCTCCTGTTCCGTTCGTAATAATGTTACAGTCAGAGATATGCCCAATCGAACTAACCATGCTAGTTTAGTAGGCATTCCAGGACTTGTACGTGGTCTTGCAGTTATGCATCAACAATTTGGTTCATTAAAATGGTCTGATCTTTTCAATGGAGCAATTGATTTCGCTGTAAACGGTTTCGTGGTAAGTCCTAGACTAGTATCTTTTGCACTTAGTATGAAAATACTTTGCTGATTCTATTAAAATAAAGCATAACACAGTACTGAATACACTTTTACAGCAGGTTTGTTAGTGAAAGTTCTAAAAGTATGATTTGTCGCTTGTATATAAGCTGTCATCACTTACAAAGTCTTGATTTAAACGTATTGGACAATTATGATTTGGCTATCTAAGATAGCCGTAGTTTGGAAGACTAGTATTTGTGCTGGGTGATGATTGAAGGTGAGATGAAAATCTGGACCTCGGCCTGATTCGAACCAGCGACCACCGGGTTACCGGCCCGGTGCTCTACCAACTGAGCTACGAGGTTCGACTGCTGACCAGAATTTTGTTTCACTTCAATCGCCAAGGGTTTTGCCCGAATACCGTGTGAATTGAAGTGAAATAAAAGTCTGGTGAGCAGTTGGACCTTGTAGCTCAGTTGGTAGAGCACCAGGCCGGTAACCCGATGGTCGCTGGTTCGAATCGGGCCGAGGTCCAGATTTTCATCTCACCTTCAATCATCACCTAGTACAAATATTGCACAATATCTAGGATTGGAAATGTAGCTACTGAATTATTCACTTTGATGGATGTGAATTACACAAAGATGGGTTTGAGGTACTGAAGAAAATTTGTAGCTTAGGATGAGGATAGTAATTGTTTTGGCTTTCTTCGAGTTTCGAGGTTTGTTCTTTGATTTTTCGTCACCAGACTGGCGACTTCATTAGCACTAGCTCGAAGAACATTAAACAATTATGAAGGTGATTTTATTTGACTCTGTTTAAGCAAACAATATATAGATTCCAAGCATACTGCTTTGAGAAACATAGACTATGATACATCACATCTTATTGTCTTGCTCACAGTTGGTATTCTATCATGGTGGTCAGGTTTGTTTCATAAAGGCTCATACGAATTATATTTACTGAAAGGCTTCTTGTCTTTAGGGTCATACCATACCATGGCTGGAGGTTGTATAGAGGTTGTTGGTATGAACTTTCATTGACTGAAGTAGTTGAAACTTGTAAAATATGTAGCATACAATACTCATAATTAGAGTTTACTGTGTGTGGTAAAGCAAACAATGAGCAAAAAAGCAACAACTGGAGTTATAGTGTCTACGATATTTATTGCGTGTTCTGATCCGGCTTGCTGTTAACTGAAAAAGAGTGAAACTGGAAAAGAAAAGTATAGTAGTCAGACTAATACTGTCATTATTATCTCATTCTATTTCTGTCCTGTTGGCTGTCACCTTATTGAGCTGTAACAAATCTGGTTGATACATATATACCAGGTCAAATAAATAAATTAGTCAATATAGGATCTGGCATGAAGGCGCATCAGTTCCACTCACCACACTTCACAGCAATATACGAAGAAAAGGTATGTAGAAGAAGAAGAATAGCATTCCAGTATACAAAAGCATGTGGCAGAAGAAAGGATAAACAGATGAAGGTTCATGAAGATCATCAAAATTCCGAATTGAGTACTTTTGCACCACTGTGACCCATTTTCATGCATATCATTAAGAGTTGCAGCTTGTAGTTCGAAAACTGTCGAAGACAGTCTGCATCTCTCTAGACAACTCAAACCAACGACAAGAGGCTTCATGGAATAGTGCCGTGTCTTGATCTTGCCATCGTTAGCTTTCTTCCAGACTATTCCTTTTTGCCTAACATTTCTCACCGTGATAGGCGATTCTTTATCCACCAACTTACCTTCCTTGCTTAGTACTCTGTGCCTAGCTTCGACATTGCTCACATAGTGAGTGACTCCATCACACGCGAATAATGCTTCAAAGAAACTTGTGATCAAAATCTGTGGCGTTCACATATCTTTTCCTTTCAATCGCCTTGTTTCAACACTTCACCATAAGAAAAGTTCAGGTTCTATTTTGGTGTTTGTGTCTTCTTGACATATCGTCTCTGTATGTTGCAATAAAGTGCATGATAGTGTTAACTGTTACGCTTTTGTGTGACGCTCCAACCAGGCTCTACATGATTTCAATCATTCACTGGAAATCCTACCTTTCCTCATAAAATGACTAGTATTTGACCGTTGAGACTAACATCATTTAAGGAATATCCATCTCTTCAAAGTTGTCATGAAGTTTTGTTTCCATCTTGCTGTTCAATTAGTAGTAGGCCAGCTAAAGTTATTTATGTAACCTAAACCAGTGAAGAGGAATTTAAAGATAGAATTACGTAGCGCTATTTCAATCATCCTTTTTGTTTGTGTATATTCTACTAACTATCTAAACAATTTCTGTGGTTATTTTGTTAGCCTGGAAAATCTTTAATGCGAGCTGCAAATGATTTCATTTTGTCGAACTCACCCGAATCCAATCCATTCATACAACAACTAACCAATAGAAAGAATCTTTACATACCATCAGTTGAACTGCAAAACACGCTAAAACAACTAGCTGACCAAGGTCAAGAATACTTTTATGGTATTCAAGGAGAAGAAACTTTTAACAGCAAATTTGTTAACTATATGAATCAACAAGGTTTTCAATGGTCATTCAATGATTTGAAAGGCTATGAAGTTCACCGTCCAACTCCATTGAAAGTATGCCTTCTGTGTATTTCATATTTTAAAATTTTATTCATAATTCCCATTATTGTTATTTGTATCATGGGTTACTAGTGGAAAATAGGCCTCCAGTAGCACACCTCCATTCCACTCTCTTCTCTGCAGTCTTTTCAACCTGACTCCACGACTGCCCATCAGCCTTCATTTCTTACTCACACCATCTCCTCCATGTCACCCTCGCCTCGGATGCCCGACTCGTTGTTTCACATTTCAGTTCCTCTCGACGGCCTGGCCTGGCTTGGCCTGGTCTGCTGCGTGATGTCACCAAACCGTCTTCTCAGTGTATTTCCCATTCAATCCAATCCAATCCAATCGATCTCCACTTTCTTCTGCACACTTGTTGGGCGGTGGGTTGTTGGCTGATTCGTTGCCAGCCAGCCAGCCAGCCAGAGTGAGTGAGTGAGTTTCTTCTTGCTTATTCTTAATATTCTGGCCATCTGATCTTCGGTGTCAGTATCGAGTGAGGAGTGAGCGTTGGCGGCAGTTGTTGATGTATGTGTGCGATTTGGTGGAAATGCTCCTCGTAATGCGTCGCCAAGTCTGTCAACCATCACATAGAAGCACTAACTTGCACTGACTTGACTGAGATTAGTGTTGAAAATGCGGATGTTGTTGACGCCTTATGCTGAGTGCAGTGGAGTAGAGTGGAGTAGATCTCCACACTGATTTCAGATTAATGAAAGAAGGTGTGTCTCTCTGTCTTTCCGATCCTGGCTTTGACATCCTCATCTGTGTCGCCGCCTGTAGTTGAGACTATGCTGCCTTGCCTAGGTAGGTGAAACAGACTACTTCCTTTAGATTTCTCCTATTGATGGTGATTCGTGCCACTTGTTGTTGGTTGAGTATCTTCATCACCTCTGTCATGTCTACGTTCACCTGAAGTCCCGTCTTCGCTACCTCACCTCTTCTGTCAACTTGTTGGTTTTTGCCTGTAGATCTTCGAGTTTATGCGACATTAGACAGTAGACATAAATCATCATCGTTGGCGAAATTCTCTTCTTGATCCTTTCTTGTGTCCAGTAAGCTGTGTCTCCACTTTCTTGAGATTGAGATGAAGTCAATCTGATTTTTAGTGTAGTGTGTCCGTCTGGTGAATGCTGTAATCCATATCGCTTTGTGGATATCCTTGTACTTGAATACAGTGTCCCCAATCACCAAATCGTTGAATGCACAGAAGTCTGTAAACAATTCTCCATTCTCATTCATTTCACAGAGTGCTTCTCGACCCATGGTTAGTTCCCTTCCTGTGTTGTCCACTCCCCACTGTTTGGCATTCATGTCACCCCACCCATTAGAATTCTGATGTCGACAACTGAGGTCTTGTCTGGTGCTGATTTCAGTTGTCTGTAGAATTCCTCCTTCCTCTCTTCACCTGCATTATTTGTAGGTGCATAGCGTAGCGTAGCACTGTACGATTGTGACTTTCCTTCCTTTTGAGTTGAATCTTTCCGTTATGACCCTGCAGGAGGAGATTGGTTCCAACTGCATGAGAGAGAGCCTTCGATGCTGTTGGAAGCAGGACATCACGATAGCCACTCCATAACTCAGTGTGCTCGTGGTTGTCGTCTGGGTGACAATATTGGAGTAGATTATTGACTCCTCTCCAGTTGACAGTTTGGAGAGTCCACTTCCATTCCATGTGCACATTCCTCACAGATTTCTAGCACTTCTATGTCATACCTCCTCATCTCATTTGCAATCTGGATAGCCTTACCAGCTAGGTTCAACTATGTTGCGGACATTCCATGTCCCCATATTTACTTTTGCTTTCATCTAGGGAAGAGAAGATACATCGGCCCGGCCAATTGGCTTCCCGAAGACTTTCAGCAACTGGCATCATTTCGTCTCTTTGATTCCAGTGAGGAATGAGTTAATTATTGTTTTCTATATTTTGTTTGTGTTTGAAGTTTCTTTAGTGATTGGATTTGTTATCTGGGTTAGGTTTTCTAGTGCTATTTGTAACCTTCCCTCTTTATCCGGGTTTAGGACCGGCTAGTAACTAGTGAACTAGTTAACTAGGCGAGGTTATAATTCCCATTGTAGCATCAAAAACAAGATATTCAGCGAAGAGGTCTCTTTTCAATGAATTAATTCTCAAGCTGTACATTCGTGTATGTTATTTAAAGACTGTAATCCGTGAGGAAGATGTAACTTACATAGTAGGAGGTTGAAGTTATAATAATGGTGGTTGTGATGGTTATAATGTTGCTAGTTGATGATGTAAGGGTTTCGATAACTTGGTTGGTTGTGGATAGCAAAATAATCCAGGACGCGCGTTTCTTCTCATTTGGGACTTGTCAGCTGGGTGTATTTGCCTCACACGTCCTGGATTCTTCTGTTAGCCAAAACCAATCAAATTATCATAATTAATATTCGGGCAATATCGAGGTATTTGCCAACAGAGCTCGAACAACTTGATCCAACAAAACAACGGAGAATAACAAGTATGTCAATTAATAGTAAAAAGGGGTTACGTAAGACTTTAAGTCGTTTATAAGGTGCATATAGACCAAAAAGAGGGTGAAAACGTGGTAAAGTTAATAAACAATCAAGGGATTAGGTAATGTGAATGAGATAAGTTAATTGGAATAAATTGAAAATGTTTTGATAAAAGTTGTGATTATTAGGAAGATCAAATGAAATAACATTGGAAACAGTTAAATATTAGAATAAAATGATAATGACGATATAAGAGTACAAAGATTAGTCTGAGAAAAGGGGAAATTGAAAAAAACAAAACAAAGTGACAAAGCACACGAAGACCAAAATAAGTTAAGGCAAAGGTGGATAGAAAGACTGTGCATACTTCTTTTGCACACAAACGTCAAGCTTCATTTCATGGATAGCAAAGGCCTCTGATGTTTTTAGAAGTTGAAGATGGAGGGGACGTGAGATGTTTGAGCGAATTCGTTAGATAACCTTAAAATCATTGTTTGGGTCGGTTGAAGGGTTGGAGTCGATTAAATGCTCAAGGATAGAACTTCTGATGCATTTCCTTTCACCCTTATAAAACCAGGCAGGAATATGTTCTCGTATATGTGTTGGCAGCAATCAGTGACTACGGCCGATTTACCTAGCTCCACAGGAGCAGGTTAACTATTAGATACACATGGATATGGCCTGTCTATGAATACTGTCAATTCAGAAAAATCTGAATAAAACAATCAATACATGACAAATGATGTACAATCTTCGCCGCATAAGATCCAGCTGAAATGAATGACTAGGTCGTCATGGGAATGACAGTATTATGGGTTTCACTTCAGCTCTTATCTTTCACTATTACATTACCATTGACAAAGTGTTCTATTATCAGTATCTACTCATCAGTGTATTATTCTACCTGTTGGTAAAATTTAGATGGGTTTTGCTGGTTTCACTTTGGAATCATTTCCCGCTCCATTTGTTGGTGGTTCATACATTTTACTTCTGTTGGGTAATCTGGATCTTAAAGAATCTCTCAGCCCACTTGATCATGAAGCATTGCTTAATGATGATCCTATAGTGACTGCTGTCTACTTACATCGACTACTTGAATTAGCTCGTTTAGCTGAAGCATCGATTACTACACTTGGAGATATTGACGATCCTAACATACGTAAGTCTATTTGCATTCTTGATTTGTTGAGTTTATTTTTGTGGCCCTGTCAAAGGACGAGTATACTGCACTTCAGTTCGTTCTGTCGTCTTCTGTCCTACGACTGTGAGACATGGCCGTTGAAAGTGGAAAACATGAAGTGGTTACATGTGTTTTTAGCATAGGTGTCTTGGCAGCGTTGCTCACGATTGGTGGTGGAATCATTGTATGAGGAATGTTGAGGTCAGATGAATGGTAGTAGTCAAGGGAAGCGAGTGGGTTGATGAGGTTGTGAAGCTTAGTCAGGTGAGATGATTTTGACATGTAGTGTGCATGTCGATGCACCACCTACCTACCTCGAGGTGTCATTTTCGGAGAAGTTGGATTAGGTTTGGAGAGTGTTCAGGTTGGTGGATTCAAGACCTGGTAGGAGTTCATGACATATCTGACTGTTGGCCTGAGCCATGTGGGTAGATATCGACTGCTTGGTTGGGTTTTTCTAGACGACAGGAATCAGTGGTTGAGGATTGTTGGTGACATGGTAGAAGATCTGTCACAATGACGCAGATAGTGTGACTGATTGCCCACTGCATGAATGTGGGCACGTTTGCTGAATTGGTTTCGATTTTTCTTTCGATTCACTTCAAAACCTCAAAGGCACACCAATTTTTTCATTAGTGTTTGCTTGAATCAGTTAAAATATGGTATTATTCTACAACAACCCGCCTTTAATTTTAATCGATTCACATTGTATCTAAACTGAAACTCATTCTATCATTATTATGTATCCAGGTGACTTAAGAAACTTCAGAATCACATTTGTCTTCCATGTTTATTCTTAACGATTCCATACTTCTTCGGTAATTCAAAATGTAGTCTGCATCGAAATTGGTTACAGTCCTGTCAATATTCGCCAGCATTCTCTTTAGAAGTATCTTCAAACAACGAAAATGAAGCTAAAAAAAACTAGCGAAATTCTAATTCATCAGATTAAAGATTAGCCAGAAATCTCCTAGAAACTCAGATTTGTATATTTCTCTTTTCTTTTCCCTGGAAATGCACAATGCGCTGACTACGTCATTTGTCTGAGAATTATGACAATCGCTAGTGCGTCAATGACAAACGAAACCTCTGCACGACTACTAAAATCTCGTCATTTGTGTCGCTGGCGTGATATGCGATCGCCTATTAAGAGTCAAGTGTACTGTGCAGCCTCATGCTCTTTGCTGTACTATATGGCTGTGTAATATGTCCGTTAAAAGTGGAGGGCATGAGAAGACTTCGGGTGTTCAGCCTATATGGAAAAAACACGTCAGCAAAGTAGAAGTCATTTTTAGAGTCCTGGGTAAAAGAGGTAACTCAGTTAGTGAGGTTGTACACCTACATTGACTCATATAGCTGAGATATGTGTTGCACATGCCTATTACACCTTATATCCCTTCGCGTGGTATTAACTAAAGTATGTTTAGGCTTGTCTTTGCAAGAACTGGCGCGAAATTATGCTCCTGTCCACTCCAAACAAAGTATTAGGCCGCATCACCCTGGACAGACTTAAAAATTCCTCTGCATTCAAAATTACGACCGGAACAGGCTGGCTGGTTGGCTGGCTGGCTGGCTTCAGGAAAATCAAATCATGTGCGGATCGAATTGCAACAATACGCTGCGCATCATCACGGAACACAGCATAGAATAGCAATCAACTCAACTCTACCTCAACTTCATCGACTTTGAAAAAGGCCTTCGATTGAGGCGTCGACCGAGGATTAATTTGGCAAGCAGCTGCCTCAACACTACGGTTCTAGTGCCACTAGTCTTTATCAACCTCATTCAACGGCTATATGACGACTCCACATGCTGAGTGATTCACAATGGAAAGCCCAGTGACGCCTTTGAAGTGAAGGTAGAAGTAGTAGAAGTAGTACAAGGTTGCCGCCTACTATCACCGATCATCTTGCTGATTGTGGTTGACTGGACTGGATGATGCAAGAAACTGTGAGGAGTGAGAAGAGGGGCATACGTTGGCTGGACCGATGGAAAGACCCTAGAAGATTTGGATTTCGCCAACGATGATGATTTATGTCTACTGTCTAATGTCGCATAAACTCGAAGATCTACAGGCAAAAACCAACAAGTTGACAGAAGAGGTGAGGTAGAGAAGACGGGACTTCAGGTGAACGTAGACATGACAGAGGTGATGAACATACTCAACCAACAACAAGTGGCACGAATCACCATCAATGGGAGAAATCTAAAGGAAGTAGTCTGTTTCACCTACCTAGGCAAGGCAGCATCGTCTCAACTACAGGCGGCGGCACAGATGAGAATGTCAAAGCCAGGATCGGGAAGACAGAGAGACACGCCTTCTTTCATTAATCTGAAATCAGTGTGGAGATCTACTCCACTCTACTCCACTGCACTCAGCATAAGGCGTCAACAACATCCGGATTTTCAACACTAATCTCAGTCAAGTCAGTGCAAGTTAGTGCTTCTATGTGATGGTTGACAGACTTGGTGAGGCGTTACGAGGAGCATTTCCACCAAATCGCACACATGCATCAACAACTGCCGCCAACGCTCACTCCTCACTCGATACTGACACCGAAGATCAGATGGCCAGAATATTAAGAATAAGCAAGAAGGAACTCACTCACTCACTCTGGCTGGCTGGCTGGCTGACAACAAATCAACCAACAACCCACCGCTCAACAAGTGTGCAGAAGAAAGTGGAGATCCAATGGATTGGATTGGATTGAATGGTAAATACACTGAGAAGACGGTTTGGTGACATCACGCAGCAGACCAGGCCAGGCCAGGCCGTCGAGAGGAACTGAAATGTGAAACAACGAGTCGGGTGTCCGAGGCGAGGGTGACATGTAGGAAGGAGATGGTGTGAGTAAGAAATGAAGGCTGATGGGTAGTCGTGGAGTCAGGTTGAAGAGACTGCAGAGAAGAGAGTGGAATGGAGGTGTGCTACTGGAGGCCTAATTCCCACTAAGAACCCAAGGGTGAAGTAATAATAATAATAGTGACGTTGAGGCTTGAGAAAGTTTAAGAAATGGCCATGTTGATTCATGGTAGTAGTCAATGAAGTCTTTGACTGTCTGTGTGAACTACGTAGGGTAGCGTAGACTTTCAGGTTGAGGTTCACTTGACAACTGAAATCAGAAGTCAGAGACTTTGTGACATGATGCAGAGTCGATTTCGATGACGTAAATGTTTCCGCACGTTATCTTCATTCTGGTAGTCGTACTGAGTCTCATCATTGTTTTATTGGTTCTCGTTTTTCTTTTGCAACTCTCTACCATTTTGATTACTTTTCTCCGTCTGTTATCTCTATGCTTTCTCTTTCATTTGGGTGATGTGAGTTGTGGTAACTTGGTCCACAGTAATTCTGCTTCTCATACTGGTGTTAGTTGACTCACGAATTGACTGAAATATAGCTGTTATAGTCATAAATACCATTACATGGTTAAGAAATTATTACACTTACTCATTTAACTACTTTATCTTCACCTCTGGACAGCTATAATCTGTCGTTCTGCTTTTTAAAAAAAGGTCCTACTGAAACGGTACAACTTTTGTCTGAATAACTCTACTAAATTTTTAAGTGAGAAATTGTGTCAGAGTTTCGATGATAGATCTAAGATTTTAAAAATCTTCGACTGACTCAATAGGCGTCAGAGATCTCTGTCTACAGCACTTTCCATAGAACTGTTGAAACAAAGGCCTTTTGAGAGCCGTCTAGGTTAGGTATTGATCGCTCTTTGTGGTGGACTTAAAATTCGAAGTGGTTTAAGCCATAGATGGTGAATGTTGACGGCGTGTTCAAATATCCTAATTAGGTAAATTAATTCAGTAGATGATTTAGCTATAATAAACTCCCAATCTGCGGCAACTGCACACTAAACAACCATAGTCTTTTCTCATTGGGCTTTTTTTTTTTTAACTTACTACCAATTATGGGTAGACACTTAAAGATTCATCTTATTGAAACTGGCAAGTGCTCATCAAGAAAAAGGCGACAACCCAACTGATGGATTTTTATCACTCTGTAAAATATAACTGTTGTAAACAAAATGTATAGAAATATTAGTTTTATATTGGTAATATCAACAGTGGAAATTTTTCATCTATCATAAAATTTAGATGAGCTTATTTCTATCATTTATCGTTTAGGATGTAAATATTTGAGTACTGAATTATAACGCTACAATGGTTCTATTGAAACTATGCATAAGATTCAAATAAAGGCGAATAAATCACTTGGGTGAATCGCAAACGTTTGCAATATCTCACTGAGCACTCTATTGTTAGCTAGATTGGTGGGAAAGCGATAAAGCATATCATATCCAAGTATGACAGGAGACTTTAATTCTTCGTATGTTAACTTAGAATCCGTCAGTGATGACGATATGAAGCCCTCCAAACTAAACCTAACACAATTATGAAAGTAAGACTTCACTCATCAACTGATCAACTGTATGTCTGTAAAAACAAACAAGTGAGCATAAAGATTCTTTTTCTTTAAATTGGAGTTCTCACTTTTTAACTTTTCTGTTCAGAATTAGAGATTCAACATAATATCAGCTTTAAATTTGCTTTACTGAGATATCATTACAAGATAACCATTTTGTTTGGATTGACTTTTTTCACTAGGTATTGCTGCTACAGCTGCTCAGAATACTTTATTCTCAAAATCTGTACGTGAAGCCAATGTAGCCAGTATTAAAGACACCAGTGTTGTAGCGGGACACTCACGACTTGATGTTCTTCAGACGACCTCTGTAAGTTTATTTATTGTTAAAAGTTGTAAGCTTGAATCCTTTTAATAACTGTAGTCTTTCTGTACCTACGATTTAGTACAATTATAATTTGTAGATCTTAAAATATTTTGGATGCAATGCTATCCACCTTTGCGTAAACTGGAACAAGAGACCTCTGTAGTATCCTCATATATGATAATTCGTCCTAATCACTCAGGCATAGTCAATCTCTTTCAAGATTTAAATTATACCTTGATGATAAGGAATAACAAGCAAGCGATTTTAAAGACCATCCTAACAACTGCTGAAATAATCTATCACGTCTCAATATTTTGACTGTGAAGATAGTTTTTTTCATAAAATAAAGAAACGTAAACAGTTATCTCAGCAGTTGTTAGGTTGGCCTTCAAAGTCATTCCAACAAGCGTATAATCCTAATCATTTGAAGCTTTTCATTTAGTCATTTAGTTTAATAGATAGAACTAGAGAAAATTGTTCTATGATTGTTCAGCATTACTAATCTTTCCACCATATTTGCTCCTCCTCTCATTGTCATCGAGCCCTAAATGTCCACTTGTAATTACTCGTTATTTATAGGTAGCATCTCCTTGTTTGACCGGCAAATTTCATTTAGAGATACCATAGCTAATTTTGGTGCACTGTGATATGAACCGTTATTTGGTTGCTTTGTGGAGTGAATTCAATGTATAATATGTTGAAAAACAGTTGTACCACGCAGGACAGACTAATCATTCACCTAGGAGACTCACTAACACACTGGAAAAGTCAACGTGGAACCTCACACAGAGGTGCATTGGCTCAAACGGAAACAATTCATAGTAGTGCACAAAGAACAAGTGGATAGAAAAAGAGTAACACCAAAGTACATAAAGCAGTATGACAATAAACAATCTGAGGGAGTATCGAGAAAGAATATAATGCAAATCACAGCTCTCTACTCGAACTCACGCAGCCTTGTCAGGGCTTATGGAAAGCTGTCATATGAATTGACGACAATTAGTGGTGTTCATCAGAGATGTTCACTGTCACCCTTCCTATGTAACTTCGTCGTACACGTAGTAATGGATATAACTTGAGGTACGTCTGACTATACAGGGATTGACCTACTCCCTGGAGATTATCATCTGGTTGACATGGAGATGATGTTTTTGTGTTAGGTGAAGACGCTGATGCGATGCGATGCATCTTTTTGTGAACGAGTTGATTAGAGATCTGAGTATGTTTGGCATGCATTTCTGTGGCATCTGTCAAATGTGAGATGATGCTGCAGGCTGCAGGACTGATCTGCTGCAATTGCACCCAGTTTAAGGATAGGGAATGAAGTGGTGGAATGTGTCACCCACTTCACTTACTTTGCCAGTTGCATCAGCCGAAACTGGCTGGATGCTGACGAGATCTCAGATCGGACAGAGAAGTTCGGTTTGGCATTTGACAACTCACACCATCTGTGGAACCGACTGGTGAGATATGTGACTATCTATCGATGGAGGAGTATACTGCACTTCAGTTCGTTCTGTCGTCTTCTGTCCTACGACTGTGAGACATGGCCGTTGAAAGTGGAAAACATGAAGTGGTTACATGTGTTTTTAGCATAGGTGTCTTGGCAGCGTTGCTCACGATTGGTGGTGGAATCATTGTATGAGGAATGTTGAGGTCAGATGAATGGTAGTAGTCAAGGGAAGCGAGTGGGTTGATGAGGTTGTGAAGCTTAGTCAGGTGAGATGATTTTGACATGTAGTGTGCATGTCGATGCACCACCTACCTACCTCGAGGTGTCATTTTCGGAGAAGTTGGATTAGGTTTGTAGAGTGTTCAGGTTGGCGGATTCAAGACCTGGTAGGAGTTCATGACATATCTGACTGTTGGTCTGAGTTGTGTGTGTGTGTGGGGTGGGGTGGGGTGGGGTGGGGTATGTTTGCTTGTTGAGGTACCCGAGAGGAAAAGAATTAGAGGTTGAGGACTCTTGGTGATATGGCTGAAAATCGATCACAATGACTCAGATGTATTCACTCACTGACATCTAAAGCTGGGATATTTTTACTAACCGTCATCTTCAGATTGTTTATTATCATACTGCTTTATGTACTTTAGTGTTACTCTTTTTCTATCCACTTGTTCTTTGTGTACTACTGTGAATTGTTTCTGTTTGAGCCAATGCACCTCTGTTCATGGCTCTACATTAATTTTGTTAGTTAGTCGTATGATTTTAGGAGAGGAAACGGAAAAAACGGAGGCAAATAAGGATGTAGAATTCAATGTTGAAAATGCGGATGTATTGCGAATATATTTACGCCTTTTTGATTGGTTATGGCTTATATCACCTACCGTTCTAAATGTTCGATTGTCTTCTTGATAGATAGTCTACATTTATTTTTAAACAGGTATTCAGAGGTATCTTGGATACATCCAGTATCTTGAACTGAACATCCTTATTTTCTCTCTACTTCAGGCAATACTTAGGGGGAGGCAGTCAGTGACTCATCAGCATTGTTTGCATACATGAGGAAATATTGACTTGTTCTTGAAAACTGTGCAGCTAAACATTTTCGACGAACTCAATGGATCGCGAACTTTGATCAATGAAGAATTTTCACCCAGCATTTTTAATTGTTGAATGTCAAATACAATACAGTACAATTAAATTTCGAATCGGTTAACTTCCTTAACGTTGGATTGCGTTTAAGAGTGAAGACATTATTTGTTTTCTATTCATAAAGCTTTGTTATTCAGTCGTAGAAATCTAACAGTCTAGCTTGGAATGGGATATACGATATGGAACATACCATTTTAACTCTTTTGCATCTACGTATCTTTTAATTTCTCAGTAGGATAACATAGAAACCGAATGTAGCTCAATTCGTTATTGGTGTTTATCTAATAAGCTATGGGGAACACTCATTTGTAAGGATCTATGATGCTACTCAGTTGCCCAGGTCGAAGTAGCATGTCACTTCGTATGCATTTACCGTAGATTACAGCCAATGCATAAGTGATGTTTTAATTAGGTTGACTTACGTATGATCTTAATTGTCATTGAAGTATTTAGCATATAATTGTTCATATTATTACTACTTTTAATAATTTGTTAGGAAGGTTCAAGTATTGGCGGCACTGGAATCTTAACAACAGATTCAACAAGTTTAACAGTTGTAGGTAATGTGTTTATGGGATCACCTTTTGGAAATGGAAAAGTTGTACCAGGCACTGGTGTTCATTTAAATTCTGCATTACGCCTTTTCTCCGAATCAAAATTAAATAAGTTCTCCGGTGGACGTCGTCCTCTTGTTCCCCTTGGGCCAATATATATATCTACTACACATAGGAAATGTGGTATACGTATAGGTGTTGCTTCAATTGATGGACTGTGGGGCCTTACCGATGCAGCCCAAGTAAGTCAATCAAATATTTATTCTCAATAGAAACAATCACTGTTTATTGATATGCTTGTAATTCTCCGTTGTTTGACTGGATCGGACTGTTCGACCTCTGTTGGCGTATGGGCTCGTCTGCCAATACCTCTATATTACGTGAATATTAATTGCGATAATTTACTTGGTTGTAGCTAGCAGAGGAATCCAGAACTCGCGTTATTTCCTATTTCGAACTCCTCAGTAGGATGTACCTGTAACCCCCAGTCAGTGATATTGTTCCCACTAGGACTCGAACCTGGTATCCACCGCTCCAAACGCGGTGTTATCTGCTAGGCCACAGAGGCACGATAGCCGCCTCTTGTACAACGGGTATTAGTTACTACTACTTCTTGATATACTTGTAATTCTCCGTTGTTTCACTGGTTCGAATTATTCGACCTCTATTGGCATGTAGGCTTCTATGCCAATAGAGGCTGAACATTCCGATCCAGTAAAGCAGCAGAGAATAACTAGTATATCAATAAATGGTAAAAACAACTAATTTTGTACAGCATTCACTCTGTAAAACTATGCGTGACTAGTTGTCGTCACTTCGAACTGCAGCCCCTTCCACGAATACAAGCAGATTTGATTAGGACTCTAGAAAGCTTTCCTGCTCATCTATGCTTTATACATACATACGATATGTACGTGTATACAATAGACAGACACAGACAGATACAATCAACGCACGGTTCAAGTCGCCACACTTCACAGTAGTGTACAAATGATAAGTGCATGGCAAAGACTGATACCAAAGCAGACAAGGGTGTATATGAGGAGAGGGGATTTTTAAAAAATTAAGGTTAGTCAACACATTCAAGCATTAGGAGATATTAAAGAGTGAATATATCTGCGCCATTGTGATCAATTTTCAGCCATGTCACCAAGAATCCTGAACCACTGGTTCCTCTCGTCTCTCGGACCCCAGCCAAGTAGTCTACATCTCCCTACGCAACTCAGACCAACAGTCAGAAACTTGGTGCATTAGTGTCACGTCTTGGTCTAGCCATCCTGAACTTTCTTTCAATTTAATCCAACTTCCCTTAACATGGTACGCAGAGGTAGGTAGGATGCTTACAATATATTTTCAATAGGTATATCTCGCTTGAAGCTGTCTGATGGATACTGTGAAGTCAGAGTCCTACCGTGTTGGCATGAGTGTTTCACTGGGTGTTAGAACACAAACTGAATCCTTATTAACAATTATATTTCCTCCCAGACTAGAACGTTCAGTTAGAAGAAGAGGTAAGTGATGAGAGAGAAAAAGTGTGTTAGTCATTCCAACCTCTCCTTCTATGGATTGCATCCAGAGATACAACCGGAAATGAATGTTATCATAAACCAAGTGATATTTCCAATGCAGTACACTTAAAAAATATTATAGTGTTAGCTGACAACTCGAACTCTTGAGTTGAACAAATTCTTTCTGATGGCCAATGTAGACTGATTGGCTGAAGGTCAGGTAACCGAGATCTCCTGAAACTTCTAGCAAATCAAAACTTCTCACCAAACCATCGCTATTATGTCAGATGCTAGCTTATTCCTAACATTCGAGTGTAGATTCAAATAAAGAACATGTTATTCAGCTGCATTTAAAAAACACTTTATTCTAATCTGTCACATCGTTTTTTCCACTTATTTAATTAGGTGATAAGCAACGCAGCTTTATTTCTGCGTAACTCAAAGTGTAAAGCTCCTGCTTCACTTCGAACATTTGGACCTCCAGCCACAGAAGTCAGCCTTACATCTACAAAAGAACAAACATCTACACCTATACTTGGTCGTGCTATCTTTAGTCCAGCGACAGAAAACAGTTGTATCAATCAAGATATATCTATATTATTATCACGGTTACATTCAGACTATAATATCACCGATCCTGGTACAATCACTGTTGAAACACCTGATAATAACAATCCTAAGCTAATAAAATACCTTAAAGAATTTGGTCATAATGTACAGACTTTGTCAACTGACAAATGGCCAGGTCGTGTGTTTATAGCTGGTTGGAATGGTTACGATATGATCTCATCGGGAGATAATCGCTCTCCTGATAGTAAAACCTTGCATAAATTTTGAAGAGAAATAACTTTTACAATTCCACACATTACTCTGGCATTTCTTCTACAATTTCCTTCTCCTGTTATCTATCATAAACACTTTTCCCAAAGGCTGTGAAGTTAGTTATGCGTTTTTTTTTCTATCTTCATCGCGTCACATATCTCTGTTTTGAAGTACTTGTTTTTCAATTGGTCATTTGTTAGTTTGGTTACATCACGTTATTATTACCATTTTTTTTGGTTGATAAGAACGAATTGGTTCAGGTTATTTCATATATTTTGGCTGTGTAGTATTTTCCTTTCTGTGCGTTTTTTTCTTCTCTTCACTGTTTTTCTTGTCACCAATGTGTTCCTTTTATTTGTTACAAATAATTTTCATTTTATTTCCTTTTTTCAGTTTATGTATTTTATGATACAGATATGTTCATTTTAATTGAAGGTAGATGTTTTAAACTTTGCGCTTGTTAGCGCTGATTAGTATTGAGGCGTATGTAGAGATTCACAGTTCTGTGATCTTAGATTTGTTTCAAGAAAGTTTCGTTTGATCTAGGTTATCTGTACATAGTCTTAGAGAGACTGTGACTCGTATGAGTTGGCGTTTTTTGCTTGAGATCTAAACTTGCCATAAAGATGAGCTAGTGATTATGTGGACAAACCATTTATCCTTGATAAAATATTAGTTTCTGTTATTTGTATACTGTGGTGTAATCTGTTCTGTTGTACGACTGTAAGACATAGCCGTTGAAAATTGATGACATCAAGTGGTTGCAGTGTTTTCATTGCAGATGTCTTCGTAGGATGGCTTGTGTTTGATGGGATCAATGCCATATGATCAAAGTTGAAGCCAGACAAAGGGTCTTAGACAAGCCGATTGATGAGCTTGTGAGCTTTATTTGACTGAGGTGGCTTGAGTATATGTTCCACTTGTCGATTTGCCGCCTACCTTGACGTACCATGTTTGGGGATGTTGGAAGAGGATTCAGGGTGACCAGACGAAGACGTGTCATCAGTTGATGAAGTCTCTTACTATTAGTCTGAGTTGTGTGAGAGGTGTAGACTGCCTGATTGGGCTTCCTAAGATGAAAGGAATTAGTGGTTGAAGACTCTTGGTGACGTACCTGAGAAGTGGTGACAATGGCACAGATATATTTACTCCTTGACATCTTCCAAAGCTTGAATATTTGCACTATCCTTCATCTTCAGATTGTTTATTCTCTCACACAACTTTGTCTACGTTTGTTTCACTCTTTTTCTATTCAGCTGTTCTTTATGTGCCACTGTGAAGTGTGGTCAATTGAGCGAATGAACCTGTGTGCGAGGTTCTACGTTGATTTTGTCTGTAACTTATGAATTACATAGTTTCTCTACAAACAGTTTACACTACAACCATTCAGTACTACGCCTTAATAAATCGGATAATATGTAGGGAACATATAGGCTAGATTACTTGATCTCTTTTCAGCATTGTCTAACATTTCTGATTCTGGTCAACGTGTACTGTAACCTTATTGATTCATTGGTGCAATGAGTATTATCCACATCGTGGAGTATTTAGTTAGGCGTGTATTTTTAAAAAATCTTATCATGAATTCAATAGTTTTATCATCTCACACCGAATTTTAATTCTTTAAAAGAAAGCTTACAGAATCTTTGCTTCAGGCTCACTTCTATTCATTCTATAAAGTTTAATGATCTGCTGCACATGAACGTCATACAAAGTAGTAATTATTCATATCATTCAATTTTATTTTGGTGTGATTGATCATGTGAGCTACTCTAAATTGTTCCGCGTAAAATAAATTCCATCGACCACTTTATTTATCTGCTCATCAACTAAAGGAGGTTGTATACACAGAAGCAAAAATTACTCGCAATGTTTTGATGAGCTTAGACCCTTTGTTATTTAGGTTTTTAATTCATTAGAGTAAATTTTTAGGGTTGTATGAATATCTTATGGATATCAATTCACGTGTAGCTACCGAAGTAGGTACATTGAAAGCGGAGTGTATCTTGAATTTTCTGAAAACATTCCAAAGAGCCTACAACTGAGAAGAAGGAACATTGTGAACAGTGTAATCACTCGGCATCTAGGTGACAGTGGACATCAAATAGACGTCTTTAAGATACTAAACAAACAACCAAGTTCAATTCTCCTTAAGCCCTTACACGCCTCAAACCTGACTTGTGTCCTACTTAAAGTTTCTGATGTAACTTCTTTATAAGGTGGAGACTGCGAACTCCTTTCTACTCGTGTTGTCGTTATTATTCGTACTCATGTTACTGTTATTATTTCGTTTCTTGTATGTTCGTACGAATTTTTTAATAAGCTGTAGAAGATAATTATTTACTATTATAATAGCGACAACACAAGTAGAAAGTTCACAGCCTCCATTGTGTTACCCTATAGGGAGGGTACATCAGAAACTTTACGTAGGATCCTCAACAAAGCTGGAATCAGGGTGGCATTTAAACCTATCAACTCACTCAGAGATAAGCTTTGTCAGCTGGCTTAAGGGTCGGATAGAACCAAATAAGCAATCTAACCTATCAAATCCCATGTAATGTCTGTGAGGTCAAGTACATAAGTCAAACTAGCTGTTCGGGGTCAGTTAGATTAGCGGAACATAAGAACTCAGCTAAATATAGAATGACAGACCTGAATAAGATCAATAATCTAGAATAAACACCTTCGGCTATTGCAATGCATGGATTAACACACAATAGGGTGAGTGGGATAAAACCACTATACTTAAGTTCAATATAATTAGATGGAGAGATTGCTGATTACTGAATCGAATCAACACGCAACACATCTAACTAATAGGAATGATGCAACACCTAAAGAGATATGGAAAACTTTACTACTAATAAAAACAAAGAATAAGAGGTGACAGGGCCATAAAAAGGAGATATCGAGTGTGGTATGATTACATTGATATAGTTATGAGCAACGATAATTTATACTTGAAACGTCATCGAGTAAATAATACTGTTTCACTGTGTGTTACAATCTAATACGGGATTAAATTCTACTACAGTGCCCAAGTTTTACACTTAAAGTAATCGTATACTGTTAGGTCCCTCAAAATTTTGGTTGGTACTCTTGTCTTTATTTTATTTCGCGAAACTTCCACTAGTTTGTGTATACGATTATGATTATTTGTTAACCCTCTCCCCCTTGGATTTGTCATTATGATTGTTCTTCACTCTATAACTATTTTTATCCGTGTTAACCACTGACGCGTATTCCATTCCCTTCCAATGAGTTAATGTAAGTTCTTAGTAAAACTATATATTTTGATATTCTAGTTTGTAAAGATGTTAGTTGGTTGGAAGCAACCGGCAGGTTTAGTGCTTTTTGGCACTCGTCAGCAAGGCGTACCTGCAACCTTGACGGAACTGACGTCCCACCTGAGAATCTAACCCGCATCACCCAGTGTTGTAGTCAGCAACTCTACCACTGGGCTATTCGGGCCGCAACTGACCTCCTGTAGGACTGGCTTACATGTATTGATTGGTCACGGGAGTGCAACCAATTTCATGTTTTCTAGCGCTGAGTGCAGACCGAATCCTATCGATCATAATTGCAATGTGGCAACCAAGCTAGGAAGCTCAACATCGCGGTGCAGATTAATAGATGACGATTGCCAAAAAAGCACGAAACCTAGGTCCTGGACTTCCTGCCGATTGCCTCCAACCAACTAACATCTATTCATGTGCACCGCGATGCTGAGCTTCCTAGCTTGGTCGCCACATTGCAATTATGATCGATAGGATTCGGTCTGCACTCAGGACTAGACAACATGAAATTGGTTGCACTCCCGTGACCAATCAATATAGTTTGTAAGGAGTTGACGTGATACCACTGAAATTAAAATATGAATCCATTTTATCTTGCTGCCATTGTTGTGCTTTCTCTTTATAAAATGTTATAACTGGATGGTAGCCTATGTCACTGCCTACTGCCTAACACTACTGATTAAAGTTGTTGGAACAAGTTTTCAGTGTCGAGCTAGTAAGCTAAGTAAATTGACATCACAGTACGGTGTATTTTAATTTGAGGTGCTAGAAGTCAATCGAAAGGATGGCTTCAGCCTAAGCTTCCGTCAGTGAGGCATACTTTCAACCATCAGGAATTTAATGTTTTGTCAGTGACTGGATGACGCCACATTCATTTATTACGCCAGATATATGGAGCATAGTACACGTAATTACCATGGGGAATATTGCAGTTAACAGGTTATGCTGCCTGAAAATATTTGGACACATTTTTCCCCGTCATGTGTAGAAAATTTGAATGCATCATTTCAATTTAAGCTTTTTCAATTCAGCTTGAATTTTGGTCGTTTAGCGCTTCATTTTTGTACATCTGGAAACATCATTAGTTTGACTACATTATTTCATTTGTCTTTTGCATTCCTAGTGGAAAATAGGCCTCCAGTAGCACGCCTCCATTCCACCCTCTTCTCTGCAGTCTTTTCAACCTGACTCCACGACTACCCATCAGCCTTCATTTCTTACTTACACCATCTCCTCCATGTCACCCTCGCCTCGGAAACCAGACTCGTTGTTTCACATTTCAGTTCCTCTCGACGGCCTGGCCTGGCCTGGTCTGCTGCGTGATGTCACCAAACCGTCTTCTCAGTGTATTTACCATTCAATCCAATCCAATCCATTGGATCTCCACTTTCTTCTGCACACTTGTTGGGCGGTGGGTTGTTGGTTGATTCGTTGCCAGCCAGCCAGCCAGAGTGAGTGAGTGAGTTCCTTCTTGCTTATTCTTAATATTCTGGCCATCTGATCTTCGGTGTCAGTATCGAGTGAGGAGTGAGCGTTGGCGGCAGTTGTTGATGTATGTGTGCGATTTGGTGGAAATGCTTCTCGTAATGCGTCGCCAAGTCTGTCAACCATCACATAGAAGCACTAACTTGCACTGACTTGACTGAGATTAGTGTTGAAAATGCGGATGTTGTTGACGCCTTATGCTGAGTGCAGTGGAGTAGAGTGGAGTAGATCTCCACACTGATTTCAGATTAATGAAAGAAGGCGTGTCTCTCTGTCTTCCCGATCCTGGCTTTGACATCCTCATCTGTGCCGCCGCCTGTAGTTGAGACGATGCTGCCTTGCCTAGGTAGGTGAAACAGACTACTTCCTTTAGATTTCTCCCATTGATGGTGATTCGTGCCACTTGTTGTTGGTTGAGTATGTTCATCACCTCTGTCATGTCTACGTTCACCTGAAGTCCCGTCTTCTCTACCTCACCTCTTCTGTCAACTTGTTGGTTTTTGCCTGTAGATCTTCGAGTTTATGCGACATTAGACAGTAGACATAAATCATCATCGTTGGCGAAATCCAAATCTTCTAGGGTCTTTCCATCGGTCCAGCCAGTGTATGCACATCTTCTCTACTCGAGTATTGATGAGTTATTGCTGATTTTGACGTGAATAGATTTTATGTTGGAGTGAAGCTAATTACATCTATGTCTTAGATGACAGTTGGTTATTATCATTTCGAAGAATATTTAGTTTTTACTTAACCCTATGTCCCAGAGGCTAAAGAAGAGCATGATAAACAACTTTAGAGTAATTTTTTCTCAATCTTGTTATAACAAACACCGCTAGTACAAAGTTTCTGTAGAATAAGACTTATTTTCTTGTTGGAACAAGTAGAAAATAAGAGGCGTGTAATCATATCAACTCATTTGCGTGAATAACATTTGATTGAATTTTATGGACTCGTGATTTATGCTTATATATATATATATATATATATATATATATATATATATATATATATATGCATCGATTTCACAAATTCTATAAAACGTCTGAAGAAAATATTTGGAAACTATATTATCAAAGGTGTATTTAGATTCATTGATTTCTTCAACAATGTGCTGCTGATTGAAGCGGTTGCCTATATGAATCTCACAAATCAATTTATGATAATGAACAGTTTATTGAATTACTACCAGTCACTTTTATACTGTGAATTTGATATATATTATGTGCACAACTGAGGAGCCCAGAGCTGGAAAAAAACAGCTACCTACTGTTCCTTGGTTTTTAGTGGTCCTGCAGCCATTATCAACCCCTTTGTGACCACTACTACTGTAGTCGGTTGAAAAGTTCGCGATGCAGAGACCTTCAGTATTCGCAGGAAGGTCGGTTAATAGCTTCAAAATCTTTTTATATTGTAAATTCATGTTGTCCCAACGGCTTCCACGCCGTTCACTGTATGCTAACCCTGGGACTATATGGAAGAAGCAAAGGGGTGGTCAGTGTATGACGTGGCGCAGTGGAATGAAGGATAATTGTATTGGATTGGCATCACGACTCCATGGGTGGGATCCGAGAGATTACACAACTTAGTGGCTCGAAACGTTATTAGATATGGCTTAGGACCGAAACTAGTGGTGATCATGCTGTAGCTTTCTTCTATCTTCTACTGCTGAAAAGTAATGAATGTTTCGTTTCGAATGTACCTTACTGAACTGACCTTCTTATCATCGTATTCTAATTGTGTTTCATTTTTATCCACTTCCCTTCGCTTTATGTCTTCATCATGTTGTTATATTATTTTGTGACACATTTCTTGGTGTCCTTGCTGAACGACATTTGTGTTCTAATAATAATAATAACTGTAATATGTTACTGAACTTTTTGATAACTTGTTGTTCATAGTTACAATCCACTAAGCATTTTAATATTTCTTTAGGTCAGTAGAAAATAAGGTACTAAGGAGAAGAAGTATTCTTCATTTAGATTGTTTCAAGTAAAACAATTTGCTCGACATCCATCCAATGCCGTCGTTAAGTAACTGTCTTCATGTTCAATAATTCCTTATGACTCATGTTCATTATGCCCGCTAGTAATCATTCATGGCTGTAAATCGAAGCTTATCATTGTCAATAAATGAATGGTATAGATAGCCACCGTTAACTGATGAAGTAAAACATGCAACACTAAATAATGAACATCATTTGAAACAAGATATAGTAGTATTTCAATACCATACTACTAAAACTGCAAAGGAATGAATGAATTCGACTTTATATAAGCTCATCTACTGAATTTTCATGGTAGTTAACAGCAGAACCTACTACCGAAATTCCGTTATGTACGCTAAATTTCGACATCGCTTACTTGTCATTCAAGTTACAGTACTAGTACTACTAGTACTAGTACTGGGATCTCCAATTGTTGGCTTAAAGTTATTAAACTGTAGGACGAAGGTTTCTGAAGTGTGTACAAAGTATTCTGAAAATTGAGAGATTGGTTCTAAATTTATCTGAATTCACATTTTCTTGATTTCTACCACAATCATCATATTTATTGTAGTAATGATGGATAGTGGCCAGTAGTGAGATCTAGGTTGCGCATTTTATCCTATTTGGGACTCGCCAGTTGGATGTACCTGCTCCCTAGTGAGTGACTTTGTTCCCACCGGGACTCGAACTCGGGGCCAGGGCGTTATCCACCAAACCACCGAGCCATGATAGGCAGTTCTTGTGCGATGAGTATAGTTGTAGTATTATTGCTTGTATTGTCCAGTCAACAATACATCATATTCATTGCCAAAAACCAATCTGTCAACTGAAATACAAGACCTTGTTGTTGACCGTGTCTTAACTTCAACGTAGTACAGCGCCTGCCCGGTTATCCGAAAGCTACTGTTTAGAATTCTACCACGACCTTTCGGTTTTCATTTCACTTTCATTCGTCACCCAGTATCAATAATATAATTCTGTCAAGCTACAGCTAACTTGACATGAAACCAGTTTTTACTCAATATTGTGATAGTCGGGTGATTTTAATGACTGACCACATTTAAATTTATGGCTTCTTTCTTGGAGGAATCTGTGACTGGTTAACCCTAGGCCTTAAGAAAGTTTAGTCGGTGCACATGAATTGTCCAACTACATGTCACTTCTTTGTATTTTTCGGGGATATTTTTTGCTCATTGCAGACATGATGCATGTTTTTAATGTTATATATTCAACTTTAGTGCACTCGTGTTGAATGTGAGCTCTGCAATTCATGTTTTGCTGCTTTTCATGTTGTAGTTGTATTGTTGTTCCATTTTTATGCTTATTTGTTCTCCAGTGAGTTTGTTTTTATGCCTAAATGAGTTTTATTCAGTTGCAGTTAAAATACTTCTATAAAATGGCTTACAACAGGTTTTCATGTCTTAATTGCCTCTTCTTCCCGAGTTGCCACTGTTTACTGAAGACTAACATTGCAAATAACTCTTTTTATTGTTATGAAAGATTGGGAAAATCTGGGATATGTGATATGTTTTTATTTACAGTTGCATGCATCCTCCTTACTCTCATACTGCTACTTAAAGGTCACGGGACAACGATGCCACGTTCCCGGTTACCTTGGACATCAACATGGTGTTTAATTGTGTAGCGGGCACTCATTGGTACTGAAGCCAGGTTCACATCGCTGATGCACCGAAACAATCGCGGAAAGCATGTGTTTTACTGTTTATGAAACCCTTGTTGTATATATGGACACACTACATTGTTATGAAGTGTTAAAGAAACCATTTATCTCCGAATTTACTATATTACTTTTTCGTTTTCCGTCGTACATAAAGATATAAAAAGGAATCCAGATATCTAGGTTTGCGGGGTCACCAATAAGCTGGTTGACTAGTTCACTAGTCACAAGCCGGTCCTAAACCCGGATAAAGAGAGAAGGTTACACATAGCACTAGAAACCCTACCCCAGATAACAAATCCAATCACTAAAATAACTTCAAAACACAAACAAAATATAGAAAACAAAAATTAACTTATTCCTCACTGGAGTCGGATAGACGAAATGACGCCAGTTACTGAAAGTCTTCGGGAAGCCAATTGGCCGGGCCGATGTATCTTCTCTTCCCTAGATGAAAGCAAAAGTAAATATGGGGACATGGAATGTCCGCACCATGTTTGAACCTAGCTGGTAAGGCTGTCCAGATTGCAAATGAGATGAGGAGGTATGAAATTGAAGTGCTAGAAATCTGCGAGGAATGTGCACATGGAATGGAAGTGGACTCTCCAAACTGTCAACTGGAGAGGAGTCAATAATCTACTCCAATATTGTCACCCAGACGACAACCACGAGCACACTGAGTTATGGAGTGGTTATCATGATGTCCTGCTTCCAACAGCATCGAAGGCTCTCTCTCTCTCTCATGCAGTGGGAACCAATCTCCTCCTGCAGGGGGGTTATAACAGAAAGATTCAACTGAAAAGGAGGGAAAGTCACAATGGTACAGTGCTACGCTACGCTACTCTATGCACCTACAAATAATGCAGATGGAGAGAAGAAGGAGGAATTCTACAGACAACTGCAATCAGTAGTGGACAAGACCTCACCCTAGTTGTCGACATCAGAATTCTAATGGGTGGGGTGACATGAATGGTAAACAGTGGGGAGTGGACAACACAGGAAGGGAATTAACAATGGGTCGAGAAGCACTCAGTGAAATGAATGAGAATGGAGAATTGTTTGCAGACTTCTGTGCATTCAACGATTTGGTGATTGCAGTGAGGCACTGTGTCCAAGCACAAGGATATTCACAAAGTGACATGGATTACAGCATTCACCAGACGGACTAATTACACTAAAAATCAAATCGACTTCATCTCAATATCAAGAAAGTGGAGACACAGCTTACTAGACACAAGAGGAGATCAAGAAGAGAAGCAGATGTAGATTCACACCACTCACTATCAAGTGCAAGGAACCTACCTGCAAAATCAAGTTGAAGGCCTTCAATTTAAGGAAGTTGGTGACAGACCACAGTTCAAGTTCAACACCCAGAAACTGAAGGACAAATCTACAAGGGACATCTTCACGTCAGCCATCAAGACAAAATGGGAGATATCGAACAACATCCCTGAAGAAATCTGTGTGGAAGAACACTGGAACTCTTTGAAAGCTATATGGAAAGAAGCCTGCATAACCGTATCAGGAAGGAAGAAGAAACAAGACGAGACGAGAAAGTGAATGGATTTTGACGGGCACATGGAAGCTGATGGAGTAGGGAGAGGAGGATGGTGAAGCAGAAGTTAAACCAGTGCAAGGATACACAACGAAAAGAGGAACTGAGTACCACCTATAAAACATCACACTGGATAAAGAAGTGAAGAAGAGTGTGCCCAAAGACAAAACACACTTCTACGACACACTTGCAAGTGAAGCAGAACAGGCTGCTGGTAGGAGTGATAGAGACCTGACAAAATTGTATCAAATAACCAGGATACTATCTGGTAAGGAAGAGACCAACACAGATGAAACCAATAAAAGATGATGAGGGAAATCTAATTAACAAGGAAGAGAAACAGAGGAAACGATGGGCTGATCACTTCGAAAAGCTCTTGAGTTGACCATCACCATCACCTGCACTTCGTCCAGAAATAACAGCTGTAGCCAGAGAATTACCAGAGAACTCAAGCCCTTCAGTGAAAGTAGAAGTCTTGAACTCCATAAAGCTACTGAAGTGCGCGAAAGCAGCAGAACCAGATGGAATTCCTCCAGAAACACTGAGAGCGGATGCAGGGACTACAGCGGACATCCTCACACCACTATTGCAGAAGGTCTGGAAGGAAGTAAAGGTACCTGGCGATTGGAAGAAGGGCTACCTTGTCAAACTCCCAAAGATGAGATACCTAAGCTGAGTCCTTCCAAGAACTGGTGCGGAATCACTCTCCTGTCCACTCCAAACAAAACATTAAGACACATCATCCTGGAGAGGCTAAAGGATGCACTGAATTCAAAACTACGACCAGAACAAGCTGACTGGTTGGAAGTACAAATCATGTTTGGACCAAATTACAACACTATGCATCATCATAGAACAGAGTATAGAATAGCAGTCAACTCAACTCTACCTCAACTTCATCGACTTTGAAAAGGCCTTCGATCGAGGCGTCGACCGAGAAGTAATTTGGCAAGCAGCTGCTTCAACACTACGGTTCTAGTGCCACTAGTCTTTATCAACCTCATTCAACGGCTATATGACGACTCCACATGCTGAGTGATTCACAATGGAAAGCCCAGTGACGCCTTTGAAGTGAAGGTAGAAGTAGTAGAAGTAGTACAAGGTTGCCGCCTACTATCACCGATCATCTTGCTGATTGTGGTTGACTGGACTGGATGATGCAAGAAACTGTGAGGAGTGAGAAGAGGGGCACACGCTGGCTGGACCGATGGAAAGACCCTAGAAGATTTGGATTTCGCCAACGATGATGATTTATGTCTACTGTCTAATGTCGCATAAACTCGAAGATCTACAGGCAAAAACCAACAAGTTGACAGAAGAGGTGAGGTAGAGAAGACGGGACTTCAGGTGAACGTAGACATGACAGAGGTGATGAAGACACCCAACCAACACCAACACCACCACCAACAACAACAAACTCCAATCACCATCAACTGGAGAAAGTAGCCTCTTTCACCTACCTAGGCAAGGCAGCACTGTTTCAACTGTAGGCGGCACAGAAGTGGACGTCAAAGTCAGGATCAGGAAAGCAAGACAGGCGTTCATTAATCTGAAACCAGTGTGTAGATCTTCTGCACTCAGCATGTGGAACAAGATGAGGATTTTTAACACTAATGTCAAATCAGTGCTCCTATATAATTCAGAGACTTGGTATGTTACAAAAAGCATCTCTAACAAACTACAGACATTCATCAACAGCTGCCGCCTACGCTCGATACTGAAGATTGTATGTGAAGGTCAGAAAGAATTAACAACAAGGAACTCTAGGAAAGAACCAGCCAAGAACCTATCACCTAACAGATATGCAGAAGGAAGTGGAGATGGATTGGGCATGCACTGAGAAGACCATTGGAGGACATCACGCGCCAATTCAGGCACTCGAGTGGAACCCAGATGAGAAACGATAAATTTGGCGTCCGAGGCGAGGGTGATATGGAGGAGATCGTGTTAGGAAGAAATGAGAGCTTGTGGACTGTCGTGGATCCAGGTTCAAAAATTTGCAAAGAATAGAGTGGAATGGAGACGTGCTACTGAAGACCTGTGTTTTACTAGGAACCCATGGGACAAATAACAGTAGTAGTAATAATAATAATAATAATAATAATAATAATAATAATAATAATAATAATAATAATAATAAGCTGACTAGCCATTCATCTTCGTATTTTTAAATATACAGGTTGTAAATCTGGTTTTCGTTTCCATTACGATTGTCTAAAGTTTGTTTTGAGTGAAGTTAACACTGTGCACAAACACAGATGTGAATTTGAATTCATAAAAGGGAATCTATATTTCAGAAGGCTAAGGGTTGAAGGGAAGGAAAATGTGCATACGTTGATCCAACGATCACTGGGAGTGGAAGATGTAACTGAGTATATGGAAGACAAATTTCAAAAATTCGTGACATTAACAAAGGAACAATCAAGTACTCTTATTAGTAACGTTCACGCAATAAGCCTGTAAATGGCTTCATGAACATTCACAATCAGTCTGGTTTTCATACCAATTGCTTTCCAACCCTAACAAGACGCATCTACATCTGACCACATGAACACTATTTCTTGCTGTACAATGCTGACTATCTTGACTCGAAAATAATAATTGATTCCAGCATATGAATAAGCATAGTCCAAACCATTAATTACATAATCAATGACAGTCTATATGAATTCGGCATGTTATCCACAGGAATACGGTGGTTGCTTCTAAATTGGGATCCGAAAACTTAATATAGGCATCACACGAAAATAAGGAAACTAGTAACAGGATATCCTATGCATACTGAAAGACCTGCAAGTGTTACTGCAGATATACAATGGAGTTCAAGAGAAACGTTTTGGTTACCAAGGTGTCAATCAAATCTGAATACATTAAAGAACCAGCACTAAGCCGCCCTACGAACGTTGGAAAACCTAAATATAATAAAAGGTGTGTATAGTTGATATTCATTGCATTACAAGAAAGTAATATCTGTGCGATGAGGAAAACTCATTACCTTGACCTTAACTTCATCCTCATTTGAAAAATATGTATACTTCTGCATTTATACTTTAACCTGCCATCACAATTCTTCAGTCTAACGTTGCTTACACTTACAATAACTTAGTCATACATATAAAGAAAGCCTTAAAATTGCAATAAACTTCACATACTTCCAATCTTCGTCAGCGAAAGATATCCTTAATGTTGTTTTAGCATCAGCTACTATAAAATATTTTACTTCATCTCTTCGTGAACGGAATCTATAGCGTTTGGGTGACCCAAAAGAAGCAAGGGTTAACAATACATTATCGATTATTACTACGGCACACTTACCTTTCACTGAAACAGCTTAGAACACGTATGTACTAGTTGAACACAGTTGAAGCATACGAGAGAAGAGACAGTAGTTGTAGAGCGATCTAAATTCACGTAGTGAATTTCTCCAAAAAGCACACTTTGCAGGAAATGACTTTAAAAAGTACTTTATTAGTTAAAATGCTCCCAAAAATACTGATATACCTGTCGTTCAAACACCGGAGCTACACTTTGCATCACTGCCAGGGTGGCATTTAGGTTCGCTGGTTAGTTGTATGGCAGCAGTCGATGAGAAACACTGAACCTGAGTTTTTTGCTTCTTGATGCATGTCGGTAAGGTGTATATGCACCCCTGAGGAAGGTGATGACTTCATCCTGGGGCCCTAATTTGTGTCCCACTGTGTCACAGTCAGGTACGTTGCCAGTGACCTATTTTGGTGGCGATTGACTTCCTGTAGGACTGGATTAGGTGCACTGGTAGACCAAATCCTTACTGCCTATTCCTAAGTGTTGACTGGATTACATCGATCACTGTGTCATGTGCTCACCAAGACAAGGGATTCACTATTACGATGCACTGTGGTAGATATTAGTTGGATGGTGGTACATGCCGATGAGCACAGGACCGGGTTCCAGGGCTTCCTGTCGATTACCTTCGTCCAACTAACATTAACGCAGTGAATCGTGACGGTAAGTCTTTTAGCTTAGTGGGCATATTACTGAATGATCGATAAAATTAGGTCAGTACTTAGGAATCGACAACATGAAGTCGGTTACCCTCCAGTGATCAATCAATGTAATCAAGATTGTACTAGGTAAAGTAACTAGTAAATCAAACAAAGAAATAATCAGACAGTTATATGCATCATAAGAAAGTTATACATCTCAACTTCAAATTGCACATTAGTAATTTTAATAAAATTTACTGAGTAGAATGTGGGAATCTGATCATTCTTTTCCGAATTCACTATGAATCAACCGGCGCTTTCCTATGATACTTTTATTGCGTGGAACATACTACAAAGAGGACTTAATTTAATGCTAATTTCTATATTTCTATGCATAAATATTTTTTAATGGTTTTATCAAGAGTCTGAGTAATTGTGAGAGCTACCGGAAACTACGTAAGTGTCAGCAGCTTTTTTGTAGCAGCCTATACTATTGATGGGTTGCGAAACAGAATGTAGCACCATTGAGATCTCGTGAGAAGCGCATGATTGTTGGTTTTCCAGGTAAATATCTAATCGACAATGGTCTTCTGTCTTCTAATTATTTACTAAGAAACAGGATTGTCCAGAAATAGGACCACCAATTACCTGTCATAACTATATTCATGGTTTACCACGATATTTGAACTGTCTAGAGAAAGGAAGGGTTTAGTATGTTTTAAAATGTTACTCACCTTGCTGAGTCATTGGAAGTGGTCGCTTTCAAAGTATTCTTCATCAATATCTGATGCTGATTAACTAATATTATTAACATACTTGATATCTGTATCCCCATATTCTATTAGTCTTTTAGCATTTATTCTTTCCATATCAAAGAGTGACGAAATAGAACTATTGGGTTTACTCACGTCAATTGATCAAATGAGTAAATTTCCAGAAAACAATCTGGCTACTTATTTAAATTGTTAGTAGTAAACGGATTAGGACTAATAAGTTTCCTCAAAAGCTGTAGTCCAATAGTTTGAATCAAACTGAAAAGTTTCTCAACAGTTAGATAAATACACACATACATACATACTGAACAAAAGAATGTCCATGCAGAGAAACTCAGCGACAAACAGATGTTTTTACAATTTTTTTCTTGAGAGTGATGGACTTCAGTATCAAATAATACACCAGCATAATGTATTTCCGTCCTATGAAGTACTTATGACGAAGATTATAATAACATTAGTAGTAAAATTAAACTGCAGAACTCACTGAATTGGCGCCTGCATTAATATCCGTAAGTACTCACCATAAAGTAAGCATATGTATCCTACTCATTTGGATTGCTGTAAAGAAACTGTTGGATTTCAAGGCACTTCAACATTAGTTGAGGAATTATTGATAACTAAGGAGCAATGAACAGTTACAAAGCCCTAAGCAGTGGGTTTTAATTCCCGCAAAAAGCTTTGATCAACAGATAATAACTTCACATATGGGTTTCATTTCTTTAAATCAACTCTCACTCCAACAGAAGACTATTATAGCTAATTAGATTCGAGAGAAAAACTGATTTTTAAAAATAGCAAGCTTTAATGTTGAGCGGAAAAAATAAGCATGCCAATTTAAAGGTTTGTGGGGATTTTATTGGTGTAAAGTTGACATTCGTCACGATCTGACATCAGCTGGATAAATTTGAGCTATATATTGAACTGACAGAAGTAAGAAAATGTGAACCATTTGGTTATCACCCAGTGATCCAATGTAACGTGCTGGCCACAGAACCAGGAGTTCCTGCTTTCGATCCTTGGTGAGGTGGAGTGATGGGTGCACACTGCTGAGCAGTCTTACACCAGGAAAAAACAGCTGTTAAATGCTCCCGAGATTTAAGTGGTTCTTTAACTGTTGTCAGTCCGCGATGAACACCAACTTGCAGTAAATTACTTTGTATACATTAATAATTGACTTGATTATGGCTAGCAGTGTATTACAGGCTGCGCGTTTCATTTCGTTTAGGACTCTTCAGCTAACCATACCTGCACTTTTATCATGACCGACGACTATGTGCATTTCTACCTAACTACTTTATACCCACAGAAGTTCATTACTATTTCATAGGGATATCATCTTTTTTAAGGCTTTTTAATATTTATAGATTGTCAGTAAATTAGTATGTTCTGTTTACAAAGTGACATTGAAACTTGTTGTGATTTTATCAATTTATTTACGATCATAATAATGATCTCGCACTTAGATAACCACGAGTAAAGTATCGTATTAATGCAGCATGAAAGTTGAACAAGAGCACCATGGTAATCCACTATGTAGTATTAGTTTAGTGTTTTAAACAGTCTGGCATCGTAGCTTAGTTGGAAAGGTATCAGGCCGGCAACCCTGTGGTTGGTTGCTTTAATCCTGACACAACCCAGATTTCCATTTCACCTTCAATCAGCATCCATAAATAATAATTCGAGTCTGTGAAACCACAGCTGTCTTAGATATTCTGATAATATTCGTTTGATAGATATATCAACTAATGAAACGATGTAAGTTGCTGTAGTAAGCCACGACAAATAAACACTGAGACAAAAAATTAACACGGAAAAAAACTACGTAGACTAACAAATATAAAATTTCACTAGCTAATTAATAGCACAGTTGTATAATTCTTATAATGAATACTACATCTGAGATTAATGGGGATTTTAATTTTAGGTAGCATTCATCCGCAACTGATTTCAGTCCGGGATGAATTATTATTACAATGTTATTTGCCCCTTGGGTTTCTAGTGGAAAATAGGCCTCCAGTAGCACGCCTCCATTCCACTCTCTTCTCTGCAGTCTTTTCAACCTGACTCCACGAATGCCCATCAGCCTTCATTTCTTACTCACACCATCTCCTTCCTACATGTCACCCTCGCCTCGGACACCCGACTCGTTGTTTCACATTTCAGTTCCTCTCGACGGCCTGGCCTGGCCTGGTCTGCTGCGTGATGTCACCAAACCGTCTTCTCAGTGTATTTCCCATTCAATCCAATCCAATCCATTGGATCTCCACTTTCTTCTGCACATTTGTTGGGCGGTGGGTTGTTGGTTGATTTGTTGTCAGCCAGCCAGCCAGCCAGAGTGAGTGAGTGAGTTCCTTCTTGCTTATTCTTAATATTCTGGCCATCTGATCTTCGGTGTCAGTATCGAGTGAGGAGTGAGCGTTGGCGGCAGTTGTTGATGTATGTGTGCGATTTGGTGGAAATGCTTCTCGTAATGCGTCGCCAAGTCTGTCAACCATCACATAGAAGCACTAACTTGCACTGACTTGACTGAGATTAGTGTTGAAAATGCGGATGTTGTTGACGCCTTATGCTGAGTGCAGTGGAGTAGAGTGGAGTAGATCTCCACACTGATTTCAGATTAATGAAAGAAGGCGTGTCTCTCTGTCTTCCCGATCCTGGCTTTGACATCCTCATCTGTGCCGCCGCCTGTAGTTGAGACGATGCTGCCTTGCCTAGGTAGGTGAAACAGACTACTTCCTTTAGATTTCTCCCATTGATGGTGATTCGTGCCACTTGTTGTTGGTTGAGTATGTTCATCACCTCTGTCATGTCTACGTTCACCTGAAGTCCCGTCTTCTCTACCTCACCTCTTCTGTCAACTTGTTGGTTTTTGCCTGTAGATCTTCGAGTTTATGCGACATTAGACAGTAGACATAAATCATCATCGTTGGCGAAATCCAAATCTTCTAGGGTCTTTCCATCGGTCCAGCCAGCGTGTGCCCCTCTTCTCACTCCTCACAGTTTCTTGCATCATCCAGTCCAGTCAACCACAATCAGCAAGATGATCGGTGATAGTAGGCGGCAACCTTGTACTACTTCTACTACTTCTACCTTCACTTCAAAGGCGTCACTGGGCTTTCCATTGTGAATCACTCAGCATGTGGAGTCGTCATATAGCCGTTGAATGAGGTTGATAAAGACTAGTGGCACTAGAACCGTAGTGTTGAAGCAGCTGCTTGCCAAATTACTTCTCGGTCGACGCCTCGATCGAAGGCCTTTTCAAAGTCGATGAAGTTGAGGTAGAGTTGAGTTGACTGCTATTCTATACTCTGTTCTATGATGATGCATAGTGTTGTAATTTGGTCCAAACATGATTTGTACTTCCAACCAGTCAGCTTGTTCTGGTCGTAGTTTTGAATTCAGTGCATCCTTTAGCCTCTCCAGGATGATGTGTCTTAATGTTTTGTTTGGAGTGGACAGGAGAGTGATTCCGCACCAGTTCTTGGAAGGACTCAGCTTAGGTATCTCATCTTTGGGAGTTTGACAAGGTAGTCCTTCTTCCAACCATTGGGCAGGTACCTTTCATTCCTTCCAAACCTATGCGGTAGTGGTGTGAACGTGTCCGCTGCTGATATCACTGCTTCTGCTTTCAGCGTTTCTGGAGGAATTCCATCTGGTTCTAGTGCTTTCACGCACCTCAGTAGCTTTATGGCGTTGAGGACTTCGGCTGTTGTCGGAAGACTTGTGTTCACTACTAATTCTGCCGTTGCCCGTTGTATTTCTGGACTAGTTGCAGGCGGTGGTGGTGGTGGTCTATTCAGGAGATTTTCGAAGTGGTCAACCCTTGTTTCCTTTGTTTTTCTTCTTTGGTTGTAATTCGGTTTCCTTCACTATCTTTCATTGGTTTCATCTGAGTTGGTCTCTTCTCTCCCGGATAGTAACGTGGTTATTTGATATAATGTTATTAGTTCTCTCCTACCAGCAGCTTGTTCTGCTTCACTTGTTCATTCCTCGCACTACACTGCACTGGGCTGGTTCATCTTCTGCTTCACCATCTCACTCTCCTTCCTCTATCAGCTTCCATGTGTCCATCAAGATACATTCCTTGTCTCCTCTTGCTTCTTCTTCTTTCCTGACAAGGTTGTGCGGGTTTCCTTCCACATCTCTTTCAAAGAGTTCCAGTGTTCTTCCACACAGATTTCTTCAGGGATGTTGTTCGATATCTCCCATTTTGTCTTGATGGCTGACGTGAAGATGTCCCTTGTAGATTTGTCCTTCAGTTTCTGGGTGTTGAACTTGAACTGTGGTCTGTCACCAACTTCCTTAAATTGAAGGCCTTCAACTTGATTTTGCAGGTAGGTTCCTTGCACTTGATAGTGAGTGGTGTGAATCTACATCTGCTTCTCTTCTTGATCTCCTCTTGTGTCCAGTAAGCTGTGTCTCCACTTTCTTGGTATTGAGATGAAGTCAATCTGATTTCTAGTGTGTCTGGTGTCCGGTAAAATCCATATCACTTTGTGAATATCCTTGTGCTTGGACACAGTGCCTCACTGCAATCACCAAATCGTTGAATGCACAGAAGTCTGCAAACAATTCTCCATTCTCATTCATTTCACTGAGTGCTTCTCGACCCATTGTTAATTCCCTTCCTGTGTTGTCCACTCCCCACTGTTTACCATTCATGTCACCCCACCCATTAGAATTCTGATGTCGACAACTAGGGTGAGGTCTTGTCCACTACTGATTGCAGTTGTCTGTAGAGTTCCTCCTTCTTCTCTTCATCTGCATTATTTGCAGGTGCAAAGCGTAGCGTAGCACTGTACCATTGTGACTTTCCCTCCTTTTCAGTTGAATCTTTCTGTTATAACCCCCTGCAGGAGGAGATTGGTTCCCACTGCATGAGAGAGAGAGAGAGCCTTCGATGCTGTTGGAAGCAGGACATCATGATAACCACTCCATAACTCAGTGTGCTCGTGGTTGTCGTCTGGGTGACAATATTGGAGTAGATTATTGACTCCTCTCCAGTTGACAGTTTGGAGAGTCCACTTCCATTCCATGTGCACATTCCTCGCAGATTTCTAGCACTTCAATTTCATACCTCCTCATCTCATTTGCAATCTGGACAGCCTTACCAGCTAGGTTCAAACATGGTGCGGACATTCCATGTCCCCATATTTACTTTTGCTTTCATCTAGGGAAGAGAAGATACATCGGCCCGGCCAATTGGCTTCCCGAAGACTTTCAGTAACTGGCGTCATTTCGTCTCTCCGACTCCAGTGAGGAATAAGTTAATTATTGTTTTCTATATTTTGTTTGTGTTTTGAAGTTTTTTTTAGTGATTGGATTTGTTATCTGGGGTAGGGTTTCTAGTGCTATGTGTAACCTTCTCTCTTTATCCGAGTTTAGGACCGGCTAGTAACTACTGTACTAGTTAACTAGTCGAGGTTAGTCGTAAGTAGGTTTAGTATATTGTTATGGCGCTGTTTTAAATTAACACTTACTTGTTACTAGTCTGTGATACCTTTGTAGGTGGTTGGTTGTGGTACTACCGTCTAACACCTGACCAATCTTATGCAAATCAATATGCCGCAGTACCAAACTAATCACTACCTTACCTATGTGTAATTACTAATAAAGGACAACCAAAAACACAACACTAGTCAGTAAATTGTGATCAGCTGAACAGTTTATTCATTAATCAGGGAAAGCTTTACTTTAGGTGAAGAACATTAAACTTGTGTTTTTAACAACTGCTGAGCCCGGCTTTGAGTGCATTACTACAAAGAGAACTCAAAAATGACTGAAGGCTACACGTTAAAACAAGCTAACGGAACTGAAGTCATCCGCCTCAGCCGTAGAAAATTATTACCTATTATTTAGATATTTTCGGGACTTCAGGTGAATATAGAGAAGACAGAAGTGATGAAGATACCGCACCAACAACTCCAACAACAACAACAAACTCCAGTAACCATCAATGGGAGAAACTTAAAGGAAGTAACCTCCTTCACCTATCTAGGAAGCACTGTTTCAACTACAGGTGGCACAGACGAGGATGTCAAAGTTGGAATCGGAAAAGCAATACAGGCGTTCATCAGCCTGAAACCAGTATGGAGATCTTCTGCACTCAACATGTGGAAAAAGATCCGGATTTTCAACACCAACGTCAAGTCAGTGCTTCTGTATGGCTCAGAGACTTGGCGCGTTACGTAAAGGATTTCCAATAGACTACAGAGATTCATCAACAACTGCTTACGCTGGCTCGCTACTGAAGATCAGATGGCCAGAAAGAATAAGCAACAAGGAACTCTGGGAACGAACCAACCAAGAAGCTATCGCTGAATAAATATGCAGAAGTAGGTGGAGATTGATTGGATTGGGCATACACTGAGAAGGCCGACTGAGGACATCACGCGTCAGGCTAGATGCTCGAGTGGACTCCCCATGGGAAGCGACGAGTTGGGCGTCCGAGGTGAGGGTGACATGGAGGAGATCGTGTGAGGAGGAAATGAGAAGTTGTGGGCTGTCGTGGAATCAGGTTCAAAAGATTTTGGAGAACAGAGTTCACTGAAGACGTGCTACTGAAGCCCTTTGTTCCATTAGGAACCCAAGGGACTAATAATATAATAATAATTTAGATATTTTAATTTTTTATTTATTGATTTTAAACTTAGTAGTGTTTTTGGTATCAAGACGGTGGACTACAAACCTATAATTTCCACTTGAATACCAGATCATAGGACAAAATGAGAGGCTGTTTCTGTAGAAAAGTCCACAGCTTCAAAAACTTACCACCCGCCTTTCATTCATAACGAAGTCCACAGTCTCGGTGACATTCATGTTATATTGTGTTTTCGCGACTAAACAACCCAGCACAAAGAAAACAATACAACTGAGACCATCCACCTGAGCTACAAATATTCTCCACCATTTCAACATTCATGTTAGTTTTTAAATGAAAACCTAGGTAGTCAAGGTTAATTTTGTGAAACTCAGTCAGCACATTCATCCTATTTTCCTTCTCGGAGTCGGTGTTTATTCTAACCATTCTGTTAGAACTTAGCGTTAATTGTTTTATCAGTGAAAATTTATACAACATTTTGCAAAAAGGTAAACGGAAGTATATTTATGTTATAGCATACGCCAATTGAAGTTCAATATGCAAACGTTTAAAAAATTTTAACAGGGACTTGTATATCCTTAAGTTCGATTCCCAAAGTGGTGATAGATACATACTATTGTCCAGTAAACTTTAAAAGTTTAAAACATCATCTATGAAATACTTTTCTTTTTCAAACTAATCAACATGGTGGGCATAAATAAACTTACACATAAACATAATCACATTCTTATATCAAGATATTATTTATAAACTTTATTCATACCTAGTTCGATGAATTTTGCACCCCTTTGTGATAATGAACAGATCAACAAAATTAGAAGTTCAAATCATTAATACAACCCAAGGTTAATAATCCCGCGTTCCCTTTACTTTACACAACTTCGAATGTAAACGAATGCCGTATTCATTATCTCTATACAGTAACATATCTAAGCAAATAGATAAGAAGACACGTGACGTAATTTCTTTTTGTTTATACACACACTTTCATAATATAAGTACCGATGAAAACTGAGAGAAATGATAAACTGGACCTTGTTCAATATGCATATTATCTACATATATCCTGACACTACTTTTAGCCTAAACATTCGGCCACCATTATTGTTATCTTACCAATATGATCACCTGCTGAGAAGTATTTCACTTACGCTGTAATAACCCTCATAATCACTTTCTTATAAAATGTAGTAGTAAACAACACAGCAAGTTTATAAATGATGAAATGCCTACAGCATTAAGGACACTAATAGAGAAAGTTCAAATCTGATAATAATAATAATAATAATAATAATAATAATAATAACACAACAGAATTCAATTATTTCTATCCCCTTTCTCTCATACTGAATAATACACAAATGTGATCATTATCTTATCTGCTGGTAAACTTAAATTTATATTCAACTTTTTTTAAATTCAACCTTTTAGGTGTTACATTGAAACCTACTTCTTTTAGAGATCAACAAACGAAGTTGTAAAATCAAGAACTGTTGATCAATACTGTTATATATATAAGGTAGTGTTTTTCATCGTTAGAGTACCGGACAGTTGTCTCACTTCAGCATACGACTCAAAAGTATGCACTCACAACACTGCCAAGGATTGAACTCAGGACCTAAAGGTCCCTCAGAGAACGCAGTAACCATTCAGCCACTGGGTTGAAGTTAAATGGTCCGTAGTTTCATACTTCAGTTAATTCCCGATATAGCAAGATCATCACTTCCGATTGGTTGACCCCATAGGTCAGGGCTTCTCATCAGGACCTCACGATATCTACTCCGAAGCATTGTGTGGGATAATGGACTGATGTAGTTTGAGGTTTATAGGGATTTTGTTTTTAAGGTGGTATTCATAACGGACTGAAGAGCCACTGAAAACCTGGGAATACTGGACAAGTGTTTCGTCCTACAGTGGGATTCCTGAGTTGTTCAATACTCCAAGGTTTTCAATAGTTCTATCGTGTTTGCTTGAAATCATAAACAAAACATATCTTCAGTCTTGGTATAGCCAATATGGTCTTAGGTATTTATACTTGAGAAATTCAAATCTGAAATTTGTTACAAAACACTATCAGCTGTCTAAAATAGAACGTTGTGTACTGTAATTTCCGGAGATTGGATAAACGCAACAGTAGATCCCACTAAATTTAAACTATGCAATCACTTTAAATGTACAGCTTTGCTGTAAATTGAACAACCTTATCGACATTTTAGTCAGGTCGGTTTTTAGTGCAGACACAAGGTCAGGTTTATGTCAGTTTGATAAAAACATATTATGCATTCATAAAACGTAACACGAACAGCATAAAGAAACATATACTGTCCCCAGAAATAGCACCATGTATCATGATAACCTTAATACTATTGAGTCATTTTGAGATTCTCCACTAAATTCATTAGCTGTGTACAAAGGAAGAATTTGTTGATACAATGGAGTAAATTTGATTCATAGGGAAGTCGTTCTGCCGTTAAACTTCAGTGATAATCCCAAGTTGAGTGAAATGCACATTCTTGATTTTGTTGCTAATCATTACCAAGTAAATAAATGAAATCAGTAAATCTCTACAAATCTGGAAATTGAATTAATCTGGTGCTCATTGGTGACTAGCTTCGAGAGGCGATTCCCGAAGTTCCAATGAGAAGTCGCGACCAGTGGAGCCAACCAAGTCGAACATGAGAACAGTTACTCAATGGCAGTATTGAATGGAGGTCATGCTACTGCATGAATCGACAGAAATAATAAATATGGACCATTTGATTTCGATCCAGTAGCTCATTGGTAACGTGATAGCCAGGGAACCTGAAGGTCCTAGGTTCGACCCTTGGCGGGGTGGAATGATGAGTACACACTGCTGAGGAGTCCCTTGCTAGGATGAACCAGCTGTCCAGTACTCTCAGGCCTTTAATGTTCCTTCAATTGATATCAGTCTATGATGAATACCAACTTGGGATCAATAAATCTTTACAAACCTGAAAATAAATGTTTTACCTTTTTTAGTTGGCCTACTGAAGACTTTATTAATTTCCTATCACCTTAGTTGACATTTCTGTAGACTCTCAACATATCGTAGCATTCAGGAACTTCTTAATATCTTATGACGCAATAGTTTAAACTTATATTTCATTCCAAAATGATAACACAAGTTTTTGTCGCTTTCCATAGTTTTCAGTGTTTTCTACTTCAAATCTTCAAGTACTGGTGTAAGACACAGTAATTTAAGTCTTTTCACAGTACGGTCCTGTGTATTGTTGAAACCAACAAATGCTGTCAAGATTATTGAGGATACTTTTATATTTAGATTGGTGGAATTTTTAACTGCAAAATGAAACCCTGACTCTGGTTATTATATGCTAACGTATGCGTCATATAGCGTCATATGAGATGACCTTGGTTTGACAGGGTGATTTTAATGTAAAGTGATATGGAATGAAATCGAAGGATAAAAACTAGACTGTGGCGAGATTTGAAGCAACAAATACAAGAATTATTGAATATATATAAATCCAATTACAATTGCTCAACTGTATAGACTAAATTTTATGTCACAATGGTGATTACTAATCAATATTTCTCACTTCTTTAGTCGTAACCTTGATATTGATGTCCGTGTTGTTTGTTTTTCTCAGAGTAAACAAGGCTTACTACTCGATAATTGTTTGTTATCTTTTATTGTAATTATCTAAAATAAAGTCTTATCACCAAATTATATTTCACTCAATCAGTTTATCTTTACTGTGATAAATTTTCTATTGATTTCCATTTTCGACATGTTCAATGTGATAATTGGTTAGTTATATAGCTTAGTAATATGCAATGATTTTTCATTTTTTAGTATTACAATATGTGGTGAAAATTTTAATCTTTAGTCTATCTACTTCTTGTTTTTCTTCTTCTTGTAAGCATACTCTGCAATATCAGCTGATAATTAATGAATGACGGATGAACTAAAACGGTGTGTTCTGAAAGGGATCAGTGACATACTCCATTCTTGTGCGTGAAATCATTTACACCTATATATTACACTTTCATTGAGTAGGAAATGATTAGAGGAGAAGAGTAATTACGCTTATCTTCATTAGTCGATAGGAGAAATTTGTGTGAAATGGTTAAGTATTCATACAAAAAATAGGCCAGTTTGCTTAGCTTAAATTTAGCTCATGTATTCATCTTGAAATTAAAAAAATGCAGTAATACTCGATTAGTAAGAACAGTTTCTAACAGACTGCACACTAAACACTGTGTTCTACTAAACATTTCTTTAAAAAAATATAACAAGAGATGAAGTTATCTTAAGGTTGAAATTTATCTCACTTATCAGTTGATATATCTAATGAACTATCCAAGTATCTGCTAACGCAAGCCTATCAGTGTACAGAATATTGAAGCTTGAAAATAAATCTTTCATTCAAACATTTCGTTTGGAAGTTTAAATGATGGTAAACATAAGCAGTTACCTGACATGTTGAGTTGTCAGCTCATCATTCATTTTCTCAGCCTATTCTTCTTCTTATAATCCGTTTCGATCACTTTTTTTTGTTTTTTTTTATAATCCAACTGGAGTCTGGCATTGACTGTAAACACTATTACCTCAGATTGTCTACTTTATTGAATAAATTCATTTCCTTCCTCTTTTAAGCTTAAATATTTCCATAGTCCTTTACTATCAAACTATGATCATTTTCAGAACATACTACAGGTAAAACAGCAATGGTACCAAACTTCTTGCCGATGACCTTCGTTTATCGAGTACAATCTACTACTACTATAGCCCTTGTCAAATATGGCGCTGTAGATGAGTGTTGCAATAATGCCAGAGTCGTATTGCTTAGCAGTTGGTAATAAATTTGGCAGTATTCCCAATCACACTATATATCATGTTTATTATTTATGGCAGTCGATTGTCTCACCGAAAGATACTACTACCGAGCAACTGGAGTACTTAGAAACCACTCAAACTGATATGTAGATTTTGCCAGCCAGATCAAAGTGACCTAAACACCAGACAGCTGTTTCTTCCATTTGAGGCCTAGTTCATCAGCCACGCACCTGAACAAATTCAGCTTATACAGCTAAATTAGTTCAGATAACTAGAATCTGGCTGACTGATTTGCACAGACTAGTATACCTTAAATTGAACGATCTATATTTGTACGGTCCACCTTGACATTCCTCACAGCTGAGAAGTTTTTTTCGACTACCCAACTGAGGTGTCCACAAGATTTGTGTTGAAAGCTACTAAGCCAAGATCACAGTGGGTGATCTACGACACAAAACTGTCATAAACACTATGGTTTCTGAACCTAGAAGCTTGGGATAAAAACTCATGTAGCTTTCATGTAGTTAAAGAGTTGTAGGATAAAATGGTACTACAGCTGAGTATCCTAACCACTCCTAATCCTGTTCAGATTAATATCATTTACAATTTTTGAGTTGGTATTCATCATAGGCAGACATCAGTTGGGGAAACATTGAAAACCTCAAACTACTGAAGAGTCGTTTTGTTTTAGTATAGGATATCTCATCGAGGTTTGATCCCTGATGAAGTCATAAGTGTATACTGCTGAAGAGTGTCATACCAGGACGAAATAGATGTCCACTACTTCAAGGTTTTCAGTAGTTCTTCACCTCATTTAGGGGGTGATGAACATGAACACTGAATCAATAAATTCCTACAAACTTCCAAACTCAGCTAACAGTTTCTCCGTTTTTAGTGAAAAACTTCTGAATATTCATTTTAAGAATAAGAGTGATATTTAGATTTCCGAATGACATTATATCATGTTTAAAACTGAAGCAAGTGAATAATTTCTTACCTCACTGAAATTTTCTGTAATATTCGCTAAAATTATAGGTCTCTCCTAAAACTTTTCCTTCCCAATGCTTATTTAATAGATAAAATGTCATAGGTCAATAGTCTTATTGTTAGTCAATACATATTTTCTTTCCATTATAATCTGTTAACATATATTTGACGTTATGTAAAGCTAACTATAAATCTACAAGTGTGTTGGTTGAATAAAACTCTCTTCCTTGTCTCTTCCCAAGTATCATTTCTTGTTTTATTATTCATGTTACTAGCAGAAGTGATTATTCTTGTCTTATAGACAAGTGAATAAATGTTTAACACATCGTTTATGCATGTCACACAAAGGAAAACATGAAAGAAACTTTTCAAGAGAAACTGTCATTCGTTTCAGCAAAAAAAGAAGAGGAAAGTAAACAATGTAAGTGGATAGAAAGCCTTAAAAGCTTAAGACTTGGCTTAGTAATGTATTAATTGTAATGAAGAGTAAAACATTTCCGAGAATAGTAATAGATAGATCACTAGCGCAGGATATAATGTTCTTGCTTCTTTTTACTACATTATCACTAGAGTATGAAGCAAGTTAACGCTTCAAGTCAATTTTAAATACACATTGCTTTTTTGTTGACATAGTGACGGGGAGCATAATATAAAAATATTGAAAATTGTTGATTCAATTTATCAATAACCGAAAGTAACCGGTAATTTTTAAGACCCATAAGACACTCATCAGTGTGGTATACACTCACCATCACATTAAAAAGGTGACCTCCAGATTTGAATATGAACAAAGATTTAGTAGTCAACCAGACATTCAGTATTCACTATTCTCTTGAATCTATATGAACCGAATGAGGTTGTGGAGGTATAAACTTTTATTAGTAAACGATAACATCAACATAATGGTACCTAGATATTCAAAACTCAACTGCTTTAAAATCAGCACTTTAGATCATTAAAAACCGCTTAATAAAAACAAGCAGTTGACTAGTGCTTCGAAGTGTTCTCCTGTATATTCCACGATACTCTGTAGATCATGATGAAAACTATTTACGGATAATACTATTTGTTGATACCTTTAATTTCCGGTGTTTATTCTGGATTGAAATGATCGACCTCTGTTGGTAAATGGACTCTTATGCGGAGGGTAAAATATTGCCTGATTATTGATTATGTTGTATTATGCTGGGTGGTAGCTAACAATGAAAGCGAGGATGCACATTTTGTGCTATTTGGAACTCGTCAGATAGGTGTACCTTAACCCCAGTGAATAATGTTGTTCATACTGACACTCGAACCTAGTACTGATTGTTCTAAATGCAAGTGTTTTCCACTTGGTCACTGGGGCACAGGTACATCCACCTGACGAGTGCCAAATAAGAGGGAACTCACATCCTGGATTCCACTGTTAGCCACCACCAAAAAACTTATAACGGATAATTAGGCAATATCGAGGCATCCGTATGGGAGTCCATATCTCAATAAAAGTTGGTCAGTTCAACCCAGTATAGCCATGGGAGATAACAAGTACAAACAAACAACAACTAGTACTCATTGCACAAGAGTTGATTCACACGCCTCAGTGGACTGCTGGATAACACTTTGGCGTCTAAATCGTTCGGTACATGGTTCGGGTCACAACAGGAGCACCACACTCACTCTGCTGCGGGAACATCCAGCTGAAAAGCACCAAACAGGATGAAACGTGCTTCCTGGATTCCACTGATAACCACCAACAACCAAATATCTACGGACATATTAGCCCTTCTAAGAGAACAATCGAAATCAAGTCAGCTAGATGACCAGCGAAAATCCTAAAATCTATTTTATCACAGTAGTAGAGAAAGTGGGTTTGAATCTTCTGTGATGCAAAAGTTTCCTCAGAGTATCGAATACATCTTGGTGTTTAGTATCAAAAAGGTATGAAGTATAGGCTTTAGGGCCTTGTGGTCGATAGAGTCCACCCATTCACTAAGCCATGAAGTTGAGTCCTACCTGGCTGAAAATTTTACTATATAGCTCCCTGACAATTTAAGCCTAGTCTCTAGCACCGAAATACAATGCACTATATTATCGTATTACCTACCTTATTCGTTGAATTGGATATTTAATTGATAAGAGTCAACCAGCACTGGACACTGACGACTTCAAAGCTGGTCCAGAAACCGGTTTTAGTAAATAACGCCATAATTTTGATAAATAAACTCAAAAAGGATGGGAGATTGAGGATATATACGCCGAAAATGACCTCATTAGAGATAGTCATAGCTCACTTACAGAATGAGAATGTTATAAAATACTTTTCAATCCATTTTCATGTTCTCAGTCAGGCAAAGAATTGAGAAATGTTGAATTTAGATGAAAATGATCGATTTTAAGACTAACAGCATTGCCAATATTAAAAACAACTAACTCCTGCTCCAAGAATAAAATCTAGTCTAGTCTACTTTTTAAAATGACTTCTGTATTGAGCTTATATGCTATAGATATTCGCTAGTGAACAGAAATTTTGTTATCTACCCATAAATCCAATAATTATCTTTTCTCAATATATTAGATTTATTGAGAAATAATCCTAAGATTAATTAGTGCTACAAACCTTGCACTGACAGATAAAACTTATTTTTAAAATAATTAATGTATCTTTCTGTTATTAGTAAGGGACAGGTATTATTATTCATTTGTTCAAATGTATTGGTTCTTTAAATATCCTCCTGGCTCCATAATTTCAGTCTTTTGACAATCATTTCAAGCAATCAAGAAATATATTTTGTAAGTTTATATATATTATCTTAAGACGGTATTCATCACAGACTGACATCAGTTGAAGAGCTGTTGGAATCCTAGAAGCGATCAGGAGATGTTTCTTTCCAATATGGGACTCCTTAGCTGCGGGTACCCACGATCTCAGCAATGATCAGACACAGAACCTTCAGGCTTTTCAACAAGCATGATGACAAACACTCAATAATAGCAATGGAAGGGGGTTTGTCTGTACTGCAAAGTACAGTACCGCAAGTAAAAAAATGCGAACCTTCAGATTCGAACCTTGTAATTTCAAGGTAAAATTATCGGTATGACAGCCTAAGGTTCAGTGTTCAACCGCTGACGGGGTTATGATGGGGCACTGCTGAGGAGTCCCATAGTGGGACGAGACAACAGTCTAGTGCTTCCAGGTTTATACTGGTTCTCCAACTTTTGTCATTCCATGACGAATGCCATTTCGAAGTCAATAAATTCCCACAAACTTCCAAATTGAATTATTCACTAACTTCTTTAGTTTGAAAATTCTGAAAAAATTAGAAATCCGAAGAGATCTGAATGAAACAATTGATTTTGTTGTCTATGCACTCTAACGTGAAGAAGGTGAAGTTTTGTCTTTCACGAGGATACTCTTGATGTCTGTTAGGTAGCCAACTCAAGACTCATGCTAGAGTATTGACTATGGCAAAGATTACTGAAATGAGTTAACTTCCGGTTGGTAATTGATTAAATATTCTTGCACTCCACATAGAATTCTATTCTCTACAGTTAGAAAAACTAAGATCATTTGTTTCCTCATGATATTAAATCGGTATTAGTATTATTTTTCAGTTGAATCTCTGTATTGTTGGTGTTGTATCAATGTTAACCTAGCGGCCATAAAAAAAACTGACAGAATTCCAAAATATTCCTAATCATCTTTAAGGGAAAGTGTGAACATATTAGATTACGTCACCTGAAGCATAACCTGACGGTACTCATCGATAAGATTTTGAGAAAGCTAGTATCCTCCCAGAGGTTTACAGTTATACAATTCAACACTGGAGTTACACCCCTTCTGAAGCCACCAATAACTTTCTATAGGACTTTATTATGCTCATGAATTGGTTACGTAATGGTAATCTATTCAGCCGCCAAGTCCTACATGCTAAGTGCTGACCAAATCTGGTTAATTATCAATCCGTGAGAGGTGATCTTTACTAACTAGGACTCCTTCTAACTTCCCAGCTTTATTTAAACTTCATCCAACTTCTAACTGGAGTACATGACTAAAAGGTAACGAACAAACAACAATTTCTTGAATATTTTGTAGTATATATCAAACAACTATAAAGAGTGTCGTGAGAAAGAGTTATGCAACACCTTAACAGTCATAATGTATACAGAAATGTTGATAAATACATTTGTTAAAACCATTAAAAAAAGACTTAGTAGCGTTTATCCTTATCCTCATGGGAGATGAAATAGTTTATTAAAACAAGAAACAATTTGCTTCTCTATTTTTTTTAAAACTACTCCATCCTTAAAAAAATAAAGATTTCCTACTTCTTTGTATGTTGTCTTGTCTTTTACTTCAGTTGGTCCTATTGACTAGATAATTACAATGTTTTATTAACAAAGAGATAAGATAACACCATAAAAATGTTATTTCATCATTATGCTGCATGACCAACTTTCATTTGAAGTTAACTGAAAGATGTTTTCAAAAAGAAAAGGGATTGAAGAAGAACAAAAGTTGTTAATGATCAAAGATGATAATGTTATGACGTAAGTCTATATTTGTGTTCGTTAATATTCCTCTGAATTCTAGGTGTCTTTGTATGAAGGAATGAGTGAGTCCACTTTCTTCATAGACATATGATGCAGGATTACGTCATTCTTCTTTTAATTAGGCATAAACATATTCCACATAAATATTTCCTCGTCTAATTCATCTCAGTTTAATAATTTTCATGAAAAATCTTTTAGTTATGGCTTTTAAAACAAAGAGGATTTATGTGACTGTCCATTGTGAAAGCAGTGATGTTCAGTGTTCAGTGGATACGCAATATGTGAAAAGGAAAATAGGACACTTGTAAAACAGTGATCCTGGGAACTGCTTTCAAGCTAATATTCATCATGGACTGACACAGGGAGACCGTTTTCCAATAGCATCGTTTACCGCGAAACTTGAAGCTTCTGTGTTCGACCTCAGGTGAGGTTTTCAGTGCTCACTGAGGAGGAGCCCCATGCTGGGACGAAACAGCCACTCAGTTCTTCCAGGTTTTCAATGATTCTTCAACTGATGTCAGTCCATGATAGATATCAGCTTGAAATCAATAAATATCTTTCTATAAACCTCCAAATCGAATACTGAAAATTCTCGATGATCTATGAAGTTTATTTTAAGTAACATTAAAGTATAGTTGGTTGCCACTGTTGAGATGCTGTTTAACTGACGGTGGTATTTTTCGATGGAAAATTTTGGAAAGAAGTTAAGAAATTGAAACTTTCAACTCCAATTTAATTGATTTATTAGATGTATCAGTGTTATTTGATGGAATTAGGCTTACTTGGACTCAAAATTGTCTCATACTATTTCAGTCAAAGTTGGCTTGGTAAAATGTCTAAGCAACAGGGTCAAGAAACTTACTAGTAAAACGGAAGATTTAAGACAAGAAATCAGATGCATTAAGAACACCTTACTTATCAACAGTTATCCACCCAAACTAATTGCTAAATACCATAGTAATGGTGAGAAAAATATGACTAATATTAGAAACACAGGTGTTACAAGTAGTAATTATAATGTTGTTAATAATAGTGGTAATGGGGGGAAGAAGGAATCCGAAACCTCCACAGTATTACCACATAAAGAAGGCACCTCAAAGACATTACGTGGAATTCTCAATAAGGCTGGAATTACAATAGCATTTAAACCTTTAAGCTCACTTAGAAATAAACTTTGAAGGTTAAAAGATCCCATTGATCCAATTAGACAGAATAATTTAACTTACCAAATCCCTCTTAACTATTACCAAAGTAGTCAACTAGGGTCATTTAGACTATCCAACAACAAAAGCTTAGCTAGACCAAAATTGGTAGATCCTAGTAAGATAAGGAATTTAGCAAAAAGCGCCTTCATAGCTATGCATGCAACTACCTATGGCTGCACAATTGGACGGGACATAGTGAAAGTCCTTAAAACTAACTAAGTGGGGTGGAGGGGAAGACTGATAATCGAATCTTTGTTAGTCCAATCAACAAACACATGCAATAGGAATGACTGAGTATCTGTTCCGGATATATGAGGAATCCTACTACCCATTTCACAAATACAGCGACAGAGTTAGAGCTATGCAAACTGTCTCAAAGTTGTAGAATTATCTTAATATAATTGTAGGAAATCTATTGCGACCGAAAAGTAATCTATTAATGCAGTTAAAATGGAAATACATTCTACCTTAGTGTTCAAATTATACTCTTACAGCTTTTCAAATCATTAAAAATTCAAAAACCGTTAGACTGAACAAAGAATATTTTTCTTCATGTCCTACGGTTACATGAAGCTATTGAGGAATTTTGCGTTAACGATATTGAGATTTCGATTAGGAGTTTGTTAATAATACTATACAACTGAGGATGTCAATTCAGAAAAATCTCGTGTGAACATTAATGAAAGAGACCATTGCTACTGGGATCCAATTCAAAATAATTGCTTATCTAAACGATTATATGGCATAGGTAATACTATAAAGTAATGGTTTTACTTATAAATAAAGGAAGATAATGTGAAGATTAATAGCTTGATAGGACGTTACTCTTGTTAGGGGACGAAGTGCGTTAAGAGAATATGCTAAAATTATTCCAGATTATCGAGATGAAGAGACAGCTACAGATTGGAATTAGAAAATTAGACTACTCGGGATAGGATGCTGAGGAATTCGTGTTTCCTGAATCAGGCCATAGTAGTTGTGGCGGTTAAAGTTGTCTTTTTGAAGACATAACTCAGGTTGGCATTAGATATACATTGTATTTATATAAGTCACAGTTAGTATGAAATCAGATAACTCCAACGTTTCTCACGGAAGTTCGGACCAAACTTTTGCCATACTATAACTCAGGTTGTTTGGAGCTGATTGCTACTGCTTCTGCAATTTTAAGGATTTGGAGGTAGATACTTTTCGGCATGTTGGTAGGAACCCGGTCCAAAATGTAAAATGACTGATTCATGTCCACTTCATAGTTCGCTTAAACTAACTATAATATTATTCACAAACTGACAAGTGAAATCTCAATATAGTTCACTCGAAATTCGTCAATTTGTACACATAACTGTAGGACATGAAGAAGTTATTGAAAAGGATATTTTTCATTCACTCAAATGGTTTTTACTCTCCTATTAAATATAAATTTAATATCACTACACCCTAACTGTTGACTAGATTTTTTTAGCCACTACTAGCCCTAATTTTAAATAACAACTGTAGTTTTCTGATCATTCTCCACGTAAGGAACGAAATGGTCTGCAGAGAAGTCGTATTTGTGGCACCAACTCTGACATATTTTGCGGTCATCTTTGTTCATGTAACTGAAAGTATGCACTACCTAATTGTTTTATTGCAAGTCATAGCGGCTCTGTTCATTTGATTCGAGCCATTTCAACTTCCTCATTCGAAAATAAATGTCAACTAAAACTGATTTACATTACAGTGTGAGTGAAGCTATGGAAAACCTGATAGCAACAAGGTTTAAACCAACTATTTGCAGTTTATGGACCGTTTGATCTGATATAACAGTGCTATCATGCCTTGAGACCTAGATTTATCACAAATTCATTGAGTTTCACTCTTTACATGAATAAGCAAAAAAGTTATTAACTGATAATTCAGCGAAAAAACTTTGCTTTTCCATGAGTCATTTTCAATCACTGTACAACCTTATTAATGGTTAAAATGAAAAAAAGGCAAGTCTATAAATTGGCTAACACGTCAGCATTAGGTCATCAGAAAGAAACGTTTTAGGAGGAAATAAAAGATCGTTTCCACATCTAGAAGTAGACTGCGTAATCATAGGCGAAAAGAGTTTGAAGTTCGGTAGCTAAAAATTGATTCATGAAGACATGATACACTACCACTTCGGGCTCCATCAATGTCTACCTATATGTTTGCTTGCTTTTATGGAACTGGTTATGTTGGTGAGGTGAAGAACAATCTTTTTGCAAGCACTTATGAACACTATCCTGCTTAGCTGCCTAACCTGGTCAACTATTTTCATGTTGCTTACCTGTAGTCTTTTGACGAAATCCTATACAGAGTCAGACCGAACGGCTTGAAAGGAGTAATGATTTTTTATCTATGTACACCGAAGAAGTTAGCAGTTCAGTAATCGAAACTAGAACTTTGCGTACAAAAGACGCATGTTCAATCTGTGATTTTTCTATCGTCATCATCTTTTTTTTAATTTTCTTCAGCTTTCCTTAGCTTACTTGTTTGTTGTTACTGTAAACACGATTGTACAGCTACTGAAGGGTAATTCATGGAAAATAATTTCTTTACTACATTACCCAGTATCAAGAGAGGTCTACCGAACCGCGACGATCTCAGATAGTCAAACTGATAATCAATATAGTGCTCCTCTTCTCTAATTCAGGTTGATTTGGATTGAGATGAGAAGTCGTCTCTGAACAGCCAGTGTGAATATGTTGGACAGATAATAAGGCATTACGAATTCATATGGGAGTCGGACGAGGCCGTTGGCGATTTAATTGGAATTAAGACCTGGTCTGCATTTGAGTCAGTTGTGGTAGAGCACCAGGTCGGAAACCGAAAGGTTACTGGTTCGAATCCAGCCATATCACCTTCAGTTATCACCCATTACAAATTACTTTGATTTGATTTGGTTTTTCTTTAACAGGCTTCCTTTTCTTCTAGATGAACTAGTGTTCAGCACTTTCCAGCATAAAAATATGCTATGCTTACCTTGGATTCCGTAGTATGCTATCAATATGAGTGATTGTAGAATTTGCAATCATGCTAAGGATGCACATTTTATGATACCAAACGTTCACATGATGACAATGGTTGTACCATAACGTTGTGCTGAAAACAGTTCCTTGAATAGTCCTTTCTACACTTATCTGTTAGTTTGATAATCACGGAAAAATGCCCCAGTGGTCTGGTATAGGTTACTGTACTCGTCTGGCAAAGACAGGAAATACTGTTCAGCTTTATAGATAAAAGTAGTAAGACTAGGTTTAAATTCTGAAGAAGAGGGTTCTGTTTAGTTCCTAAAAGGATCAAATACAGTTTCATACAAATGCAGAAGACTGAAGTGGCTAAAGAAGACTGATTTTGGATGAAATTAGCAACCTTTACAGTTGTCATTTGACTTTAAAAAATCATTTGAAATTGAAAAATTATTTTAAACCCCAAAAAGATAATGATGCTGACTTTTGCCTACTATGGTAACGAGAAAGTTTACCATTGCCAACAAAAAAAAAAGAATGAATGAAGAAACATGACTTTATTGTGAACATTCATAAACTTCTTAAAGAAAATAAACGTGTAGAGGGCATAGCAACCCGATAATATACCTATCATTATTACAATATCTTGATAGATAATAACAATAATAGTGATAATAATAATATCCATGCAGCAGTCACTGGAAGTTTTAAACTATACTCCCTGTTGAGGTGTACAAAGTCGAATAATGTACGGTTGAATGAGCACATGCCCAAATATAAATGGGAAAGTGGATGCATACTTCCTATGTATATAAGCCTATAATGACTGTGTTGAATTGTTATGTATATCATGAAATTACATGCCTGAAAACTATCTCCTTGATTATAATTGTTATTATTGTTAGTATTATTATGACCCTTATTCAGTAATTTTCACCGAAAGGGTTTCAATACAAATATCATTGTCGACAACAACATCTGTATAGCAAGAGATCTTCCCTGAAAACCACTCCTTTTTAAAAAGGATATCTATTAATCATAATTGACTTGCTGATAGCCGGTATTGGAATCCAAGACGTGCCTTTCGTCCTATCTGAGACACGTGAACTGGTTATACTTGCATCCTAGGGAGAAATGGTGTTCCCACTGAGACTTAAACTCAGTACCAATCGCTTCGAATACCCGAGCGTTATCCATTGAGTTGTCGAAGCATAAGACTCATTTCTTGTTCGTTTATGCGAACAGATGGCTAATAGTCAATCTTTCTCGTATCTGTCTATTTGTTAGGTATTGTGTAGAAAGGTAGTAGATATAACCATCATTGGTATCAGAAAATAGTAACCTTAAGATTCGAATATTCATTTTAATCCAAAGGAATCTTAGTTGCAATTTCGATGATAGACTGGTGTCAATGAAGTAGATATCGGATAAGAAAAGTATAAAATTTATATAAGGCATTATTCATCAGCCCTCAAATAATGTTTATTTGGGATTCAGCTAGCTTTGATATCTTATCGTAAATTTTCCACCACCAAAACAATTCTTTATAAAGTGTCGATTATGCTATTCAGTCTAAAGGAAACAACGTTCTCTATCAAATAACAAACTCCAGATAAAGATATATTCAAAAGTCAACAGGCACCCATCTTATGTTATCTAGAACTGTGTATACGAATTCACATGAAATTGTTGATGCAAATACATTGAAAGAACAGAAAGAAGAGTAAATTTTAGATTTTCTGAAGACATTCCAAACAGCCTACAACTGAGAGCAAGTAACACTGTAGACGGTGTAATCACTCGGCACCTGACTGATAGTGGACATCAACCAGACGTCTTCAAGTTCAATTCTCCTTAAACCCTTGAACACCTAAAACTTAACTTACGTGTCCAAAAAGAACCTACGGTCAACCTCTGTCTACCTTGGTAAGCCTTCTTGACTGTTATTTGATCACACCATCCTTTATCAATATTAGGTGTTTATTCCTTCATGCTGATTCAGTTACATCATCTTTTGTCCATATCGAATGTTTTCAAATGACTGAGCTTGACTCACAATATAACCAATCCAATCACTAAAATAACTTCAAAACACAAACAAAATATAGAAAACAAAAATTAACTTATTCCTCACTGGAATCGGAGAGACGAAATGATGCCAGTTGCTGAAAGCTCGCAGGAAGCCAACTGGCCGATGTGTCTTCTCTTCTCTCGATGAAATTGGAAGCAAACATGGGGACATGGAATGTCCCCATATCGTTTGAAGCTAGCTGATAATGCTGCCCAGACTGCAAAAGAGATGAGAAGGTATGACATAGAAGTGCTAGAAATCTGCGAGGAATGTGCACATGGGATGGAAGTGGACTCTCTAAACTGTCAACTGGAGAGGAGTCAATAATCTACTCCAATATTGTCACCCAGACGACAACCACGAGCACACTGAGTTATGGAGTGGTTATCATGATGGCCTGCTTCCAACAGCATCGAAGGCTCTCTCTCTCTCATGCAGTTGGAACCAATCTCCTCCTGCAGGGGGGTTATAACAGAAAGATTCAACTGAAAAGGAGGGAAAGTCACAATGGTACAGTGCTACGCTACGCTACTCTATGCACCTACAAATAATGCAGATGAAGAGAAGAAGGAGGAACTCTACAGACAACTGCAATCAGTAGTGGACAAGACCTCACCCTAGTTGTCGACATCAGAATTCTAATTGGTGGGGTGACATGAATGCCAAACAGTGGGGAGTGGACAACACAGGAAGAGAACTAACCATGGGTCGAGAAGCACTCGGTGAAATGAATGAGAATGGAGAATTGTTTACAGACTTCTGTGCATTCAACGATTTGGTGATTGCAGTGAGGCACTGTGTTCAAGCACAAGGATATTCACAAAGTGACATAGATTACAGCATTCACCAGACGGACTTATTACACTAAAAATCAGATCGCCTTCATCTGAATGTGCAGAAAGTAGAGACGCAGTCAGCCTACTGGACACAAAAGGAGATCAGGAAGGGGAGCAGATGTAGGTTCAGACCACTCACTATCAAGTGCAAGGAACCTACCTGCAAAATCAAGTTGAAAACCTTCAAAGAAGATGGAGATGGTTGACCACAGTTGAAGTTCAACACCAACTGCAGAAACTGAAGTACGAAATGACAAGGGATATCTCCACGTCTGTCATCAAGACAAAATGGGAAATATCGAACAACATGCCTGAAGAAATCTGTGTGGATGAACACTGGAACTCTTTGAAAGCTATATGGAATGAAGCCTGCATAACCGTATCAGGAAGGAAGAAGAAACAAGACGAGACGAGACGAGACAGTGAATGGATTTTGACGGGCACATGGAAACTGATGGAGTAGGGAGAGGAGGATGGTGAAGTAGAAGTTAAACCAGTGCAAGAATACACAATGAAAAGAGGAACTGAGTACCACCTATAAAACACCACACTGGATAAAGAAGTGAAGAAGAGTATGCCCAAAGACAAAACACACTTCTACGACACACTTGCAAGTGAAGCAGAGCAGGCTGCTGGTAGGAGTGATAGAGACCTGACGATATTGTATCAAATAACCAGGTTACTATCTGGTAGGGAAGAGATCAATACAGATGAAACCAATGAAAGATAGTGAAGTAAACGTAGTTACCACCAAAGAGAGGAAACAGAGGAAACGATGGGCTGACCACTTCGAAAAGCTCTTGAGTTGACCATCACCATCACCTGTACTTCGTCCAGAAATAACAGCTTTAGCCAGATAATTACCAGAGAACACAAGCCCTCCAATGAAAGTCGAAGTCTTGAACGCCATAGAACTACTGAAGTGCGTGAATGCAGCAGAACCAGATGGAATTCCTCCAGAAACCCTGATAAGCAGCAGACACGTTCACACCACTACTGCACAGGTTTTGGAAGGAAGGAAAGGTACCTGCCCAACGACTGAAAGAAGGACTACCTTGTCAAACTCCCAAACAAGGGATACCTAAGCTGAGTCCTAACAAGAACTGACGCGAAATCATGCTCCTGTCCACTCCAAACAAAGTATTAGGCCGCATCACCCTGGACAGACTTAAAAATTCCTCTGCATTCAAAATTACAACCGGAACAGGCTGGCTGGTTGGCTGGCTGGCTGGCTTCAGGAAAACCAAATCATGTGCGGATCGAATTGCAACAATACGCTACGCATCATCACAGAACAGAGCACAGAATAGCAATCAACTCAACTCTACCTCAACTTCATCGACTTTGAAAAGGCCTTCGATCGAGGCGTCGACCGAGAAGTAATTTGGCAAGCAGCTGCTTCAACACTGCGGTTCTAGTGCTACTAGTCTTTATCAACCTCATTCAACGGCTATATGACGACGCCACATGTCGAGTGATTCACAATGGAAAGCCCAGTGACGCCTTTGCAGTGAAGGTATGAGTAGTACAAGGTTGCCGCCTACTATCACCGATCATCTTGCTGATTGTGGTTGACTGGACTGGATGATGCAAGAAACTGTGAGGAGTGAGAAGAGGGGCATACGTTGGCTGGACCGATGGAAAGACCCTAGAAGATTTGAATTTTGCCGATGATTTGTATCTAATGTATTATAGCATTACGAAAGGAATTTCCAGCAAATTACAGACATTCATCAATAACTGCCTACGCTCACTGGACACTGAAGATCAGATGGCCAGAAAGAATGAGCAACAAGGAACTCTGGCCCTCTAGCGAACCAACCAAGAACCTATCGCTGAACAAATATGGACTGGAAGGAAGTGGAGATGGATTGGGCATGCACTAATAGGACCATTCGGGGACATCACGCGCCAGCTCAGGCTCTCGATTGGAACCCGGATGGGAAACGACGAGTTGGGCGTTCCAGCTGAGGCTGACATGGAGAAGACCATGTGAGGAAGAAATGGGAGCTTGTGAGCTGTCGTGCAGCCAGGTTCAAATGATTGCAGAGAATAGAGTGGAATGGAGACGTGCTACTGGAGGCCTGTTTTCCACTAGGAACCCAAGGAACAGATAATAATATAATAATATAATCTGATGTTTGATGGTAGAAGGTAACAGAAAAAATTTTTTCATAGGTTAATCTAATTTGAGCATGAATTTATCATACGTTATAGATGGGAGTTTATCACCAGGACATCAAAGATAAAAATAAATGTAATGGAGACGATTTCTAAGATTTGTTGAAAAAGATATTCCATCACTCATGAATCAATATTTTTAATGTCTTCCCTGACAACGATTGGGCTGATAATCTCATCAAATCAATCTTTTGAATATGAAAACGATCACTTTTTTAGCAATGGTCATTTTGAGATGATTTTCTGTTTATTATGAAAATGGTAGAAAGATTAATCTAACACTAACAGAAAACTGCTTTAATCCGGATTTAGATATCTTTCCGAAATACAGGAAAGGTAACTTGGGTTACATATAGTGACAGCATAGATGGGTTACTAAAAACACTATATATTGCCTATATTCATCATGTGTCCATGTATACATTTTATGGTTTTTTTATCAACTTTTCTGTCATCTTGATTTTCTTCCACCGGAATCAGTCTATCGGAAACTTGGATATTTGCTTGCTAGCAGTCTTGAAGATAAGCATATCAAAGATCTTGAGAAAATTGATACTCCCTCTAAATATTCCACATCATGCAAGAAGAGTTAAAATTTGTGAATATGTCAAAAAGTTGTTAACACTGTGATTGACATCCTGCAAACGTCATTTGAGACAGAAAAACATTCTAATCGCCGAGCGTTTTAGAGAATTGAAGGAACTACGATTAAATTCAGATATTACCATGCCCAGACATGACATAGGTTCAAGAGTTGTGATCATAAACAAAACCGATTACAAATATGACATGTTCTGTGTTCTTAGTGATAAAAATAAACTCTTTCAAGACTTTTATTCAGAAGGTATACAAGTATTACAGGGAACAGTGAGGGTAAACTTAATGAAACACCTTTGCTTCAACATTATCTATCACTAAGGCCAAACTCGACGCATTAAAGCCAACATAATTAAAATTTTCATACAAAATTCATAAATCCGATTGTCCTCTTCACCGTTTACTGTCAATCCATAGATTAGCTACATATAAACTTGCTCATTGGCTAGTAGAATTAGTGATCCTAATCAAAAGATGAAACTGTCAGTACATTTTGAAGATACATTTCAGTTAATTGACTGTCTGATGGTATTAATCTTTCAAATAAAACTAAGTATTCCTTTGATGTCAACCCCTTATTGAACAATGTTCCCTTGGTCGAAACAATCGACATTTTGTGTGGTTATATTTCCACCAATAATTTTTCAACTCGCCCCCTACCTTACTTATGACATTTTTCTTTTACGTGCTTACAATGTAAGGTTTACATTTGGTGACGGTTACTTTCATCAGATTGATGGTGTTTCTGTGGGGAGATTCTTCGACCCCTGTTAGCAGACATTTACATATCGTATGTTGAAAAGTCCAAGGATTTAATTGAAAATATCCCAGTTTATAAAAGATGTGTGGATGATATCTTAATCACAAGCGGCGATCTATCTGGTGCTGCTTCAGTTTTGAATAAAATGAAGGAAGCGAAAAACAGTCTATCTTTAACAAGTGTGGAAGAGGGCGATAACTGTCTATCTTTCTTAGATGTATTCATCAGTCGACAGGAATATAGATCAATAAAACGATGTATTTGCAGAAAGCCAACTAAGAGAGGATAGTATTTAATCTATGACAGTTCAATACAAATGAGGTTTGGTTGAGTATTTATTTAATCGAATTCAACGGACATTCGTAGAGGATACTCTTGAAGACCAAGTGGGATTATTAACGGGGATGTTGATTGGGAACAACTACCTAAACGAATCCACATAAAGTGGACAGAACATTGAGAACTACTGTCTACTGTGTCCTTATGAAAGATGTATTCATAAAACTATTATACACTAGTGATGCTTATACCTTCATATTCAGACAGAGACTTAACGCTACTATCAATAAAACATATTATACAGCTGAGGTTCGGATAATTAAAAAATTCGAAGTCTATGTACTCTTTGAAGCCATTTTGTGTAGATGTGGCCGCACATACATAGTGAGGACTCACCGATCATTAAAAATAAAGGTCACAAAACACATTCCAAAGTTACTTCAGAAACTAACGGAGTTGCCTGAACCAAAAGATGCTGGAGACAAACTTTCTAGCTCCCCAGCAGATAACCGTACGACTGAAACAGTGCACAAAATGGATGTACAAGCGTCATTTAAGCCCATCTATAAGACCTGCAGTTGATATGTTTTAAAGTTTGTTGAGGCACTAGTCGTTGGGAGGCTTAGGCCATCTCTGTGCGTTCACAAAACAACTTGTCCTCACATTAAGCCTGACTCGACGACTTGATTAGTTACATTCAGCGAATACCGAAAAATAATTGATTACAACTTTTGTTCACTGCTAAAGGCAGTTACAAAGCCTGAATTAAACATGACCTTCTGTTAACTGCTTTTGATTATTTAACACAATTAGCTGTAATGTTGAGTCGTTTAGTTCACTAGTCACAGGATAAGATGGATTATTAGAATGCAGTCCACAAGAGAAATTAAACAATAGGTCACTGAACAACCATTGACTAACTTACCAGTATTACTTAAAGTATTTATTACCTCTTACTTCACTAATGTCTTGTGAACAATGGCTTCTTTTTAACCGAATTGTCACCAATGGATCGGTACTTTATGTTCTACTATTTGAATAAACTTATGGACTAACAGGTAGCCGGTGGTGAGGAGCTGTTTGTCGAGAAACATTCCTTCATTCAATTTCGATTCCTCAAGTGTTTCTAATATCCTTCAGAGAGATTTCAGCATCAAATCTCACAACATTATCACAGTAACTTCCAGATATAATAAGCATGAAAGATTCGTATGAAGCATTCTTTGTTAACAATCTCCATTACTTGGTTTTTTTCTTTTTTAAGAGAAAGAAGAAGAAGCTTAGATCAAGACAGAGATTGTTTAAAACCACCTATAGTTGGGTACACCTACAATTCTATATACTGACATTTTTCAGTTTAATGCTTGTAGTCACTGTAAAGAATTTTCGGCACTAAATATGATAAATCAGGAGACATTTTAAGGAGATCCCACACAGTCAGTTGAATTGTGCATCAAACAGTATACATCGCAAATTCATTTTATGCTTGCAAGATTTCAGGTGAAATACAAGATGTTTCACCGTTTACTTCCCGTGGACTAAATGAATTTTTATCTAGTATACCTTTTCCTATGACGAAACTATTTTATTTTCACGTGGCTTACAAGTTTTAGGTAGAAACCTTGATTTACTTGTCTTCTCTATATTGTATAGTGTACTGTGATTCAGTAAACCAGTTTTTACTGTGACATCGAATTATAAACTTTTCATGCCTCATATTCATCAATCAAAAACTAGTATGGTAGGTCTAAATCAAGAATAATTTTTCTAAGGCGTTAGTTTGAGATAATTTCATCGAAAGAACTGTACAGTCCCTAGTCAACACAATTCTCTCAAACATACACAAGCGTTTGATAAGTTCACTAATTTTCCAGAAACGATCATTCACTTGGCGCTGGCTAGTAGTGAAATCCCAGATACACGTTTTGTCCTATTTTGTACTCGTCAGCTTGATGTATCTGAACCCTAGTGATTGGTGGTGTCAAGTAACAAAAAGCTACATAGACCAATAAACAACGACAACTAATATCCTTTGAGAAAGTGGTCGCTTTTGCGCTCCAGTGACCTAGTGGATTCCACTTCAGGGCTTTATAGTGATGGCTACAGGATTCTATTCTCAATGAGTACAACACTGCTAACTGGGGTGCAGCTACATTCAGCTGGTTAGTATCGAGTCGGACGAAATACGCATCCTTGATTCCACTTCTAGCTACCAGCAAGCGAATTATAACAATGAGTACTCAGGTAATATCGAAGCATCCACATACGAGCCCATAAGCCAACAGGGACTTGTCAGTTCGATCTAATATAACAACTAGAAATTACAAGTATCAACAAATAAAACAAGTCACATATATACAACAACAAAAAACCAACATAAAATTGTAGTTTGGATAATTAGCAGGTTGAGGAACAGTTGATGCCATGCAAACGTGAACCAAAGAAGCTGGTTGTTTTAGTTATCACGCCTCTTATAAATCCACTGTTACTTCAAGAAGTAGTGTAAACAAACCTTTTCGAATAAAATCAATATAGAGTCACTAATATATCGACTTTTACCAGAACAATGAAACTGATATGAACACAAAAAGATGGGTAAATATTGGTCCTTATCCTTCATGTGATTCTTCTCCTCCCCTTTTATTTGACAAGCACAAAAGTCTGTATGTCTGTCACATTTGCGGAGCCAATATACGATGAGGAATGAGGATATTTTATCATGTGAATAGTCCGTTACATCATACTGATTAAAATTCATTGAGATAGTTTAAAAGAATTTTGTTTTTGCCACATATATGACTAAGCAGAAACTTCGAGAAAGCAATACGATAAGTAACAACAGTTTGCGTAAGAAGATCAGCAAGTCAACTAGTTGATGACAAATGACACAGATTATGTCATTATACAATGATTCGAACTAAATTGATAGAGCGATCATGTTGTATAAAGAGGGAAAAGGTTCAGTGAAAAGTTTGTGTCATCAAATAAGGGGAAGAGTAAAATGCTCGATTGCCAGGGCCAAAAAGACATATCACTGTTTACTTTTTGAGTACACAAAACCCACTTTCAGTCGTTTGGTCGCTACGGCCTCATTGTACTTGAGAAGGTTTGGATTATGCAATTAATCGATTAACTTGAAGGATTTTAAGCTACGCACTTCATATATAGTAGTGATCGATAGTGGCTAGCAGTGGAATTCAGGATGCACATTTAGTCCAATTTGGGATTCTTCAACTGGATGTGCGTGCCTCCCAGTGAGTCACGTTGTTCCCACCGCGATTCGAACTCAGGACCGATCGCTTCAAACGCCACAGTGTTATCCACTAGACCACCAAGCCACGACAGCCACTTCTTGTGCGACGGGTATAGTTTTAGTGTTGTTGCTTGTATTATACCGTCGTTGATTGGACCTAATTAATCGGTTTCTATTGACATATGGGCTCCTTCGCGGATGCCTTGATATTGCTTGTGTTTTTAATTATATATAGTAATGATGGACAGTGGCTAGCAGTGGAGTCTGGGATGCACATTTCGTCCTGTCTACTCCATATCTTGTGTCGATGAGATGCCGAATGACTGTACTACTGAAAACACTTTTTCACCTAAGACGTAGGCTTTTTAGCACCTGTTTAAAGAATCGAAGATATGTCCTTCACTGTATTCTCCCGATATAGTTTAGCTCTTCACATCGTTTAAACTTAGACATATTAACCTTCAGAATTAAAATTTTCGTCAGCGATATTTTCAAGGATTGCTGGCTAAGTTCCATCGGTCAAGTTGGTAGTTATTTGAACTTAACCAATTTGAAGGAACTTTTTTTATAAACTGACATCAGTTCAATATTTTTAGGATTTGATGTGGTTCAAAATTGACCTAGAACTCTGATGTTATTTAATTAATGAGTTATTGTGAACCTTCTTCATATCCTATTTATTAGTAAATGATCACTTTCCCCTGTATAAATCCACTTAAATATTCATAACCAGAATGAAACCATACTTCAGGTCTTCGATGTTTGGGCTTATCGAAATTGCATTCTCAAGTAAGTGACTTGTAATTTAATGACTGCGGATTATTCATCTTTATAGGATTTTGATGAAATGGAGATGAATTTCGTCATCAGTTATCAGTCAATAAAGAAGTGATGAAACCATGTAACATTGAACAACACTTGGTTTCACTTTGATTTTTTGGTGTATCAGAGGCAAGGGATTTTTCAAATAGAATATGAACATGAATTCATGACCAAGGGTTTAGAAAATGATTGAGAAAAGTAAAAACATTCGACGGTTTCTCAGTGTTCTGAGATTAATCTTTCGCCCAATAATTGTTAGATACTTACAATTTCCTGCTGCTATACTGAGACGAATTGCTCGAATTGGGCTCCTTTGAGGATGCCTCAATACTGTCAGATATTCATCATGTTTTATTCATGTTGGTGACTAACAGTTGAATTCAAGACATGCAATTCGTCCTCTTTAAGACTCGTCAGCTGGATGTTCCTGCACCCTAGTGATGGATAATGTCTCCATTTAGGATCGAACCTCGTACCCATCGCTTCAAACGCCAAAGCATTATGCATCAGGGTACTGAGACATGAGAGCCATCTCTTATGCAACGCGTATCAACTGTTATTGTTTGATACTTGTAGATAAATAAATAAATCATGAATATAAATCAATATAAACTTGTAATCTGACCCTGTTTAGTAACGGGAAATTCCGTTCAGGAGTCTCACTTTCTGATGAAATCTTTGGTAATCCTCTCCCAGTAAAGCTTTTTCGGATTACGCTGATACTACCGAATAATTTAGAGGATAAAACATGGATCAACAAAATTCTTGCCTTGATATACATCATAAACCGAAAGAAACAAGTTCATGTTAGATTTCCTAAAGTTTAGTTTCTATCCATAAGTTAGAAAAGTTCATAGAATATTGCATTCCGGGTTTAGATAGGCAGTTTTTTTCGATTTCCTTATGCATCATATTCTTATAACGGAAACAAATAAAGGACTTGTTTGCGATAAGCACTAGAGAAAACACAAATTTACTTCCATCAGTGCAGTTTCATAAAAATCTGCCGTTATGATTTACCTTTAATGCATGACTATTTCTGCTCATTTTAATTACTGACCTGTACTGTATTTTCTTTCAGTGAATTAAAGTTGTACGCATCCCTTGATAAGAAGTGGTTCTCTTGTCCCAGTGGCCTAGTGAATAAAGCTATGGAGTTTTAAGCGATGGGTACGATATTCGAGTCTCAGTGGGGACAACATCACTCACTTCGATGCAGGCACATCTCCAGTAGGGAGAAACGCACGTCTTGGATTCCACTGCAAGTCACAAAGGTGAATAAAGTCGTAAGCAGTTGACAAGATACCAGTGAAATAAACTGGATCTGTTTTATCCTGCTCCAATTTTTATTTTTGTTCTTTTCAAATTCATCAGTGCGAATTTTTGCATGAAATTCCCTAAGAAATGCTTCATGAATCAGTAGTTCAAGTTACTTGGTGGGAACGTATTATATAATATCTAAAGAAAAAACTCAAGTTTTATAAGGAATGCCTAAAGTTATGCTACTTTCCTCGCCAACTGTTCAAATCCTTACGTTCCTGTAAACTACTTCTATCTGTCAAAAAGCTTCAGCGTATTGTAGTGGGCGTTGCTGATAAGAATGAATGTAGGTAGTATATGTTGAGAGGGTGGCAGAAATCATAAGGAATTACCAGCAGTGGGTAGGAATTCTGCCAAAAGAAACGCAACAGACAAGGCGGGCGTATGAAGAGTAAATCAAGAAAGAAGTAGGAGAGGAAATGAAGCACATTTTGCAAATGGCGGTTTTAGTGCAAGGTATACCATATTTAACGACTACTGTCCGACTTGTTGACATTAAACATTCCTTCCTTCATACCTGTCTTTTTGTTTCTTTCAGTATCACTAAATCTCACGCTTAATCATCGAAATCAGTGATATAAAGATTGTGGACTGAATCCACTGGCTTTTAAAAAAGTAGTCAATGATTTAACTTTTGTATGCCGGATACGATTCTTCAACTTCATACCGAATCTTTAATGCAAGACCTGTGAGAAGCTTCACAACACTCAGTCAAAGACTTTAAGAGAATAGCAGCTGCATAAAGAATTTCTAGAGTCATAAAATCATCAATGAAATTAGGAAAAACAGTCGATATTTCTGATATATGTACATTCTGCTGATTTCAATATTCGAATTTTTACTCAGGTTTTTCCTCATTTATTCCATTTATCATTAATCATTGGACTGGATTTGCTGAGTAATTTTTTTAGGAATTAATTGACATTACATTTTTATCTGATTGTAAAATGGTTGAAACTCTTTCTGATTCACAGTAGTAGGGCCAGTACCTGTGCGGAACAGTACAATGGACAACTTCAAGGAATAGTATGTATGTATTTATAAAGACGCCTATCAAGTGATAAAAAAACAAAAGACAATTGGAGAAATGCACTGTCTCTCCGACAGAGTTATTCGCCAAGGCTATACAATCACATTATATGTATTGAAGACGAATAATCAACAGAGTCATGAGGTTTCTGTAGTGTTGAAAAGGAGAATTTAAAAAACTGTTTCTTGATATAGAAGGAAGTTACGAGTTTGTATTTATCACTTACTGACCATCGGATGCCGAATCAGTGGCTCAATGATAACATGCTTATGGCAAAGCCTGAAAGTTGTGAGCCGATCCCTAACGGATCAATGGGTACGCACTGCTGAGGAGTCTCACACTAGGAAGAAACATTTGTTCAATGCTCCTAAGTTTTCATTTGTCCTTTAAATGATATCACTGAGTGATAAATACGAACTTGAAGCCATAAATCTCCAAAAAAATGCAAAGAGAAGGAGATTACGCATAAGAGATAAGTTATTAGTTAGACCATCGTAAAACAAGTACTGAATGCGCTTCTTCTGTACTCTGAGTTCCGGTTTGAATTGGTGTGATTTAAGAGTTAGCGTAACCTGAGATTTTTTCAGCTGATGTAGGATGATTCGATCCTAGAAATTCTATGAATTAGCCACTTCACTTTATATTGTTAGAAATGATAAAAGTTGTATCCTTATGTAGTTTCATTATACATATTTGATTACAGATAGAGATAACTGTACATGATCAGTGGCAATAAATCAACTTCTAGGGATGACCTTGAAGTCGATCCACTAGCAGGCATTCAATATCAAGCATTTTCTAAAAATGTATTATTAACTGACTATAAGGCAAGGTGGTTCTGTGTATTTCCACAGTAAGGCAAGACATGTTAAGAATACGAACTAGTAACGAGATGACGTGAAGTTAGTGTTATGTTCGCTATTGTTCTACCAGAATACCCAGACTATATAAAAAGTTAATTTCGTATTGTAAACTAAGTTACTTATTCTCATCTAGATCATTAATAAATTTTCAAATGTATTCCAAGCTGAAGGATTATGAACTGTAGGCAGAAATGAAGTTTATTTTTATCAAAAAGTAACGACTGAACGTGTACAAATACTAGGCAAATAATTCTCTTCATCATAAGTTTGCTCATTGATAATCACGATCACTCTTCAGCCGAAGTAGTAATTGTTGACATTAGCAGTATGAAATGTTACGAAATTCTAATCAAAGATAATACTTCCCGTATTAGATAAATTTAATTTTAAAAAACCATGCATACAAGCAGTAGTAGTGTAGTAGCATATTCGTGGACAAGCGGAATGTCTTTTCTACAGTTTGTTACTTAGGTGTTGCTGCCTCCGATTGCTGGTGTTTTTGCTAAGACACACTGACCATATGTAACTTCTATAGTAAGACCGATTTGTTAAGCTTATGATAACCATTGAATAAAATCAAAATTAAAGACTTAACCTTTTATCTCCGAAAATAATGACGAGCTATGGCTAGGAACGGAATCCAGGGTGTACGTTTGATCCTATTTGGGACTCATCAGCTAGATATACCTCCCTCTCAGTGAGTGAAGTTATTCCGACTTAAACTCGATTCCAGGAGCAGTGGCTTCAGACGCCAGAGTGTTATCCACTAGACTAATAAGTCACGACAACCACTCCTAATAAGATAGGTATAGTCGGTTTCTGATCATAACCTACCCCAGCAACTTAATCTGGTCTTCTAAATCAAACTTAACTGTGTGGCCAGAAAAGCTATGACATCAAAACCACCAAGCTTCTTGAAAAAAATTTATGCCTACTATTTTATTATACTTCAAAGAAACTTTTACTTCATCCTAGAGCTTCTGACTAGTCGAAAATCCATAAAAATATTACGGCTTATATATGTGCAATTTATCGAAACTATGAATTGAAGAATGAGTTTATTAGCTTTAACTGTTTTTCTGACTTGAAATCAATCGTCTATGATACTCATCTAGGAAGTTCCAGTATATTCAAAGATGGTAGTTTCATCCAAAGAGTGAAACTTGGTTGGGTGACCTTCAAAGCGATGTTGATTTACATCGCATTTCACGCTGAATTGTAGAACTTCAAGACACTGATTAACCATCTTACAACCTAGCTAGCAATTCCGATTTCGAAATTAAATCTACAAGTTTTAAATAGACAGGCAACACTGAAAGTAAGAACACTTTTGTGGTCACATTATTCATGATAAAACATGCTCCACTTGTTGATATAAAACATCTTGATTGGATCGTGAAACACTCGATTAACTACTAAAGTTACCAGTGGCAGTGAAACCTTCTAAAGACTGCCTGTTAGATTAACGATATTAATTGTGTAATCCATTATACTGTGATACAATTGTCACTTACAAGGTATTGTATATTGTAAGTTCAATATGAATGAAACATTAACTGCCTTCATTTGCATTTCATGCTGATATGGTTAGGCAGTGAAAATTATTCCCTTCACTTTGTCTAACAAAACAACAACTAACTAAAACTTGATTAGTTAGTTAGTTTCTAAATGTACAATTTAAATACCGACATATTTTCACAATACGTTTCTAAAGTGCACAAACTTATTCACACAACTGCATTCATATCATCCAGTTTGTATTCTTGGTGTTCCTGATATTGATGGGAACTATTATCATCATTATTATTATGGTTATAGTGTAATGAGAAAATCGACACCTGTTGTAAAAAATGTAAAAGAACGATGGATAGATAAATAGTTGACAATTTGTCAGCTAAGTTCAATCATTACTAAGACTGTTCGATTTGTTTCCTTTTTTTGTGTTTGGGGGAAGAAAATAACGTTTCGTAATATACTTATCTTCTTTCTTTTCTCGATGATGACAAGAATTTTATGGTTACTTATCTTCCTTTTTTTCTGTTTTTTTTTTCATCACCGTTTAGGGAGGTTTAAGATGGTAGTGGAGAGAAGTGACTGGAAGCTGTACCGGGGTTTAGTATATTACTTTTTCTTTTACTTGAGTTAAACAAGGGGAGTTGGTGGGATTAGTGATGGTTGATTTTGAAAGTCATTTTATAAATTGTTACAGTTAGTCACTGTCAAGTTAACAATTAGAATGCATTATCATTATTTCACTTAACTATAGGTTTACACACTAATATGTATATTCAAAATTTGAGTCGTATTTTTCTGCTATTTTCCCATAGAAGAAGGTAGAAAACAACAAGTTGAAGGGTGATGCATTTTGTTCGCTGTTAAAATTATTGTTACATTCATGCATTAATTATTTTAATTATTATTATGCATGGTGTTGATGAAACGATTGAGTAAGTGTACATACCTATCTCATCTTTGAACTTAGCGAAAGTTATCTTCATTATTTTCTAACATACTACTTAAATTACCTGGCTAAAAGTAAGCTCATCAGTGGAAATGACAATATATTTCTGGTGTAGTTAAAAGTAACTGAACACTAAGTGAAATATACGGTATTTTCACTGTAAATTAACATTTACTGTTTAGGTACAGAGACTTTTTTACCTCAACAATAAAGTCTATGTATAACACAATTCACTGATGTTCCAGACTTGACTAAAATACTTCAACTAACTTATCTATAACCAGTAAACAGTAACTTATATCCATTGCTATCGTACCCCAATTGCCTAGTGGACAATACTCGGAGGTGTGAAACCAGGGGTGCTGGGTTTGGGTCTCAGTACGAAAATTAATCGCTGGGGTGTAGGTACATTCATTTGATGAGTCCCAAACAATATGAAACACACTTCCTGGATTCCACTGCCGGCCAATAAGCAGGCAACAATATTATGAATATTCAGGCAGTATCATGGCGACCAGAAAAGAGCCCATCCACCAAAAGAGTTAGTGTAATTTGCTCTAATATATCAACAGTAAAACACAAGTATCGATAGACAATTATAGTTAAATTCATTATTACAAATAAAATGCTTTTGGTGTAGGGTCTAGAAAGTTCCTCTATCACTTAAAGACGATTGTGTAGTTACAGGAATCCAGTATGTTTATATGATAAAATCAATGTGACGTTTCCACCGATATTACTGGCATTTCAGATAGGCTTAAGCCTGAGTTCTTCAAGCCTTATGTTCAATAGACACTACAGAAAACGTAGTGACTTCATTCTACAAGTTTCACTACACTTAAAAACAAAACATTATCTAACTTTCCATCAAACTAAGAACAGATTTCTCTAAATACATTCTTCTTAGTTGTTATAGCAACATATGCATACTTCATCATATAAACCTCATAGGTCATTTACAATCCTGATCATAACATATTTAGTAAAGATCTATATTTGCATTATTTTTTATAAGAACGCTCCGCCCATATTCTAAGCCCTTGTCAACTGATTTGTTGTTTATTGTTTTTTGTGTATAATATGATGTAAGTGTATAGTTTATACATATATGAACGGTGAATGCATGGATTCGGTGAGTTATCATTCAGAATTAATAGATGAAGTATGCATACAATGGTTCATAAGCAATTCACCTCCAAATATCTCATAGTTTCCTTGATTTCATTGTCAATCCAATCGCTATCATGTAAGTTGGATGAAGAGAAGACGAAAGGCGAATTCACATGAGGATTAAAATGATGGGATATACTTATATCTTCCTATATTTGTTTGTTTGTTTATATAATTCAAAAGATCAGCATATCAACACTGGTAACCTTGGTCAAAACTAATCTTAAATCAAATTCAACAACAACTCGGTCAGCTGGAAAATATTCTCCACCTTCTTTTCTTTATATTGAAAAGGTAAGACATTGTTCTGTGATTTATTTAATCCGATAATTTAGCTGTTTACTATATTTGAAATTCATGGTTGGATCCTGTGTAATGTCTTAAATGGAGACAAAATCAATATTTCAACTTAATAGGTATGTTAAGTTGGCTTATAAAAGCTAAAATTCAGATGAATATTAATAATTTGATCAGAAATATCAGTAGGATAGCGAATATTAGTGAAGTGAAATTTTAACCTGCTCACCAGTTGGATCATAGCAGATAATATAACAGGAGTGTAACCGGAAGACTTCAACCGTAGATTCTATCACAGCTTAGCTTTTCATTCAGCTATAATCATCATACGCTAAAGTTTGTGATAGGCCACTGAAGAGTTATATCATCTTATCTAGTCCTCATTGCGAATTGAATTCTGTCTATCAAATTATAGTAGTCACCAGTCTAGGAAGCTGACCAAGTGCGAAATCTAGGTCTGTGGTAACGCCTGATTACTTTCAACCACTTAAAATATCAATACATTTTAAGACAGTGATAGGCTAATACATCTGCATTCTGCATCACAAAACCAACAAATTTTATGGTCAGTTTCTATCTGTAAAGTACAATCCTCCTTTTAACTTTTACTATGAACCTACTGGATACTTTTGTCCGGTTGCCTATGCCATACATAGATCTCCAGCCAATATATCACTCGTTTAAAGATACTCTACTTTTGTATAATAATAAAAACTTATATGCATATCACTAATTATGAAATGCAATCAGCCGTTTAATAACCTTCCGTCTAATTAAGTAGCAAAAAGATACGTACCACTATAGATTTAGTTATAAATAAGCAGACTATATTGTGAAACAGACTTGTATAAAACCCAGTACTTTACGTTTCAACACTTTTAAGAAAGCAGTTAGTTTACATTGATATGAAAGACTATTAACCTCACCTAGCTAACTAGTTCACTAGTTGCTAGTCGGTCCTAAACCCGGATAAAGAGGGAAGGTTGGGCATACGGCTAGCAACCCTACCCAGTGAAACCAATACAGTCGCTACGGAAACTCCAGAGCACAGAGAACATAAAAATAAACCTATTCCCCGCTGGAATTGGAGAGACAGAATGACACCAGTTGCTGAAAGCTCGCAGGAAGCCAACTGGCCGATGTGTCTTCTCTTCTCTCGATGAAATTGGAAGCAAACATGGGGACATGGAATGTCCCCATATCGTTTGAAGCTAGCTGATAATGCTGCCCAGACTGCAAAAGAGATGAGAAGGTATGACATAGAAGTGCTAGAAATCTGCGAGGAATGTGCACATGGGATGGAAGTGGACTCTCTAAACTGTCAACTGGAGAGGAGTCAATAATCTACTCCAATATTGTCACCCAGACGACAACCACGAGCACACTGAGTTATGGAGTGGTTATCATGATGGCCTGCTTCCAACAGCATCGAAGGCTCTCTCTCTCTCATGCAGTTGGAACCAATCTCCTCCTGCAGGGGGGTTATAACAGAAAGATTCAACTGAAAAGGAGGGAAAGTCACAATGGTACAGTGCTACGCTACGCTACTCTATGCACCTACAAATAATGCAGATGAAGAGAAGAAGGAGGAACTCTACAGACAACTGCAATCAGTAGTGGACAAGACCTCACCCTAGTTGTCGACATCAGAATTCTAATTGGTGGGGTGACATGAATGCCAAACAGTGGGGAGCAGACAACACAGGTAGAGAAGTGATCATGGGTCGAGAAGCATTCGGTGAATTGAACGAAAACGGGGAACTGTTTGCAGAATTCTGCGCATTCAATGAATTGTTGGTTGGAGGCAGTGTGTACAGACACAAGGTACTCACAAAGCGACATGGATTTGATCTCATCAGATGAACAGACTACAAATCAGATCGACTTCATCTCAATGTGAAGAAAGTGGCGGTGCAGAACACTGGACACCAGATCAGATTAGGAAGGGGAGCAGATGTAGGTTCACACCACTCACTATCTAGTGCAAGGAACCTACCTTCAAAATCAAGTTGAAAGCCTACAATTCAAGGAAGTTGGTGATAGACCACAGTTGAAGTTCAACACCCAGAAACTGAAGGATGAAACTACAAAGGACATCTTCACGTCAGTCATCAGGAAAAAATGGGAGATTCTAAGCAACATTCCTGAGGAAACCTGTGTGGATGAACACTGGAACTCTTTGAAAGAGATATGGAAGGAAACTTGCATAACCGTGTTAGAAAAGAAGAAGAAGAAGCAAGGCAATGAGTGGATCTCCACGGCATTGAAGCTGAGAGAGGAGGGAGAGAAAGATGGTGATGGTGAAGCAAAAGATGAACCAGTCCAGTGCAATGTAGTACAGGGATGAATAACGAAAAGAGGAACTGAGCACCACCTATAAAACGCCAAACTGGAGAAAGAAGTGAAGAAGAGTGTGCATAAAGATAATAGACACTTCTAAGACACACTGGCAAGTGAAGTAGAACAGGCTACAGGTAAGAGGGACAGAAACCTGACAACATTGTATCAAATAACCAGGTTACTGTCCGGGAGGGAAGAGATAAACTCAGATGAAACCAATGAATGATAGTGAGGGAAACTGAGTTACCGCCAAAGAGAGGAAACGACGGGCTGACTACTTCAAAAAAACTCTTGAATCGACTAACACCACCACCACCTGCAACTCGTCCAGAAGTACCAACAGCAGCCTACCCACAGATTTATCAGTTAACACAAGCCCTACAACAAAAGTAGAAGTGAAGCCCTGAACGCCATAAAGTTGCTGAAATCTAGTAAAGAAGTCGGAACATGTGGAATTCTTCCAGGAGCACTGAGAACAGATGCAGAGACAACAGCGAACACGCACACACCACTACTGAACAGGGTTTGGAAGGAAGGGAAGATACCCGCCCAATGATTGGAAGAAGGACTACCTTGTCAAACTTCGAAAGAAGGGGGATTTAAGTTTTTGGAAGAACTGGTACGGAATCATGCTCCTGTCCACTCCAAACAAAGTATTAGGCTGCATCACCCTGGACAGACTTAAAAATTCCTCTGCATTCAAAATTACGACCGGAACAGGCTGGCTGGTTGGAAGTACAAATCATGTTTGGACCAAATTACAACACTATGCATCATCATAGAACAGAGCATAGAATAGCAATCAACTCAACTCTACCTCAACTTCATCGACTTTGAAAAGGCCTTCGATCGAGGCGTCGACCGAGAAGTAATTTGGCAAGCAGCTGCTTCAACACTACGGTTCTAGTGCCACTAGTCTTTATCAACCTCATTCAACGGCTATATGACGACTCCACATGCCGAGTGATTCACAATGGAAAGCCCAGTGACGCCTTTGAAGTGAAGGTATGAGTAGTACAAGGTTGCCGCCTACTATCACCGATCATCTTGCTGATTGTGGTTGACTGGACTGGATGATGCAAGAAACTGTGAGGAGTGAGAAGAGGGGCATACGTTGGCTGGACCGATGGAAAGACCCTAGAAGATTTGGATTTCGCCAACGATGATGATTTATGTCTACTGTCTAATGTCGCATAAACTCGAAGATCTACAGGCGAAAACCAACAAGTTGACAGGAGAGGTGATGTAGAGAAGACGGGGCTTCAGGTGAACGTAGACATGACAGAGGTGATGAACATACTCAACCAACAACAAGTGGCACGAATCACCATCAATGGGAGAAATCTGAAGGAAGTAGTCTGTTTCACCTACCTAGGCAAGGCAGCATCGTCTCAACTACAGGCGGCGGCACAGATGAGGATGTCAAAGCCAGGATCGGGAAGACAGAGAGACACGCCTTCTTTCATTAATCTGAAATCAGTGTGGAGATCTACTCCACTCTACTCCACTGCACTCAGCATAAGGCGTCAACAACATCCGCATTTTCAACACTAATCTCAGTCAAGTCAGTGCAAGTTAGTGCTTCTATGTGATGGTTGAGAGACTTGGCGACGCGTTGCGAAAGGCATTTCCAAACAAACTGCACACATACACCATCAACACCTGGCGCCTGCGTTGGCTCGATACTAAAGATCAGATGGCCAGAATATTAAGAGTCAGCAAGAAGGAACTCACTCTGGCCTGGCAATGAACTAACCAAGAAGCTATCGCCTAAGCAAAAAAAGGAGAAAGTGAAATGGATTGGGCAAACACTGAGAAGACTGTTCGGAGATATCATGCACCAGGCCCTCGAGCACAACCCAAAGGGGAAACAATGAGTTGGGTGTCGCAGGGTGACATGGAGGAGATCGTGTGAGGAAAAAATGTAAGCTTCTAGGCAGTGGTGGAGCCGGGTTCAAATAACTGCAGAGAAGAGACTGAAATAGAGACGTACTACTGAAGCCATATGTTCCACTAGGAACCCAGAGGATATATAATAATAATAATGGAAGACGACTAATCATGGATAATGATTAGTGATGGAATCCAAAACACGCGTTTTGTCCTACTTAGGACGCATCAGCTAGATGTACCTGCCTCTCAGTGGGTGCTGTTTTCCCCACTGAGCTCCGAACCCAGTACCAGTCGCTTCGAGTGCCAGTAGGACGCTGAGTCGCGATAGCTATTTGTTTTGTGAGGCGTGTATTATAGTGTTTGATATATAACTTATGAATCTCCACTGCTGGTTAGACGAAACTCACGTCCTGGATTCCACTACTGGATAATATCTATCATTCACATCAACTTTGAAAAAATTTCAACAATATCAAGGCATCGGCACAGGAGCTCAAATACCAACAGTGACCGATAAGTTTGGTACAGCCACAAAAAGAGAATTTTTCGAAGCCATCCTTTTCTCTATGCAAAAATGATAACCGTAATATGTTTGAGAAAAAGAGAAAAACCTTGTGCACACTGAAGATTTTTATCACTCTATGATTTAGAAGCTAGAAGTCATAAGCTACCGATTGTATGTACCAACAATTAATATACTGTACTTCGGACACAGTCAAGTAATACATATTTCAACTTCTTTTCTTAGCTTCATTTCCCCTAGATTAGATGTATTTCCAGCTCCAGTAGGTATTTCACACACTGAAATTAAACCATCCCTTCAATTGTTTCGATACATAAAGAAACGTATTTGGAATTTAAAATCTCTATTGGTTAAAAACAAACAAACTATAAATTGACACTAGATGATGGTTGAAGGTGTTCAACCAACTAAGCAAGGAGACCCTCCTGATAACTAGATAGTAATTTCACTTCAACCACCAGGGGTTTAGTTTGGCTGCCATCCGAATTTGATATACTTGGTTATCCATTCATTGTAACCACACTCGTTTACTTAGCTGGGACTTTTCAGCCAAATCCAAATCCAGGTGAATTAAAGAGGTCGAGTGTTACGTTGATTGTCAGCGTGGTTTGACAGACGTGTATTAACTGATACTGGGCGATGATTGAAGGTGAAATGAAAAGTAATCAGTTGTTAAATAGATTAGGCTATATTTCATTCTGATGTCTCTTGAGTCAAAGCATAAAAGTTTACTGATCAGATACCTCATACATCTAAGAGAAGCATTCAGCAGGTTAGTCAAAATAAACACTTGAGTGCTTAGGTCAAAATGTCCTGAAACAGTCGTATAATGTAAGCATAGACACGTATACGGATCAGGCTTAACAAGATGAAACCAATCGAAATTCTTTGAATCATCGCCTTGTGTTCTGCTTAACTCATGTATGGCAAGTTAACTTATAGTTTATTAAATGATGCAACGGAACCATAAGTTAGATGAATTCAGCGATTGCCTGAAATCACGAGGAAGGCTTGATAAATGAAGCATAAAGCTGGAACGACTAGGATCTAAACAGAAGGACTACAGATGTGCGTAGGCTGTTTCGCTAATTAAAATAGATTAGTTTTTCATTAGATTATTCATAGCCTATTACCGGTGATCCAGACAGATGCGTCATTCAGCTTACTTCTGAAGATGAAACTCGGCTGTTATCAAGGTGAAAAGATCGATTAGTTGAATTGAATCACCTCCTCCAGATAGTAAACATAACTGTAAATCAAACTAGGGTTTACCTCATAATGAACATCGCTTAAAGAAACTGGATTTTCATGCATAAAGCCTTTCATATCATTCTGGACATTGTATCTGGTACAGATTTACAACTGACAGTATACCTTATTGATATATGTGAGCATATTTTCTTATCAGAATGCAGTGAGACTAGTGTCAAAACTCACTGATAAGTTCAGTCAGCCCAAGAGTTTCATATCCTTTTCTATAGCTTACTTAAAACCTGAAAGTGTCCTTTTCCTTCAAGAATCAAAGTATCAGCGATTAGTTTTCACTGTCAAGAAAATGTCATGGTTGGTTAAACAGTTTTCGGAACCAATTTGGAATAGATTTTTGATTTATTGGTCGGAAGATAAATTCCTATACTCTAAATATCCTACTGAACTGAATAATTTTTCATCTAGTCAGTTATTGTTCATGAAATACAAAGATTGAATTCGGACCCAGTGACTGCATGGTTACGTGGTCTCAGCGAAACCTGATAGCTCTGGACTTGATCCCTGAGAAGCTTCATACTAAGACGAAACAGATGTTCAACGCTCTCAAGTCTTCAGTGGTTCTCTAGCTAATTGCGGTTTGAAATGGATAGTATCTTGAAATACAAATACACAAATACACTTCAGTTGTGAAAGGAATAATCGGGAAATTATTTTGCAAATATAGTTTAGTTCAAATACAAGAAAGATGGATAATGGATCTTAGAAGGATGCAGAAGACATATTTCGCCCTATTTACAGCTTATCAACTGGAAGTATTTGTTTGTTAGCAAAGGATTTGGGCCCACTGACACTCGAATCCATCAATAATCGTTTAAAATGCCAGTGTTTATTCGTTGGGTTTCTGAGTCACTGTAACCACTTATTGTGCTGTGGGTATGGTTTGATATTATAGCTTTTAGATTTCCATCTTTTTTTAATCGGACTAGATTTATCCACATCTATCCAGTACCCATGATTACTATCATGCTGGAATTTTCAGCAATATCAAGGAATCTATACAGAAGCCCATATGGCAATAGCATCTGACTAATACGATTCAATCAGTAACGGAAAACTGCAGCTCATAGCAGCAAAATACAACAGTATTCTTATTTTCTGTATATAAATGAGGGTAATGATAGGAAAAATAGCAAGTAGGTGTCTCAGATTTAAAAAAGTTATTTATTCAGTTCCGTTCTATTTGCAAATGACTTACAAACTCCACGGTCTTTGTTGACATTTCCCACAGCTGAGTAGACTTCACCTGTTCAACTATGGTATTAACAGTGTTTCCACGGGAAACCACTTAGATCACAAGTTGTGATCTCTGATACAAAAGTGTCATGAAACGGTGAAAGATACTACCATTGAACAACTTGAGTAGTTAGAAATCACTCATGTCGATGTATAAGTTTCACTAGTCAGGTTAGAGTGATGTAAACACTTCGTCTGGGCCAGTTAGTAAATCACTTGCAAAACCGATCACCCTGTTTTTGGTCTATCGGTGCACTCAAGTTAGTCAGCCAGAACTCACTGATCTGAACTAATTCTGCTTCATAAGCTGAATTAGTCCGGTCACACCGCTGATGAACTTGGCGCCAAAAGAGCAAAACTGCTGTCCGATGTTCGGTTCACTCTGATCTGGTTGGCGAAATGCTAAAGATTAGCCTGAGTGATTTCTAACTACTCAAATTTTTCAATAGTAGTTTTTGTTTTGAAGGAAAAGCTAACAACAACACTTCTTTTTGTTAGTCTTTCATTTTTCTCTATTTCTTGAAATTTTAATCGCTTCCATTCTACAGATATTTAGATCTATATGATAATAAAGAAGTATATATATGCATATGTGTATATACATTAAGCTTTAAAATGTGGTTTTCGTTATCAGATTGAACCGTTGAATGACTTTTTAAGAGTTGTTTGTATAGACTTAAAGACTGAACAGATGAAGAAAGAAGCGTTGAACAACGGGGATGGTAATAACAACATTACCGATGATAATACTCATACTATGTTCACTAACCTTAGTATTCTAATTATTTTGAATAGTGTTTTTCTTTCTGAATTTATTCAAGCGAATTTAATCTAAACAAAAACAGAGTTATACACCTTTATATCTAATCAATTCAGGCACTGATCTTCATCAGTGTTAATAGACAGATCATTCAGATAGGTGTTTTGTTTGTGGTAAAATTAGATCTGAAAAAGCAAAGAATAGTAAATAACCGTAGAGAAATACAGAGAATAAAACAAACATTTCAAGATTTAGGTAGGTATTGGATCTTTTCTTATCATTATCAATATATAACACACGTTTTCCCAGTTAAGATAACAAATATATGCCATTTTTCAACACATCAGTCTGTCAAGATTGATTTTCACTTACACATCAAATAATAAACAAACACCGATGGTAATGTTTACTGACCTGGGTAAAAGAATGATCACCTGTTGTGACGATGTTTGCCCTGGATGTCACTGTGTGTGTGTGTGCATACGCTATCAAAGTACTATCTGTATACACCTATACACCGTCTGCTTATTTATTTACTTATTCATTAAGATAAACATATGAAAGGTTGTTATATCACATGAATTTTCATGCTTTACAGTTCATTGTTTATAAATCCACCAAGTCTTATCTGCTCACAATTTTTGAAGAGAAAAAAGCTCCTAAATTAAGCATAACAGAAAAGTTATTTGAAGAAGAGAATACTGTAAATCAGCAGTGGCTATGATCTTCTTGATTTGCATTATGCATTACAGTATCATTGATATCTGCTTGAATGGTGCTTTATTCTGACGTTAATATTAATGATAAGTCTGTGTAGTAGGGAAATCTGACTGACTGTACCGGTGGAAATAACAGTTCAGCAATGAGATGAGGCACTTATTGAATTTGGGATGTTGAAAAATACTACTAATAATTCCAAAGGGATGTAAAACAAGGAGAATATGTCCTCCATCCTTTAGATAGGTTGTCAATAATTAACTCTTGTATGTAAGCGTTCTTGAGTATGTAAGGATATGGTTCAGTGGGAAGGGTATTTAACATTTATTCTGTAGGCCATAGATGAGAAACTACCTTAGTCTACAAAGATTCGGGCAGTTGGGTAGAACAGCTTACCTTCGCATAATACATGTGACAGATTGGTCAGTACATAAATCTCTATGTGATATTGAACTGATAATAACTCTTCACTTTTTATTATGGTTTTAGTTGAATAAAACGGCCATTGAACAGATTTCAGACGATGCTTTTCAAGGGTGTGCAATTTATGCATTGATGATTTTGCAGACACTGAACTGAAGCATAACAAAATTTTAACGGTGTAGAGTCTCCCTTCTGCCATATTCTTTGAAGCTACATTTATGGGCTCGGTTATATCCACAGATGAATATCTGTTTACGTTGATGTAATCAACTATCAGATCTTTTCCCCTCGGGATATAAATACAAACTGCTTTGTTTGCTGATGTGTAATTGCAGAGTTGCTTTCTAACTTTAAAGGCAACCGGAAATTTTAGCTAAGAAATGTACTGATTGTCAAGATAAAAGTGACTTTTGTAGAGAAAAGAAGTAAGTGATGATCTTCTTCAACTCACAAAACCTTAAAGTTCACTTATAGAAGTACTGTCGAAAAATATTGTAAATGGAGAGATTCATCGTAGTAAATTTTCCCCAGTATGATCAAATTTTGACACAATATCAGATTAAACAGGTAACTTAAAAATTTAGGTCATGCAGAGGTTGCAGTTAATTCTGACTGACAAATGACAATATACATAGACTTTGCGCTATTGCATAAAAAAACCCTTTGAGTCAAACTTCCAAAATGGAATTACCATCCAGCACTCATTAGTGATTTGCTTCGAGATAAGAATTTCGGAAGTTCTAATGAGAAGTCGTGACCAGTGGGGAAAACCAAGTTGGATTTGAGGAAAACCTACTCAACGATAACATTGGATGACGGTTGCTCTATATATTGAGAATTGATAGAAGCAGGAAACTGTAGACAATTGGGTTCTGATCCAGTGGCTTAGTGGCACCTTATTCGTCACAAAACCTGAAAGTCCTATATTCGATACCCAGCGAAGCAGGGCCACCAGTGCCCACTGCTGAGGAGTCCTACTCTACGAACGAAACATTTGTTCAGTGTTCTCAGGTTTCCAGTGTTTCTTCTACTGATATCATTCCATGATGAACGTCAGTTTGAAAAATAAATCTGTCCTAGTTATTTAGAACTCAAATGAGTATGTTTTCAAACAAATATCTTTCTTGCTTCAAGTTTTACATACAGTCTGTACAAATATGTAACCAGACCACATGAATTACGAAAGGGTTTTTTCATACACCTGTGTCTTCAGTACCTCCTTCGAATAAAATCTCTTAGCTATCCCATAAAATGACAGAGAAAAGTTCTTTCACTCATTTAGAGTTATACCAGGAATCCTTTATCTTTTGAAAATATGATTCAATGTAATCCTTTAAACAGACAAGCAAACCTTACCAACCATTTGAGATATGAAAGCACATACCAGAACACATATACACAAGCTAACACACTCAAACATGCTATATGTGATCCCAGTCTCTCTCTTCAATCGTGATGAGCAAGAATTGAACGAAATTGAATCTTCCGGTTCAGTGATCTTCGTTCTCTCTCTTTCTTTCTTACTCTTGTTCTGTATGTTTTTATTTTCAGATCAAAGAGAGAATTCAAAATTGAACTGAGAACCTGTATAATGATACATAGACAAAAGTAAATATCGACATAATTATAATCTATACAACTCAAAGTATTCAATAAAACCAACAGAAACATCTGAATACTGAAATGAATAAAGACTGCAGAATTTCAGCATACTTCTGAGGTGTATGAGTATGCGTATAATAGCGAGGGAGAGAGAGAGGGGTGCGAAATGAGGGAATAAGCGGCTGGTTTTCTTCCCCTTTCTTATACCCGTTCATTAACAAATCACTGACACTGGTATGACCGACTACCAGGAAAGTGTATCACGCTGAGTATGAACGTTTATATTTCTTTTTGTTTGTGTATGATCGCCTATTCGGTGGATAGCAGCGGAATCCACGATGCGCATTTCGTCCTATTCGTTACTCGTTAGCTGGATGCACCTGCACCCTAGTGAGTGATAATATCCCTACTGAGACTCGAACCCAGTACTTATTGCTTCAAATGTCGGTGTTTTACACTAGGATACTGTGGCATAACAGCCATCACTTGTGCAACGGTTATTCGTTTTTGTGTGTTAATACTTATAATTTCCCTTTGTCATACTGGGTTTGTACACTTTCAAAAGTCCATCCATGTCAAAGAGAAGTGTGAAGAAGAACTGAACGGAGGTGATAATACCAGTCGTATGTCGAATTACACTGCCGAAAGCTTCAATCGAGTTTCGCAGATTACTACTCCGCGAATAAATCGCCTCAATAACATTTTGACCAATGCTCATCTTGTCTAATAAGGCGTTTAGTTTCAACCAATATATAACCAGTTTGACGACAAAACTTTTGGTAATCAATGGCTAGACTGACAAATAACTCCTTTATGGTGCTGGCAAGAAGAAATCAGTGTGTTTGTGGAAAGCATACTACTTAGTGAGATAATAAGGCAAATATTGAAGTGAACAGTAATGTTTCCTATCATAGAACTCATCGTTGACAATGTTCAGCCTAGACCGTGAAATCAAAAAGATTCCCAACTTTTAGTGTTTGTACTAGGTAATGATTGAAGGTGAGAAGAAGATCTGGACACAGCCGCACTCGAACCAGCGACCACCGGGTTACCGGCCTGGTGCTCTACCAACTGAGCTACGAGGTCCGACTTCTAGCCAGAATTTCATTTTACTTCAGTCACTAAGGATTTTCGCTCTACTACCATGTGAATTCGTGACGCGTTACTACAGCTTGATCATATTCACATATGGGGGCCCAGTCAGGACTTCTCATCTCAATCCAAATCTAACTGAATCAGAGAGGGGGAGCATCATATTGATTATGATTCGACTAGCTGAGATAGCCATAATTTGGCAGACTAGTATTTGCACTGAGTGATGACTGAAGGTGAGATGAAAATCTGTACCGCGGCCGGATTCGAACCAGCCACTACCGACTACCATGTCAAACAAAATCAATCTTTGGATCGGCAAGAATTTATGAGAATTACTCACTCACCTACTGCTCGTAGGTAAATCTTCACGTTTTATCAAGAACAGGGTTAAAATAGAAGGGATCGACTACTGTACTGCAACACAATTGTATTCCCTATTCAACCTAAGAAATCAAGAAAAGAAAAATTGAATCACATTTTATTGCTTTTAGTCATCAATTATTCTGAAAATAACTTCTGCTTCGTCCAGATATAACTCTGAATTTATACTCATGGTACAATAGTTGATTAACAGAGAAGTGGCAAGGAAATCCTGTTCATGTAAGATTTCGAACCAAAGGTTATAATGCTTCTAACCCATCACTTCACTGAATCTTGTGGAGAAAACTTATGTTAAGGCCTATCTTTAAGTCTGCTGGATATTACTGTCATCTCCTTCGTGTCAAGTTTCAAAAAAGGCCTGATAATTCAATTCAAAAATCTATTTACATAAGGCTTACTTGGGATGGGAAACTAACCAGCTATCAAAGTTGGGTACCATTAATTAGGAAGAGGAATATACGGCACTCATTCTCATCAAGCATAATAAAGGTGTAGAGTGATGATAAACTTGTTCAAGAATTAGAAACCCTTTAAGAAATACTGGTTAAGAATGGATATCCATCCAGATTTATCGAAGGAACTATGAAACGAAGACTGGAATAGACTCAAACAGCTCCGACGAAAATATTCTTAATGAAACTCAGATTGAAAGGTGATTTTGCTCTAGATATCCTTCGTCAACGCCTTTCAAAGTCCCTAAGTATAATATTCTATGCTGTGAACCACCATATTGTGTTCCACATGTCAACAGCTGATTTGTTAATGTGTGAAAGATAAATTGGCGCATTGGGCCTCATGAGTGTGTATTTACAAGTTCACTTGCTCTTGTAGAGCTGAATACGTCGACCATACTGTGGTTTCGCCAACATTACCCAGCCTGGCTGCTGAGTGGTGAGCACAAAATCATCTCGAGCTACATCGTTGAACATCTCCTTAAATATGGAAATCTTGTTCCTCTGGAAACCTCGTTCAAAGTTCGCTAAAATGTTCGACTAAACTGTTCAAAAGGGAGAGATGATTAGGTGTTTATCTACAGCTGGTTTTGGTAATTCACAGCCTGAAACCTTCATTGTATATTCAAAAGAAGCATGTACAAACTTTCTATTTACCATGGTCTTAATCAGGTACTCTGAACCTCTGTTTGTACTTTATTGTGTTTTATAACAACTACTGAGATCATGTCTTGTGTTACTTAATATCATTTCATTCCCTACACAAGCCTATAGATTAAGTTTGACTTTATACTGGTAAGTTATCTGGAAGATTCAATCACTTATATGTTTACGAATGTACAGCTGTGAAAATGATTCATCGAAAAAGATAATTATTTCCGTTGTAACCTCCTTCTTATTTTTCTTAGCACATTATTGGCTTTATCAACATTTTCATGAGGGTAGAGTAAGAAGAAGCAACTGATTGATTATTATTACTCAAATGTAACAGTGTTTAAGCAATTCTGAGTTGAATTTGTCTGGATATGCCATTTGATAAGCCTGACCTTTAACGATCGGAACAGCTATCCGGTTTCAAGATCATTCTAGTCTGGCTGGCGAAGTCTTCATATCAGCTTGAATGATTTCTAAATACTTAAGTTGTTCAATAGTAGTATATTGATGAACTCATTCCTTCGTGTGAATAAGTTGGGGGAAAAACTCCAACAACTGAAGTAACCTTGTTAGCTTTGAGTCTAACAGATTTATAGACAAACCAGTAAGTCGATAACATGCCGAATTCTGGTTTGAATATGATCACTGACCAAACTAATTAAGTACCAGTCAGTCAATTAATCCACTCAGCAAATCGTTTTAGAGGGTCATGGGGAATGCACGATAGACAAGGAAATCTTGCATGTTTTCCTCTCATTACTTACGCATGAAATAACTTTGTAGTATTCATTTTTTTTATCTGTACGTTTATTATATTAACTTAAACAGATCTCATATGGACAAGTTTAAGTGTAGATATTCGAATATTTAGAAACAAAAACAAATCTGTATGATAGAAGAAGAGGATAACGAAGAAACAAACTAAACACTGTGAACAGTTAGCCTCTTCTTCAACTCCCCAGTAGTAAGGTAAAATTGCTTTAACTATCAAGATGAGTGTTGGACAAGTGGACAAGAGGAAGTAGTAAAGAACAACTGGCCAACCACCTACCTACAAAACCTCTTTCTCTCTATCTACACTTCCTTCACACAAACATACATTCATTATTCGTAATGGTGGATAATGACCAGTAGTGGAATCCAGTACATGCTTTTTTTCCTGCTTGTGACTCATCATCTAGATGTACCCGCCTCCCAGTTATATGGAGGAATCCTCACGTCAGAACATATGCCAAGAGAGACCGATCAATTCGGTTCACTCAACTACGGTATAATACAAGCAACAACATACATTTATTAGTGTTAAAATGGTCTGAATAATTATCTCCACAGTTTTACTTGATTTAACTTCTCATCAGCTACACTATACATGTTTGTTCTGCTAAATTGTACCTACGCACCCATCAACCAATCGGATCCACAATATCGCCAACTATCCAGATATTTACGCAGATGAATGTATTCACACAAAGGCCTGGTTGCACAGACACAAATGTCTATGAGATTTATTCTTCTAAAAACACGGGGAAAATATGTCTCTCTGTTTGAAAAACATCGTGAATACACACACACACACACAAGAGTAGAGAAGGAAAATGCGCTTAACCTCAGTCCTGTTTCTCTGGCTTTCTGTTACTGGAAAAATGGACGATAGGAGAAAAGAAATGGAAGGAGTGAAGTTTTCTGTTGGGATAGATTATTGTATTTCAATAGGGGAAGAGATAAATTGAATGAATTCGTAGTAAATTTTTATTCATTTCTGATTGGTTGATGGGAAGGTGTTCAGTTTCCGTTTGTTTGTTGTTGCCTTAATTATCAGTATGATCAGCAAATGTATTGATGAATGAACAGGATCAAGACATCCTCTGATGTTAGTAAAATCAGCCAAAATAATGGAAGAGAGTCTTTCTATAAACGAATAAAGGTTATGTCAAAGGTATCAGTACACGATCAATGCATAATTTGTTTATCATTCAGAAGAAAGAGATTCCTCCGAACTGAAACTAGCTTTCATTTTCGATAATATTGATCCCAACCCATCCCATTTTATCCCATTCCGTCAGTATAATCGAACCTTTGCGTCTTTGTCCAAAAGTCTAAAATACACCCTAACTGGAATATCTAACTATTTCCCTTAATCTCAAAGTGATATTTAACTATAAACAATCACTACATAATAATATAAAAATAGAAATCGTCGAGAATATATAAAAGTCTTCGAATCAGTCAAACAGTCTATATACACACTCAACAAGATACAAGTTAATCGTTTTGGTTTTCATTTATTTGCTTGCACACATCAACACTGGATTGAGATAACCCTAACATATACATGTATTGAATGGAAATAAGCTTGAACTACATTTTTCAGACTGACAAGGATAATATCACTCAGCGTTATGAAAATCAAATCAGGTATGAAATTATTATTATTATTGTTATATTTCACTGTATATTCAGCGGAATTTTCTCGATTAGTTGGTAAACTTTTTTAGAAGTCAAATAATTAACCAGAAAATGTTAAGTGCATTTACTTTCAAGCTTAACTTTTAGTTGAGCAAGGAACATTTAGACTTTGCCGAGTATTATTATCGTAACTTGGTAGCCCAGTGGAAAAAGTTGTAGGCTTTAAAGTAGTTGGTGCTAAGTTTGAGTCTCAGTGGAGGAGTCATCACTCACTGGAATGCAGGTATATCCAGTTAAAGAGTTCCGAATGGAAAGAAACATCCATCATGGATTTAACTGCTAACCATCAAGTAAGCTACAATATGACGTTATCATTTGATTTCCACTGTTATCCAGCGTATTCATAGCTCATTCTTTCATTTCGACAGGTGGAAAAATATAATTGATTAGCACATAGATTTGTTAACTGAATAATAAAGAATTTATAGAGTTGTAAAATTATTCATTAATCTAATATCAACCATAATGGGAAAGGGTACCATTAAAACTGCTTGTATTTTACAAAAGATAAGTCCTTTGAAGCAACAGCTGAGATCAATAATAATGCTGATTACTAATATTCAGTAGGGAAGATACTCTGTCTATTTTGCTTTCGACTATATAACAATGTTGAGTGTAGGGCAGGAGATTTTTCGACTTAGTAGACCAACAATGATTTATGAAATTTCCCGTTTTATTTATTGAAGAATTCGTTCAGTGTTCAAAGAAAAAATGGTGACAATGAACAATTCACTCAGATAGTGAGCATTTAAGAAAAGGCTGATTATCTACTCATACGTCACAACTTCTTACCTCTTACAACTAATTCTTCTGACACATAACCCTTAACTCCTGGGGTAAACCATTCTCTTATAATATCCACAAAATCACTGATCACTCCTGATGTAGATGAATATTTCAAGAATGACTGAATCAGTGGGTGTTAAGTAGTGTTGAATTCTCTGAATAAGTCACCAAGATGCCACATGGGTGGTTTTACTTTCTTTTTGGTAGTTATCACGAATGTATTTTGTTTGCCTTACAGAACTTCGTTCGCTGAATGTTAAAGTTACAGGCTTCACCATTCAGCTATTGGGATTACTTCTAAACTCCTTTTTGAGACTGGATTATACACATATATATCCTAATAATGGGATCTTAACTAATTTAACTCATGAGTTATCAGTTTATACAGTAATTTGACCATGGGATTGTGAATGAGAGAGTTTTCAATCAAATACGACAGCTTGATCATTCGCTAATCTGCATGAAATCGGAAAGTTTGAAAGATGGGTAAAGCTTTAATTATCATTAAGAAACTTGAAGTAATTGTATGAACGTTCATCCTTCACTAGACTGATCTTTCACGAAGAATATTTTTTGTCTACAAGAACAGTGAAGATATTACTTTTGCCTCCTGACTGAATTTACCAATGTCAAACTAAGGCTTCTAAATATCTACATGTTTTACAAGCAGATAATGTAATCATACAGGCATTTCAGTCGCCTAAGAATGCAAACATGGTAGAAGTAATGTAAAACGTGTTACTTTCACATTAAATTTTGACACGAAGTGCGAAATCCAGTAAAGGTAAGGATAATTTTATTACAGGAGGAAAATAAATCTGTAGTTTTCTCCTACAGTTGAACATAACTGAATAAATGCTATGAATCGAATTCTTCTAGCTTAAAAATTGTAATGTACCACATGAAATTTGGTAAGTTAATCACTTATAGCCCTTTGGCTCGAATCCAGGCATGACCTTGGTTTTCGTTTCAGCTTTAATTGCCTTGATACTATCTGTTACCAGCTTTGACGTACGAAAACTATTTATGAAAACTCTGGGAATAAAAATGATATAAATACTTGATGGAGACGGTCTTCCTTGTGAAAAACTATTACTGGTAATGTGACTTATGAGAAACCAGGACTAATTTACGTTTTAAATTACTACTCTAAAGGTGAAGTTAACCATCGTCAGAAGTACAGGTTCAAACGAAACGGTAAAGATTCACCAAAGAATCTTGGCTTCTCGATTGATACCATGTAGGTTACTCGTTTATGCTTATAAATGAATGAGATTGTCGAAAAAGATATTCTACAAGAAAATCATGTAACCCTTGTTCTATCATTTTAAACATTTAGATTATACGATACTCATATATGCTAACAGGGGAAAAATCTTAACACAGATGTATAGTAATGGTGGACAGTAGCTAGCAGTGGAATCCAGGACGCGCGTTTTGTCTTATTTTGGACTCGTCAGCCGCACACACCTGCCTCTCAACAAGCGATATTGTTCCCACTAATGTAAGCAAGAACACAGATAGGACCACGTATGATAGACTTGAAATACCATAATATTACTACACTTTTCTTGCAATCTGAGCAAAACAAGTGATAAACCAGTGAATACTTCATTAGGTTATATAATTTATTCCTTCATGATAGTCTAAATAGTTAATCTTTCTGATGTTGTCTAGAATGACAATGCTCCGTTATTAAATCCTTCAGCTCACAGAACACAATCTCATCAAAATGATCTTCCTAAGCTACAAATTTTCTCCACCATCTCAAAGATAATCAAAATTCGTAACCAAACTATGTAAACCCTGGCATGATATAATGTAGTTACAGAAAAGGTGGTCTCCTTAGCCTCTGAAGTAAATGGTATGAAAATGTGTCAAATAAATAATCTCGCCAAAGGATACTTCTCATGCTTCTTCATGCGCTAAATGTCTTCACCTTTAATAATAATAATCGCTTTATTCCAAATAATATGTGTTACAATGTGGAATTCTCAGCACGTAATATCTCAGCACATTCGCTCCCTGTACAATATTTTTCAAAGAAATAATTATTGCATCTGAACAGTTTTAATAATAACAGTATGAAAGACACTGATATGAAACGGGTAGCGAGTGTTACATCCGGTCTGGACTTGGGAATGAATACAAAATAGAGTGTAATTATGGTGATGGTAGTCAGTCAGTACAAAAATCTGAAATTCGATACAGGTATTCTAGAAATATTACTGTACTGTATTTTTGAGCATTTATGTGCCCATTTCCATCTGGTTTAATGTTTTTTCTTTGTTTCATTTTTACCTTGAGAAACGATGATTTGAAAACATTCTAAAATGTGCAAGAGTACATAATACACTTAGAAGACATTCAAATGATTAAAACAAACAGAACGAAAAGAACTTTATGAAATCTTTTCAATAGAAAACTTTAAGAAGCCTAATGTTTAAGCATACCATTATTATCATTAAGGGAACAAGAAGAGAACGGTAGAATCTGGTTGTAGACAATGAAATTCCTTGTCACTATATCTTACACTTCAGACAAATTACTGCTATTAAGAAATTTCTCTCAAGTTAATCTTTCACTAAATTTTTAAATTTGATGGCTAAAGCTAAGGTGGAACTTGTTTAAAGAATTTTCCGTCTGGCAATAATGTAGCATATTGGAAAGTTCTCTACGTTCAATAGTTATGAATACATGCACAACACAAAAGCGTTAACACTGTATTCTCTGTATGGATATTAATGTAATATGTGGAGATATTCCACAAATACATGTCTTTAATTGTAGCTTTCAGCTTAGAAAACGATTGAATACATTAGGATTATTTAGGATGTTCTTCGACAAATGTAGAATAATTGAATATGTCTTATCGAAAGAACATAACTGAGTTGTTTCCAGTTCATATTCCTACATGTTAAACATATCAGCTTTTGATAGTGGGTGGTGATTGAAGGTTAAATGAAAGTTCGAACTACTGTGGGAATCGAACCAACAACAACCGAGTTTCCAACCAGATGCTCTGCCAACTGAGTTGCGAGATCCAACTGTCGACCAAATTTCATTTCACTTACCAAGGATATTGCTCGACTACCATGTGAATTAGTGATGCGTTACTATCGCTTGGTCGTACTCATACTGGCTGCACAGTCAGAACTTCTCATTACTAGTCTACCAAACCACGGCTATCTCGCCCAGATAGTCAAAATGAGAAGATTATTTAACTGTTCATAGCTTCAGACTATTGCTTGAAGTACATTTGTCTTGGGTTACTTTTTTCTCAACATAAATCAGTTTAAACACGTCGACTGCCATAAAAACCGATGTGAAATAAAAGACCTTAACTTATCTTTCTAGTTCTCGACAAGCTTATAACCTATGCATCGTCTCCACAATAGATTTTACCAAGTAACAAATTAATTCGGAAATCAAGTAAAAGAGAATGCATTTTCTTCGCCTGAATTGAGACCATTTAATGGTATTCCCTATTTGCAATACTTACTAACTAACAAAAAGGAATAGAATTTTCTAGCTATTTAGACTGAAAAACATTTTTGAAACTCCTAATTTTCGAAATTGATATTTCCCTATAAATGAAACAGTAAATAAAGTTGTTTTTATTTGTCTCTGACAATTAATGGCTTCATTAAAGTGACACCTTAATATTTCGGAAATTATTTTGATAAAGCTGTTAGCAGTGTGCACGTCAAAAAGGTCGATCAGAACAACATTGAATTCATATTCTGAAAATAAGTAAGTCGGATGCTTATCAATGAAGTCAGTAAAGCCAATGTTACTGTTGCAAAACAAAACGTCTATTTATATTTTCATGAGAAATTCACTTTTGAAGCTTTCGGTGGTAATCGCCACCATCCATTAGGCGATGACATAAATTAGTAGAAAATCACAACTATAACTCTCTCTACAGGTATTTTTCAAACTTGTCGTGATCTTATTGTAATCTACTACAATTTCATGAATAAAAAAAATATGATCAGTAAATGACTGTCAAACTGAAATTCAAGTAGATGAATTTTAAGTCGCTTGTCTTCTTTAGATGCTTCATTATGAATCATTATAATAACCGATGATCTTACTATAATGATGGGTTGTAATACAAATCTACCATTACTTTCTTTCTCTTAATAATGTCAAAGAGCTATACGAAATGATTTATGAGGCAGAAATATTGCCTACATACATCATTGCCATTAATACCTTAGTGATTATAACTTTTTGAAACATATATCTATACTAATAAATGTGCCAAATTAGTATTGTTAATGTTATTCGGGATGATTTGATGATCCTTTTCTTTCGTTTTAGGACTAAGTACACTAAGTATGGATAGTTCATCAATAGACAGTATTGAAGATAATTGTCGGCAAAAACTGAAAGAGGTGAGCCACTTGTTTGATACTTTTAATTTCTCGTTGTTATAATAGGTCACATTTCTCCTATTAGAACTCCTCTATGACACCAGATAATCATGATGTCATACTCATCTTTGGTAAATAAGGGTGAAATCCATGATGCATACTCCCTTCTGTCCACCCCAGTGGCCTAGGAGATAACGCTTTAGTGTTTTAAGCAATGAGTAGCCGGTACTAGTCTCAATGGGCACAACATCACTCACTGGAGTGATGATACATCCAGCTGATAAGTTCAGAATAGCAAAAAACACTCCTCCTACTTATTACATACTTGGTAGTTTAAATTATTATCGTTTTATACTTTTTTTTGGCGTCTTTGTAGACTTTATTTGTTGAAATAGATGATATGCAAAACTAATGACTTTTTAAATTTTATCGACATCTTTGATAATAACAGGGTATTATTTCATCAAGGAATGTTAACTACGCGAAATTATCTTCCAGTAAAGATATAGAATACATTGAATGGTTCTAGGACAAAATAATGCTGAGTAGTAACACAACCTATCAAGATAAAATATCTATAAGCAGTTAGTGTATATGTGACTATGACTCTCTGAATACGGTTTATTAGAAAGTGATATTCTTACCAACCCCCAAAGTTTTGTCATGTCAGGGTTGATGATGTTTATCTACAGTGATGAAAGTAAAGCCAAGCAGTTTCATCACTGTTAACTTTTAAACAGCAAACTATTAACACTATAAAAAATTCGTGATGTTTACGCTCTCTACGTCTATATGTGTATCTGAGGAAAACACTAATTTTCCATTACGATAATGAGTTCAACCGGAAAAATTTCGGGATCACGAAAACGTGAATTAATGACATTCATGCTTATTTTCGTAGCAGAGTAATACTTTTTACTACTAAAAATATGCTTGGTGTGACCAAGAGAGTATCATCTAATTCCAATCAGTTGATTTCTGAACCTAAAGTTCACTGACAAATGAACAGGATACTTCTACAATCAAGATTTTCTGTTTACATTCCAGGATTTCTCTCAGTCAGTATACATAAACCAATCTGGTATTGACAACTTTCATGTGCAGTTCAATTACCAGATGGTTAATTAAAATCGCTTTTATGAAACCAACTTATTAAACACAATAACTTCCTTTTTTTATTTGCATTCTCGTTTCGAGTTAGTGAATTGAAAGGAAACATAATAATCTAACGAAAAATATGTTAAGTTTCAGGTTCTTGAAGATTTATTTGTTTTGAGGTATTCATCATCCTAGAATGGCATCAGCTGGAGAACTAGGCAGCTGTTTCGTCATACTGTGGATGGGACACCACAACAGTATGCACTCATGACCTCGCTGAGGATCAAACTTAGGAGCTTTAGGTTTTGGATGAAACATTTGTCCAGCGCTCCCCAATTTTCAGTGTTTCTGCGACTGATGCCAGACCCAGATGAATACCACTCTGAAATGAATTATATATTACTTTTAAGACTTAATTTATTCAGATTTTATCAACTGATTATGACACTACAGCAATTCAGCTTTTCATACATGTAATTTTTTAGAATCAATCAAGGAAAGTTAGGAATACATTATTACACATCTTATACAGGTGAATTTCTGTAACTGCTCTGAATTCTTCTTTGGAATAAATGATTAAACTGACCAATGGAGCCTAGATGTTGAGAATGAAATAAGGCATGCTAGTTTAAACACACCTGTTTATACTACATCATGTGCATTTATGAGACTGAGGTTTTACACTTACCTACGTCTAACAAGTAGCGCATATTGATGTAGTTCATATCCAGACAGTTTGATAGGAATCACAGAAACCTACTGACGTAGGGAATTGTACTCCTTCTTGAATATGACACAAAAAGCAAAACTATGCTTTACACATTAAACTGATTTTTTTTCGCCATTATTGTTTGTACTTTTAGGTCATTCAGGAGTCAATCAACTAGGTGGAATGTTTGTCAATGGTCGCCCATTACCAGATACAACACGTCAACGTATTATTGAATTAGCACATTCAGGTGCACGCCCATGTGATATATCTCGAATCCTACAAGTATCTAATGGATGTGTATCAAAAATATTATGTCGTTATTATGAAACTGGTTCAATTAGACCTAAAGCAATTGGTGGTAGTAAACCAAGAGTGGCTACAAATTTAGTAGTTCTAAAAATAGCACATTACAAAAGAGAATGTCCATCAATTTTTGCTTGGGAAATTCGAGATCGTCTACTACAAGAAGGTATATGTACAACAGAAAATATTCCCAGTGTAAGTTATTGTTAAAGTATTTTAGCAGTCATAAATTTCAGTGTAATTTGGTACTGTTTTACTAACCCGACTCATATATAGAACATATGATGAAACCTTGTAATAGTTGTATGGGATACGCATAATCTATATTCGCCAGTAAATAACAGAATATAACACGATATGTGTATAACCTTATACAACTAAAGACGTGGCAACTATTTGATAACACCTTGGAATATGATGATTTTATAAGATCCCGAATTCGTAAGTGTACTTTCAAAAGCAAAATTATCATAATCTAATGAAGAACTGATTCTTGACTTCTGGACTAAGACAAATGGTCTTGAAGTAGATTTGTTTACGCATACCAACCGAAAGATAACATCTTGAAGGTTGCTGTGTAAAATAGGCTTCATTCTGAAGACAACAAATTAAAGAAATACAGTTACACAATACTGTTTGAAAAGTTGTTCCCACATATCACTGGTGTTCAACTGAAGTGGACAAATGGAAGATGGCGCGGAATATAGAGATATACCACTGTATAATAAAGAATTTGATAACTGATGAAAACTTTTATAACGCGTTTTTATAATTGGTTATTTCATGTTAAGAAATCTCTGTTCATGATGAAAGTAGTTCTCATTGAATAGTTAAATTAAAATAAAACCTCAGGGTCATTTTAAATATATTTCGAAACGTTAGGTATAAAGACTCATTGGAAAGTATATCCTGAGCCAAGATATTGTATTTGTCAGAACTTGCCAGTAAAGTACATCTATAAAAATGAGGAATTCGGCATGTCCAACAGAGAGAGATTTGAGCCCATGTCACTGAGTTCTTACTTCGGTGAATTGATCACTAAATTACTTAGCACATATTTAGTGGTCTGAAGGACTACGCCATATACACAAAGTATTCATCAGTTATCAGCCGATATACCTCTTCACTCCTGATAGTTTTCTATTCCTCTCAGATTGGATTTTAATCGATATTATTTTCAGAATCACTTGTAGGCGTCACTTTCATTGAGTTTTACTTCGGGGTATCCATTTGGAAGCATTCCACTAATAAGCATTATACAGCAATCTATGTTGGGGTTATTGGAGATTCATTTTTAACGTAGCATTCATTACGGACTGACAGCATTTGAATAACCATGTAAAACCTCGGACCAGTAGACATCTGTTTCATCCTAGCATGAAATTCTTCAGCAGTATGCGTTTGTGACATGCTTCAAGATGGATATCCCGAAGTTCTAACGGGAAGCCGTGACCTGTGGAGTCAAGCAGTCGGAAGTGAAGCTGATGCCAACTGAAGACCTTGGATGATAGTTGCACTATATATATATATATATATATATATATATATATATATATATATATATATATATATATATATATATATATATATATATATATGAATGTCAGTTTCTTATACTTAAAAGGCAAACAACAATCAAACTTAGAACAGGTACAGCAATATCTAGTGAAAATCTAGTTACATTACTCCAGCTGTTACACTAGTTCCTTTCATTTTTCAGCTATCCTAATTCCCCCTTTCCCTGTTTCGACATTGATTCGCAAGCTTTTCAGGATGTTCCTTATGTAGTATGCGTTTTTATCAATCAGAATTTATGTCTAAGAGAAAGTAATGAACATTTTTGACGCCAGTACAATCAATATTTATTGCATAATTCAGATAAATGTTTGGTTTAAATGATATTTGATGGAAGCGACGCATTTCATAAAGAAAGCGAAAAACTAGGAAGAACTGAACAAATGTTGTCCATTATTTTAGTGAAATCAGTCGAATTTTTAGTGTCTTGATGTATTAGTAAATTATGTTAGCTTTAAGACAGTAGGTTTAAAATTATTACCTTCCCCTTCCTATCCTCAACCACAGGAAAGTGTTACTCAAACTTTTCTTCCTCCACGACAGCAGCAGAAATGAAGATGAAAATGGAAACATAAATCAGCTGCATTTAGGAAGCAAAAATAGACAGAGTAGGCACACTATCATAAAGGCTTACAGTCTGATCAATGAAGTCATTTGAGGTATTTATCAATAAATTTATTCTGCGCTAAGGCATAGAGTATATTGTATTAAACCGAGGATAAATTAGAATTATTAACCAGACAGTAGCACTTAAATAGAACTAATTAACTGGTACTATCTCTCTACCTTCATAGTTGTAGAGTTCCGGACAAGCTAAATGATTCTTATGCTGTGTAAGTTGAAAATATTTAATATTTTTAACTAAATTAGTCAATTTCTGTGGATTCCATTCCTACATATAGTTCTTATACTGCTGAGATAATTTCTTGTCGTTCACTACAACACTGGTTGACTTGAATTCGAATCTCATAGGTCGGAGATACACCTTGTTGACAAGCACCGACAAACATGAAGCCCACGTGAAGTAGGTCTTCCTGTCAGTTGTCTTTGACCAACTAACATCTATCAAAGTGCACCAAAATGATGACCCATCTAGCTTAGAGGCCATATTTCGAAATGACTGATGGAGTTCGGTTAGTACTCAGGACTAAACAACGTGAAATCCGTTATTCCCCAGTAACTAATCAAAGTATAGGACAATTATTCAAGTATATTAGAAATCATTTCATCTATCTGAACGAATTTCATTGACTTAAACTGCAGCCTACTTTCTTGTTTCTCAGTTTTCAACCTTCTTTGTTGATAATATCCAAAGCTAGGCAATATAAAAGCAAAACCGACTCCAAGAATCTTTGAAGATGAAGCAGCATTTTAGTAACATTATTAGTCAGGCGTACCAATCTGGGACAACTGGATACTCAAAAAAGTTTATTAATCGATGTAGAGTACCAACTCTGATCACTGATATCCAACGCCAGGTTATTCTTTGACGTGATATTAAAAATGTATCCATGTTAACAGTTGTGACTCACGCACTTGTATCTCAGGACGAAGAATCTAAGTATACATTTTGAAGGACTGATGCTTTTATTCACCTCCAAACGTGATACTTAATCTCGAAAAAATCATTTGAAGAAGAGTACAAGAGTCATAAACTTATGTATAATTGTGTTTCCAGATTTTCAAAACCTTTTTATCTCTTCATGGACATTCGCCAATACGGTATACACACTTATCTTTACATCTTATGCAGAATATACACCAATGACTCAGATGATACATTGAGTTATGAATGGGCTTTTAACAATTTGTGGGTTTTGTAACTGTTGGAGATAGTAAGTTTTGCTAGGCCTAAATGCTGACCAACTGAATTCAGTCGGGAATGAACAAGCAGCAGTTACGTTGGCCACTACCGAGTAACTAATTTTTGTCCATACTTCAGTCGTGAGTGGGGTCATGTAAGACTTGAATAGTTGAATGGTAAAGTTAATCGGTTGAGGGCAATCAGCAGCAAGACCTGCTTAATTTAACTTTCTGGTTTTTTGTACACATCACTGGAAAGCAGTCAGTCTCATGTTGTCTAGTCCGGGATGCTGACCAAATTCTATTGATCTTTTTGCAATAAGACCACGAAGCTGGGAGGCTCAACTGTTTCAACTAACTAAAATCCATCTAAGTGTAACAAAAGGATGAGCTGTTCGGCTTGGTCAGATTACAAAATGATCGATAAAATCCTGTCAACATTTAAGATAATTCCAGGAAGCATTCAAATGTGTTGATTGGTTGTGATAGATAGAGTCTAGTTCACTACTCCACTTTATCAATGAATTATGGATCAAGTTATCAAGTTAACAGTGAGGAAGGGGAGACAAGCAATTATCCTATTGGAAACTCATATCTTACCCATAACTATATGCACATATTTGCTTGCTAGTGAGTAAGTTGTATCTTGGTTGATTATATGACACTGAGTGACGTTGCAACTCTAAAAGGGAAGAGGTTAGCAAATATTACTAGGTAATGATGTTATTATCTTTTTTCATAATCAATATTATATCTGGAAGAAAAATGAAAAATAATGATAGAAATCGGTCAACCAAAATCAATACAACAGGAAAAAAGCAGAGGCATTTGTAGAAGTGGAAAACTTGAAAATCAAACAATAAACTAGCAGATACCTACTTCGACAACCAACTCCGGAAATCTGATTCGAAGTAGAAAGTTAGCGACAGACAGAACGAAATATAGAGAAAAACTATCATGAAAACCTTACAACAATGACAGAAATAGCATCCCACCCTTTTCTTTAACTTATACGAAAAAAGCTAAAACAGGAAACAGGAAAGTTTTCATAATTGTAGAAGAATAAGTTAAGCATAAAGTTTTTTTGTCAGCGTAAAAAGACCAACTCCAACGATAATAATGAAAATGATGACTACACTAATAGCAGCAACAACAACAACAACAAACTAATAATAATAATAATACACACTTCGTCGAAAATAATACTCAATACGAGTAGCAAGCAAGCACACGATAAATACATTAACTTATCCCAATAAGCTTTGAACATATTTTTGGCGGTATATCGCTTCATGCATAGATATCTAACTTGAGAATAATACAAAGAAAAGTAATCGAGGTGATGAATGATTAGGTTGGTTAAGTTGCTTTTCTTGTTTTTCACTTGAGTACATGAACAATACAGCTTCCTTTGTGTATCTTCCGTTCACCACTACCTACCACCACCAACACCCCTCTGCAGTATTTAATGTCCTAATCAAATCACGTCTGTCTTTTTAATTTGTGATAGAATAAGAGAATTTTCCTGTCAACATGGATAAACGTTTATATCTGACTGTGAGTATGATTTCCTTTTCATTTGCAGGAACTTGTAGAAGAGCAATTAGAAAGAGGTATAAATTACCAGTGGGAAGCATAATCTAGTTACTTACAACTAAAAAAACTATGAGGAATATGAATGAGTTGAATGTATTACGCGTTGATTAGGAGTTTAGTTAAAGTTTTTAACACGCTGAATTAAGTAGTTTCTATGCGTTAAATAAATTTTGCAGTACATTTTAATCATGATGTCAGACTCAGAATCAAGTGATTTCTTTTAGTCGATAAAGCAACTCTGAAATTTAATGTTGATACCTAGAGGTCGCTGGTTCGAACCCTTCTATTACCTATATTCTCATTTCACCTTCAGTCATCACCTAGTACCAGTAAAATGAGTCTTTGAAACCACAGCTACCTCAGACAATCAAATAGATAACCAAAATATTTACTAGCAGGCGACAGTGGAAATAAGCACTTTTGAAAGGTCAATTGGTTTGAAGACAATTTCCAGTACTGTTGACTAGCGACTAACTCTAAAGTATGTATCATGAGGTTCTGGTTGCTAAAACGAAGCAAGGATGTATGTTTAACAGTGATACATCACAAATTAATAAAACCTTAAGTATGAAAACCAGTGAATCCCAATTGTACATCCGGGGCAATATTTCATTTTGGTGTTAAGGTTAAGCATTAATGAAGACTGATAGCAGATTTTTTGAAAAAAACTGGTGTTACTGAAACTGGATGGTGGTGATTAGGGAGAAGTGGAAACCTAAGCAGGGGTAGGAATCGAACTAGTGGCCTGCAAGTCCTTTTACAGAGCCGCATCTTCATTTCAGCTTCACTTATCACCCAGTATGAGATGTAAATACTAAATAAAACATTGCTGTGAATACTTTATAATCAAGTTCATTAGTTGATCAGAATCAACTAAGAAAAAATCACGTTAGTCGCAACATAACACCTAATTATCACAGAGGAACTGGAATCTGGTTAACATCCAACTTTATTAACTGCCGGTGATACAGTTCTTATCAAGAACTAGTCCTTCATCTCATCTATGAAATCCTTTTGAAATGAATAAGAAAGTCACAGGAAATCATAAATAATAAGTGACGAAGTCAGTTCATTTTTAAGTTTTCCTCCTGTGTACTTACTTCTAGAATTACTTCCTGAATGAAACATAACTCCTTTTTACACTGTAATATTCATGCAATCTCAGCACCGATTGGTCAAGTTGACATAATGATCGATAATTAATTGTAGGACAAAATATAATGCCACTTTTCAGCACCCTTTTAAAATTATAAGTAACTTCATCGGATACTTGACCATATATCGATCCATGTTTGACATCATTTTTATACCTTAAGCCTTGAATCAATTTGCAATGTGTATATTATAATTGAGTAATCTTTGTGAAATAGTTTATGTGATGTGTTGACAAACATTTGGAAGGAGTAAGTGAAGCATATCATTTTATCTACTTACGAACATATGGTTGGTTATTCCTGGTCATGTTTAAATATATACAGGCTCTGTTATAGACAAGAGGACATTCTTTTTTGTAGTCGCTTCGTCATATTGCGTGCAGATTTCCTCCGCATAAGATCCTGTCTGCGCCTGTTACCTTATTCTTTTAATTCACATGTTTGTTTGTCTAGGCTTCGATTTAATAGTATTATTAGGGGGTGTAACACGAAACTATGAAAACAGCCAGAACCCAGAAGAACCCCTTCCATTCGGTATATGTATGTATGTGACAGGGAGATGAACAGAAGGAGAAACACTAGTAGACCCGAAAAACTCAGTTCACTATATGTTTACTTGTACAGACATATATCTTCAAGAAAAGAATACCCTTGTTTCACTCATCTCTTTTTTCTTTGCCTCTTGTATTTCTATTTTTCAAGTTTCGACAATTTATGCCCGAACGGTAATTCAAGTAGCATATAGACAAAAGCAAATTTTATTACTAATATCTATATACTTTTAGTTAATTCAATGAGAGAACAGTAAATAATGTGACCTGAGGAACTAACTATGCTTCTGAGTACTTGAACTGGCCTATCTATCTATACATATAAACAACCGGCACAAATTCGGATGAGACAGTGAAAAATTAGGGTTTAAACTTGAGACATTCTGTGTAATGGTCATAACAAAATTAAAATAATCACTAAAAAATAATTCTTAAAATCAAGTGAAAAAATATTTTTAACAAAATCATTTCCAGTAGAATAAACATGAACATGATAGACTGTAAGTAGCTTTATCCAGACTCTTTGGGGAAAGAGAACTTTCAGCCAATACGTCTCACCTTCTGTTTTATCATTTTGGTGAAGAATTTAAGAGAGATATAACTATTCTACACGTTATCATGATATAACCTTTGAGAAGTGTAGGCTATGGGTTCGGCAGTGAGACAGGTAGGAAAGAACTATATAGTGGCGAATATTTGTACCTCAGAATGTAGATGTTCAAAGTGAGTTATTCTTTAAGCCTGTATTTTAGTTGGTAAACACTTCAGTTTCATGGTAGACATAGTTACCAGTGCATCAGAACTTCACAAGAATGACACCCATCGACTAAAACCTTAGCTCAAAGAACAATGAAATACTTCATATCCACAGTTTTGAAGAAACTCATTTTTCCTATGCAATCTGAATTGTTTGTTTCAAACACATAGGACATGTTATCAGTAAACATTTAAGCTAAACTAATTATCTTTATCTAGTGTTTATTTTAACCAGAAGGTTGGAATAACCTTGAATTGGCTGTGTTATTCTTCACTTAATCGTGTGGATTACTGTTACTGTAAATATGGTGTGACCTTTAATCTTATCGATAACCTATCCTGCCAAAATCCTTGAACCAGTTACTAGCTTAGTGTAACTTTTAGTAGCTTTATGTAAGATGATGATGTACAAGATAATTTTCTGATTGTATATATGGGATAACAATATCTCGTTGAGTGAATATAATTCATTTTTGTATTCTTAGTTAAAAAAGTCTAGTGAGTGACATAATTGTAGAGTGATAAAGGTTCATCAGTTATCCTGAAATCACAGGTTTAAGTGGCTGATGAGTAAAGACAGGTGAGAAAACCGGATCCGTAGGTTTTTATCCAAAAGCTGCGTCGATCCAGTATTATGTTTAGAATATGCACTACATGAATTTACAATAAATTTATCGAATTTTTTTCACTGAATATCCTAGAAAAGTAAATGTATGCATGACAGCTGAATTTGTATTGACTACATCTACTTCATATCCACTTTAAAGAAACTAAACATTTAACGTCCACTTAAATATATTAAAATTAACTACACCTTCACTACGAAACCTTTGGTAAAGATAGTTTTTGGTGGACCAAAAAAATTTATTACTTCATGGACACTTCTGTCCTGATGTTTGGTCAATACTCATGAACAACAGATGATTGTCCTGTTCTGTCAACTTGACGTACCTCTGTATTTTTACAATCAGGGATAAAAAGAAATTACGACATGGTAAATTTCTCAGAAGATGACTTACATGTACCAATGGCCTACTGGATAACGTTTTGGCGCTTGAAGTGTTAGGTAGTGGATTCGAGTTTCAGTGGGAACAACATAACTCACTGGGGTGCTGGAACATCCGACTGACAAGTCCCAAAATGGATGAAACGCGCATCCTAGATTCCACTGCCAGATACCAAGCAGATATTTACATAATGAATTATCAGACAGTACCAAAGCATACGCGTAGTAACCCATCTCCCAACAAATATTGGTTAATTTGACCCCTTATGCCAAAAAGAGATTACAAGTATCAAAACACATCCTGAAGGTTCTGTTTTAAATAGTATCTTCTTACTTATCCCACTAGAACTTGCTGTGTGGATAAATCAAATCGCTAAAAGAGTTGTTATTTTGAGAAAATTGTAAGACTTCCGCCTATTTCATTAAATTACCTTAATCTTATGATATATTAAGACTATGTACAACTGAAGGGTTTCAAAAAAGCGATCACCAACTTCAGCATTCCCTTAAGCGATCGTAAAATCATTTAATAGTTGTAATCTCTCATTACTATACTAAGTCAAATTCCTCGGTCTCTTTTGGCAGATGGGCGGATGTCCCGTCGCTCGCGGATACTGATGATATTGTATACAGCTGGGTAACTAGTCGTAAAATCCCGGATGTGCGTTTCTACCTATTAGGGTCTCATCAGCTGGATGTACCTGCACCCCAGTGAGTAAGGTTGCTTTTACTGAGACTGTAATCCAGTACCCATCTCTTCAAACACTAAAGCGCTGTACAGTAGGCCAACGAGGCTTGAGGGCCACCTTTTGTGCAGTGGGTATCAACTGTTATTACTTAGTTCTTGTTATCTACCGTTGCTTTACTGATTCAGATAGCTCGATCTGTGTTGGCAGATGGGCTCCCATTTGGATGTTTTGATATTGCTGAATATTCATGATGATATATTCATCTCGGCAACTCACAGCAAAATCCAAGATGAATCTTCCATCTTATTTGGGACTCGTCAGTGGATGTGGACAGTGCTTTGACGTTTGAAGCGATGAAGAGGCCAATGAAGTCAAAAATAAAGGCGTAGTTAAGGAATTTTTTCGACAAACTACTTTCAGATTACTGATTTATATCCGCCTAATCAGTCAAGGGGATCTTAGATAGTCCAATTAAAATTCAGCTGCGATTTCTTTTAAAAAATCTAGGCCACTAAAAATATCAGATTGGTCGCTTACTCAAACATTCATGTAATTAATTTAACTAGTATAATAGTTTTCATAGAGAAGCAAATAAATCATACTCACAAGTTTATACATTAAAATACAGACCAAATTAGATTTCAGTATAAACTAATACGTCAAATATAATTAAATTGTATCAAGATTTAGAAGAAAAAAACAAGGAAAAGGTGATTTCGAAAATCTGTTCATCGTTCAATAGCGCTAATTTTCAGTCTTCCCTTAATTCATTGATTGAAATAATTTAAAAATAAAAAATAAATGACACTTTATATTCAAAAAAAGAACAAGACAGAAAACCTATATATTTGATGGATTCTCGTATACTTCTTAACTGAACAATAACTGACAATAGTAAGATAAGCCGATTGATTAATTTAGTCAGTATTTATGAAACGCTATTCTACCACCAACCCTCTATTCTTTCATTTTTCTCCTGATCTGTTTTGTTATTTTCTGTTCATTTCTTTCTTAAAAAAGATTTATATTCATGACATTTCGATCACCCTTTTAATACCTCCTTATATCTATTCACTAAAGAGTCAAGTGATCAATGTCACCAGCGAAATGTTACAATGACCATTGAATAGTCTTTTCTTTTTTGCCATACCTTTATGTCCTTGAATTAAAAGATTTAGGCGCTGAAGTTAAGGTCTATAATTATTGTTGTTCAAAAGTGGATACATCTTAAAATATCGGGGGATATATGTTCTACCCTAACTAGTTAATCCCTAACAGAATGCAACATTTTGTGTAATCGCTACCAAGAATGATTTCCATGAACTAAGTTAATAAGTCAAGTGGGGACGTACCCTTCAAGTTGAATGATAAGATCTGATATGTGAACTTGCTAAGTAATGAAATTTCGATCTAAAAAAAGGAAGATATACTATGGTCATTTTGGTCACCAATAAAAGTCTAGCTCAATGCAGCTATTTTAGAAAGCCTAAATGACAGTCAATGTGATGCTCCACATCCTTAATTCAGGTTGATTGGGATTGGGATGAGAAGCCGTGACTAGGTAGTCAGTCAGAATATGACCAAGTGAGAGTAATGCATCACGAACTCATCGGGCAGTTATGGAAATCCCTAGTGATTGAAGTGAAATAAAACTCTTGCAAGCAGCTGAGTCTCTTAGCTCATTTATTAGGGCACTAGGCTGGTAGCCCATTAGTAGCTGGTTCGAATCCAGCAGTAAACTAGATTTTTATTTCACCCCCAGTATCAACACGAATTCATCAAGTTGTGGAGGAAACTTGTAGTTCATGCTCTGAAAGGTAAGCTGTTATGCATCGATGACGATGTGTGACATGTCGTTGGAACGTCTGCCAGCTGAAATCATAGCTCAGAGAACTACTGACTCCGAAAATCCGTCAACTACTTATAAACTGATCAAGAAATGAAAAGAGATAATACAAACCAAAAATGATATGATTCACTTAGTAAAAGTCACCTTATCCCATCCTATCACTTCTTCGGAATACTCTGCTCCAGCCGCTAGATACAGAGTATAGTTGCATGATGAACTGTTTATTTAATCTAGTATTGGATCAATAATAGTGTATCATTTTGTGTTATATCAAGTAAAAAATGTAACACAGAATGATGCTCTGTCACAGGGCCCAAGTTTCGCGTTTATGCTACAGAAATTGTCAGAAGTTTGATGAAATACAATATATGAAACTGCTTTCACCTACAATTGATGTGAACCTTTTAGCAAACAGATACAATCTACAGATGATTGAAGCATACTAAAGGCGAAAGCTACCAAGATGTTTGACTTTGTTTTGCTGTGATTAAAATCCCAAGTGCTAAAATAAGAAACCATCTAGTCCTGTCCAAAAAAGTAAATTTATCTGATATATGTTTGTCTTTCCATCTGGTGAAATAACTCTTGACACCCTTGTCTTACCGGTATGGGGATACATATTACTGAAAGACGTACATCACCTGTAACCATAAAATAACTATAAAATTTATACCCATATTTAAGTGGTCTCTCAGGTCAGAAAAATGTATTTGGCAGTGTTAGTCGGACATTGTAAATGTTGGTATAATAATACCTTTATTATTCCAGTGCTAAAATATCCAAAATATTCACTTTGGAGATTCGTGGGATTTGTTTATTGATTTCCAGTTGGTATTCATCATAGACTGATATCATTTAGAAAAACGTCAAAAACCTGGGGGTACCGAACAGCCGTTTCGTTCTGGTTCATCAGTGCGCACCCATAACGGTCCCAGGGATTGAACTCAAAGCCTTCAGGTTCCAACAAACCTAAAACCAATTAGTAAATTCCCACAAACCTCCAAACTAAATTAATCTAGTGCCCACTGGTGATAGGCTTTGATAGATGATTCCCAAAGTTACAATGAGGAGTCGTGAGAAGTGAAGGCAATCAAGTCGAACACGAGGGCAGCTACTCAGTGACGGCATTGTATGGAGAATTGACAGAATAGTAGATGTTGACCATTGGACTCCAACTCAGTGGCTCAGTAGTAATGTGCTGGTGGCGGGACCTGAAGGTTCCGGGTTCTACCCCTGACAAGGTCACAGGTGTGCACTGCTGAGCAGTTCTATACTAGTACGAAAGAGCTGTTTAGTGCTCCTAGGATTCCAACGTTTCCACCAGGCCGGTAACCCAGTGGTCACTGGTCCGAGTCCGGTGGCGGTCCAAATTTTCATTTTACCTTCAACCATCACCCAGTATAAATACTAAAGCTCCCAAACCATGGCTATCCCTGATAGTCAAATGATATTGTAAGGGGTATTATTAATGAGGAAGATTATACATAAGTGGTTAAGAGATTGGAATGATCTGATAGGTGAGTTCTATTCTAACACTTCTTTCTTTCCACATTGTTGTGTGTTAGTTGAAAGCGTAAAGTCTTGCATAACTTCTTTTCATCCTCTCTGAGGAGATACAAGCAGGCATCAGTGAATAAAGGGGATACTCAGTATCAGATAAAATGACTGTGGACAGTTGCTTATTTGAATCCAAATGTCTACCAACCATAATGTTAGAAAGTTGATCCTTTTTAGAAGGTCAGAAAACGTTGACAGGGGACAATAAAGATGAAAAGGTGAAATACGAGAATTAATAGGTTGTAAATATAGAGGCTGAGTTATACCGGAGAGTTTCCCCTTCTTTATCTAATATGTTCAATGGAAAATTTTCTTAGAAGTCAACAAGATATGATACGACCAACAAAGATAAGAAAAAAGCTCAGTAAAAGATAGATAACGATCGATTTGCTTTCCATGTCGGAAGGACTGATATTTTGGAGGGTTTAGCGTCAGATCGTTTGAGAAAGATCATTGACCGACTTCAGACTGAAAAACTCATCCAATCGAAAACAGTCTGACCGAGAGGTAATAAGGTCACACACTATTAATTCATCAGGATACTTAGTTTTCAGTAGAATATGGTAAGTCATGCAAAAGGAGGTAAAACAGAAATGGAGAAAGTACTGCACATTAAGGCATACCCGCTGCAGTTAACAATAAAGTATAGCGCTTTCCTTTGTAAGAAAGCAGTCAGTTTGTTAATCCATGGCTCAGCATGTATAATGGCAAGCTTAGTTAACAAGAGTGGTCTAGAACAGAGTCAAAGACCTATGTGTTACCTAACAACAAATAGCGAACATACTTGACACCTTTGTCTGGACCAGAAGCAATAATATAATACAAGACACAAGGTAGCATATAGAGTACTTGTCCTATAATGATGAGCAAATTGTTTCGGATTCTTGAAAGCCTACAGTGAAGGTTCAAACACAAGTAAAAGTAATTTCTCTACTGTTTTCAAAAAATGAGAGTTTGTAGTGACTGGTTTTCTAAATTTCATACCTAGTCGATAGATAAACTAATTAATTTGCTAGCGCCAGTATTAAGGGTGTAAGCATATAAGATAGGTTGCCGAATACATTGGTAAGCATACGTGAAATGGAGAGTGGAATTCACATTTACCCGCTAGCCACCATCTATGAAACAAGTTGTCTAACTGATCTAGTGCCTATTTTGAACAGAAAAATTAACTATACATTGTCAACGCATGTGTCAACATTAGTCACTTTTTCTCATCCCATTCAGCAATAAATTGAGCTGTCAGTTATGATGATCAGTCACGTAAAAGTTAGGTTGAGGTCATAAATGATAACTCCAAGGCTTCATCTGAATAATATGGAAATAAATTCAAGTTGGAATACTTCCTGTTGTTGGATTAATTCAGCACTATGCGACGGTAATGAAGTATTTCAAGGGGAGCTTACGATGGATTCGTTTTCATTTACTTATAATACACCTGAAAAGGCTTATAATTATTGAATGTAACTGCTTAGTAACCTTAAGTATGTCTTTTTATTTCTCCGGTAAAAAAATTCAGGTATCATCGATTAACCGTGTACTGCGCAATGTTTGTAATGACAATCAATTCCCACTTTCATTTGGACCTAATGCTGCACAAAGTGATCACGCCAGTGCACATCCATTCAACTCAACTGCAAATAAGCAACATTCACTTCATCCGCATGAGAATCTACTACACCATCCTCATATGCAAAATCATCAGTTTGGTCTGCCAATAAATAGAATGCCAATGGTTGACTTTCCTTCACCAAATTTACATCTTATTATGAGTCAAGCTAATTCATGTAAGCAAAATTGTCCACTTTCTCTCACTACAAATCAAGTATCTCCGGGGTTAAATATACCTCCGAGATCACTGCAAGCATCACCTCCACGTTTTCATCATCCACACACAGCTACATTTGCTGCTGCTGCCGCTGCAGTTGTTCAACAAAATAATTTACCTTCAAATGTACCTGACTCACTTACATATCAGAATCGTTTGTGTGAAGTTAATGGAGTAACTAGTAACTCTTCTCTACCACCATCAATTCAGTCATCAACGAATATGTATGATACATTTTCAAATTTGTTACATCATGCAAATTGGCCATCATGGTATACATCAGCATCAGCATCATCTAATAATCAAATTCCATCCATACCTTTAAACATTAACAATAACACAAGAAGTTATAGTAACTGCCAATCGGAAACAAATGATATGAGACAACACTCAAATTACAGTAATATAACAAATTTCAATACGTCCAATGGAAATGATTTCACACAATTCAGCCGAACAGATATGAACAGTAATGAGGATAGTAATATTAAGGAACAAGTTTCTAATTTATCACATAGATCCACATCAACTGATTTAGATAACATGAACATTTTTCAATCATCAAAAAAGTTAAATCAATCGTCTCAACAACAAATTGGTTGTAATTCAAATTCATTGAGTAAAACTGATGAATTCGATTTTTTAATGAGAAATCATTCAGAATTATGTAAAAATATAGAGTATGAAGAAGATTTAACATCTAAATCTGATATACAATATCAGCTATATAAAAAATCATCAACTCTACAACAATCTCGAAAATCATCAAAATTACCAGGATTTTGTGATGGAACTGTCAATAATCATCAATTAGATCAGTCTCCTATTGAAACAAAGAAGAAATTAACACGATCAAGTAAGTTGAAATATTCAGTAGTGATGATGTGATGTGTCACAGGAATTTACAGTATCATATGAAATCTATCACGTAGGCACGATAACCACTTCTTGTACAATACATATTAGTTATTACTATTTATTGATATACTTGTAATTGTCGGTTGTTCTGTTGGATCGAATTGTTCAACGTCTATTGGCATCTGGGCTCTTATGAGGATGCCTCAATTTTGCTGAATGTTAATTATGATAATTTGCTTGGTTGTGGTGCAGGTATATTCACCTGACAAGTCCCGAATAGGACGAAACGCATGTCCTGGATTTTTCTGCTAACCACAACCAAGCGAATTATCATAATTAACGTTCAGGCAATGTCGAAGCATCCGCATAGGAGCGCATATGCCAACAGAGGTCGGACAATAAAACAACCGACAATTACAAGTATATCAATAGATAGTGATCGATTTCATGTTCAAAACGTCAGTTCATGAACAGTCTTATGATGATCTGTTCATGATGAAACCTTGAAATGAAATTAGTACGTCATTGTTTAATTTAGACAACTTTTTACCGATAGGATAGTTAGTTGAGATACTTCAAGATGATATGGGACATAGCTTAAATTGCTTATTTATATTTGTAATCTTGTGTTGAAAGAATTCACCAGTCTGTCTTAGCATATAGAAAGATACCCATGAGGAAACGAAAAGCCTCAACAAATAACTAGTGCTAACCGTTGCACAACGTGTGACTCGCATGGTTCAGTAGCCTAGTGAAAAATCCTTTGGGGTTTGAAGTGATGGGTACTCTTTTTGAGTTTCTTAAGGAAACACTATCAAGCATAGAGATGCAGGCAGATACAACTGACAAGCCTCAATTAGAACAATACACTGTCTGAAAGGCCAGCGAAGTGCTTTGATCTACGATAGAGAATATAAGAGAATGGTTCAAACTTAAGGCTACTGCCTTGAGATAAGGGAATGTATTACAGCGACTTATAAATATAACTGCCAACCGAATAATATGGGTTTCTTTTAGTCGCTTCAAAATAAGGGTTAACGTGTTTATTTCTGATACAGACGATAATATTAGGAATATGTAGTGCTTATGGTGAATCAGTGATGCAGTGGATAAAAACTTAACACTCGAAGTGAAAGTTACTGTGTTTAATTCCCAGTATAAGTACTAACAACCACCAAAACGTGAGGAAATACAACTGATGAGTGCCAAAGAGAATTAAACTGAAGTCCAATATTCCATTATTATTCTTTACGAAACAGTGAAATTTAATTTAATCGGCGGTTTTGAAGGAATTGACTGGGTTCATACAAGTTTTCGTCACATATCTACATCATTTTGGTGAATATTGGAAAACTAAATGCTCTGGATAGTTGTTTCCTCACGGTCTGTGATTCCTCAGAGGTGCGGATGCACTTCCAATGCTTACTTTTATTATTTATTATTTGTCCCTTGGGTTCCTGGTGCAACATACGGCTTCAGTAGCACGTCTCTATTTCACTCTCTTCTCTGCAATCTTTTCAACCTCGCTCCACTACTCACAACAACCTTTCATTTTTTCCTCACACGATCTCCTCCATGTCACCCTCTGGGGCCCAACTCGCTGTTTTCCCTTTGGGTTGCACTCAAGGGCCTGGTGCATGATGTTCCCAAACCGTCTTCTCAGTGTATGTCCAATCCAATCCATCTCCACTTTCTTCTGCATATTTTTTGGGCGATGGGTTCTTGGTTGGTTCGTTGCCAGCCAGCCAGCCAGAGTGAGTTCCTTCTTGCTGACTCTTATTATTCTGGCCATCTGATCTTCAGTATCGTGCTAGCGTAGGCAGCTGTTGATGATGTGTGTCTGTAGATTTTTGGGAATGCTTTTCGCAACGTCCCAAGTCTCTCAACCATCACAGAAGCAGTGACCCGACTGACATTAGTTTTGAAAATCCGGATGTTGTTGACGCCTTATGCTGAGTGCAGTGGAGTAGATCTCCACACTGATTTCAGATTAATGAAGGAAGGTCTGTCTTACTATCTTTCCAGTCCTGGCTTTGACGTGCTTATCTGTGTCGCCGCTGCCTGTAGTTGAGACGATGCTGCCTTGTCTAGTTAGGTGGAAGAGACTACTTACTTGAGATTTCTCCCACTGATGGTGATCCGTGCCACTTGCTGTTGTTGGTTTGGTATCTTCATCACTCCTGTCTTCTCTATGTTCACCGGAAGTGCTGTCTTCCTTCGCTGCTTTGCCTCTTCTGCCAACTTGTTAGTTTTGCCCGTAGATGTTCGAGTTTGTGCCGTATTCTACATTAGACATAAATCGTCATTGGCGAAATCTAAATCTACGAGGGTCTTCTCATCGATCAAACAGAGTATGCCCATCCACTCACTTTTCACAGTTTGTTGTATGATCCACTCCAGTAAACCACAGTCAAGAAGATCGTCAGCTACAGTAGACGGCAACCTTGTCTTACTCCCGTCTTCACCTCAAAGGCATCACTAAGCCTTCCATTGTGAATTACTTGGCATATAGCATGTGGCATAATATAGCATATAGCTGCTGTTGAATGAGGCTGATAAAGGTTTGTGGCACTAAAATTGTAGTGTTGAAGCAGCTGCCTGCCAAATTAATTCTTGGTCGATGCAATCAAAGGCCTTTTAAACGCCGATGAAGTTGAGGTAGAGTTAAGTAGACTGGCATTCTATACTCTGTTCTACAATCATGCGTAGCGTATCGTTGCAATTTGATACACACATGATTTGTTCGTCCTGAATTCAACCAGCCAGCCTGTTTCGGTGGTAACTGTGAATCCAGAGCACCTTTTAGTCCCTCCAGGATGATTTGGAATAATATTTGCTTGGAGTGGACATGAGCATGATTAAGCGTCAGTTCTTGCAAACACTTAGGTCGCCCTTCTTCGGGAGTTTGACAAAGTAGCCCTTCTTCCAATCAGTGAGCAGGTACCTTTCCTTCCTTTCAAACCTTCTGCAGTTGTGGTGTGAGCATGTCCACTCTTATCTCTGAGTCTGTTTTCAGTGCTTCTGGAGGAATTCCACCTGGTCCTGCTACTTTCACAGATTTCAGCAGTTTTATGGCATTCTGAACTTCTGCTTTTGTTGGAGAGTATGTGTTCGGTGGTAGTTCTGCCGTTGCTGATGGTATTTCTGGACGAGTTGCAGGTGGTGGTAGTGGTCGATTCAAGAGCTTTTTGAAGTATTCAGCCCATCATCTCCTTTGTTTATCTTCTTTGATGGTAACTAAGTTTCTTTCACTACCTTTCATTGGTTTCGTTTGAGTTGATCTCTTCCCTCCCGGATAGTAACCTGGTTATTTGATACAATGTTGTCAGGTTTCTGTCCCTCTTACCTGCAGCCTGTTCTACTTCACCTGCCAGTGTGTCTTAGAAGTGTCTATTATCTTTATGCACACTCTTCTTCACTTCTTTGTCCAGGGTTTTGTACGTTGTACTCAGTTCCTCTTTTCTTTATTCATACCTGCACTGCACTGCAGTGGTTCACCTTCTGCTTCACCATCTTACTCTCCCTCCTTTATCAGCTTCTATGCCTACGTCGAGATCCATTCCTTGTCCTGTTTTTCTTCTTTCCTAATACGGTTGTGCAGGTTTCCTTCCGCGTCTCTTTCAAAGAGTTCCAGTGCTCTCCCACGCAGGTTTCTTCACGTATGTTGCTTAGTGTCTCTCATTTTTTCCTGACGACTGATGTGATGATGTCTTTTATAGTTTCGTCCTTCAGTTCAGTTTCTGTTCTGGGTGTTCAGCTTGAACTGTGGTCTATCATCATTGAAGGCTTTCAACTTGATTTTGAAGGTTCCGTACACTAGACAGTGAGTGATGTGAACCTACATCTGCTCCTCTTCATGATTTAATCTTGTGTCCAGTAGGCTGCGTCTCCATCTCCACTTGCTTCACATTGAGATGAAGTCGATCTGATTTTTAGTGCAATATGTCCATCTGGTGAGATCAAATCCTTGTCACTTAGTGAATATCCTTGTGTTTGTACACACTGCATTCAATCACCAAATGACTGAATGCACAGAAGTTTGCAAACAGTTCTCCGTTTTCATTCAATTCACCGAGTACTTCTCGACCTATGATGAGTTCTGTCCTGAGCTGTCTGCTCCCAGTTTGGCCTTCATGTAACTCATTGGAATTTCGATGTCACCATCTGAAGTAGAGTCTTTTCCATCACTGATGTCACTTGTTTGTAGAATTCCTCCTCCTTCTTTTGATCCGCAGCGTAGCGTTTTATGTTTGTAACTTTCATTCCTTTTGATTTGAGTATTGCTGTCATGATCCCAAAAGGAGGCGATTGGTTCCCACTGTATGAGAACAATTGATACTCTTAGGGATATCATCCATAACTCAGTGTGCTCGGGGTTGTCGTCTGGGTGACAATATTGGAGTAGATTATTGACTCTTCTCCAGTTGACAGTTTGGAGAGTCCACTTCCATTCCATCTACTGACTCCTCATAGATTTCTATCACTTCAGTGCCATACCTTCTCATCTCTTTTGCAATCTGGGCAGCCTTGCCAGCCATTTTCAAACATTGTTCGGACATCCCATGTCCTCATCCTTACTTTCGCTTGCGTAGAGAGAAGAGAAGACACATCGGCTAACTGGATTCCCGAAGTCTTTCACCAACCGGCGTCATTTCTTCTCTTCGATTTCAGAGAAGGATAAGTTTATTTTTATTTTTTGTTTTCTCTGTGCTTTGAAATTTCTTTAGCGACTAGATTGGTTTTCCGGGGTAGGGTTGCTAGCCCTATCCTCAACCTTCCCTCTTTATCCGGGCTTAAGACCGGTTAGTAAACTAATGAACTAGTTAACTAGGCGAGGTTACTTCCAACGCTTCCGGAACTTTATTAGTTCTCTAACACCATGATATAAACTATTTTGAAAACAATGAAATGCGTTTGATATTATTGATACATGGTAGCTAGCAGTGCGATTCGGGAGACTTTTCATCCTATCTGGGACTCGTCAGTTGGACGTAACTTCTTCCCAGTGGGGGATATTTCTCCCACGATGACTTGGACACGTGACAAGCCCCTTCAAACAGCAGAGTGTTAACCAATAGGCCAGTGAATCATGACAGCCACTTGTACGAAGGGTATAGTATGGTGTTTTATTTTGTGACCTGTGCATTTGCCTATCTTAAAGGAACTGAATTCGAGGTAACAGTTTTTTTATGTAGAACTTAGACTTAGAAGTAGACTGAATATTCTTGGTGTTTATATGGATGATCCAGCTATGAAAACCGATGAGACTTCTTGACTGTTTCTTTAGTGGGTTTTAAATCAGGACCGATTTGCCACTTTTCATTGTTGCTGTCTGTTTACATTTACTGTATACTTTCGTTGCTTAATTACTTCCATCTTTCTGTATTTTTAAAAAAACACAGATACGGTCGTCAATTCATCTGAAGGTCAAATAGACCAGTCAACAGGAAATATGGAATTATGTAAAGTGGAGAATTCTAATGGTCAGTCTGTGCTACAAAAAATGCAGTCCAATTCTTACAATACTTGTGGAAGTCTTATATCAAATATCTGCTCAAAACAAACTTTCTCTGCTCCTGATTTTACTCCATCTGTTACGAGTCAAATCACTGATAATAATCCTAAAATTTGTTCAACACCTATGGAAGTACTGATGAAAACATATGGTAAAGAGAATTTTTCTCAGGTCCGTAATAAAAACAACTCTCAACACTGTTCAAGTCAACATTCTGCAGATAGATATGAAGGGATCACTTGTGAGATTAACAAATCATCAACTCACACATCTTCAATTTCTGAGGATAAGATATATGAAAAATCAAAACGTGAAGAAAATTCTGCAACCAATCCTAATGAAAGTAAAAAGTCAGGAAGAAATAGGACAGCTTTCACACCTGAACAGTTGGAAATACTAGAAGAAGGTGGGTATCTTATCATATTCCGTAGGTAATTTAGTTATCAGGAAGCAGAACCATAGAATACCGAATTTTGACATATTTAGTCTTTAAAGCTTCAATTTCGCAGTAATCACTATAGCACAATCATATTTAACAAACGTAGAAGTATTTCATGTATATTACTTATTGGTGCTTGTAATTTCCTGTAGTTATTCTGGATCGAATTGTTCAACCTCTGCTACCATATGGGCTTCTTTACGGATCCTTCGATATTGCCTAAACATTTATCATGGTAATTTGCTTGGTTGTGGCTGTTAGACGGATCCAGGATGCACGTTTCGTCCTGTTTCTTACTCGTCAGCTGAATGTACCTGAACCCTACTGAATGAACTTGTTCTTACTGAGACTCGAACCTCGTTCAAATTGCTTCAAATAGCAAAAGGTTACCCACTAGATCAATGGGACGCCAAAGTCATCTCTTGTGAAACGGATATCATTTACAGTGACAGCAACATCAGTCATTAAGGTCCAGGTACACCCAACTGACGTGTCCTAAATGGGACGAAATGCCCATCGTGGACTCCTCTGCTAGCCACCACCAATCAAATTACTTCAAGCATAGTTCATACCAATATAGATTTCAATTTCAAAACATGTTTAATAGGAATAATCTGAAATCTAATACTTTAGTCGGCTGGTTCCAAGATTTGATGTCCGCTTCAACAGCTAACCATCCAGTTTTGCATCCATACAGTACATCGATAAGATTGCTACTAAGTTTCCAGAATTCAGAGAAAATTTTGTGAGTTATTTTCCTGTTCCTAATCATAGTTTCAATAACTGTGTACAATTGTGCGCTTAACTTATTGTTATCAGTATTGTCACTTTCTACTTTCAGAATTCGAACGTACACATTACCCTGATTTATTGATTAGAGAACAACTTGCACAATCTATGCTATTACCAGAATCACGTATACAGGTTTGGTTTTCGAATCGCCGCGCAAAATGGAGACGTGAAGGTAAAGAGTTAAACTCAAATAAACAAGAAAAATCACGTACGCCTAGTTTAGATGAGAATCAAAGCAATGACCAACAGTATGGAATCAATTGTTCAATGATCAGTAAAACACAAGATTATGTACGAAATAACGATGAGTTGGGTCAGTTAAATATGATTAAACAGAAATTTGATTATGATCATATTCATTCAGATAATTTCTTAGAACTAAATCATCATCATCATTCACCTGTTTATCACAATTATCATCAGTTAATTACTCCACAGAATCGCCAGCAGCAACAACAGCGCGAACAAATGAATATTGACAGAAAAGAACATGTGAATATGAATTGGTCGTATATGCCTACACCAGTTCATCAAGAGGTAAGTACTTCTAATGAAATACCGATGTACGGTCAGATATTTTAAAGGTAAACATTTTATTATAACACCTACCCATGAATGATATTCTTCCAAAGGTCGGTGACTGAATTTCACGGATTGTTACCGCATTCAAATAGTCGAGTTCTGGGTCACCTGTGTGACTAAGTAATAATCGCCTCCCTTTTCTCGAGACATTTATAGTGGGATACTACTGGATTTAAGTAGAAATGAATCTTGATTGCTGTATATCTGAGATAAACATATAAAGCACGATGTTACAAATATAAACAGAGATTGTAGATACGCCTTGCTGACGAGTGGTAACAAGCATGAAACCTATATCAAGGGCTTCTTGCTGATTGCTCTCAACCAACTAGCACCCATCCAAGTCCACCACGAGGGCAACTTTCCTAGGCTGGTGGTCATATTGCGGAATGATAGACAGAATTCGATCAGCACTCAGGACTACATAATATGAGATTAGTTGCTCTCCAGTGATCAGTCAGTGTATGAAATCTAAAGCTTTCTAGTAAAAAGTAACCCGCACTGATAGCGAACTTGATTTCTCATCCCAATCAGATTTTTTATCTACATCAGTGACGTATAAATCTATCAATAAAGTGGATAATTTACATTCACCAGGTCAACAGTCTACTCATTCAAAGTTATGTAAGTAAATAAAAAAATTAGCAATAGTCTCTTACACCTTGATACTAAATCTTGTAGTCACAAATATTGAAAGTAGTATTGTCATGAATTCTGAAGTACTTTATTGAATAATCTTATGATGAATAAAAGTCTAAAGTCATTCCACAGGTTTACAGAGAAATGATATATTTCAGGAGTTTTCATAAGAGATAGGTATCAGTCAAGGAGTTAGTGAACACTGGACAGTTGTTCTATCTCAATTTGGCACTCTGCAGAAGCTTACACCAACGATTCTTTGCAGGGTGAAGTCCAGGGAAATCACTTATTATGGAGATTACATTAATATTCAGCTACTTTGTAAGAATTAACTGGTTCGTGGTTTTCAAATTTTATGAAATAGTGATAGAATGTAAGCACAATCCATCCTCAGATAGATCTCAGTAATTTTTCTCTAAGCGGATGAATGTGATGGTGTTCACCAGGAGAAAATCTTCTCCTCAATAATCGATAATGCCATAAAAACAGAAAATTACTAATTTTGTATCTTTTACGTCCGAATAAATATCAGCTGTGACTTGAATCCTTGCTTTCATTAAAAATTACCTGCTTTCAGATAATTTATTACTCATGACAAGTTCATCCATAATATACCTACTTTCATCAGTGTAGCTGGGTGACATGTGTACCTTTTACAAAATCTTATGCTTATAACGGTGCAAGATTTACTAAGAGCATTGCCTACAACTTGAGGCAGAAAGGTTTCCATTTTTACTCAAAGAACAACTGAAAGGAGGTGCTATTGTGAATAAGGAGGAATTCAATTTTTGTCCAGTCCCTCTTTTTTTTGCTTTTTTCCAGCTTAACAAAGTTTCTCCGTTTCCCTGCCTAACCTTAGTAAAACATGAGTCCATTGTATAAGATTCTTCTAACAGTCATTATTACCAAAACGTTGCGTCGTACCAAAAGTATTTCCTTTTGTTATCTTTTTGCAGCTTTCATCCCCTAAAAAACTACCAACCTACTCGGAACGATTTGTCAGTTTGAATGAAAATTCTCATCAGTTGAATACATCAAATCATCTTCGAGAAACAGAAACCTATACAGTTTTAAATGATGTGACACGTTTAAATTCACCGCCAAACACGCATACAAATAAATTAAAACATTCACAAATATTGAATACAGATCAGAATGATTTATCTGATAAGTTGAACTCAAGTGATACACTGATATCGGTTAACAGTTATAATGATGGTGGAAATTCTGATTGTAAAGACAATCATGATATTATATCGAATTTCAAGGTTGATCGAACACCATTTATGAATTTAGAATTTTCAAAACTAACTTGTTTGTCATATAATCAGTTACCTGAAATGACTAACATCAGAAATAACGGTGTTATTGCCAGCAGTTTATTGCGTAGTGTGCATACATCCAATGGAAATGATTCATTTGATCTACCTCATGGAAATGAAGAACAGGCTGAAATAGAGTTAATCGACAAACCTCAAGCAATTCATTCAAAGGATATTTTTAATCATTTAATTGGGGATTCAGACTACCAACCAATATGGTTGAATTCGACTGACCAAGTACAAAGTTATAAGAATGATCAATCAAATCCTTTAATATGGTCTGGAATGGCATATCCTCAGCCAAGTACCCTTTCAACTGATTCTGGAATTGGTTCCCCACCTCCTCCCCCAGCATTTATTCTCCCTAATAATGGCATTGTTAACACTTCTACTGGTTTTGTTGGTCATAACGGCGGTTCAACACCTCACTTATTACCACAAGTACTCCCAAATACTTCTCATCTATCTTCTATGGCAGCAGCAGCTGCAGCAGCTGCTGCCGTTGCAGCTTGGAACAATAACAATAATAATTCTTCAAATTTCATTCAAACTCATAGCTTAACACCAAAATCTTGTATGTTATCCTCTGATTCTGATGTAGTGCTTAATTCTCATGAATCAACACCAATAAATTATGGTCAATTAGGCAGAATCAACTCTGAATTTCATCTAGTTTCCAATTCTTCTACACCGTCAACAATTGTACAAAATCCATGTTCTCCATCAGCGTCATCTTCATCTTTGTCAATGTCTCATTCTTCGTCTACATGCTCTGCACAAAACAACACAGCTGTCAATTTTGATTTGAGTAATTTAGTTACACAAAATGCTACAACTTGTGTTAACACTAATACTACTACTATTAACAATAATATTAGTAGTACTGGTTACTATGATTTTTCACGTTACTTTCATTAATTTCAAATAATTTCTTTTCACATTTATTTTACACAAACTGTACTTAGTTTATAACTAGATGCACCTATAAATATATAGTGCGAAAGACACAACTGACTCTATTAATGATATTGAAGTGACTTTGTTTTACAGAAATATATACCAATGCATGTCTGAATACATATACAATTTTTAAAGTGTAAATCATGAAGATATTTTGTAAATATTGCTCAAAATGATTAGTAATAAAGTTGAATGAATTATGCATGTGAAATAGATTCCAATTGTTTTGCATTAATGCAAGAACAAAGACATTTATAGAATACAATGAGCTCATTTTATTCCATGGCCTTTCATCAGCTGTAAACAGCCTATAATTGAAGTAAAATATCAGTAGTAATGATAGTGACACTACAGTATGTAATATACTTTGAATATATAGAAATAAACGAAGATTTGAAATCCAGTATTAACAATAAAGTAGAGAGTCAGAAAGACGCAGGATTACTAATCACAAATCTTAATCAAAATTAGTAGCGATTTACATCTAAAATAGGAAATTCTGGAGCTTTGGAGTAGGAGGAGGGAACAAACGAAGCTAAGTGTAAAAGAAGGGACTGTTTAAGAGCTAATAGGTTACGTAATTATATACAAAACTGAACTATCGTTGAGCGATTAACATTCAATAGGTAAGTGATGAAGAGATGATGCAACCAAACGAAAAGGAAACATACATAAACATGCATATGGGAAAAATCATATACAGTTACCAAGTTAAAGAAAGGTTAATTACAGTCTCTTTCTGAGTACATAGGCCAGGTTGAAAATGTTTGATAGTCACAGCTTCCGTAAACCGTAATAAACAAGGCGTTCTTTGTTTGTTAGTTATCCTGAAGGATTGATGTCTTGTTTCCATTAGGTACCTGGTGATAACCAACAAACAAGGAATACCATGTTTATTACTATTTACACAAGCTCTCACCATCAACCATTTTCAACTTGGCCTATGTACTCAGAAAGAGACTGTAATTAACCAATCTATACCCTGGTAAACGTACATAATTTTTTTGTAAATGTATGTTTATAGTCTCCCCTCTTTTTTTATTTCATCATGTCTTCATTAATTACTATATAGTTAGTTGGTTGGAGGCAATCCGCAGGAAGCCATGGACCTAGGTTTCGTGCTTTTCGGCACTCGTCAGCAAGATGTATTTGAAAATCCAACGGAACTGATGTCCCGCCTGAGATCCAAACGCGCGTCACCTAGTGTTGTAGTCAGCGACTTTACCACTAAGCTATTCGCGCCGCGATCGATCTCCTGTAGGACTACCTTACATGTATTGATTGGTCACGGGAGTGCAACCAATTTCGTGTTGTCTAGTTCTGAGTGCAGACAGAACTCTATCGATCATTGATTACTTACTGACTGTTAATCACTCAACCTAGCGTCTTTCAACTTTTTTCATGTAATTACGTAACCTACTAACCAGCCTTTTACACTCTTGCCTGTTTGTTATCCCCCCCCCCACTTCACAGCTCCAGAATTTTATGTTTCATCAGATGTAAACTGATCTTGACTAAGGTTTGTGATTAGTAATCCTGTGTCACTCTGAGTCTTTACCTTATTGTTAATCCTCGATTTCAAATCTTGGTTTATTTCTACATATTGACAGTATATTACACGCTTTAATGTCGTTATCACTACAACTAATATTTCACTTAAATCATAGGCTGTTTGTAGCTGATGAAAGGCCATAAAATAAAGTGTGCTCATTTTATTCTGCAAATTTGTTTGTTTTTGCATTATTCAGATTTGTCAGTGTAGCCAATTTTTTGTTAGACCAGTGGAGCTACTTATTTCCACAGTAGTTTTCAAAAGAGAACTAATTGAACATTGGGAGAATACAGTATGATAAAAAGATATTGCTCATCAGCGACGCTTCTCATGAACCTCTATAGATTTTGGTTCACAATAAAGCCTACCCTTCTAGTTGGCTGCTTCCTTTAGAAAAACTAAACAACTTTGATATCCAATTAGAGGTAGAAAAATGCTTGATCATAAAAATACGATTATGTGGGAGTACTCTTGATTAGAAAACTGACTTATATGCGTGAATACTGTTATGGGAACTGGTGTTTAAAATGAAAGGCCCGTTGACTTGAAACTGGAGACATTGGCTTCAGATTCAATTGCCTACTACTCTACTAGCTCACTTGATAGACCTGATTCAAGTATCAGGTGGTTGCATTGAGACTGAGATCTGACTAACAGTTCGGTCACTCAATTACTTGCTAGGTTAGAATTTCAATGGCAGTGACTCTAAATCTATTGAGGAGGAGATGGAAGGGAATTTTTAGACATAAAATACAAAGCGATTAGTGCCAATTAGCAAGATGTACTTATGTTCATGATGGAAAGTATAACACCTAAAGAGATTGAAACGTGAACAGTAGTTCATTCGCTTACATTAATACTAAGATGGTAATAATCTAAGTGAATCAGTATTATTCTTTTTAGAGGCTAGTAAGGATCCATTGATGTCAAGTTGGTATCAATAAAGGACTGATATCAACTGAAGAACCATTGAAAACTTAGCAGTGCTGGAGAGCTGTTTTGTCCTAGCGTAGGGCTTGTCAACAGGGAGCACCTACGACCTCGCCAGGGATCAAATACCAACGTGAAATCAATAAATCCCCCTAAACCTTCAAATGGAATTACTATACAGTTCTCACTAATGACTTACTTTGAGATGAGATTTCTTGAAATTCTGATGAGAAGTTGTAACCAGTGGAGCCAAGCAAATCTAAGATGAGTAAAGGTATTCAGCGACGACATTGGATAGGGGCTGTGATGCATTGTGAACTGACAGAAGTAGGAAATACGGACCACTAGATAATGACCCATTGGCTCAATGATGACGAGCTTGTTCTGGGTTCGATTTATGGCGGAGTTATGGGTGCGCATTGCTGAAAAGTCCTATGCTACTACGAAACAGCTGTCCATTCCTCTCAGGACTTCACTGGTTCTCTAACTGATGATTTCACTCCATGATCAATAATAACCTGAAGTAAATGATTAAGTTTTCTGGAAGTGAATGAACAAAACAAAATGAAAACACCGATGACTTTTTGATTTAGTTTAACAAATTTCTAGAATAAACTACAGCGGAAATAATAAATTTACTCGCAGAAATGACTTTCTAAGAGTTTTAGTATTACTTGAAAAAACGGGGTTTTTAAAACTTAAAGTGTCAAGTAGATTATTACAGTAAAATCAAAGTATACCATAGGAGAAAAAACAATTACAGTGAAAAAAAGTTTTACTTTTGCATAAATTCATTCCCTTAGTTGCGTAATCATGAACATATGGTATAAATTATAGAACATTGCAGGCTAATTTCTGATCAAAGATTTGTATAAACTGCATGATAAAGGATAGTTGGGTAATGTCTGTAGGCATTTAAAATAGGGGAATAAAGAAAACGACTACAAATTAAAAATATAGTTACGTCACAAGGGAATTATTTACCGGCAAGATGGCTATGATGCCTCCATTTTACCTGTGCTCTTATGAAAGTAATGATGGATAGTGGCTAACAGTGGAATCCAGGATGCGCATTTCGTCCTATTTGGGACCCGTCAGTTGGGTGTACCTGCTTCCCAGTGAGTATTGTTCCCACCTGGATTCAGACTCGGGAGCGACTGCTTCAAACGCTAGAATGTTATCCACTAGACTGTCGGGCCATGACAGTCACTTCTTGTGCGAAGGGCTTAGTCTTTAGTATATGTAATTGTTTTTATATCACCGTCGTTGATTGGACTGAATCGATCGCTCCCGAGTCCGAATCCAGGTGGGAACAACATCACTTACCTAAGGAGCAAGAACCATCCATCTGACGAGTCACAAGTAGGACGAAATGCACATCCTGAATTCCACTGCTAGCCACTATCCTTCATTACTATCACAAGAGCACAGGTAAAATCGAGGTATCTGCCAATAGAGACCGATCAATTCGGTCCAATCAACGACGGTATGATATAAAATAATTAAATAATGAAGAAAGAGACTTTACACACTTTTTTTGACTGGGCAATGATGGTTTGAATTTTTGAATACTAATGCTTCAGCTGTACTCCGATGCGTTCACTTTACTTCTTTCGGATGGCTTACAGGGACTTGTAGAAAAGAGGCTTCTTAGATGTACAAATGGTGTAACCCACTAGAAAACATGGGCATTGAAAATGGAGGAAATGAGAAGACTTCAGGTGTTCGACCACGTAACCTTCGTAACACAGGGTATTTGCCATAGTGCCACTACGTCAGTCATGTGAAAATCAGGCATACAGCTTTAAGCAGAAGAAATAAGTCAGTTGATGAGGTTTTCAACCTATATCGATTCAGGTGACTGCAGCATATGCTACTCACGCCTAGTCACTGTCTACTCAGTCGCATAATATTATCTTGAATAAGTACAGGGTGAAGATGTATGCTATAGGTGGACGAAATAAAACTTGGTATCAAACCATTAAATCTGTCACTCATGATCTCAGCCATGTAATGCAGACTTCTTGGTTAGAGTTGGTGCAGCAACGGAATTCAGCTGTTGAAGACTGTTGGCAATATAGTTTGGAATCTATGTCAGTGGTGCAGATGTACCCACACATTATCTTCATTTTAATCATCATACCAAATTTAATCATTGTTTCATTCCTGCTTACTCTCCTCCCATGAGCTTCTACTACTTTTGACTATTTTGTTCCCTAACTGTGTATCTTTCATCTTGATGCTTTCTTGCTTAACGTATTAGCATGTGGTGTGGTAAATTGAACCTCCAGACAGTAATACCAAGTCCCACATTGATGCCCACTGTCTGATAGAATAAGAGGCGATTTGTAGCCTTTAAGACGATGAAAAATAGATTAATTCAAGAATTTAGAAATGTATACGTCATGAAGTCTGGTGACAAAATGCGGACAGTCAAATGTTAAAGAGTGATTCATAGGTTTCCAATCAGAGTCATTTTGGGATATCGAATTTGTAGCCAATAAAACTAATTATTCACCTATGAAGTAAAGTATTTAACTTGGTTACAATAAAAATGATAAATTTTCAAATATTTTTATTAATAGTGAACTAAAATGAATTGGAGATTATTGCTGATCAGATTATTTACGTGTACATTGTACTGTTTTTAATAACAGTAACCGAGATCTGACCTTAATGAAACTTACACTATACTTCTCAAGATTCACTTAACTCTATTTGGTTTTGAGATGAGTCTACATTAATAATAGTAAGTTTGTTTTATTATTGTTCGACCGTACTTATGTTCATTAGACTAAGTGGAGATATTGTTTCCCTTCCGTTGAATCCTGTGTATATTATTCAGCTTGAACTGCTCTGATATAAGCCGATAAACTGCTTTTAACAACATGTAATTGATGAATTCTGTGAGTATTCTGTCTTTGGATTATTATTACTATTTTTCCCTTGGGTTCCTAGTGGGATATAGGGCTTCAGTAGCATACCTCCATTGCACTTTGTTCTCTGCAGTCTTTTGAAACTCACTCCATGACTGCGCACAAGCTTTCATTTCTTCCTCACATGGTCTCCTCCATGTCACCCTTGGACGCCCAACTCGTCGTTCCCCCTTTAAATTCTACTCGAGGGCCTGGTGCGTGATGTACCAATCAGTCTTCTCAGTGTATACACTTGTTCTTTGTGCTGAGTGCAGTAAATTTCCCCACTGATTTCAAATTAATGAAAGCTTGTCTTGCTTTTCCTATCCTGGTTTTGACATCCTCGTCTGTGCCGCCGCCGTCTGTAGTTGAAACAATGCTATTTTGTCTAGGTAGGTGAAAGAGACTACTTCCTTTAGGTTTCTCCCGTTGATGGTGATTGGTGCCTCTTGTTTTCTGTCTTCCCTACATTCACTTGAAGTCCCGTTTTCACTGCCCTGTCAACTTGTTGGTTTTCGCCTATAGATTTTCGAGCTTGTGCAACAAGACGTTAGGCATAAATCATCGTCGCTGGAAAAATCCAAATCTTCTAGGGTACTTTCATCGGTCCAGCGTATGCTCCTCACGGTTTGCTGCATGAACCAGTCCACCACAATCAGGAAGGTCATTGGTGATAGCAAGCAGCCTTGTCTTTGGACACTAAACGTATACTGATAAAGGTATTTAGGCTTAGGCTAATATTTTCTTTAGAATACATTAGTGACAAACTTTTATTTCCTATCAATTTATAAGTCGACTATTGTTTATCCGATTCTCTGTCAAGCAGTAACTTTTTAACTCAGTACTAAGTATATTCAATATACTATTCTTCAAATAGAGTTAAGTTTTGGCTGATGTCTACTTAATTAATTTTATTCCGACTGGATGACTGATTTCATCTGAGAGAGTCAAATCTTAATGACTTTCAAAGTTGAAATTTCTGTTAGTTGGTTAATGTATTTTGATATGAGACACAAAGTTTATTGTCAGCCTCACCAAAATTTACAGCTTCTACCTTTACGAATCCTAGGTAAACAAAAGGTCATAATGGGATAGAGGTTCCCCATAAATTCAAGGTTTAATTGTTGATAATTAAACTTCCCCATTTATTGTTTTCTCAGACTGAATTGATTAGTCTACAGTTAGTAATCACCATGGACTGATATCATTTGGAGAAACGATGGAAACTTTGGAGCAGTGGATAGCCGTTTCCTCCTGGTATAATCAGTGCTCACTGATCACCCCGCTCTGACAAGGGTCGAAACTTCGAACTTCCAGTTTCCATGGCTACCACATTACCATTGAGTCACTGGGTCGAAATCAATTGGTCGACATTTTTACTTCCAACAGTTCATGCTACAGAGTGATCACCATCAGATCCCGTCATAAAGTAACTGTCCTCCAAGTTATCCCAGAAAATGGTACAGCTACTCACTTTGAAACGAGTACAGTTTTAGGAAAAACATAAAATCATGAGTTCTCAATGGGATGAAACATGTGTCCTCCATTCCAATACTATCCACCAAGCAGGCTATTACATAATGAATATCCAGGTAGTATCGAAGTATCCACACAGGAACTCACCTGGCAACAGAGGTCCAGCAGTTCGACCCACTGTGCCAACGGGAAATGACAAGTGTCAATGAACAATATCTGATACTCGTTGCAAAAAAGGTGGCTTTTGTGTCTCATCGGCTTATTAAATAGTCCTGTGGCGTTTGAAGCGATGGGTACAAGGTTCGAATCTCAATGGGGACAAGATGACTCTGTGTAGTGCAAGTACGTCCACCTACTGAGTCCCGAAGAGAACGAAACGCAAATCCTTGATCCCACTGTTAACTTACCAAGCGGACTATACGATAAAAATACGTCTACTCAGTCATTATTATTATTTATTATTAGTCCCTTGGGTTCCTAGTGGAACATAGGGCTTCAGTAGCACGCCTCCAGTGACCTCTGTTCTCTGAGATCTTTTGAACCTGGTTCCACGACAGCCCACAACCTCTCATTTCCTCCTCGCACGACCTCCTCCATGTCACCCTCGGACGTCCAACTCGTCGCTTCCCATGGGGATTCCACTCGAGCAACTGGCCTGACGCGTGATGTCCTCCGTCGGCCTTCTCAGTGCATGGCCAATCCATCTCCACTTCCTCCTGCATATTTGTTGCGTGATAGGTTCTTGGTTGGTTCGTTCCCAGAGTTCCTTCTTGCTTATTCTTTCTGGCAATCCATCTGATCTTCAGTAGCGAGCCAGCGTAAGCAGTTGTTGATGAATGTCTGTAGTTTATTGGAAATCCCTTTCGTGACGCGCCAAGTCTCTGAACCATACAAGAGCACTGACTTTACGTTGGTGTTGAAAATCCGTATCTTGTTCCACATGCTGAGTGCAGAAGATCTCCACACTGGTTTCAGGCTAATGAACGCCTGTCTTGCTTTTCCGATTCTAACTTTGACGTCCTCGTCCGTCCCGCCTGTAGTTGAAACAGTGCTTCCTAGATAAGTGAAGGAGGTTACTTCCTTCAAGTTTCTCCCGTTGACGGTGATTGGAGTTTGTTGTTGTTGTTGATGGTGGTGGTGCGGTATCTTCATCACTTCTGTCTTCTCTATATTCACCTGAAGTCCCGTCTTAGCTGCCTCTTCTATCAACTTGTTAGTTTTTGCCTGCAGATCTTCAAGTTTATGTGACATTAGGCATAAGTCATCGGCGAAATCCAAGTCTTCTAGGTTCTTTTCCGCAGTCCAGCCAGCGTATCCCCCTCTTCTCACTCCCCACTGTTTGCTGCATGATCCAGTCCACCACAATAAGGAATATCATGGGGGATAGTAGGCAACCTTGTTTCACTCCTGTCTTCACTTCAAAGGCATCACTGAGCTTCCCATTGTGGATTACTTGGCATGTAGCATCTTCATATAGTTGTTGAATGAGGCGGATAAAGGTTTGCGGTACTCCGTAGTATTGAAGCAGTTTCCAAATTACTTCTCGGTCGACGCTGTCAAAGGCCTTCTCAAAATCGATGAAGTTGAGGTGGAGAGGTGATTGCCATTCTATGCTCTGTTCTATGATGATGCGTAGTGTGGCGTTGCAATTTGGTCTGCACATGATTTGTACTTCCTGAAGCCTGCCTGTTCCGGTCGTAGTTTTGAATCCAGTGCATCTTTAAGCCTCTCCAGGATGATGCGCTTTAATATTTTACTTGGAGTGGGCAGGAGAGTGATTCCTCGCCAGTTCTTGCAAGCACTGAGGTCTCCCTTCTTCGGCAGTTTGACAAAGTAACCCTTCTTCCAATCGTCAGGTACCTTCTCTTCCTTCCACACCTTCTGCAATAGTGGTGTAGTGTGAGCATGTCTGCTGTTGTCTCTGAGTCTGTTCTCAGTGCTTCTGGAGGGATCCCATCTGGTCCTGCTGCTTTCCCGCATTTCAGTAGCTTTATGGCGTTCAGGACTTCCATTTTCGTTGGGGGATTAATGTTCACTTGTAGTTCAGCGGCTGCAGGTGGTATTTCTGGACGAAGTGCAGGTGGTGGTCGATTCAAGAGCTTCTTGAAGTGGTTGGCCCATTGTTTCCTCTGTTTCTCTTCTTTGGTAATTAAATTTCCTTCTTCGTCTTTTATTGGTTTCATCTGTGTTGGTCTCTTCCCTGATAGCAACCTGGTTATTTGATACAATGTCGTCAGGTCTCTCCTACCAGTTTGCAGCCTGTTCTGCTTCACTTGCCAGTGTTTCGTAGAAGTGTCTTTTGTCTTTGCGTGCACTCTTCTTCACTTCTTTGTCCAGTGTTTTATACATTGTGCTCAGTTCCTCTTGTCGTTGAGCATCCTTGCACTGGTTTATCTTCTGCTTCACCATCCTCCTCTCCTCTATCAGCTTCCAGGTATCCGTCGAGATCCATTCCACTCTTTGTCTTCTTTCTTCTTCCTTCCTAATACTGTTGTGCAGGTTTCTTTCCACATAGCTTTCAAAGACTTCCAGTGTTCTTCCACACAGGTTTCTTCAGGGATGTTGCTCGATGTCTCCCATTTTGTCTTGATGGCTGCCTTGAAGATCTCCTTTGTAGTTTCATCCTTCAGTTTCCGAGTGTTGTACTTGAATTGAGGTCTATCACCAGCTTCCTTGAAGGCTTTTAACTTGATTTGGAAGGTTCCTTGCACTAGATAGTGGTCTGAACCTACATCTGCTCCTCTTCTTGACCTTGTGTTAAGTAGACTGCGTCTCCATCTTCTTGAGATTGAGATAAAGTCGATTTGATTTTTAGTGTGTCCATCTGGTGAAATCCATGTCGCTTTGTGGATATCTTTGTGCCTGAACACACTGCCTGACTCCAATCACCAAATCGTTGAATGCGCAGAATTCTGCAAACAATTCTCCGTTCTCATTCATTTCACCTAGTGCCTCTCGACCCATGGTTAGTTCTCTTCCCGTGTTGTCCCCTCCCAGTTTGGCATTCATGTCACCCCACCCATTAGAATTTTGATATCGCCAACTGACGTCTTGTCCAGTGTTGATTGAAGTTGTCTGTAGAAATCCTGCTTTTCTCTTCATCTGCATTATTTGTAGGTGCATAACATTGTATGATTGTGACCTTTCTTCCTTTTGAGTTGAATCTTGCTGTCATGATCCTGGAGGAGATTGGTTCCCACTGCGTGAGAGCCTTCGATGCTCTTGAGGACATCATGATAGCCACTCCCTCAGTGTGCTCGCGGTTGGCGTCTGGGTGACCGGAGTAGATTATTGATTCTCCTGTTGACAGTTTGGAGAGTCCACTCCCATTCCATCTGCTTTCGCAAATCCCAAGCACTTCGATGTTATACCTTCTCATCTCCTTTGCAATCTGGGCTGCCTTACTGGGTTCAAACATCGTGCGGACATTCCATGTCCCCACGTTTACTTTCGCTTTCATCGAGAGAAGAGAGAATACATCGGCCAATTGGCTTCCCGAAGGCTTTCACCAACTGGCGTCATTTCGCCTCTCCGATTCCAGCGGGGAATAAGTTTGTTTTCATTTTTTATATTTTGTTTGTGCTTTGAAGTTTCTTTAGCGGTTAGATTTGTTTTACGGGGTAGGGTTGCTAGCCCTATGCCCAACCTTCCCTGTTTACCCGGGCTTAGGACCGGCTAGTAACTAGTAAACTAGTTAACCAGTCATAAGTAAGTGTTAGTTACGTCTGAAAACAGAAAGTATGCGTATATACTTGTAAAGTGTCTCATTTTATCCTTAGCATTTTATACATACATACATACGCCAGTGAATTCAATCCTTCAAATTATTTCTTTTTGTCCAAATAGTTAAGTGACCAGATTAACAGGTAAGATTACTCCAATATTACCACTATATTATATATTATTATATTACACATATATCTAAAATAACCATCAACATTAGCGTTTTGATTATTCTAATAGTCATAAAATTAGATCATCTATACTTATCCCTGTGCGCGTATTCTTATGACTAATCACTAAATCAAATTCATTTCATTGAAAAATCTTTTCCAAGTTATTCAATTTTGGTCGATGAAATTTTTGTTGAATCGAATAAACTGGGGATAGAAAGAACAGCGAAAAGTTAGAGTAAACGAATAAACAAATATGAAAAACAAGGCAGGAAGAAAAAACTTCGAATTCCAATGGAACGCATATTAGCACATACATACATACATACTAGAAAGAATATTAACATCACTATCCAACACACATTTACACACAGATGTATCTAGATGAACGCAAGCAAATCGGAGACAATGGATGATATGAAAACAGGGTAAAAAGAAACGCTAGCAACACTCCACCCCACAGAGAGAAAAAAAATTCATAGAAAGCGACTAAAATCTTCCGCCTCATTTGCCAATTTTCCGCAACAATGCGCACCAACCACAGACAAAGTCAGGTGATTGAAAATGAAAAGAGAAAAGCCAGCGATTAAACATTTACGCATACAAACACACATACATCGCGAGACAGGATGCAAATCAATGGCTGGTCAGATGATAGCCTGATTTTTCAATCTAACCAATATTATCATTTTATTATTATTAATACTATCATTATCAAATATAATTATATCTTGGATATAATCATTCTCACCAACCCCTAAAAAGCAGAAACTTTAAAAGCCTCAGGAACCAAATTGAATTCAGTTTCTAAGTGTATAACTTTACTGGTTTCAGTGGGCGAAAATTTATTCCGTTTATATAATTTCAAGTTTCTTTTGTTGAGGTTTGATAAAGAAAACTAACTTCTGAAAAGTAAATACACAAAACAATTAATTTGTTAATCTGCTGAATAATATTCATGAGTATGTGACTGAATAAGGCAATTGGTAGTGGATTCGAACCCCCAGGTGGAGACTTCAACACAAGATCAGATAAACTGCCTTGATAGGTAGAATAAATATTTATAGTATGCATGATACTACTTTTGAAATCCGAGTGAACAATAATCAATCTACAAAAAGATTGAAATTTACTAGTTGGTGGAATGTTGGATTATTTTAAAATAAACAATTAGCTGAAACGTGCTTTTCGTCCTATTTAGGACTTGTCAGCTACATGTCGCTTCAAATGCTACAGCGTTATCCACTAGACCATTGACTAACAATAGCTATTATTCATCATTAACATCAAATTTTAGAATACTCACAAAAAAGAGTCATCCGTATAGGAGCTCATATACAAATAATGACCTATCAATTCGGTTCAATCAACAAGGGAGATTCACAAACTATAGCACCAAAGATTATGACCATTTGTAAGGACAGTTAGGTTGGTAACCCTGGTACTTTACATGACTACAGCTAAATATCAACAACATATAATTGGAAATGTTTTTCCTTTAGAAAATTTCAGCTACCTAGTAATGGAATAATCTAAAATAAAGAGTAAACTACAATTAACCTAAACAGAATAAAATCAAATTTTTGTCCTAGCAATGCGCACTCATGATCTCATCAAGGTCTGAACCCAAGATCTGCAGGTTCCACGACTAACACGCTCCCATTAAGCCAATGGGTTTGTATCCAGTGTCCCACATTTCCGACTTCTGTCGTTTCACGACATAGTGCGACGTCCATTCAATGCCGTCGTTGAGTAACTGTCTTCACATCCTACATGGTTGGCATGACTGGCTGCGACTTATCATCACAACTTCAGGAAATCTCATCTCCAATCATATAAGTAATAAGCACCGGCGGGGTTATAAGTGTTCACTACTGTGGAGTCTTATGTTAGGACGAAACAACTATCCAGTGCTCTCAGGTTTTCGGGGGTTCTCTAGCTGATGTCTGTCCGTGATGAATGCCAACAAAGCTGAAAGGCACTCTGTAGCGTTACCGAGTCCTTAGTATGTTGTGGCGATTAATGACTGTGCAAAGTAACCCTCTGTCTAATAGATTAACTCAGTGATGACTTCCTCAACACGCTAACCGAAGGTCCTCATTGCGATCATAGTATAGTTTTGTGTAGCTCACTATAGTTTGGTAGAAAACTAGGTTCAAACAGCTGCATTGTATGCTCCTCAATTTCAACAATTTATAAGAACAAAATGTGATGATTGTTTGTCTTAAATAGTATTCCATTCTCTTGTCAATAATCTTTTCCCTCTAAAGTTTATTCTATCACTACAGACAGAATTAAGTACAGTCTATTGATCCATCTTACTTTTCTCATTGAAAGAAAAAATCATGTTCAGGAAACAAACTAAATTAATTATTCTTGTCATGGTTTTGATTGTTTTTAACTGAATGTTTGACTGACTAACTGGCTGTACAACTGGGATAAATGTAATTGATTTTTTGAATAAGACAGATAATAGATTGCAGCTTTTAAGATTTTTTAATTTCCTACCTTACTGATATCATGTAATCAAACCGTTGCTAAAACAGTACGTTCCAACTAACCAATAGATTATGACTAAAAAGAATGAAGTTTCATAACCTATTTGTTAACAGAGTGGTTATACACTGCAAGGATGGAAACCGGTTTAAGATACTTGAAGTCAGTCAACCACAGATTATCCAGTAGGTTAATTCATGCTGCCTGATGCATTCCACTTGTCTAGAGATGTCCTGATGTGGCTGAGGATAAGATGATCTTCTCATCCTATCTCTCTTATCCAACCAGTGTTCATAGCACCTACCAAGGAAGTCCTACACAACACCTTCACACGGCTAGGGTGTTTCCGCAAAAGTGAGGGAACAAAAGGAAACATCCGCACCATCACCGGAATAGTATACATGCAGACAACAACTAAGGGATTTGGGAAACTCCGATTCCACAGTAGTGGTGCGTATGGGCTTTACAATACTAAACGTATGGCCACCGAAAAAATGAGAGTGCAGTGTCTCACATCTTCCCACTGCCTTATGGAACAAACTTCAAGTCAAAGGCTCAGACAGTGTTCCCTTCGGAAAATCACGTGTTTTGTTCTGAGCATCCGGGGAAAATCACAGCCACCATGCAATTTATGAATCGACACTAACACTGAAGTACACAAAGGATGTATCAGGTCTTCCTGTTGTCAGCTTCCAACCCCATTTAACAATTTGCTAATCTGATATGACATTTATATCTACATCTGAACTATACTGTCTACCGTATCATTTTTTGATATATCTCTATGCATTTTTGTACCACTTAGCTACACGTTACTGACTAAAATTCTGCTCTACTTGCATCGTCTTGATTTATTAAACGGTTGCTTCAAGAAAGCTATCTTTCAGTATGATATCTGATACAACTGCTCTCAAACCACGCGAACCCCTTAAGCTGGCCATCCTCAACATTCGAACTTTGATGCAGACAAGGCTACAAACAGGTTTGGCTAGGGTTTTGGCGGTGTATTTCAGAGACCGGTGTACAAGATCCCAGCGAAATACTTCGAATAAGCTCCTAAACTGTTAGCTCACAAATTGTATTCACAGTGCACTTATCTGAGGACCCCATAGCATAGCTGCTCGCCCTGCTTATGTTTGCATCGCACTAAGCGCCAGGGTTGAAGCTGCACTTATAGATCACATCCCTATCAAAAGTTATTTTTGTCCTGCTATGTTAGGAGGTTCGAATAAAGTGACAGTAAACTGGTAAAAAAATAATATCTTTTTGTCATTTCTGCTTACGTCTTGACTGACTAACACAAGGACGCAGTTAAGAATGAGTTCTACCACAAACTAGGTGACATTCTGTACCAGGAGTACTTGATAGACACCGTGAAACAAGCTGGTGACTTGGATATGCAGTCCAGGGTTCTACAGTTATAGAATAACTGCTTAGGTAGTTAGCTGCGTTTGGGTTGTTGTAGGTCAGATAAAATGGAACTTATTCTGCTGCTCTGTTTAGATAACAACATGTTGGTAACCAACCTCCAGGAAAGTCATCACCGTTGTGCCGCCTAGTGTTTTCCCTCTGCTTGAACTGAAATACATCATCAGCAATCAGCTACCAGATGGCGCGGTATTTTCAGGACTTCCGCTCATTATAGAGCACCTGTCTGAACTCTGACTACGCTTCGGTGTGTACTAAGTTCACTTTTCATCTAGGTAGCCGTCGAAATCGTCGTCCGAAACGCGTCGGCGTAAAAAATATGGTTTCACTTGGGATTGTTACTAAATACAAAGATAAGTTAGATTCACGGTTAGCTGTCGAACCTCTAGGAAGTAGATATGAGTGTTGATTTCATCCATAATGCACCATGAACATGTAGAATCAAGCTGCTTTTGGATTTGAGGAAGGCCCTGCTGTTTAGCAGTACATGTCTACGAGCTTTTTGCAAATTTTCGACTCGGCGTATTCCAGCGGACAGCGAGTAAAATAGTGTCCTTAAGTTACTTTTGAGTTCTGTATCCGGCAGTAGTCAGAAGCTGCTTCAGCCCATCTTAGCCACCTGTAGCGAGAAACCTGGTGTTAGTGAGATGATTTGTAAATTAAATGGTAATCCAAATGCCAACTTTGACAGGGGCCTAGGAATACCGAAAGGAGCACTTCCGTAAGCAGTTCGGCTGGCCTTATGCTCCAATAACATCAACTTTGATATCCTGTCCTATATGGTCAGTCACCTAAGCGTAGGTCAGTAAAGAACTCCAAGTTCTAAGCCATCTTAAGTCACTTGGGTAAAAAAACTGACCTTCGCTCTTTTGAAGGATGGAGATGAAAGTGTAGTCAGTCAGATAGGTAAACAAATTGTTTGCGTAGGTATGACAGACTGAGAGTGTTCCACCAATCTAGAATGAAGTCATTTTTGTAACTAAATTTTTAAAGGCTCTGAGTAGTGCTTGTGTATGTGTGTGATATTTATCGCGTGTCAGGCTGCTGCCAGTGAAGCATAAGCTGGTGGCTTATGTCACACTTTGCACGCTATGTAAAACGAAAGTGAAGCTGGTCCGTGAGAAGCAGACCAGGTTTCGTTTAGGTAATGAATGCATTGACAACATGCTAACCTCCCACCAGGTTCTCGAACACCATCACACACATAACAAGTCATTTATCATTGTATTTCTCGACATTAGGGCTACCCTCGATTCAATGGACAGAGATGTACTCTGAAATTGTCTCTTGAAGAGGAGTTTTCTTGAGGAAATTATTAGCATCTTGAAAGAAATAAGCTTCAGCTCATCAACTATAGTTAAGGCACACAGTCAACTATCTAAACTGTTTCAAACAGCTGGTGTGATCAGACAACACTATCTGGTTCCGGCATTCCCCTTTAACTTTGTCATCGATGACATCCTCAAGAAGAAGGCGAGTGATGGTGTAGAACTGTTACCACATGAAAAACTTTTTGACCTTGAATGTGTGGTTGAAATCGTCTTACTGTATAACAATGTACAGAATACTCGGGCAACAGTTAATCAATGAGCTATCAGCGTCCGCAAGTATAGTGCGTGCTTCGCACCTTCGAAGTTCAAAGTGCTTCTACGGGATTAGCAGGAGCCTCTACGTGCACTAATCCTTGATGAGTAGCAGGAACTTGTCAAAATGTCCGTGTACCTCATTGGTTGTATGAGAACTGGTGGAGGTATGACTGATAATACTTTCAGTTGTATATCTGGAACCAGAGTGGCACATACCAATCTAGGGCATCTTTGGCATGGCCATGATGTTAACCTTGCTGTAAACGTTTGGGTATGCAACGCGTAAATGCGAGCAGTTCTGGCCTCCTCGAACTGAGAATATTGTAGGAATCCGTGTTTTAAATCACCGTTCTCCCCGCAGAATTCTAGGTATCCTGTGGAAATACATGTAGGTTGTTGTGAGGTAAAGCAACCTATGCTTGGGCGTGATGAGCGAGTAGGGTCACCTCAAAGCACTGGCTTCGGTGACCCGAATGTTTGTCATCTTGCCCGTCCCCACACTGCTAACTGCTTGAGTTCCTCCAGACTGATTAGAAGAAGAGGAGTGGTAGTCAGTGTGAGGTATGGTGCCGTGCAGTAAGGGACAGTTTTGATAGGTTAGCATCTGTGGGTGCCCCATGATCCTAGAATGGAGTCCTAGAGACCATGAAACTCAGTGGCTTTAGACGACGGCATTTATGGCTCAGAATCTGGTCGGTGGCGATTATGCTGCAGTTTTCTTGTTTTTTCTATTACTGAATAGAAAAACAAAACGGGTAAATAACTCTTCGGCTGTATCTGAGTGACTACTTCTTTAATAACACTCTTATACTGCCGTTTGCATTCTTTCTTTTACTCTCAGTGTCTTCTGAACGTTAGTATGTTACTTTTCATGCTGCTTCTTCTGGTGCACATGTTGCACCAAGTTGGTATTCTAAATAAAAATGTCGGCCAGCTTCATTACTGAAATATGAGCACTCAATGTCGGCAGTTCAAAACTCAACCATAAGAGTTAAAAATAGTCTGGTACCCATCTACCAGTATGTTTTACCATTACCTATTTGAGTAAGATATTGTAATAAGCATATATCTATACGAAAGATCTCCCCTCCTTTAATCATTTGTATTATCTATGTTACCAGTTAGTCCTTTCCAATAACTTATAGCCGGTGTGTTGATTTCTGTTTGGTGTTTTGCAGCGGAACCCACGGGATGCGTTTCTTCTTATTCGGGACTCCTCAGCTGGATGTACCTGGATCCTACTGAGTGATCTTGTTCCCACTGGGACTGGAATCCAAAACTCGTCGTTTCAAACGCCACAATGTAATTCACTCAGCTACTGAGGCACAAGAGTCACCTGTTATGCAACAGGTAGCAGTTGTTATCGGCTTATATCTGCAATTTCCCGTTACTATACTGAGTCGGACTGTTCAACTTCCGCTGACAGATGGGCTCCTATGTAAATTCCTTGATACTGCCTGATGATTCATGATGCTGATGTTGATGGTACATCCAGTTAACGAGTCCCAAACAGAACGAAAAGCGTATCTCGGATTCCACTGCTAGACACCGAGCAGACGCCAACATAATGAATAATTACGCAGTATTGAGGCATCCGCAGAGGTGTGCATCTGCTAGTAGAAGTCAAACAGTTCAACCCAGTTTGGCAGCAAGAGATTAAAATTATCGAACAACAACTTTTGGCCAACTTGATAAAAATAGGTTCAATTCTTGTCATGTGTACACTTTGATATTATTTAGATTGTAATTAGTTCAGCAGTACCCTCAAAATAATGAAACTAAGCTATTAATGTCCCGCTACGCTTGCCGTTTCAGTATTGTTAAAGTTAATAAATGAGAAGAATTATATAAGGAAATCTATTCTGTAGATATCTGTCAGCGGGGAAACGAGGAAAACAAAAAGCCATATTTGTTAACAATTTGCTAAATCGTAGGCGTAAAGTGAATTAGCAAGACACCTTATTCTAGGCATCTGTTTATATTTCTTGTGATGCTTGCAGTTAGGCTGCGTGGTTTAAAAATAGTTGTGACATATTATTTGGTGAAGTCGGACAATCAGAAGATCTTACTGATAAGTATACTGTACTTCACAAGTGCCACTTCTGACTCAATTTTTTGTTACTTGCTGATATTTTGTTCCATCTGGATGGAAAATACATGGGAGCAGATGTCTTTTAGTAGGTTATGATTTTCTTTGAATAACTCTCTAGTGTTTGTACCTTGGATCAGGCTACTTAGACTCTTCCCGATGGTGACCATTTTCATTTCCTTGAACTAAAGGAAAAGATGTACAGTTCGGAGTGAGGAATGACGATGATTTGGTGTTTTCTGAGCTTTGATATTTTTTCCTGGATATCGATGATATCAAGCGTGGTGATGATCCGCACTGATGAAGCATCAAAGTTCCGAGAACACAAAAGAGTCGTTCAGTGTTCTTACCCTACTCAGAAGCATCTCAATGAGGCTCCTCTTCTGACTAAAAGAAATACAGCTACAGTGTTCTAGATTACGTTATCTTTCCACTGCCCTGTGTTAGGATCTAAAAGGCTAAGAACGCTAATCGTCCTTCAATGTATTATTCATCGTAATACGAATAACGGGGATGCAGTCCAGATATCTTCAGTAGTATGTTATCTAGGCGAATTTTACTATAATTTTCTGCTCAGTTCCCAGTTCCAGGTCGAACATCGTCTGTTTGAACGTTATCATCTCTAAACCCAGGGTATCGGTCCCCTTACCTATCAGGTAACGTCTTTTAGCAATGCAACCACATGAAAACAAACTCTCCTGTCAGAGCACTCTGTTAGCTCTCCATCCATACTGATCACTGAATCCCACTATCCCAATTATCAGGCTTCAACTCATTCATGTACATCGAGCAATTGGCTTGTTGACCGTACTCACCTCCCTACGAACAGACATGTGTGGGATACGTCTCACATTTTATGCGCAATCCTGAAGAAAATGATGGAAGAAACACAGACTCCTCCTAGGCTACCTGAGAAATAGGCTTTGGCTACAGCGAACGGTACTCGGAATTTTGGACGGAATACTGCCCTATATTCACAAAGTAAACCACACCACCTCTCTTGGGACTGTTTCGATAACAGCTATTATCGGAATTAGGAAGCTGGATTCCCTTACAAAATGGTAAGGGCACACTGCCTCCAGCTCACTAGGTGGAATCATGAAGCCCATCTGCGCTTCGGAGGTCAGTGTCAATGATCAGCGCATATGGATCTCATCGACTGTTATTACCGCTAAGTCAACTATGATGGTGTATTGGTTAGAATTCAGAGGGGCCACAAGGAGGCTCACCGTCGTTGCTTAACTAGGCTCGGCCAGTATTTCCCAGGGTCCATGTCATATCCGGGCTTTCTTAGAAGGCTGCCTAAGCAACCACGCCACTGGTTGGGGCCGTATAGAACTGCTTCACATTGATGCCCTGGCAGGAAACTATGGCGAGACACTAAACGACATCAAGAGAGTCATAGTTAATTTCACTAGGGCTTAAACACTGTTACCGACTATTATCGACAGTTGCTTCTATTCCAGACAAGCTATGGCAATGTTTGTATGGCTAGGAGCAACAATGAATTAGCAATTAATATACCTGTTGGCTTGTAAAATTTGTAGCTTAGTGGGACCCAATAGCTGTCACAATTCTGTCCTACAGAAATTCAACAGCTCAGACTGTTGGCAAATTATTTCCATTGAGTTATTTACAAGTATGCTCAGAAATAACGACTGAAAGCTATGTTATATAACTGGTTTCTCTTAAATGAAAATGGATCTTCCAAACAGTCAGACATTTTTCTGAGTAAATTCTGATTTTTCTACTAATCAGCAAAATAATCTAAAACATGGTAAATTCAGAACATACCTAAAGTAGACAATTCATGAAAGTCAATTGTAAGCCTGCTGCTGTGAAACTGGTTTCTTTTGCAATGAGTTATCACTTTTAATCAACTTGAAGAGTACACAGTTTCAGAGATCACCAACCTCGAAAACTGGTAGAACTACAGGTACTTTTATTGATTTCATAAAAAAATTTTACCAAAAGAATAGTGCCACTGCTCATTTTATCGAAAAATTAAAACTCATCCTCGAAATAATGTACAACGCTTATCGAAGAATAACCGGAATTTAGTTAATGAAGAAAGATTCATCACCTTTGCTTGAAACTTTCTATGGTGGTGAGTGATGTATCTTCTGAATCCACGGTGATGCACCAAAAGAGATGTTAGAGTTTGGTGGAGGGAATCGACAGGTGGCTCTGGACCTAGGCTTTTTGGCCAACCAGTGTAATCCAGTCCTACAAGAGGTCAGTTGCAGTCCTAGTAGCTCAGTGGTAATGTCTCCAACTGCAGCACTGTTCGAATCTCCGGCAGGACATAGGTATAAAGAGAACAAGTTACGAGTGATTTACTACTGTGGGGGGCGCCAAAATGCTAATACCTAACAAAGTTATTCATAAAAACAAGTAATCACGTTCAATCTGGAGGTCCATGAGGATTTATTGATTCGGGGTTAGTATTCACCACGGACTAATATCAAGTGAAGAGCCATTTGGAACCTGGGAGCACTGAATATCCGTTTCGTCCTAGTAGGCTATTCTTCAGCTGACAGAAGTAGGAAAATATGAAGCCCTGAGTTCCAAGCAAGTGGGTTGATAGTAACATACTCGCCGGGAAACTGAAGCTGCTGTGTTCACTCTCTGATGGGGTCATGGGTATGCACCACTAAGGAGTCCCGTATCAGGGCAAAACAGCTGTTCAGTGTTCCTAAGTTTTCACTAGTTCTCTAACCGATATCAATCTGAGGTAAATACGAACCTGGAATCACGTTCAAGACTTATAAATAGCGATACACTACCTTAAATAAATCTAAGGTGAAAACAGTCCCTTGATCTTGATGTAATGATTCACCAATTTATTCATCTATTTATTATCAAGCTTGAAGATCGTAAAGCTATTATTATTCACGCAGTATGTTTATAAATATAACCTGTTGAACAGCTTCCAATATGAAACGGCTATTCATCCACTATCATTTTCTCAGTTATTCATTACCATTGTGAATTTTGTTCAAATGAATATTAAAATTTTCACTGAATTCTTGTTCACTTTTGTTTATGCACGTCTAAAACGACAAGCACGTATAACTCTGGTATCACAAAATTATTAGAAAATAAAGTCAACAGTACTACCTAAACTATTATTACTACTGTTATTATTATTATTAATTTAGTGTTTCTTGTTTTTAGTTAACTCATGGATAATGTTCTACAAAAAAATGTTCGTTAATCAGTTTCCAATATTCAAGCATGTTACAGAACATTCTTGTTATTTGTACCCTTGTCTACAAGTGTGTGTGTGTGTGTGTCTGAGTAGGTATTATCCGAGTATATTTCGTCTCTCAATCATAACGATATCGCAGATATAATAAACTTTTGAGTAATAACCACAATGAAACTACTTGAAAAAGAAACGTAAAGAAAACTGACAAAAACAACTGACTAATTTCCCAGACTATAAACATGACAAGTTAGAAAAAGGAAGCAGTGGAATAGAGAGAAGAATAAAAACAATGAGAAGAGGATAAGAGCAAGAATTACTTGTTACTTTGTCAAAAAGTTGAACAGAAACATAACCAAAAAAAACAAGCCTAATATATTACTTATTGATAATATTTTGAGGAATGATTTTAATGGTTACATAATTTCAACAGTGAATTTATTGATTTGTTTTTTGTGAGTTCGTAAGTGTGTATATCAGTTGGTATGGACAAGAGTTTTTCACTATCGGTCTTGTAGAAAATAGAAATTTTTCCTGAATTTAAACTAGGACTACACTGATTGTAACTGTTATGTTTAGTTCTGTTGCTTAAAAAATGATGAATTACTTTTCAAGGTAAAGAAAAAAACATTAAGGTTGAAACAAGAAAATTTGTGTTATCACCTGGTTCAAACTATCACTTGTGAAGTTTTGTTCTAGGAAAACCGTAAGATATCAGTCTTGCTCCACTCATTAAGTTTCATATCTAGTTACTGTATCAATATGAAAGGTTAGTTTGTCTTAAGAAACGGTAAATATTGGTAGCTTGGAAAAAATTATTTTCTTGTTGGATATTTCCCTATGAGCTTATTTGATTTATGATAGAGATTTCTATGATAAAACAACTCCCATATATTCATGATACTTTTCATCGACCTAGTACTGGAATATGCTTCAGAGAGTTTTGCTGTCCAAGACTGACAACTTTTAATTAGAATGCTAAAATCTGTGTTCGCATCTACCAAAGAATTAGTTACTATTATGGACTGATATCAGTTGGCATATCACTGAAAACTCCAAAGAACTGGATAGCTATTTCATCCTAGTTTCGGATTCACTGGGAGAAAATTATTTTCAACACAAAATGGTACTAAAAGACTTTTATTAACACAACAGATGATAAAACGATCGGTGACTAATGCAAAATTTATATTTGATGATAAGTTGGATGCTTTCGTTGAGATTAAAGATTATGGGACTAATACCAAAGTCAAATTTCTAGATGACTCTCTGACAACTAGTTTCGGATAGAATATATGACTTGAGTATTTCAAAATCGTCGTAATACATCATCTAACTTAAAACAAGGTCACACTGCGACAAACCAGACGGAAATCGCCATATCTACTTACTACTTTGGTAAGATTGCTATGGCCCATCAAATGGCCTGATATGCGTTCAAAGCCTCTCCTAGGGAAATCCTATTCACTTGCTTCACATGGTAAAAAGTGAAAGGGTGAAAGTGACTATCCGGCGCTTATCACCTTACTAATGGATACTGGGGGTCCACCCAGTGGTGCATATGAGCTTCAGGTTCCGAAAGGAAGGAATGGTGTATGAACCTATTTTGATCACTGTCAACCATCAGATTTCAGCTCTTGATGTTGCACCACTGTCCTATGGATTAAACTTAATATCAAAGACCTTGGGAGAGCTCCTCTAAGACAACCACCTGTCTCGGTTTGAGCGTCCAGTCAGTTTCGCAGATGGAACGTGAAGTATCAAACTTCAAAGATTACTATAACCAATCCGATGAAAACTGGAGAGAAAGGAGAGAAAGACTTATCTTTGAGGGATACAATATCACCAGCTTGTTAGAAAGCCTTCAGAAGTGTAGTTTATTACTATTCAAGGTCATATGAAAATACTGAAGTATAGGTAGCCTACCAATTACAATACATATAACAGCTTGAGCTGTTGGAGTGGTTGAAAGTTAAACGAAACCTAACTATCACCAGGTTTTAAAAAAACGACTTCTATGTTCTGTTCTGAACAAGCTTTGTGATTCAACTACATGACAGATATGAATTCACTTCAGCAGTCGGAAACCACACATTTTTTTAAGCAGACATCTTCCCTGGTGAGCAACTTAGAGGGTGATGATTAAAAGCTTATTCAAGATTTATTTCAATTTTATTCTCTAACCATAGATATTGACTCTGTTTCAACATAAAAACATATGGCTTAAACTTACAAGTTGTGCAGATGAATCAAAGTTCCGTTCGATTAATATGAAAGTTTTAAACGAGGCTAATCAGTTTCGTTTCCTGAAGGAATAGAAAAGATATCAAGTCAAAGCAATTTATATTGCCTATGGAATAGGAAGTAATCATAGTAATTCGGAGAACTTCCTGATATCTAAGATGGTGGCTCATGACTATCAGCCTCAATGGTGGCACCAAAACTGACCATTATTTAGGTACATCCACTTGACAAGTTCTCAACTGATCTAAAATATACTTTAAGAATCTTACTACAACTATCTACGGTATCTATCCCACCCCCTCCCCATAGATGACTATTAGTTGCCCAATTAATTCCAATTAAGTATATAGCAGTGGTGTGTAAATCCTCCCGATTGTTACCGGTATGTTGTCCCCAGAAAACCTTTAGGTCTTTAGGCTTCAAAGCTGAAGCTTAAGGGAATTGACAGAAGGGCACCATCAGGAATGCACCCTGCCATTTAATTAGACTCAACACGGGGAATCTCACCCGGCCCGGACACTGTGAGGATTGGTAGATTGAAAACCATTTCTTGATTCTGTGGATGATGGAACTTGGCCATTCTTAGTTGGTGGAGCCATTTGTCTGGTCAATTCCGATAACGAATAAAACTTTGACCTACTAAATACCAGACTGGTCCTATGTGCTTGTTCACCGTGCGGCTTCTATTGCTTCTTTATGGAGTAGCGTGGTCGTTTTCCAGTGGGTACCGTGCCAGTTTTCACTTCAGAAATATTTTTCTCTAAATCAATATTATAAATCTCAGCATGTTACTCATATGATATAGAGAAAAGAACAGTTAGGAAATTAAATTAACTTCACTGACGGTCAGTAGGATGTAAACATTGTTTGTGACTGATTGTACAACTCAAAATTGATTTCTCCATGAAAAATTAAGTGAAATCTTTTTGGTTACAAAAATAAAACTTATTGTTTGTTGCTGCTTATAATTCTGCCTTGTTATATTGGACAAAAGTAGTCAACCTCTACTGACATATGGACTGCAATGCGAATTCCTCGACACTGCCTGAATGTTCATTGTTATAATTTACCTGGTGGCGGCTATCAGTGAAATCCAGGAAGCGTGTTTCTTTCAATTTAGGACCTGCCTTCCAGGGAGTGATGGAATTCCTAGCGAAAATGAAACCCCTTAACCATCGATCCAAACGTCAGACCATCATCCACCAGGTCACCTTTAGAGGTATCTGCATGGAACCTCAAATGTCAACAGAGATCGATCAACTCGACCCAGCATAACGACTAGAAGTTAAAAGCATCAAAAGATGATAACAACTAATACCTGTTGTATACAGGGTGACTATCGTGCCTCAGTAGCCTAGTGAATAGCGCTTTGGTGTTTGAAGCGACGAGTTCTGGGTTCGAGCCCCAGTGGGAACAATACCGCTCACTGGAGTGCAAGCACACCCAATTGATAAGTGCCAAATAGGACGAAACATGCATCATGGATTCCAGTGTTAGCCACCACTGGGTTAACTATAATGATAAAACTGTTAGCAGTTCATGGTTTTCATGTTAGGGATTTCTTTATTTTAAGGTTATTCAAGCTCAGATTATGCATAACAATTATACCAGTGGTAAAATTGATATCAGAACCTAAATTATGAAACAATAACAAGTTTCTAATTATCTATTGCACTAAACTATACCAGTCACACAAAGGCTGGCTGTGTTGACTTAATAGCCTGACAGATAACCCAGGGGTCTTTTTAGCTGCAGGTGATGGGTTTGAATTCCTATGGGATCAGTACCACTCATTAGGAGACAAGTGTTTACGGCCAATGAGTCCCGAATGGGACGAAATGGGCATAAGAGATTCTTGTGGTAGTCACTATCCATTATTACCGTCAATTTGAAATCACCGGCAATACCAAGGTATCTAAACAAGAACTCGTATGCAAAAAGTGCCCTTTCAGTTCAGTCCAGATGACAACATGAGATTCAAAGCTTTCGGGATAATCAACTGAAGAAGACTGCTAGACGTAACTTTGAAATAGAGTATGTTGAATGCGCTTTAAAGGTAACCCCGAAACATGATCGCATTAGCTATTTATTACTTGTCCAGTTTCTTAATAGTTTCGACTACAGAACTCAGTAGTTGATGTCCCCCTTTGTAATATTCACTGCTTCAGCTGTGTAAACATAAAAACAAAGCAGTTGAACTCTGACAAGGTTTACTGTTATCCCGCCTTCTGATACCTTGTGTTTCCTCCCCATATCTGCGCAATGAACTCGGGAGTAAGATATAACTAAAAAAATGTTACGACCAAGTTTTCTTGATGAAGTGCAAATTTCTGTATGCAGACATCCGAGACTTTTCTTTTCTAGGTTGTATTCATCACGGGCTAGCATCAGTTCAGGAACCAGTGGGAACCTGAGAGCATCGGACAAATGTTTCATCCGGGTATGGGATTCCTTAACAGTGGGCACCAACCATCTCACTATGGACCAAACTCTTGACCATCAGGTCTTACAATGAACCGGTTATTCATCCAACTATTGGATCGGAGTACCATACTTCACAGTTTCCTACTTCTGACAATTCTCGTTAAAGTGCAACCATCCAAATTATCCATACTATGACTAAACAGCTATCCAGTGCTCCCAGATTTTCAATGGCTTTCTAACTGATGTCAGTCCGTGATAAATACAACCTTAAAAACAAGATACCCGTAAACCTCAAGCTTTTTGTTTCATTTTAATCTCAGTTATCGCTTTCTGTAGTAGAATACTTAATTTATCAAGGTCAGTAGTAGGGACAAGCTTAGTAAAATTTCTTGATGCAAAATAGAAATACAATTTAAGGGATTATTTCGTCTCAATTTTCACTTGTTTTTATTTCAGCTAGTCAGAAAAGCAGGAGTAGATGGTCATCATAATTCCATGAGCTTCGATTGCTGATCATGAACATAAGATGATCACACTGTTTGACGTGCAAAGTGCTAACCAAGTTATCCTGTTTCATGATGAAACGTTCACGATCAAATATTCGAGCTCATAGGACATCAAACGAATGTTATCCAAATTTCTCTTATTGTAAAATCAAGATTTGCTGAATTAGATGAATTTTTTTAAACTGAGTAATCATTGAAGGTGTAATGAAAATTTGAATCCGCGAACGGATTCGAACCAGTGGTCTCGCAGCCCAGTAGGTACAGGATTGATCCAGGAACCCGGTGGTGCCTGGTTCGAATCCGGTTGTGGTTCAAATTTTCATCTCATCTTCAATCATCGCCCAGTATAAATACTAGTCTTCTGAACCACGGGTGTCTCGGATTGTCAAAATGAGAATTCTTTTCATTCCAAAATTTCAGAAACCTTTGTCAAAATAACCCTTAAAGTGTAACTAAGTCTAAACATTTGCGGGGATCAATTGGCTTTAAGATTCTCTTCTTCAGTGATTGGCATCATTTGTCCTCCGACTGATTTCAGTAAGTGATGGAGTCAAAATATAGTCTACTTCTAAGTAGTTGCAATCAACTTCCCCAAAACTTAATGGGGTATGTACTAAAACAAGGAATTATTTTTCGACAGCAGATTTTTTTTTTAAAGTTGGAAAGAAGTCTGTATAACAAACTATAACACATTTATCACCCCATAAAGGATATATAAACTCTAGGTATATCGATAAATTTTGAAAACATGAAAGGAAACTGCGACAAATTTTAGGCAAAGCTACCAGAAAACGATTAGATTTCCCAGCATGTTTTCTAGATGCAAATGACAAGTTTGAATGATATAATTTCAAACAATTCAACAAATTGAAGTGAGGTTCTTGTTTCCTGAGTATTATACTTTAAAGGTGTTCAAAATATCTGCAGCTTTTTTACATAAGCGGACTCCTCAAAGATTTTTACAAAAAAATCAAACCCAACTTCATTCCCATGTCTTTTTAGTAACTTTGTTCTGCGATCTTGTCAGAAGTTCATGCGGGATAAATGCTTAGCAAGCTTCCTTATAATTCATTCGGCAAATGGTTGGATTTTTAACAAGGAATTCCCTTGTAAATGCATAGAATTCCCAACTCATGAGCACAATACGAAGCAAACACAAAGTATGCGGTACAATATCGAAGTTAGTATTAAGTCTTGTATTCATCTTGTTGACCAGCAGCAGAATCCAAGATGCACGTTTCTTCCTGCTTGATACTCACCAGCTAGATGTATCTGCACCCCAGAAAGTGAAGGTGTTCCCACTGAGGCTCAAACCGAGTACCCATCGTTTCAGATACCGAAGCGTGATCCACTGAATCACTGGGACACTACAGCCACTTCTTGTATCCTGAACCTTGTACCTCTATTACCAAATATTTCTATGCACCTTCACCTTTCTGTAGCTCTTCAATTCCTGATACAGTGGCTCTTGGCGTGGTGGTAAATGGTTGGACAACAAAGCTACCACAGAGATTCTTCTCAACAGGATCAATGTGTCTAACTTTTTAGCTAACAAAAAGCAGTATATTAACAATGTCGCCATCTCCTAGTTGAATATTTTAATATGGGAGTGTTTTATGCACAATATCTTCTTTTCTTGGCTTCATTACTTTAAACTATCGAATTTTAAAAATGCGCCACCATCAAAATCATTCATTTTTAGGTACAAGTAATCTTTAAGATTTCAAGACAAACCATGCCCCCTCTTTTTCAAAGTAAAAATAACTTGATACTCTATGACACGCAGAGTATTTACACAAAAATAACTAGTTATCTTAAGAATGAGAAGTTAAGTTAGTAAATATACCGAAAATAAATCCTATGTAGAAATGCAGCAGGATGATAGATAGAACTGATAAGACCCTGGGTCATAGTTAGGATTCGAGCTGAGGGCCCCCGGATGACTGACCTCTCATCCTACCATCTGAGCTACGGTATTAAGTTTCTGATTGGATTTGAATATTTGTTTAGATACTGAATGTTGTGTCAACCTGTTATATGCATAAAGGGGATGTGACCATCTGCTTCTCATCATACTAGCTCAACAACATTCACTGCTGGTTCCACTTTATGCCTTTTTGTATAATAGATGAAAAAGTCTAAATGTTTATTTATTCACCTATGTGTAATAGTCTTATTCAGCAGGCTGGTGTCTGTCCACAACCATCAACTCTCAGTATACTTATAGGAGTACACTAAACGTGGATATCTCATATAACCTGACGAATATTAATGTCTAGATTACTAAATTGTATATAACTAAATACAGTAAAGATATCGCTAAAACCCCTGGATGATTTTTTCATTCCATTTGAGAGATCCTCAATAATATACACTAACGAGTGCATACAATATCGATGTTGAGGCCTTGATGCCTTGCAGTGAGCATATGAACTTGAGTTAGTGAGTTGGAACCTAACAATTCGCTTTTTTTCACTTTCAGTCATATCAGAATCAAGAATAATTTTCACTAACTGTAAAGGTATATATATATATATATATATATATATATATATATATATATATATATATATATATATATATATATATATATATGTCTTTACTACTGATAAGTTTTTCATTACAACAAAAAAATCTTACAGTACTATTATCTGGTTTTAAAATTTTCTTAAGTAATGTTAGATATGGTCGTAAAATCAGCTTAAAAGCAATCATACTTATATCTAGAAACCAAAGCTCTCTGGTTTCTCCTATAAAAAGAGAGAAAGCCTACCGGATATTGTGACATCAACACAATGCTTCAAAGATATTTTTATTGAACAAATAAAATTGGAAAAATACTGTTTCTTTGATTAATCTTTATTCATAGTGGATGATGACTGAAAATGAAAGGAAGATCTAAGCAGTGACAGGATTCGAACCAGCGACTAAAGGTTTTCTGACCCGGTGCCTTACCAGACTGCTGCAACCCTCAGGTTCACGTAGATCAATTGGTAGAGCATCGGGTAGGAAACTCGGTGATCACCGGTTTCAGTCTTGCCGTTGTCCAAATTTTCATTTCACCTTCAATTATCATCACTCAGTGTAAACACAAGTTTGCTAAACCATGGCTTTCTCATGGTAATCTATTTTCACCGCATGATGATGGTAGTGGAATAATTTGTCAGTTTAACTGGTCTATTATTAACATTAATACTCCAAAGCCATCACATTCAACCATGAATTTCTGTTTTTTTCTTCATGTCCCTCATAATCTGGATGTAACAGAGAGAGCGAGAGAGAGAGAGAGAGAGAGAGAGGAGGAGACAGCAGAAAAAGAGGAAGACAGACATTGAGTGATTAAAAATGTTATTTACTGCGATTTTTATAATTAATGACATTATTTTGTTTCAATTGTTTGTCTACAGGACCGGAATTTCCCGTGTATGAGTGAGTGAGTGCTCAATCTTTATCTCCATATTTATTTACTTAGCGAACGCCATAATATAACTAAGTCTTCTGTAGGGTATACACAAACATGTAATATTCTCGGTGGATAAATGTTTGCATGTTTAAAGACACTTGTAACAATTATCGCCCACATTTTTATAATATCTGGTGTATTCACTTTCCTTAAACCTTTACTGGTCAGTATTCAAAACAAAATACTTTAGATACTCAAAAGTGATGACTTGTAGAAATTAACAAATTGACAAAACTACTTAAACAACATAACAGTGAATACTGAATATAAGGGTGGTTTACAATGAAATTTAAGTGACTGTTGAAACTTGTATGGGGAAAATATACTGTTCTGTTCTAAGAATTGTCAATAAGAATAGCAGACTGCAGAATTAGTCGGTTGATTTGTTAAACACAGGACTCATTCCAATTAATGTTTTCTTATATGTGTTAATCAGTGCATTAATTGAACAGCTCGTTGACTTCAGAAGCTATTAGAAATCTGTGATAGTTGTTCTACAAACCTTTTGGAAAATAGATCCAGAACTTGTTGCTTGTATATCCTGTCGTTGAATGGACCCAGTTGGGCTCTTACAAGGATGCCTCGATATTGCTTGTTCTTTGAATTTTATATTAATGGTGGATAGTGGCCAGCAATGGAATTCATAATATAAAATTATACCCATCGAACAACAAGGGGGTATCATGACTCCATGACCTAGTGGAAAGCGCTGTGATGTTTAAAGCGACCAGTCCTGAGTTCGGGTCTTGGTGGGAACAGCATCGCTTAGTGGGAAGCAAGTACATTCAGCTGACAAGTCTCAAATAAGACGAAATGCACGTCTTGGATTCCACTGCTATCCACTATTTATCATCACCATATCCAGAACTGCTTATAAAACTGGAGATACAATTCAATACAACCCTACACCTTCAGTCTATGTATTTGTGCTCGACCGTACTGAGCAAGTTATACTCAAATACTGTACATTTGTGTGCATGTGTGGGGCTATCAAAGCCTTCAATATATTTGCTCTCAGTGACCTATCATATGTTAGGTGTTGCCTGAGGTTTATAGAAAGGCTTTATATCGTGTATTCAGTCACCTTTCAAAAATACAAGTCTTTCTGAGTAATTTTAGAGTTTGACAACGGGGAATAAACAAGTATGTACTAGAAAGTTGTTGCATCCTAATTTTAAAAGTTCAGCAATCATCAAATTTCAGTCGACATCCCAGCGAATTCAGCGTTTTCAAGTTCCATAGTAACTGATTTATCATTCATTCAAAGAAGAGGTATCCTACTTCCTTTCTGATGAATTTCTCTGTGAAGTTAAATAACTGTGAAGTCAGGTTGTAAGCTAAGGTCATGTACTGAATAATAATAATAATGATTATTATTATCATTACTATTATTTTTCCCTTGGGTTCCTAGTGGAACACAGGACTCCAGTAGCACACCACCATCGCACTCTGTTCTCTGCAGTCTCTTGAACCTGGCTCCAAGACTGCCAACAAGCTCTCATTTCTTCCTCACACGATCTCCTCCATGTCACCCTCGGACGCCTAACTCGCCGTTTCCCATATGGGTTCCACTCGAGGACCTGACCTGGAGTGTGATATCTCTGAATGGTCTTCTGAGTGCATGCCCAATCCATCTCCACTTCCTTCCAGTGCATATATGTTCAGCGATAGGTTCTTGGTTGGTTCGTTGGTGGTCCAGATTTCCTTGTTGTTTATTCTTTCCGGCCATCTGGGCTTCACTAACAAGCCAGTGTAGGCAGTTGTTGATGAATATCTGCAGTTTGTTGGAAATGTCTTTCGTAACGCGAGAAGTCTCTGGACCATACAGGAGCACTGACTTGACGTTGGTGTTGAAAATCCGCATCTGGTTCCATATGCTGAGTTCAGAAACTCTCCACACTGGTTTCAGGTTAATGAACGCCTGTCTTGATTTTCCGATCATGGCTGGCTTTGATATCCTCGTCTGTGCCGCCACCACCTTTAGTTGAAACGGTGCTGCCTAGATAGGCGAGAGAGTCTACTTCCTTTAAGTTTCTCCTGTTGATGGTGATTGGAGCTTCTTGTTGTTTTTGGTTGGGTATCTTCATCACCTCTGTCTTCTCTACCCTCCCTCTTCTGTCAACTTTTTAGTTTTCGCCTGTAGATTTTCAAGTTTGTGTGACGTTAGACACAAGACATTGGCGAAATCCAAATACAGTCCACTACAATCAGGAACATCACTGGTGATAATAGGCAATCTTGTCTTACTCCTGTCTTCACTTCAAAGGAGTCACTGAGCTTTCCATTGTGGATCACTTGGCATGTGGCGCCTTCATGTATTTGTTGAATGAGGTTGATAAAAGTTTGTAGTATTCCTTAGTGCTGAAGCAGCTGCCTGCCAAATTACTTGTCGGTTGATGCTGTCGAAAGCCTTTTCAAAGTCGATGAAGTCGAGGTGAGTTGACTGCCATTCCATACTTTGTTCAACAATGTAGCGTAGCGTTGAAATTTTGTCCGCACATGATTTGTACTTCCAGCCAGTCTTTTCGGTCGTAGTTTTGAATCCAGTGCATCCTTTAGTCTCTCCAGGATGATGCGGCTTAATATTTTGCTTGATTTGGGTAGCTAGGAGCGTGATTCTGCGCCAGTTCTTGTAAAAGCTTAGGTCGCCCTTCTTTGGAAGTTTAACAAGGTAGCCCTTCTTCCAATCAATGGGGAGGTTCATTTCCTTCCTTCCAAACCTTTTGCAGTTGTGGTGTGAGCATGTCCACTCTTATCTCTGAGTCTGTTTTCAGTGCTTCTGGCGGAATTACACCTGGTCCCGCTACTTTCACAGATTTCAGCAGTCTTATGGCATTCAGGACTTTTGATTTCGTCGGAGGGTATTTGTTCAATGGTATTTCTGCTGTTGCTGGTGCTTTATAGATTGTATTCAGTTATTCTTTGCGTTGTGCATCTTGACACTGACTCATCTTCTGCTTCACCATCACCATCTTCCTCTCCCCTCCCCCTCTATCAGCTTCCATGTGTCCGTCAACATCCATTCCTCATCTTCTTTCCTCTTCCTCCCTTATACAGTTATGCAGGTTCCTTTCCATATAGCTTCCAAAGAGTTCCAGTGCTCTCCCACACAGGTTTCTTCAGCGATGTTCCTCAATATCTCCCATTTTGTCTTGATGGCTGACGTGAAGATGTCTCTTGTAGTTTCGTCCTTCAGTTGAGTTTCTGTTCTGGGTGTTGAACTAGAACTGTGGTCTATCACCAACTTCCTTGAATTGTAGGCTTTCAAGTTGATTTGGAAGTTGGGTTCCTTGCACTTGATAGTGAGCGGTGTGAACCTACATCTGCTCCTCTTCGTGATCTGAACCTCTGTCTAGTAGGCTGCGTCTTCATCTCCACTTGCTTCACATTGAGATGAAGTCGATCTGATTTTTAGTGTGTCCATCTGGTAACTGGTGAAATCGAATCCATGTCGCTTTGTGGATATCCTTGTGCTTGAACACACTGCCTCACCTCCAATCACCAAATCGTTGAATGCACAGAATTCTACAAACAATTCTCCATTCTCGTTCATCACCTCACCGAGTGCTTCTCGACCCATGGTTAGTTCTCTTCCTGTGTTGTCCACTCCCAGTTTGGCATTCATGTCACCCCACCCATCAGAATGAATTTTGATATCGCCAACTTGAGCGGTGTCTTGTCCAGTGTTGATTGCAGTTGTCTGTAGAATTCCTCCTTCTCCTCTTCATCTGCATTATTTGTAGATGCATAGCGTAGCCTAGCATTGTATGATTGTGACTTGATTTCGTATTGAGTTGAACCTTTCTGTTATGATCCTGCAGGAGGAGATTGGTTCTCACTGTATGAGAGCCTTCGATGCTGTTGGGGACATCATGATAGCCACTCCAAAACTGAGTGTGCTCGTGGTTGTCGTTTGGGTGACAATATCGGGCTAGATTATTGACTCTCCAGTTATTATTATTACTATTATTATTATTATTATTATTATTATTATTATTAATGCTTATGTATTTCATACAACATAGGTTACATGGAAACAAACTAGTTTACAGGTTTCATCAGTTTGATAATATGAATTCGGTGTTTTGATCACGGACATGCAATACATTGGAAATCGTTAAAGTATATTAGAGGTGAGTTCAAAGATAGAACGTTAGTGTTTCACAGACAACAAAGAAAGAAACCTGCTGAACACCAACATGATTGTTTATTAGATCAAAGCAAATTCAATTCAGAACTATAAATCATTCACTCATTGTTTGAATCATCAAATATACTTGAAGGTATGTTGCGTGGTACAGTCATTACTTTGGATCCTATGCATTCATTATGTTTTGATGGCATGATATATGCTGACAGTTACGAAAATTAAGATCCCATGCGAATGTGGAACTGGTGAGTTAGACTTGAAAAGTGAATGACAAAAGCGAGCAGCTGGCCAAACTCAAAACTGAAGACCAAAATACTACTTGGAACCACATCAACTAAATGATGTATATATAGGTCAGTCAAATATTATGGCTACAAAAATCACCTGATGCAGTATCTCAAACCAAGTGTTTAGAGATCAGTTTATACGGGAGAAGATGAAGTTATATATGGAAGTAACGAAGACAAAGATATTGCGGTGAAATAGAGAGAAAGGGGGGAAATTAGGTATATGATCAAGTGCAGAAATCTGATGTAAACAAGTGGAATGGAGTTATAAAAACCTTTATAAAACTTTTGCTTTTGCCTTGGGGGAAGACCCATTTCATATAGTCATAGGAAGAGGGATGACAGTGGTGTTGTCTATTGAGTGTTATCATTTCAGGGCTATAGAGACAACATGGTGGTGAACAGTGGGCTAAAGTGGTACATAGGGCGAATTTATATTCTCAGTGCACTCCATTTTTAGTTTCCAACTTTTTTCATCCAAAAACTGTCATAAGTACAACAGCTGTAAGTTGTATAAAGATACTGCCATACAAGCAAGGGTAGTTCGAGTTAATCTATCTGCCATCATGCCTGCTGGACAGTTATCAACCACCTTCCCACCTTTTTACTTTATTTTTTGAATATATTTACACTAAGCTCAATAAAGTTGACGGTTTGAAAAAATATTTTCAGCCTGCTTACAGCTCACTACAGCCGCGCATACATTACTGACCCCATCATCTCTTGGAATGTGTCGCACACCAGGTAACACTCCTGACCATTATACCTTTATTCATGTCATAGTCTAGTCTGATTTATCAAGCAAAATGACTTACGCTACTACACGATATAAAGAGTGAAAGCTCTTCACAAAGGGAAAGGATAGTGGTGGGTAGGATGTTTATTTGCAGAGAGGGATAAGAGTAATTAGGAAAAGCTAAGCTAAGAGAGCACTGTGGTTAGGATCAATAACTAGCATCGAGACAGTATGACCACGGATGTGCATAGGATAGAAAGGAATAAAACAAAAACTACTCACCATTTGATGACTTCGGTGTAGATATTATAGTGTTCTCCAAATTCTTCAATTTTTTGACTTGGGTCAGGTTAGAGAATTCGGCTGTGAAAAGTATTTTATTCCCATATGCGTAAAAGTGTCCCGATTATATGAGCGGATAATAATAATGGCAATACAACATCCTGGAACGAATGAAATTTGAACATGAAAGTCTAATGAATTCTATGCTAGTGGTTCGCGTAAGCGTGAATCTCTGAAGTTCTATGTCATATTGGGTTAAATATCTTAATAGATTCAGAGTGTCAAACAAAAACGAAGTGGTCATGCCATGCTTTCTGGTTAGCAAAACTCTTCCTCCTCGATGTATTCCTGTGATCTCGTAATGTGATTACTGTATATCCTCACAATAAACACGACAAGTAGGTATTAAGCTAATATGCTGATGTTTGAAGAATCAAGTCTTATAATTTTCGCATTCTCGAGTTTCATAATGTGCACTGGCAACATATAAGCTTGTCAAAACAACTATAAGCATCTGTACCCTAACTATTACTCTTTTATGGTAGCCAAATGCTTCATCATTTAATTAGTACTGCTCCTGTTTCATGCTACTGGCCAGATGCCCAGAACATTTAGTTGTCCTTTGGTCAAATAGCTGGTTTACTGCTGCTCTTGATGGTTCCCGTATTTCGAGTGTATTTGCACGACAGTGGATCTTTGCGTGGTTCCCGCTGATCAGCAGATATCAACCTGCGAACTGACTCACAGTATTCCCGTACAGCACTAGGGGTTCCAAGTCAAGAAACCTACTTAGCTTGGATAATGGTGCAGATACTCAGATGTTTTTAAATATCTTGAGGTACCTAACCTGTTTACTTGGGTGTATGTGAAATGTGACTCGTCGTGCAATGGGAGAGTTTGCAAAGGTATAAAAGATATAATGAAGTTAGGGCTATATGCTTGCTACCTCATACGAGTAGAACCGAGTTGGCAAATGTACTTGTTTATATCTCTAGCATAGTTTGCAGGTCAGCGATGAGGTCCACTCTGGTGAATGCATCAGCTATCGTTATTGAATACTCAGAATGATGGAACTTTTATCATAACTCCTACCTGGCGAATGGGTTTTCGGAAGCAGTTGCCGATGGCCTCATGAACCTGGTCACCTGTCCGCTGCCACCACGCAAACAGTAAGGACTGAAAATTTTGGGTGCCAACTCACTAACTGAGGTGAGAAGGGGATTGGTATTAGCCAAGCCACGGGTATGAGATCCAGTCGGCCTTAGTGGAATACCGAAGGCTGGGTATTTGAGGTATGGACAGATACCTGGGATTTCGGGACCTTCTTGGTTAGTAAAAGTGCATGACCTATTGTGTACATCGTTCTCATGTATAAGTACCCAACTGGAAGCCGGCCGAATGGCAGGTGACGCTGAACTAACTTTAAGTAGGCGAGATTTGTGAAACTGGAATAGTCACACCATAAGTGCAGTCTGACCAACTCTAGACTACATATTACTCTTCCAATTCGTTAACCCTGTTTGTTTACTTGATTGGTTCTAACAGAAAACAGATCTCGCAAACGGTATCCACCATCTGATCGTGAATAAAAGCAATGGAAGAAAAAACTACACAGATTCAGTAAATTAAGACTTGGAAAGAAATTTTACTTTATTTTTTCTCTAAGATATTTCAGTCGATACAATAATTCATAAGAAAGTTCAGTCTTCTTTTACTGTTTGAGTAGCTTTTCAGATACAAACCTAAACGAAGTGAAAAACACTATCCTTACAAACCCAGTCAACTTGGAAATAATTGTTCCCCTCATATCAGTAGGCAGTGCAGTTTATTACCAAAACTTTTGAATAACACTAAGTGATTAAATTATTACCTGATCCCATTTGGAGGTTGCTGGGGACTTATTTATTTATTTCAGGCTGGTGTTCATCATGGCCTGACATCAGCTGGAGAAACATTGGAGACCTGGAAGCATTGAACAGCCGTTTCTTCCCAATATGAGACTCATCGGCAGTGCGCACCCACGGCACCCAGAGATCAGACCCAAGACCCTCAGGTTCCGCGACCAGTACGTTAATGAATCACCGAATAAGAAAAAGTAGTATTATGAGTTTATTCTGTGATATTATTAATCCCTTATCTTACTATTTACTGATATACTTGTAATTTTCCGTTGTTTTATTGGATTGAATTGTTCGACGTCTATTGGCTTATGGGCTTCTACGCGGATGCCTCGATATCGCCTGAATGCTAGTTACAACCAGCTTAATTAGCATAATCGTTTATCTCTTGTAAACTTTTAAGGGAATGTATCTATTTTGAACTGTGTCTTGCATTGCGTATCAATTACAGACCACATATACTAGAAGATTGATGTGGAAGACATAACATATCGTTTTTATGAAAGGTTTGATAACTGTACCTAATTGTTTTACCACATTAGGACAAAGCCATAGTTCATGTTGAAGGACATCGCTCAATAGTGTCCCTTATAGCCTACGTTATACTGATAAAAGGAGTCTAAAACTCAGAAAAAATCTTAGTGTTGAAACTCGAATTCAAGGGAGATTATGTGGTGGATGTACTTAGAAAGAGATTATCGAGGTCCAAAAATAGAACGTGCTTTACCACCAATTTTAGAATCATATTCTCTTGTCAAAAATATATAAGAGTAGAACTTGTGCATTGTGGTAGAATGTAATTCCATTTTTATTGACTCATTAGATTTACCACAGTGTAACAGTATTGTTTACTGGATTGCGTTTCGGACATAATTTATTGTCCATAGTCATATCAAGATAACTACACAACTTTGAGAAATCCGTTATATAGTCCTAATTAGGACTATACTGTTTCACTGTGTGATAAACCTAATAAATCAGTAAAAATGAAACTCTTGTCAGAAACTCATTCGTTAGTATACAAAAGATAAGCTGGAGTATTGAGTCACACCAATGTGTGAATATCAGTTTACTTACTCCTATGGAGTCAGGTTCATTGGCTGTAACATGCTCCACCTTATGCAATGCACTCGCGAAGACTATCCAACTTGGCTGAAAAGGGAAGAACGGCGATGCATACTCAGCTTTATAACAGAACACTTAATAAATTCAAGACATTTGGTTCGTTTTGACAAGTCCTTCAAAATTCCGTACAAAGTGCAACCAAGCCTTTCGAAAGGAATGAGGCTAAGATGCATGGGCATAGCTGAAGCATTAGGGATTCGAAAGAAGCATGTACAACCTTTTTCTTCACTATGGCCATCGTAGAGTAGCCATCACTCTTGATAACCCAACATATGACGTAACTATTTTAATTTGGTTACCATTCTGTTTACCTCTCCATTATGTAACCCTCCTTGGTGGTGCGATTTATACTGACCTTTGATAGGAAATTAGTCTGGAATGTTTTATCCTTTATATCATATATTCACGAATGTACAGTTAAGAGAATGATTTCGTCGAAATGGGTTTACTTCCATATCTAAATGAGATATTTGAGGTTGTGGAATGCTTTTTATCTTAATTTGTTCCACTCTGTGTGTAACTTAGAAAGTTCAACGTAGCTAAATAAACGGTATCGATAATCACTGTTATTTGATAACAGCCATTGAAAACTTATACCGGTGTCTATAGGAACTTGGTTTATTCAAAGAATGTATTGTACCTGAAAGTGTTGGAAGCTGAAGTGTCAGTAAGAAAGACAAAAGACTATATAACAATTTTTCTTTAATCATGTATAACTATATTCGCAAATGATGCCCGACACAAAACCAATCAACTTTTTAATACTATCAGCGTGAATGGCAATTTACTTTACACTGATAATTACTTCTGAGATTCCAGTTTCATGTTAATTCCTGAGATCTGAAGAGGTGAAGTAAATCAAGTACAAAAAACGCCTTCAGCATATCACAGTAATTGTTCCGTACCACAAAGTGAAACACACTTTTAATTGTCCAAGACAATGAAGATGAAAGATGAAGGAATGATTAGCAGTGAACTCTCTGAACAGTTCTATCCATCAGGTTCCTCGATCTCTCGACTACATAGTTACCCCAAAGTGCACAAATAAGGTGTTCCGTTTTATTTAATTCTAGACATGACCAATTATCCTTACTATTTACTTACAAAATGGTTCGTCAAGATAGTGGATCCAGTTAAGAATGAAATTTTGAAACAGCCTACGCGACACGTTTCAGTTTGTTGATTTAAGTGAGAAATGTTAAAAATTGTAACAGTTCAGTTTTCACTCCCAGAACTTTTTTATTTCATCCTTTAAAATATCAGTCTGTCTTACAACAATAAACAACAAACTCAAAGCATAGCCAAGCATTTGTCTGGTTACCATACACTTCTCAAGTCACGTAAATCTTGCTGTCAAATCAATTTTTTGCAAAAGTGACGTTCACTCGTATTCAACATCCATCCTCTTGAGAATGTCTGGCATAAAACCCCATAAACGAAGTAAAATGTTCTACAGAGTTGAATTTTATGGGTCATTACTATGCAAACTAATAGGTATTATGCGAAATTTTTCTATAGATGATCGTTAAGGCGGGTCAAGGTATTGAGTGTTATCAATTTACGAAGCCTTTAACTGCATAACAAAGCTATTTACAATATTGCCCGTCTTCTAGCCTTAAATTCTAAGTTAGTAACAGTTAGGAGTTACAAATATAAAAACAGCGTCGATTTAACACAAGATTTGATAATATAAAAGTCAGATACACAACACATGGAATCTTACACAAAAAAGTGTCACTTCGAGCTACTACAACTCGTAGCAGCTAATAAAAGGGAAACAAATATCAACCAATGTAAAACGTACCACAGGAACGGTAATAATTCAATGAGAGCTGTTAAAGTTGTCCAGAATTTCAAAGGTAGTGGATAGTAAATGCATCTCTGTTTATACAATAAGCTTGTAGTCATGGTAATCACGATTCTTCAACCACTGACTCACAACATATCACACATTCTAACAGTTTGAACCTTCATTTCCAAATTACGCAGAACAACAGCCAAAGACTTCATGAATCAATACCGTTTATTAGTCAAGTCAACCAATTTCTACTTCAATTGAAGCTGTATCTTGGAGGAGACGATGAACCGCTGTAAGAGAAACATACCGAACCATCTGAGTCAGTGCAGGCTAGTAATCTCCCACTATGCAGTTCTACTTAAAAATGAGCAGTGATGTGAACACATATGTGTTCAAAAACTCTTAGCCACATCATATATTCAGCCTTTAACTCCGTATCTCCAAAATCTTGAGTGGCTATCGAAAAGTATTAGCCCTTATGTATTTATTGGTACTTGTAATCTCACGTTGTTATAATGGATAGAATTCCTCAACCTGTGTTGGCAGATTGGCTTCTTTGTTTGTACCTCGATATTATCTGAACATTCATTATGTCACGGTTTACTTGGCAGCTAGTCGTGAAGCCTAGGAAGTGTGTTTCATCTTGTTTGTACCTCGTCAGCTGGATATACCTACATCCCCAGTCAGTGATAGTGTTCCCATTGCGATTGTAGACTAGCACATATCGCTTCACTATCTTGGTGGAAAATGCTTTAGCATGCGAGGCGATGTGCACTAGGCCTCAGTCTCGCTGGGGCACAGATTCATCTAGCTGGAAAGTCCAAAATAGGATGAAACGTGCGTCCTGGATTCCATCGCTAGACACTAAGTAAACTATAATATAATAAGTATTCTTTTTTATTTACGTCCTAATCATTTAACGTCTTTTGTATACTGTAATCATCTTGTCGCTTACGGTATTTTTATCATTTGGACTGTCTGTGGTAGCCGTGCTTTGCAGACTAGTATTTATACTGAGTGATGACTGAAGGGGGAATGAAAATCTGGACTGCGGCTGGACTCGAACCAGAGACCACTGGGTTTCCGGCTCTATCAAGTGGTAGTAACGCATCACGAATTCACATGGTAGTCGGGAAAAACCCTTGATGAATGAAGTTAAATAAAAATCTGGTCAGCAGTTGGATCTCTTATCTCTTTTGGCAAAGCACCAGGCGGAAACCCGTTGGTCACTGGTTTAAATCCAGGCGCATTTCGAATTTTCCTTTCACCTTCAATCATACCCACTATAATATTTTTGTATGTTGCTTCAGCTACCTTTCACTATATGATTTCAAAGTTTGACAACCTGAATTACTAGGTTAAGTTAGTCAGTTAGTTAGTATATACATCAACGAAAAACTGGCATATGAAGAGCGACTTAGAAAAAGTGGTACAGAGAAAAGAATATAAGGAATACACATTCCATCATTTGTTTTCTTCCGTATCATCATAGCACAGAAATAAATAATTTTTTAATCCTTTGCGTTTGTCTCACAAAGTAATCACAATTACCAACCCAGTAACTAGTAATCCTTGTATCATCTGAACGTCCAGAAAACACACACAGTTTAAGATCGATCTGGCAGTCTCACTGAATCACAATTAAACAACTATAGAGTCATTAAGCACTTAGAGGGTGATATACATAGACAAAAAGTTTCTTTGCGAAAAACATTTCATCTATTGTTTTGTTGACTTTTTGTAACATATAGTAATTCGTAAATCCCGTAGGAGACACAGATAATCGTGAAACCCTGTTACTACTGCTACTACTACCATTCATAATAGTAGTAGTAGTAGTAGTAGTGGTGGTGGTAGTAGTAGTAGTAGTAGTAGTAGTAGTAGTAGTAGTAGTAGTAGTAGTAGTAGTAGTAGTAGTAGTAGTAGTAGTAGTAGTGATGGGAATGTTGATGATAACGATGATGGTTTTATTGATGTTCATTTACTCCTCGTTGTTGCCATTGCATAATTATGTTGTCAATTTGTTAGCATGAAAGCAAGCAAAAAAGGATACTTATTTTCGGATTAACAACAACTTGTTTCCATAATCTCTGTATATATGTTGTCGAGTTAGTCTGTGTGTGTGTGTATCGTATATAAAATTTAGCCTTCAAATTTGACTGAAAATATTCGCTTGAGGCAATCTCACCCAACTAAATTCCACATTTCTTGTTTGGCAAATTTTTTGGGTTATTCAAAGTGTATAATATCGAGGATGCACGTTTGTGTGTGTGTGAATACAAAGCGAAAGTGTATATACATTCACGTATGGTTTCAAACAATGTAGACAACAAAAATAATCATATCTCCAACTCATTTCACTTTAACAACATGGAGACAATGGCTTAACAACTTGCTTGAGGCTTACATCATTAAGTAGTATGGATTCTTAGGATAAAAAAAGAGAGAAATTCAGGCGTATTGCTTTATCATTTTATTGAATAGATCAGCAAACCACCTAAAATTTTATTACCTATTGTCGGTACAACCTTGACAAGATACCATTTTTAGTGGACAAATTAACAGCTATTTACAAAATTGGTAAAAATTGCAGTAAAAAGTACTATAGTTTGAGGTTTATTATTATTATTTTTCCCCTGGGTTCCTAGTGGAACACAGGACTCCAGTAGCACACCACCATCGCACTCTGTTCTCTGCAGTCTCTTGAACCTGGCTCCAAGACTGCCAACAAGCTCTCATTTCTTCCTCACACGATCTCCTCCATGTCACCCTCGGACGCCTAACTCGCCGTTTCCCATATGGGTTCCACTCGAGGACCTGACCTGGAGTGTGATGTCTCCGAATGGTCTTCTGAGTGCATGCCCAATCCATCTCCACTTCCTTCCAGTGCATATATGTTCAGCGATAGGTTCTTGGTTGGTTCGTTGGTGGTCCAGATTTCCTTGTTGTTTATTCTTTCCGGCCATCTGATCTTCAGTATCGAGTGAGCGGGCATAGGCGGCAGCTGTTGATGAATGTCTTTAAGTTGGTGGAAATGCTTTTCGTGACACGCCGTTTCTGAACAATATAGCAGCACTGAATTGACATAGGTGTTGAAAATGCGGATCTTGTTCTTCGTGCTGAGTGCAGTAGATCTCCACACTGATTTCAGATTGGTGAAAGCCTATCTTGCTGCTTTTCCGATCCTGGTTTTGACATCCTTGTCTGTGTCGCCGCCTGTAGTTGAAATGATGCTGCCTGCCTAGGTAGGTGAAAGAAACTGCTTCCTTTAGGTTTCCTCGTTCATGGTGATTGGTGCCTCTTGTTGTTGATGCTGTTGTTAATTGGGTGTCTTCATCACCTATGTCTTCTCCACGTTCACTTGAAGTCCCGTCTTCGCTGCCCTGCTCATTCTGTCCACTTGTTGGTTTTCACCTGTAGATCTCCGAGTTTCTGCGACATTACACATAAATCATTGGCGAAATCAAAACCTCCTAGGCCCTTTTCATCGGTCCAGCCAGCGTATGCCCATCTTGTCGATCCTCACAGTTGTCTGCTGCATGATCCAGTCAACCACATTCAGGAAGATCATTGGTGTTGATAGTAGGCAGCTTTGTCTTACTCCTGTCTTCACTTCAAAGGAGTCACTGAGCTTCCGTTGTGAATTACTTGGCATGTGGCGCCTTCGTATAGCTGTTGAATGAGGTTGATAAAAGTTTGTGGTACTCCGTAGTGTTGGAGCAACTACCAAATTACTTGTCGTTCGACACTGTCGAAGACCTTTCGAAAGTCGATGAAGTTGAGATGAGGTGAGTTGACTGCCATTCTATACTCTGTTTCATGATGATGCATAGTGTTGCAATTTGATCCTCACATGATTTGTTGTTCTTGAAGCCAGCCAGCCTGTTCTGGTGGTTATTTTGAATGCAAAGCAATTTTTAGGTCCGTAAAGGATGATGCGGCCTAATATGTTGTCTGGAGTGGCAGGAGCATGATTCCTCTCCAGTTCTTGTAAAAGCTTAGGTCGCCCTTCTTTGGAAGTTTAACAAGGTAGCCCTTCTTCCAATCAATGGGGAGGTTCATTTCCTTCCTTCCAAACCTTCTGCAGTTGTGGTGTGAGCATGTCCACTCTTATCTCTGAGTCTGTTTTCAGTGCTTCTGGCGGAATTACACCTGGTCCTGCTGCTTTCACAGATTTCAGCAGTCTTATGGCATTCAGGACTTTTGATTTCGTCGGAGGGTATTTGTTCAATGGTATTTCTGCTGTTGCTGGTGCTTTATAGATTGTATTCAGTTATTCTTTGCGTTGTGCATCTTGACACTGACTCATCTTCTGCTTCACCATCACCATCTTCCTCTCCCCTCCCCCTCTATCAGCTTCCATGTGTCCGTCAACATCCATTCCTCATCTTCTTTCCTCTTCCTCCCTTATACAGTTATGCAGGTTCCTTTCCATATAGCTTCCAAAGAGTTCCAGTGCTCTCCCACACAGGTTTCTTCAGCGATGTTCCTCAATATCTCCCATTTTGTCTTGATGGCTGACGTGAAGATGTCTCTTGTAGTTTCGTCCTTCAGTTGAGTTTCTGTTCTGGGTGTTGAACTAGAACTGTGGTCTATCACCAACTTCCTTGAATTGTAGGCTTTCAAGTTGATTTTGAAGTTAGGTTCCTTGCACTTGATAGTGAGTGGTGTGAACCTACATCTGCTCCTCTTCGTGATCTGAACCTCTGTCTAGTAGGCTGCGTCTTCATCTCCACTTGCTTCACATTGAGATGAAGTCGATCTGATTTTTAGTGTGTCCATCTGGTAACTGGTGAAATCGAATCCATGTCGCTTTGTGGATATCCTTGTACTTGAACACACTGCCTCACCTCCAATCACCAAATCGTTGAATGCACAGAATTCTACAAACAATTCTCCATTCTCGTTCATCACCTCATCGAGTGCTTCTCGACCCATGGTTAGTTCTCTTCCTGTGTTGTCCACTCCCAGTTTGGCATTCATGTCACCCCACCCATCAGAATGAATTTTGATATCGCCAACTTGAGCGGTGTCTTGTCCAGTGTTGATTGCAGTTGTCTGTAGAATTCCTCCTTCTCCTCTTCATCTGCATTATTTGTAGATGCATAGCGTAGCCTAGCATTGTATGATTGTGACTTGATTTCGTATTGAGTTGAACCTTTCTGTTATGATCCTGCAGGAGGAGATTGGTTCTCACTGTATGAGAGCCTTCGATGCTGTTGGGGACATCATGATAGCCACTCCAAAACTGAGTGTGTGTTCATGGTACGCTATTGTTAGGATACGTAAAAGACGGTGAATTCATAAAGACTAGAGGAATTAGATCATATCTTTCACATGACTATTGATAATTTATTTCTAAGATTGCCAAACGATCAGAAAGAATGAAACAAATATCAGAAAGTTAGCCTTTAACAAACTCCTTTGGTGTTGATTTAAGCCATATATTCGTTTATGGGCTACTAGAATTGAGTCATCAAGGTTGTGAGATTTACCAGCTGAAGACAGTGAATACCATGATTGAAAAACATTCTCAGTAAAGAAGTTAATTTTCCTCTGACTTGTGTCATTCATTTTTATTTTGCACTACTCTAATAAATCAAGGTTCAAATTACAATAAAGAACATCCGTCTTGACTTTTCAGCAGACATTTTACTGAATATCTCACTAAGACTGAAAAATGAAGTATTGAGAGAAATAAGCAAACTATTATTATATATTGTATACTTTATCTTATGAAGCGTGTCTTTATTTGGTTTGTGACTAATTTAGCACTGAAAGACTTTCTCAAATATCTGTCTTCAGGAATCACTGTACCCTGTGATCAAATATTATTTTTATTACTTCCTCACTATCTTCTGGTACAATTGCAACCATGAACTTGTAACCAGTGGGTCACATATGTAGGCGGTCTAGTTCTTAGTACTTAACACTGATTGAAGTTTATCGATCAAGTTTTGCAATGTGGCCGTAAAGGTAACTGACGCTTAATTGTAGCGCATTGTCTTTTGGTATTAGACAAAAGAATTCAATAGACAGGAAGTCTTACTAGTTGGTAAACATCAACAAGGCCTATCTACAGTCACAAAGAAATCGCTGTTCCTTAGGTTGAGTCTGTGTTACTGAGACAAAGAATTTACTACTAATCTATAAGCACCGCAGTTGACCCTATGTAAGAATGGACTACATGCCAGAATTGATCATCAGAGGATAACTGTCATTAAAATCAGCAAAAATTAACCAGAACCACTTTAACATTATTTAAAAATATTGTTCATTCAGACGAAATTTAATCCTGTAATTCTTATTTTGTAAAACATACAAATTCTGTGGCAAATGAACCATGCTAGTCGTTCAGGATGTCTCAGAGACAATGTGAACGGTTATCATGAAAATCATTTCTGCATGAATCAGTCATCTGGTAATGACTGGAGGATAACTATCGTTTCTCAGGTACTGATCCAAATGTACTATTCAAATTTTGTAGTATATTCACAAATGAGAAGGAAATGACACAGTGATATTTTACTTTAGTGTCAGCTGTTTAGAACTCGTGAAATTTAAGGTCTGAACTTATCTCTGATACTTTTTAACACATATAGTAAGGAATATTCTAATCTTGTAGGAAACTGATGTTCGTTTCTACCATAAACCTGAAAATGTGTCAGTGGGTGCTGAACAATAGGTACTTCACTATTCAACTTTAAAGGTCTCGTTGATGAGTACCATTAGGCACGAAACGTAAGCACGTAAGCCTTACGCTAACGTACTCTAACCCCTTAATATGAAAATTTTGTCACACACAAACAGCAGTTTAGTCAAAATGAACAGAAATCGACGTACCAGCTAGAAGTAGATAAAGTATTCGAAGTATAATGTAAACCCGTCAGATTGGATTATATATTGGATACCTGAGAATACAATATAGATCTCTTTATTATATAAACTTCTGCTTACGACTGTTGAGAGATATTCAGTTAAGAATTGAAAGGACTTCATGAGGTCCTCAAGAGCTTTCATGCATCTGGATTTAAATGTGTACTATTTAAGGGATTTCATCGTAAGATTTATCACAAAATATGGTATTTTAGTAGTATTCAGTGGTCAGTTCATGAAATAACACTACTTATGTGTATTGCATCTATCAAAGTGATCGCTACAACTAGATTACAACTGCTCTTTTTTCAGATGGTCTCTTAGAGGAACTAGCTGACATAGTTCTTAGCGACGGTTAACAAATCCACCTCTGAGCTTTAGTACTCTAGATGATGATATCAAGTAACAGTTATTGTAAAAAATTTACAATATGGTTGAATTTTCTATGCCAACTTTATCAAGAATAAATTTGAGTTGTGTGGAATTCTGTTATCTCTTGCCTAAAAGTGTTAATTTTATGCTCAACAGTAAGACATTTTTCATTGATTTTCATACACTGATCGTTATGAGTAAATTTTATTCATTATTTTCTAACCTTAAGTCTTCATGATATAATCTACTAGCTATGCAGCTACCCTCACAATATTCAGATTGAGTTGAGAAATGCTTGACAGTAACGTTCACATAGTTGTATACACAAGTATAACCAATTGACAACAAACCTCCCACCACTCATCACCATCATTTTCAGCACAAATTACTACCCGCAGTCTAGTTTATAACAAATAAATAGAATGGATAGAAAGGTCACTTATAATTTATAGCATAATCTTTATTTCTATAATAGTAGTATAGTAAATTTGTAAAAAAAAATATTGCCATTCCCAGTAGAGAGAGGATCACATTTAAACACATTGTCTAAAAAGTTGATCAAATAAATTTTCATAGGATATGGATAATAATGAATTTATATCGAAATACATTAAGTTAGACACCTTAAAATGAAATCTTAGACAAAAGGATGAAGAGAAGAGTAACAATAAAGTTGAAGATAGACTAGCATATGGTGAACAAAACTATCAAAAGAACATAAACAATAACAGAGACAACAATCTCGAGCCAACCAAGAGACAATTAAATAGCAATAAGAAGAAGAGAATTGATACAGTCACTCCCTTATGTAATCTGTATCATAGTAGGATGGAAGTGCGTATGTGTGTGTGTACTACTGTATGATTATGAAATCGACTTGAAGGTGGCAAGCGAAAAACAACCAAAAGCATAAATCAATCTAACCTAGAAAATAAAACTTATCGGATCCAGTATTACATCTCTCTGATGTGCTGAAATACTTTCTGTTTATATAATAACAAAACAATTAATTCTAAGATAGACAGATAGTTACTACACCACTTTTACTAGCCCACATGAACCGGTTTTCAGTGTCGTTTGTATAATAAACAAATAATGGTGAGTAAATCATTGTTTTTGTCTACTTTACATTTAACCTTTACTACGAGGTTGAAAATGGCATGCGAAGACTGTGTATCGTCACATGCTGTTTCACTTCTATTCTATGGCGTCTAAGAATTATGGGGAAATCATTGTTCAAAAGCTATTCAGCAGGTTTACTTCAAGATAATTCACATATGAGCTTAGATCACAATGTGAGCATTCTACAGTATAAAGTACCAGTACAGTTAGGTTAAATGGTTCAATGTAACTCATTGATCACCAGGAGAAAGTCTCATATTTTATTCGGGAACCAATGAAGTGTGCACTGTACCAAAAGTCAAAGAATAAAACCAAAGAAATTCAAATGTAAACTGAACCCAATCATGATAATTTGCTGTATTGTGGCTAGCAGGAAAACCCAGGAAGCGCGTTTCTTCCTATTTGGGACACGCCAGCTGGATGTACCTGCACCGCAATCAATGATGTTCTTCCCTACTGAGACTCGAATCTCGTACCCACCGCTTCAAATGCCGACGCGCTATCCACTATACCACGGAGGACTGATGGCCTCTTCTTGTACAACGGGTAGTAGTTATTACTACTTATTGACATGTTATTCTCTGTTGTTTTGTTGGATCGAATTGTTCGACCTCTATTGGCATAAGAGCTTCTATGCGGATGTCCCGACATTGCCTGAATGTTAATCATGAAACGCGCGCCCTGGATTCTTCTGCCAGCCACAACCAACCAAACTATCATGATTAATATCGGGGCATTCGCATAGGAGCCCATATGCCAATAGAGGTCGAACAATTCGATCTAACAAAACAACGGAGAATAACAAGTATGTCAATAAATAGTAATAAACTGAACTGTTTAAATTACCTAGATGTCATCATCTTCAATAACATTTCGATGCTAACAGATATTATTTGACAGGACCTTAGTATTCAACCTGAACATATAGTGTATATATTAAAACTACTTTATTTTTAACAATGCCAGTACCATATAGTATCGGTTACTGCAAGTTAAGAGTTAATTTGAGCATCCTAAAGTTATATTTTATTACTTTGGGCGCCAGAACTATGAAGTTTCATTCACATACTTCCTTCAGTATATCCAATAATTCCTTCCGTGTTTCGTTGTCTGACATTTTGATGAGCTTCAGGATGAGATTTTCCCAAGTTGTAATGAGAAATCATGACCGGTGGGGTAAATCAAGTCGCATGTGAGGGGAAATAGTCAACGATGATAGTGGAGGGAGATCATGATACATTAAGAAGTGAGAGAAGTCGGCAAGGGTGGGCCATCGGATTCTGGCTCAGTGGTTGAATGGTAACGTGGCAGCCGCGAAACTAGGAAGTCGTGGTTCCGATCTATGGTGGGGTCATGGGCGCACACCATTGAGGACCCCCAGACTAGGACGAAACAACTGCCCAGCGCTCTCAGTTTTCTAGTGGTTATCCAACTGAAATCAGTCCATGATGGATACCACTTTAAAATCAATAAATCCCCACAAACCTCCAAAATGAGTTTCGGTTAGCATCTGTCATCAGTTTTGATAGAGAACTGGGTGGGTAACTAGAAAGTCAGCGGTTAGAATCCTGCCGAGATCCAGATTTTCAACTCACCATTAACCATTGCATACGTCTAAATAGCTTTATAAACATTAGATATATAGATATCAACAGAGTTTTCATGGGAAACCACCTAATCATGGTGATAAATTGTGATTCTTGACTCAGAATCACTATGTAATAACGAAATATACAAATTAAAGACATGATTATTAGTACCAGAGATAAAAAGTTTGTGTTACTGATCGTATGACTTTCAACATAGACTCTTCCGATACCGATACTGGTCAGTTAAAAAGTCATTCAGCTGTTTAAGAATGCTAAACTGATCCGTGAAATCTGTCAACAGATTGCTTATACATGTTCTCGTATACTAACTTATCGAAATAAACCAGTGACATTCAGTTCATCTAAATAATTAGGTGCATTTCCCTGAATAAATGTCTGATGAGCTCTACGAGAAATGGCAGAAAATATTGTCTAATGATTAAATCATTGTTGTATGGTTACCAGAATCTGCGGATAAACATCAGTAGTTCCTGACCGTTTTAGTTGCGTCGTAAAATATCCAGTTAATCTCAATGAAAGTTACTCTTCTCTTCATGCATAGTAATCTATAAATCTTCAAGTCTCTAGTAAATTTCGGCTGCAATTAGTTGAACACGATTATTATCAGTAGTAAATTAACTTTAGCACATGAATCTTTAATTTGGAGGTTTGTAAGGAATTATTTACTGATTTAAGGCTGATATTCATCACGGACTGACACCAGCTGGAGAAAAATTGGTAATCTGAAAGCACTGTGTAGCTGTTTCATTCTAGTATGGGACTCATCAGTAGTGGATACCCATGATCCCACAAGAGACGGAAACTACGACCTCCAAGTTTGGTGGCCAACATGTTACCACTGAACCATTGAATCAGAATCCAACGGTTCACATGTTCCAAATTTTTAAATTCGTGATATAGCACAACCTTCGTCCAGTTCCACAGTTGAGTATTTGTCTTCATGTCTGACTTGGTTTACCTCAACGGTCACGACTTCTTATCAAGTCTTCAAGAAAACTCATCTAGAGGCAATCCACTAATGAACACTAGAAAATAATTTAATTTCGATAGATTCTTGACTTTCATGAAAAGGGCATGAAATTGGGTACCTGGAACTATTTGGATACACTCTATTAAGGGGCGGCGGTATAGAAATGAACACAGCTGACTTGATGAGGCCTTTCATAACTTTGAAACCTCTTAATCTGGGTTTCATTTGACGTTTCATTGGTTTGATGCCTTCCTTTGATCCACTTCAAGAAATTAACGTTTGGTGTCACGCTAATAATTGTCAGGGTCACTCAGATTGGTAGTTGGCAGCTTTGTTTGCCTAGACAATAAAAGAAAACTTCCACCACAGTTTAAGGTGCCAGTTGTAATCTGTGCTGAGCGTATTTGATATTGTAACGTTAACATTGAAAGTGCATATTTGTTTGTCTATATGACTACTGTCTATCTGTGTTTTGAATTTTATTGCGCAAAATACAGTACCCACCACTTTCATTCATGTCTTTCCATTCAACGTTGTCTGGCACTGATGGACTACTAACACTGCGGACAGTAGCAAAACATGAGGAGAGAGAGACACGGACTTGAGCTTACATATTTTGAAGTTAAGTGCGCTACCACAACAGTCTTTCAAAGATAAAAGTAGCCTGTCACCCTTGAAAAAAATTACCAACGTGGATTATATAGAAAAAATATTTATAGTACCTACTCTATTTCCTCCACAAAAAGACTTTTCCCAATGACTTCACTTTGCATTTAGTGTTCTGGTAATGTTTTCCTTGGTCAACTTGCGAATTTATATTCAAATAGTTCTTCATGGTAAGAAAGGGAGTCAATGATTGAGAAGTTGAAATGTAACTGACTGATATTTATAAGTATGATTGTTGAATTACTGAATTGACAAATAGATCCTGTAACTGATGTTAAATCAAAAGAAAATAATAAGCTTAGTGCTCTAGTTAACCTCAGTCTAGTCGCAGTGTTATGTCTGCCTAGGATACAATGAAGTTAGATGAATACTACTAAGAAATGCATACTGTCAGTAGCTTCGAAGTTTTGAATATCTACTTAAAACGATTACGTATCACTTTGTTACATTTACATTCATGTTGGTTACTCGCTGTTATAGCTATTAGTTAAACCGTTCTAACTAATATTTTAAAAAAAGTATGTAATACTCAATTGAAGTGCTATAAAACAACCATTGTTACGTAATTCACGAAGATATGTATTCCTAAGCTGGAAGGGATTTCTTAACGTTTAAGCAGGAGATTGAAGGTTTATTGAATGTACGCTTTTAATGAAGTTTAAAACAGACTTTAGTACATGTCAAAGTCATTATGATGAACACTGAAAAGTAGGAAACATTTTATAAAAGTGACTCGATAGGATTTGTTATCAACTTATCAGAGAATTAATGAAGTTTGAAACAGTGGATTAATGTTCTTAAAGTTAGATGAATGGTGGTTAATTTGGCAAAAAATCTTCTAAAAAATATCACTTCAATAAAACGACAAGTAGTTGATATGTTGAGATAGATGTAGGGGAAATGAAGAAGTGAACTATGCATCTCATTTACGTAATATGATGTAAGGTTTGTTAACCAAGCAAATTTTCACAAGAAATAGTCAGCTGTATACAAAGTCCCAAGGACATGAAATCCAGCCCATCATTTTGTAAACCAGTAGCCGACCATGAAATCATCTTGACGAAATAACATTAAGATCATCTAGAGTATCATTCTTGACTTTAAACCAGTTATTCTTTTGAGAAGAAAGTAATTTATGCCTAATCTGTCAAATCTTGGTTGTTTATCTGATTTAATCTCATTACCGCAGACTGGTGTAATTACTATGTTCCAGTTAGTTGATGGCAAAGATTTAAATACTGATAAGTTCACAAAGTTTTGGCTTACTTGTGCAACCGTATATTTTTAAAAATTGATTCCTTTCATTCTAAATTTTGTTCTTTACTGTGTGTGTGGAGACCACAGAAACACCTTTCTTTTTATAGATCTTTAAATGAAACATTATGTTTAAGGATGTCATTTTCTATATTTTCCTCAACAAGTGATTGTTTATCTCTAATACTCAATTTCCCACTAATACAACTTTTGTTAATTTGGGTCTTGCTTAAATGGAAATGTCCACTGACTCTCTCTGTTGTTTTCTTCTAGTTTCCGTCTCTACACGATATCAATATCAGTAGATTGTTTTACGAAAGCTTATACCGGAAATTTATCTATTTTCAAACACGCTGGTAATTTATTCCACCAAAGTATTCCACAATCTTCGTCATCATCGTATCCTTCAATCAGATAAATCGTATTACGGAGACTAAGTTTGAAGTAAATTGGTTCTATTAACAGTGTATTTAAGTAAATCCGTTATGAATATACTTACAGTACATTTTATTGACTTGTAGTGCACCTTCCTGGCACCGAAACGCAACTAGCGCTGAAATGAATGTATTAAATTGACTAAATAAGCCTTTAGCTCGACTCCAAATGCTTTAGGTGTTTTAAGTTCTGTGTTAACGTCCGTGCATCCGAGTAGGCTTCGACGCCATTTTGCACTCCCTTTGTGCTGGTTAACACGCGCATACTCATAGTCCTTAGTTCAGCTAGACTAGTCAGATAATTTGAATAAACTTTTCCCCTATTAATTATTATAATATTTATTCTAAGTAAATATATTGCTCCTTTGAATATATTCCAGTCCTTTTGATTTGTGTTTCGTTATCAGTACTTATACGTTAGGTAAGGTACTCAATAAGCAAGTACTGGGGCTCATCAAGTTATGTAGGGTTGGCCAAACGTTACGTAATAGTAACACAATCAGCTCTTTCTACAGACTTCCCAATTACATTTCCATTTTGGTAGAAATTTTTATTATCTTTTTATTGGTAGTTATAGACAACATGGACTTATTTTCTTCATATGAACTATGATCAAGATTTGACCGAATAGTATGGCAAATATTGGACGCTGAGTAAAAGGTTGACACTTAGATACAGATTGTATTTGCGTAAGTCACAGAGGGTTTGAAGTCAAATAATTCCCGCGTTTCTCATGAAAGTCTGGTCCGAGCTTCTTCAGGGAAATAATCAAAATTAAAATACCAAACATATATAAATGAATCCAAAGACGTGTATTTAATCTCCTTGTTCAATCCTCTTTGTATAGTCATTGTCTTTCCAAAATATGATAAGTAATCGTTCAGTGTGAAACTGTATATATGTATAGCCTTGATTGCAAGTATCAGACAAAAGGTCACGGGTGATAACATAGTCATTCGGTAATTTTATGAGTATGTAGTGCACCTTCCTGGCACCAAAATATAACTAGGGCTAAAATAAATAGTTTAAATTAAATTAACTAAATAAATCTCTAGCTTGCCTCCGGATGCTTAGGGTGTTTTAAGTTTTGTTTTAACGAGCATGCATCCGAGCAGGCTTGGACGCCATTTTTGCGCTCCATTGTGCTGATCACCACGCACGTACTCCGAGTCCCTAGTTCAGCCTTACAAGCCAGATAAGTTGATTAAACTTTTCCCTCATTCATTATTATAACATTTACCTTAAATACATAGCTCCTTTAAATACATTGCGTATCAGTTCTTTTGATTTGTGTTTTGTTACCAGTACTTACACGTTAGGTAAAGTACTGGTTAAGCAGGTACTAGAGCACATCAAATTAAGTAGGGTTGATCAAACGTTACGGAATTGTAACACGCATCCCTACAAAAATTGGTGAGCCCGAGTATCACTTCTTATTTTGTCTAGTACCTTTGTTCTCTTGCGTTGATTTGTCTGGCCTATTTTGTTTTTGGCACGTCTAGCGTTTTTTTTTATATTATTGCACTCCTCATTGGTTATTTTTGCATTGTAATTTTTTTATTATCACTATCGTGCCTCGTTAATTCCCTGATCAATGGCGGATAACGACTCGACTGCGCAGATGGCCATAACCCTCCAGCTTCCCACCTTCTGGGCCCACAGACCATCTGCATGGTTCTCCCATGTGGAAGCTCAGTTTGCCTTGAGACACATTCAATCACAAGAAACTAAGTCCAACTTAGTCATCGTCAGCTTACCGGAAAATGTGATTGAAGACGTGTCAGATGTGCTAGATGACCCAGCACCGAATCTTTACGATCGCCTCAAAACCGCCCTCATCAAACGTGTTGCACTTACTGACCAGCAGAAAGTGCAAGAACTTTTCAGGGATGTGCATCTGGGTGATCGCAAGCCGACGCAACTGCTTCGTCAGATGAAGCAGCTGATTGCTGACTTCAACATTGATGAAGCATTTCTCAAGCAACTGTGGTTACAGAGGTTACCACAGTCGGTTCAAGGGATCCTCGCACCCTTCCATAAGTGCCCCTTAATAGAGTTGGCGGAAGCGGCTGACAGAGCTGTGGATGCTACGAAACCCAACACTAGTATCTCAGCTGCACTGTCTACTGCCACGGATTCGTTCAAAACCCATCCTCCTCTGGCTGTTGAGCCAACAAGTTTCGATGTTATAGCTCACATCTCAAAATTGTATGAAGAGTTGTGCAGCATCAGGAACGAAATGCGGTCTGGTAGTTCTTACAAAGGTCGCACGTCTCGCTCGCGCAACAGGTCTGCCTCCCGTACCGATAGCAGACGTTCCAAATCGCGACAATCACAACCCAGGTTGTGCTGGTACCATAAACGTTATGGTGCCAATGCCAAAAGGTGCACTCGACCTTGCACCTTCGAGGCTAACCAGGCGGGAAACGTGTGAGCCAGCACGTGACGGCGACTAACGTCGCTGGCGAGCCACTTCCATGTCGCCTCTTCTTCGTCACTGATCGACATTCTGGGATACGCTTCCTAGTTGACACTGGGGCAGAAGCTAGCGTCATCCCACCTACGAAGGAAGAGCGTCTGCGGCCAATGTCTCTGCAACTTCGTGCCGCCAACGGTTCGCCCATCACAACCTATGGTCGGAGATTCCTCGATCTCAACCTTGGATTGCGTCGTCCCTTTCGTTGGGTTTTCATAGTGGCAGATGTGACCACCGGCATTATTGGTATGGATCTCTTGCAGCACTATCAGCTGCTGGTAGATGCTGGCAAGCATAAGTTGATAGATTCTACCACAACACTCTCTGTTTCCGGTATAGTCACAAAGACGCCGCCCCTCAGTCCCGTGTACTGCACGACGGACGCTTCTAGTCCCTATGCGTCTATCATTCAGTCCTTTCCGGATGTCTTTAAGCCAAGTCGTTGTGTCCCTTGTGTGACTTCGAACGTTTCTCATCACATAACGACGACTGGCCCTCCAGTATTTGCGAAACCACGGCGATTATCCCCGGAGAAACTGCGTGCTGTAAAAGCCGAGTTCGAACACATGCTTGAAATGGGAATAATCAGACCATCCAACAGTCCATGGTCTTCACCCTTGCATGTGGTACCCAAGAACAATGGCATGGACTGGAGGCCTTGTGGTGACTACCGAAGGCTCAACGCTAAAACGATTCCAGATCGTTACCCAGTCCCTCACATTCACGACTTGACTGCATCTTTAAAAGGCTCGGTTATCTTCAGTAAGCTTGACTTGACGCGTGCATATCATCAGATCCCGGTTCATCCTGATGATGTTCCCAAGACAGCCGTCATTACACCGTTTGGTCTTTTTGAGTTCCTCCGTATGCCTTTTGGTCTTCGCAATGCAGCACAAACCTTCCAACGTTTTATTCACGATGTTTTACGTGGACTCGATTTCGCCTATGCCTACCTAGACGATATACTAATCGCTAGTCCAGACGAAGACACTCATTTAACCACTTGAAACAGGTTTTCGCCAGACTGTCAGAGCATTCGATGACAGTCAACCTGGCCAAATGCCAAATTGGCGTTCGTTCACTAAAATTTTTGGGACACGTTATCGACGAGCAAGGCATTCGCCCACTACCTGAAAAGGTACAGGCGATCCAAGACTTCCCAGTCCCAGCGTCACTTAAAGCTCTGCGTGTGTTTCTGGGTATGGTGAGCTATTATCGTCGCTTCATTCCCCAATGTGCACACATTTTGACTGCACTGACCGACCTGCTGAAAAGTAAATGTAAAACTTTCAGCTTGACTCCTGAGGCACTAGAAGCATTTCGCAAGATCAAAACCGCAATAGCAGACGCCACGATGCTGGTGCATCAAGACGTAAACCTACCTCTTAGCATTGCGGTTGACGCCTCTAACACGGCCATTGGAGCTGTGTTGCAACAACTTTCGGATCACACTTGGATCCCAGTTGCATTCTTCTCCGGAAGTTATCCACCTGCGAAATGCGGTACAGCACTTTCGGCAGGGAACTGCTCGCCATATATGCCTCAGTGAAACATTTTCGTCATTTTGTGGAAGGTCGTGACTTCATCATCTTTACCGACCATAAACCTCTGACGTATGCCTTACACACCACTACTGACAGATATTCACCGCGTGAATTACGTCACCTAGATTATATTTCGCAATTCACGTCGGACATCCGTCATATTTCTGGTGTGAATAACCCTGTCGCGGACGCACTGTCTCGCGTTTGCACCACTACTTTGCCTCGAGCAGTCGACTTACGGAAGATTGCCGAACTTCAGGATTCAGACGAGGAGATTGGAAAACTTCAACACTCATCCTCTCTGAAGATACAGCGTTACCGCTCCTGAACAGTGAAGTGTCAATATTGTGCGACACCTCCACAGGCACACCCAGACCCTTGCCGCCGGACTCCCAAACAGACTCGTTTAGTCGCGCGTATCCTGAACCTTCTAAAAGAGCCACGTCTAGTAACACTGATCCAGTAACCTCTACACGTGCTGGGAGGCGTGTACATTGGCCCAAGCGATACGCCGAGTTCGTTAATTAGCCCCTGAGCAACTTCACACTTGGTGAATTCGGAGTTTCAACTACTTTGTCGTGGCATACACTTTCAATGCGTTTTCATACCTAAAGTTTTCAAAAGTCATGTTTACTACTTTGCAAACAGTTTTTTTTTCAAAAAAAAAAAAAGAAAAATCAAAAATACAATTTAAATTCCGAAAACTTTTTTTGGTTGGTTATTATTTTTTTTTCTGTACTACTCCCACTTCGAATTGTTTGGTTTTCCTTTTCTTAGCACTCTAATGTCCCATTTCTTTCTTCTTGCAGAACCTAGAAAATGCGTTGAAAATTGGATACAATTGGCCGCTGACGATGCTACTTGGATCGTTCTTCGGTTCTCTTTGTACCAATTTCCCCCTGTACACTCCCCGGTAGATTAAGAAGCAATAGGGAAAAGTAGACGGAGGCTTTGGGTCACCTTCCACCACTGCGAGAAGGGTTGCGTCTAGACGCAAAGTTATCTTACCTCGTAGGTGTGCATAGTTGCACTAGCTTCGGAGACCCACACGTCACCTACTCCATCACCAATATGGAAAGGTGTTGCGTGTCCGCCTCGCAGTCGCCTCCTAGGATCGAAGGTTGCCGGTATCCCAACAACCTTCTAGGAGGGGGATAACCTGTAGTGCACCTTCCTGGCACCAAAATATAACTAGGGCTAAAATAAATAGTTTAAATTAAATTAACTAAATAAATCTCTAGCTTGCCTCCGGATGCTTAGGGTGTTTTAAGTTTTGTTTTAACGAGCATGCATCCGAGCAGGCTTGGACGCCATTTTTGCGCTCCATTGTGCTGATCACCACGCACGTACTCCGAGTCCCTAGTTCAGCCTTACAAGCCAGATAAGTTGATTAAACTTTTCCCTCATTCATTATTATAACATTTACCTTAAATACATAGCTCCTTTAAATACATTGCGTATCAGTTCTTTTGATTTGTGTTTTGTTACCAGTACTTACACGTTAGGTAAAGTACTGGTTAAGCAGGTACTAGAGCACATCAAATTAAGTAGGGTTGATCAAACGTTACGGAATTGTAACACGCATCCCTACAAGTACAATGGAATAGATGAAATGGATATACGTGTCAATTCAGTTGGAACTTAGTGGTGAATAGTATTAATAAGTTTTTTTCCAGATATTTACCGGAATAGAGTGGAAATGAGTGGTAGTAATGACGGTAATGATGAATCATATCAATTCAGATTGTGTGTTATTGCTGGTGCGGAGACAATACAATTGAAACTGAGTGCATTGAGTCACTCTCTATGCTTACTAATTAGCGATTGCCAAGAAGCACCTAACTGTACTCCATCTCGTCTGTTCAAACTGTCTGGATTCCCCTACATATGTAGGGCTTCGGCTGTCAATCTTTCTTGGTATGATCCAAAACCATTTTGTAGAATCTTAGTTCTGTCAAAGTCAATTTTGTGTCACGTTTCTGTAGAGTGTAGCTTGATTGCGTATTTGTTTGCTAGTTTCTTGACCTCTGCCGTGGTTTTGGGGATCTGCTTTAGGCATAGTTCATGCCCCTTGACTCTCACATTTACCTGCCTGGTTGTTTCGCCTACATATAGTGCAGTACAATCTCCATATTTGATTTCTTGAATGCAGTTCCGTTGATTTTGTTTAGGTACTACTTTAACTTTATTTAAGTTAGAACATAGGGTATTTGCTACACGAAAGTAAACTCTTATATCGTGTTTGTTGAGAATCCTTCTTATTTCTTTGGAAGTCTCCTTACTGTATATGATTATGACAGTGCTTATCCAGTTTGTTTAACCAAACCTCTGGGATAATTGTTTGCTTCCAGCATGAGATAAACTTACTTTAACTCTTCTACTCTATTCTCTTTCACTGTGAAAAGACGGTTATCTCTGCTGATTAGATTCCGCACGACAGTTACTTTAGTGTTCACAGGATGTGCAGACTGATAATCTAGGTCTGTCAGAATGTGTTGTTTTTCTAAAAAATCGTAATCTTTAGTTTATTTTAATACTACCTTTCTACTATACAGTCCATAAAGTTTAATTTCGACAAGTTGGATATAACTCCCTTGCTGAAAGTAATACTTAGGCACCCATTATTAATGTGACAGAATAGTTCATCTAAACCATGTCGTTTGATGATGACAAATGTATCGTCTACGTATCTCAACCAAATTCTTGAAGGTGTAGAACATTTTGCGATTGCATTTGTCTCTAATGAATGCATGAAAAAGTTAGCTACTATTGGAGATACTGGAGATCCCATTACTATACCATCTGGCTGTCGGTATAGGTCTCTTCTGAACGTGAATACGGTCGACCGTAAGCATAATTGTTGATTGTTTCTGGGTTGACTACATACATTACCTTCATTCCGTTGTATGGAAACTAACAAGAAAAGTAGGTAGTTAATTATTATCCTTCTTGTACTTCCAGATTTTACTACGAAGATATATATTTCTGGAATTATATGAGTAAAGGAATATTTATGACAAGGTACAGAGTCACACCAACCTTCTTATCAAGTCTTTTGTCATTTAACTGTATCTTTTTTGATTAACTACCCTTCATTACTTTCTAATCATCAGTTTATTAACAGGATATCTCTTATCAGCGATAATTAATAATCTTAATAGTAATATCAGTGCTAATGATATCACAGCAACCATTGTACTATGTATGCTACCAGTTTTGCAACGGATATCCTCAGTATATATATATATATATATATATATATATATATATATATATATATATATATAATGGCAATTAATATGACATTGCTTAAACGTTCAACTTCCTTTACATCAAATTATTTTTCATCCTATCCACCTTCCCTCCACTTATTACTATAATATACGTAAGTAGTACAGTGTACAACTGTTTCACGAGTCGCTGAACTGGTAAACAATTTCAGTTCCGGCTCGGCGACTAATAGGGCGTCAACTCATTCACTCATCCACTAATCATTCATAGACAAATTGGCATTCTCCAATTTTTTGAGATTATGAATGTGCGGGGAGAGGAGGAAGGGGTTGGAAAGGAAGAAATAGTGAGTTGGATAAAAATGTAGAAATGGAAAAATGATTTTTGTTTGATTCAAAAAGTTGGTTATTCACCTTATATTCAGGTAAAATACTAATTGATATTATACAAACATGCACAACATACAGGATCAGTAAATTAAAACACGCCTTTAAAACTGAGGAAAAACTAAAACTGAAACAGAACTAGGTAATAGGAGATTATAAGTAGTTTTCACTTAGATTTTACTCACCAAAGTATGTACACACGTACACATTGTGGAGATGAGGGAGAACACTAAATTAGAGATATTTAAGATGAAGAGTAGGGAGGAGTAGAGGCTAGATAGGAAATGCATAAGAATTTTCACAGACTGTTTTGTTATTTCTGATATGGCACGTGCAGTTCGGGTGGACATTAAGTTCCATTTCGGTCATCAGCAGCATCCTGTTTTCTGTAAAAATGAATAGTGAAAACAGAATAAACGAAGCAACTACAACACTACAAGGAACAGAAAAAAGAATAACAACAATGGAATACTCTTTTGTTTAACGAAAATATGATGAAGAATAAGTGGACACAATTATAGAATTTGTAACTATACATCCTGCATTTTAGAAAAAAGCATACAACACCACTGTCAGTCCTAAGTTTAAAGTAGTTTATGTTGTAAGCAAGAATAGAATATACGTGATATGCACTGACACACACACACACACACACACACACACACACAGAAAGAATGAAAGTTATATCAACAAGTCATAAATCTCTGGACCTTTTCATTTATAACAATGAGGACAGCACTACTACAAATACTACTATCACAGATAATAATACTAATAGCAATAATAACAGATAATGAAGTCAAAAAATCAGGCCGGAAATAAATCGCTATAGGGATAACACTATGCAGGAAAAAGAACCAAAGTACAGTGGAAATTTCAAACTCTTCCTGTATTGACTTAAGCACTATTTTTCCAAAGATTAAAAGAGAAATAACTAAATAGATTAAGAGAGTAAATAAATAAATAAATTTGTTTATAAAAAGGTAAGGGATGATAATTAGGCCATTTATAAACAATTGGTTATGAAAAACAAAACAACCAAACTGGAACAACATTTTTTCCACATTAGTATCAGTTATTCATCTGTTTACTAAGGAAGTCAGAGTAGTGAGGAAAAAAAACCACCTTTGTTATACAACTGTTAGTAAATGAGTTGTGAAAATCACTCCTTTTCAATTACTGTTGGTATATTAGGTCATTCAATTAGACAGTATCGTAGTTTTGTGCCATCAATGCAAGACGGTAATAATCTCAAATTAGTTCCAGTTTGAATATAGATAAGGCGGATCGATATCACCTCTGTTCGATGAGAATATTATGGGTCTTATCCTAGCCGACTGGTGTCAAAAAGAGACATAACAGAAACAGGCAAGTAAGCAGACACGTCACAAGATTTTAAGAGATTCGTTTAATTGGGTTGTTCAATATCCAGTGCATACAAACAATACTAATGGGATATTGGTACATAGAATATTTTCAAAGATATCTGAATTAAGTTAGACGGGGCAGAAAAAAGTAGCACCACAATCATGTTTGTGAATATAGAGGTTATTTCAAATAAGAACTTATTCATGTAGGCTTAGACTGTGGGTTAATCAACCTGAAAATGAGTCGAATTATAGGTCGATATCAGCGACAAAATCAGTGAAAACAAAAGGCACTGGATAGATGGAATACGTCCATATTGAGAAATACTGTTTAATTTATGATAAAACGCTTATTTTGGAACGAAAATCTAGTAATTTTGAACGTGAAGTCATGATATATATATATATATTGACAAACCCAGAAGAAGTGATGGACACCCACTGACATCATCAAATGATAGTCAGATCACATCATGAAATAAATAAATCCGAAGAAACGTGACCCGTTGGGTTCCGATTTCTTGAATTAGTGATAATGTACTTGCCAATGGAAATGGACGGCTGATAATACAATCAATTTGGAACACACGATGACCACTGATGAGAAAATTCAGTCTAACATGAAACAGTAATCTGGAGCACCTATTACTTCTTAAGACATTCCAAGTTCATGAATCAAATTATCCACAAACTAGATTGTTGTAAACTGGTCAACTGAAATTTGCTTTCCTACTGTTGTTATCAATAATGAACAAAGTTCGGGACAAGAGAATTCCAATCTAATAAGCTATTAGTAATAGCATCTAGGTCAGGAAGTTCCACCGTCCAAAGCCAAATACCTAACATCACATACAATGCACAGCTTGGCAACATTCTTTAGCTTTGTGTCAAGATTAAAATAACTATGCCTCTCTAGATGCGCACCATAGTTACGTGCTAGGGCGTCAACTTGTGGAGACCGCATGAAGTTACCCATAAACCACTTAAATTAAAAATAGTGTTTCCTTTTTACCGCCTGTTACACATTTTGCACATTCTCCCTAATACTTGTAAAAGTGAATGTTGTTTATCTATACAACTTGAAAGTTGAAATTCTGGTTGTAGCCTGTTACCTTACTTTTCTTTTGCTTTTGAACGGGGAAATATAGTTTTCTTCTATCCAGTCCGACTTCTGTCCCCGTCGACTACTGTCTGACGTGAATACCCTTTGGTTATCCTTGGATTTGCAGGACCTCTCATTTTACTCTCAAATACCACGACAATCAGGCCAATCACCGTCGACTCTAGAGTGCTACTAAGCATCGCCTACTGAACTAACGTTAGAGTATACTAAACTACAGTGGACAGTGCAGAAGAGATAACATTCAAGTAACCAATTATTGCACATAATACTGGTGTTATTATTTTTTATTGTAATGCATAACTTTTCATATTTGCTCATCATTGTATCTATTTTAGTTGACTATACCTAACTTGATATTTTGGTTTACTTGACACTTCTTTAGGTCCACTGCAATCGTGAAGAGGCTGTACACGGCACGGTTACACGTTAATGTGAAATCCAGGCACAATGTGTGCACCGCGAATTACGAGTCAAGATCAATTGCGCACATAGGGGAACCTCCTCCTAGCTCTGCAAGAATATCAGCCAACACACAGTCAGGTTTACGCGGCGAAAACCGCCGTCGATAGGATCTATATGTGTGCGTCTCCAAAGTACAGAAAGCTCTATAAGTCAACAGCATTCTGCGTGGCACATTGGTAGAAGCGTGATTGAAGGGTGGGATGAATCCACCCTCCTAATTACAATGGTCACTGTTGTTGAAGCAATCCCAAGAGAATGGGTGCAGTTTGCCCCGGGAAGGCGAGCGATATTTGGTCCAGAATGCCGATGCTCTCAGCCCTAGACTTGACTGTATATCAGTAGCCCGTAGGGAGACACCACTGTGAATGTACTTCCTTATTATTGGCTCGTAGGCCTGGATTCTTAGAGGAATGTCTTTTTGGGAAAGTGAGCTGCACTTAAGTCAGTAAGGTTATATAAACTTCAGCACGACGCATCCTACGCACTTCTGCGCGTGAAGAGGTGAGCAGGGTCAACAAAAAGATTACCCGCATAGTGTACATTCACTGAAGCCTGATAGTTGGGAGAGTTCTGGGATAGCACTGATCGGTTTAAGGGGGTGTTAGTAAAATACTCTGGCAGGAGTGTTCGTGTTTATGTGAATGAGTAGTCCAACGAAAGATCGACCAAACAGGTTGTGTTGGAACCTTCATAGATCTGAAGACCAGCCTGAAACATGGAGGTGAACCGAGAACTGGAATGAAAACTCAGTTAGTAATGAAGAGAAGCTGAACAATAAACTTGTACTTTTAGACGATCCGATACTAGGAGGGATTCTGGAAAACTAGAAACTAAAAGGTTCAGGAGACCAGCCAGTACAGTTCAAATCCCCAACCACGCTAACAACAATGCAACAACACACAAAATCACTAGCACAAAAACACTGTTCAAAAGGCAAAATGCATTGTAGTACGTCAACCTTACACAGAAAGGAAGAAAATTTGCCAGTAACTGTGTCCCCGAAGAACGGCTATCCGCATAACTTCATCAAAAGAAATTTGCCTCATTCGTCATCAGCCAAAAATTCACGCTTGAAAACCAACAAACAGACTGTCTTACTTCACATCAAAAATGTAGCCGAGATCGTAACTAGATTACTAAAGTCTTTTGAAATTGCTATTGCTCACAACCCTGCAAAATACCTTCGATGTGTATAATGCAGGCCAAAAGATACAGTAGCGAAAGAAAACCAGCCGAGTGTTATTTACGAAATAAACTGCAGAAACTGCGAAAAACGCCACATCAGAGTGATCGCCGTCTTCATATCCGTCTACATGAACATCGGCCAGCAGTGAAACGTCATGACATATCTTTGCACACATCAATACATACAGACAACAGTGGACATGGATTCGATTGAGAAAGTGTGGAAGTCCTGGGTAGGAGATAAACAAAGAATGCCAAAGGGTTTTTAGAAGTGCAGCAATCTGGTCAGTCAGCAATCAACAAACACACTGATAGTGACCAAGTGTGTCAACTAGTAGGAAACAGAATTGACAGCCAGAGGGAACAAGTATGAAAACAGTGACAAGATTTAAGCAGAAGCCGTCAATCACAAACATGGTCATCAGAACTAGCTAATTAGTCTCTTATGAAGAAAATCCCAAAGCCCACTTCTTCTTGAAGTTAGTAATGATAGTGTTGTTCACAATGACAACGAAGGCTCTACGATGGAGACATTCAGCTAAGACGAAACAACAGTCCTCTAATCTTCATCCTGATCTATAAACATTCTTCACTATCTGACATTACAATGATCTTGTAGTGCACCTTCCTGGCACCAAAATATAACTAAGGCTAAAGTAAATAGTTTAAATTAAATTAACTAAATAAATCTCTAGCTTGCCTCCGGATGCTTAGGGTGTTTTAAGTTTTGTTTTAACGAGCATGCATCCGAGCAGGCTTGGACGCCATTTTTGCGCTCCATTGTGCTGATCACCACGCACGTACTCCGAGTCCCTAGTTCAGCCTTACAAGCCAGATAAGTTGATTAAACTTTTCCCTCATTCATTATTTTTACATTTACTTTAAATACATAGCTCCTTCAAATACATTGCGTATCAGTTCTTTTGATTTGTGTTTTGTTATCGGCACTTACACGTTAGGTAAAGTACTGGTTAAGCAGGTACTAGAGCACATCAAATTAAGTAGGGTTGATCAAACGTTACGGAATTGTAACACGCATCCCTACAAATTGGTGAGCCCGAGTATCACTTCTTACTTTGTCTAGTACCTTTGTTCTCTTGCGTTGATTTGTCTGGCCTATTTTTGTTTTTGGCACGTCTAGCGTTTTTTTTATTTTATTGCACTCCTCATTGGTTATTTTTGCATTGTAATTTTTTTATTATCATCATCGTGCCTCGTTAATTCCCTGATCAATGGCGGATAACGACTCGACTGCGCAGATGGCCGTAACCCTCCAGCTTCCCACCTTCTGGGCCCACAGACCATCTGCATGGTTCTCCCATGTGGAAGCTCAGTTTGCCTTGAGACACATTCAATCACAAGAAACTAAGTCCAACTTAGTCATCGTCAGCTTACCGGAAAATGTGATCGAAGACGTCTCAGATGTGCTAGATGACCCAGCACCGAATCTTTACGATCGCCTCAAAACCGCCCTCATCAAACGTGTTGCACTTACTGACCAGCAGAAAGTGCAAGAACTTTTCAGGGATGTGCATCTGGGTGATCGTAAGCCGACGCAACTGCTTCGTCAGATGAAGCAGCTGATTGCTGACTTCAACATTGATGAAGCATTTCTCAAGCAACTGTGGTTACAGAGGTTACCACAGTCGGTTCAAGGGATCCTCGCACCCTTCCATAAGTGTCCCTTAATAGAGCTGGCGGAAGCGGCTGACAGAGCTGTGGATGCTACGAAACCCAACACTAGTATCTCAGCTGCACTGTCTACTGCCACGGATTCGTCCAAAAACCCACATCCTCCTCGGCTGTTGAGCCAACAAGTTTCGATGTTATAGCTCACATCTCGAAATTGTATGAGAGTTGTGCAGCATCAGGAACGAAATGCGGTCTGGTAGTGCTTAAAGGTCGCACGTCTCGCTCGCGCAACAGGTCTGCCTCCCGTACCGGTAGCAGACGTTCCAAATCGCGACAATCACAACCCAGGTTGTGCTGGTACCATAAACGTTATGGTGCCAATGCCAAAAGGTGCACTCGACCTTGCACCTTCGAGGCTAACCAGGCGGGAAACGTGTGAGCCAGCACGTGACGGCGACTAACGTCGCTGGCGAGCCACTTCCATGTCGCCTCTTCTTCGTCACTGATCGACATTCTGGGATACGCTTCCTAGTTGACACTGGGGCAGAAGCTAGCGTCATCCCACCTACGAAGGAAGAGCGTCTGCGGCCAATGTCTCTGCAACTTCGTGCCGCCAACGGTTCGCCCATCACAACCTATGGTCGGAGATTCCTCGATCTCAACCTTGGATTGCGTCGTCCCTTTCGTTGGGTTTTCATAGTGGCAGATGTGACCACCGGTATTATTGGTATGGATCTCTTGCAGCACTATCAGCTGCTGGTAGATGCTGGCAAGCATAAGTTGATAGATTCTACCACAACACTCTCTGTTTCCGGTATAGTCACAAAGACGCCGCCCCTCAGTCCCGTGTACTGCACGACGGACGCTTCTAGTCCCTACGCGTCTATCATTCAGTCCTTTCCGGATGTCTTTAAGCCAAGTCGTTGTGTCCCTTGTGTGACTTCGAACGTTTCTCATCACATAACGACGACTGGCCCGCCAGTGTTTGCGAAACCACGGCGATTATCCCCGGAGAAACTGCGTGCTGTAAAAGCCGAGTTCGAACACATGCTTGAAATGGGAATAATCAGACCATCCAACAGTCCATGGTCTTCACCCTTGCATGTGGTACCCAAGAACAATGGCATGGACTGGAGGCCTTGTGGTGACTACCGAAGGCTCAACGCTAAAACGATTCCAGATCGTTACCCAGTCCCTCACATTCACGACTTGACTGCATCTTTAAAAGGCTCGGTTATCTTCAGTAAGCTTGACTTGACGCGTGCATATCATCAGATCCCGGTTCATCCTGATGATGTTCCCAAGACAGCCGTCATTACACCGTTTGGTCTTTTTGAGTTCCTCCGTATGCCTTTTGGTCTTCGCAATGCAGCACAAACCTTCCAACGTTTTATTCACGATGTTTTACGTGGACTCGACTTCGCCTATGCCTACCTAGACGATATACTAATCGCTAGTCCAGACGAAGACACTCATTTTAACCACTTGAAACAGGTTTTCGCCAGACTGTCAGAGCATTCGATGACAGTCAACCTGGCCAAATGCCAGATTGGCGTTCGTTCACTAAAATTTTTGGGACACGTTATCGACGAGCAAGGCATTCGCCCACTACCTGAAAAGGTACAGGCGATCCAAGACTTCCCAGTCCCAGCGTCACTTAAAGCTCTGCGTGTGTTTCTGGGTATGGTGAGCTATTATCGTCGCTTCGTTCCCCAATGTGCGCACATTTTGACTGCACTGACCGACCTGCTGAAAAGTAAATGTAAAACTTTCAGCTTGACTCCTGAGGCACTAGAAGCATTTCGCAAGATCAAAACCGCAATAGCAGACGCCACGATGCTGGTGCATCAAGACGTAAACCTACCTCTTAGCATTGCGGTTGACGCCTCTAACACGGCCATTGGAGCTGTGTTGCAACAACTTTCGGATCACACTTGGATCCCAGTTGCATTCTTCTCCCGGAAGTTATCCACCTGCGAAATGCGGTACAGCACTTTTGGCAGGGAACTGCTCGCCATATATGCCTCAGTGAAACATTTTCGTCATTTTGTGGAAGGTCGTGACTTCATCATCTTTACCGACCATAAACCTCTGACGTATGCCTTACACACCACTACTGACAGATATTCACCGCGTGAATTACGTCACCTAGATTATATTTCGCAATTCACGTCGGACATCCGTCATATTTCTGGTGCGAATAACCCTGTCGCGGACGCACTGTCTCGCGTTTGCACCACTACTTTGCCTCGAGCAGTCGACTTACGGAAGATTGCCGAACTTCAGGATTCAGACGAGGAGATTGAAAAACTTCAACACTCATCCTCTCTGAAGATACAGCGTTTACCGCTCCTGAACAGTGAAGTGTCAATATTGTGCGACACCTCCACAGGCACACCCAGACCGGTTGTTCCTTTACCCTTGCGTAAGCATGTTTTTGATGCTTTGCACAATCTTTCACATCCTGGCATCCGTGCCACTGACAAACTCATATCTGCTAGGTTTGTTTGGCCTGGTATTAACCGTGATGTTCGAAACTGGACACGGTCATGTGCCAACGTTCCAAGGTGAATCGTCACAACATCCCACCACTTGGAACTTTCGCCAAACCGGACTCACGATTCGCTCATGTCCACTTAGACATTGTCGGCCCACTTCCACCCTCCGATGGATATAGTTACCTACTGACATGTGTCGATAGGTTTACTCGCTGGCCGTTAGCCATCCCATTGTCTAACATTACTGCCGAAACAGTAAGTCGGGTCTTCGTCGAAGGATGGGTTTCACAGTTTGGATGCCCTTCCACCGTGACAACCGACAGAGGCCAACAGTTCGAATCCGCTACCTTCCAGAAGCTGATGAATCTGTTGGGATGCAAACGCATCCGCACTACCGCATATCATCCAGCTTCCAATGGTTTGGTGGAGCGATTCCACCGACACCTTAAGAGCGCACTAATGGCAGTCGACAATATGAAATGGACTGAGTCTCTGCCGTTGGTTCTTCTCAGCATTCGTTCTACACTCAAGACGGATATACAGTGTACACCTGCTGAGTTAGTTTACGGTAGTAACTTACGTTTGCCGGGTGAGATGGTCGCTTCAGATTGTAGTGACCCAACTCCTACCGATATCCATGGCTATGCGCAAACTCTTAAGTTACACATGCGTCGCCTCCAACCCCATCCACACGGATACAGTGTAGACGGGTGCAGTTGGATAAAAGACTCCAAGATTGCACTCACGTCTTTGTGCGTTGTGACGGTGTACGTAAACCCTTACAGCCACCATACGACGGACCTTTCAAGGTTCTCAGTAAGAAAGAAAAGTTTTTCGTCATTGACAGATCTGGACGGCAGGATTCTATAAGTGTCGATCGTTTGAAGGCAGCTTATATAGAGGACGACCCACCTTCCTCTACACCGACACAACTAGAAAAACCCTTGCCGCCAGACTCCCAAACAGACTCGTTTAGTCGCGCGTACCCTGAACCTTCTAAAAGAGCCACGTCTAGTAGCACTGATCCAGTACCCTCTACACGTGCTGGGAGGCGTGTACATTGGCCCAAACGATACGCCGATTTCGTTAATTAGCCCCAGCGAAACTTCACACTTGGTAAATTCGGAGTTTCAACTGTTTTGTCGTGGCACGCACTATCAATGCGTTTTCATATCTAAAGTTTTCACAAGTCTTGTTCACTACTTTGCAAACAGTTTTTTTAAAAAAAAAAAAGGAAAAACCAAAATACAATTTAAATTTCAAAAACTTTTTGGTTGGTTATTATTATTTTTTTCTGTACTACTCCCACTTCGAATTGTTTGGTTTTTCTTTTCTTAGCACTCTAATGTCCTATTTCTTTCTTCTTGCAGAACCTAGAAAATGCGTTGAAAATTGGATACAATTGGCCGCTGACGATGCTACTTGGATCGTTCTTCGGTTCTCTTTGTACCAATTTCCCCCTGTACACTCCCCGGTAGATTAAGAAGCAATAGGGAAAAGTAGACGGAGGCTTTGGGTCACCTTCCACCACTGCGAGAAGGGTTGCGTCTAGACGCAAAGTTCTCTTACCTCGTAGGTGTGCATAGTTGCACTAGCTTCGGAGACCCACACGTCACCTACTCCATCACCAATATGGAAAGGTGTTGCGTGTCCGCCTCGCAGTCGCCTCCTAGGATCGAAGGTTGCCGGTATCCCAACAACCTTCTAGGAGGGGGATAACCTGTAGTGCACCTTCCTGGCACCAAAATATAACTAAGGCTAAAATAAATAGTTTAAATTAAATTAACTAAATAAATCTCTAGCTTGCCTCCGGATGCTTAGGGTGTTTTAAGTTTTGTTTTAACGAGCATGCATCCGAGCAGGCTTGGACGCCATTTTTGCGCTCCATTGTGCTGATCACCACGCACGTACTCCGAGTCCCTAGTTCAGCCTTACAAGCCAGATAAGTTGATTAAACTTTTCTCTCATTCATTATTTTTACATTTACTTTAAATACATAGCTCCTTCAAATACATTGCATATCAGTTCTTTTGATTTGTGTTTTGTTATCGGCACTTACACGTTAGGTAAAGTACTGGTTAAGCAGGTACTAGAGCACATCAAGTTAAGTAGGGTTGATCAAACGTTACGGAATCGTAACACGCATCCCTACAACCTGAACAGCAGACTGCTTCCGTTTCAGTTTCGCTTTCAGGCTCGCCAACAGGTTCTCCGAATGGGTTGAGCAGAGTCCAGTTGCTGTGGTTGTTCAGCCGGATACTTGGTTTATTCACAGCATTTTTTCCCGAAAACTACAAACTGTGATCCTCACTGGATAGCCTTCATGGGAAGTCTTACTAGTGCTACGGTTGTGAGAAGTTTCGGCGTGGACCGTGAAGTTTGCCTATAATTTTCAAACCAATAGCCCATTTCAGGGGTTCATCAATTTTATTCGCCTTACAGATTCAAATAGCATAACAAGAACAAATTTTTAGTAGTGCACTGAATGGCAGTACATTTTCCCCAGCTACTTATAGACTGTTACTAGTCGTACAACAACACGATTAAAGATTAACGCACTTCATTATTTAAGACCTATAATCCATTACTGAGTACATCAGTGGAGGCGCAAGATGGTCCTCAAACGTCAGAGATATTCTCACCAGTCTAGTCTACATTGCCGACTATTCCAGTTTGCATAAAAGGGGAGCAATCTAGTGACAACCGTGTAGCTCAACAAGTTTAGCCGAGATCGTGTCCACGATTCTAGGGTTTGTAGTTAGCCAACGCCTAACTGTAGGTCGATGGTAGCAAACCGGAGAAAACCGGACGAGTTTTACTCTTTAACGAGAGTGAACCGATAGGATTTTCACCATTCAGGAGGTTATGGAGAACAGGCATATTTACTGGCGCTCGTCTCTCAACATACTTCTGAGCCCGCAAGCAACATTCGACCTTGCCTATCGAGAAGTGTCGTGGCAGTATCCAACCGCGAGAAGAGTAGTGAGCAAACATGTAACAACAATCAAGGCCAACAACTTAAGCTTTTGAAGTTACGAGGGAGCCTATAGGGTGTTTTCCTCTGAATAGACTACATCTGTTGATGTCCGTCAAGAAGACCTCTCTTACCTCTACCATTTAACTTCGTTGTATATGTACTGATGGACGTGACCTCAGGTGTCTTGGATTCCACTGTGATTGGTTGACTCCCTGGAAGGTATCTGCTTGTCTTAGATCATCCAGATAAAATTTTCGAGTTTGGCAAAGACCGTGACAAAGTGGTGAATCTTTTGAAAGCTTTGATCAGAAACCTTTATAAGTTTGGCAGGCTTTTCATGCCTTCCGGATATGAGATGATGATTAAAAACTGGTATGCAGCCACTCCTAGTCTGGGGACAGAAAGTGAAGTGGTAAAATAGACTGACCACTTAACTGGGGAGGTGCATCAACCTGAATAGTTTGGTCGCTGGCTAAGACTCAGCTGGGATAGGAAAAGCCCGCATAGCTCGCATCATCTGTGGCGCTAGCAACATATCCAACTACCTGGTAACAGCAGACTACACTGAACAGCAGTTCGTTTTGTTCTCTTATGTGCCTGTGAGGCAGGGCCGCTGAACAAAGGAGACATGAAAAGATAGCAAGTTTTAAAACGCAGCCATCTTCGAAGCACTACTCAGATATGGTTGCATCACCATGTGAAGAATGTCGAGTGGAAGAGGACAAGGATGGAGATTCTATCAGTTACATTGTGAACCCTCAGTATGAGTAACGCATGCCTGAGCCGCCCTCCCACCTTGGCTTGCAATGCCGGGTGAAGTTGGACTGGGTTGCAATAAGGCTAATGGTGGCCAGGCCAAGATGTGACATCGGCCCAAGGAGACTCTGAGCGCTGGTCTGAGCTGCATATAGATCGTCCGGTAGGGGTCCCTAAGAGCACAGAAATCAGTGGTCGTAGACTTTTGGTGAGATGACTGAAAATTAGTCACAGTGTAGCAGATATTCTCAGTCTTTAATTCTCTGTCAAACTTCGGTATTTCCCATGACTCTGTTTTGAAGCTTTTTCTGCTTCGATATCAGACTTTCTATCCACTTGTTTTTTCCATGCTATTTTGAATCGTATCAGCTGGAATCGATGCACTTCCGAGCGAGTGTCTGCTTTGGTTTTGTCTGCCTGTCTGTAAGTTGCCCGTTTAGGCCAGTGAATACGAGCGAGAAGTCGGTTGGCTTATACAAGCCCATAAAAAGGATTCTGAATGTGTTGAACCAGAAAGTGTTAGTTCCGCTTCGTCGCCACCAGTTATTTGCCACTGGAAGCACGGCGCTATCTTTGAAAAGTAAAGTCACCTTCCTGTTTCTGAAGAGAAAGTTTTGCTAGTGTTAATAATAAATGAAGGGTTACACAGTCAATAATACAAATTTCATTTAGGTGGTCGAGTCCTGCAGCGACTTGCTATCTCAGTCTATCGATGATGAAGGATTTCTACACTTTTTGACAACTTTTTAATGCCCATCATGGGGCGCTCATAGTGGCTTACTGCACGGCATCGAAATACAAGAAAACGTGCATGCACTCTTGAAGTTTTTTCAACCACGCTCATCTGCACTGGATCCCGGTGTTTGGGATTTTATGATGGACTGAAAGTTGGATATTCCTAGCAT